>JAWPGT010000002.1:1200000-1800000 GCA_034638255.1 Coprinus comatus
GTTGCTAATGGCAAAGTAGATTTGAAACCACTTGTTACTCATCGGTAAGTTTGCTTTTCTGGAGAAGAATTTGACGACAAAACCTATTCTTATCACTTCACAGCTACTCTTTCAACGACGCCACTGCTGCATTCCAGGCAACGCGTTCTGGAAAAGGTGGAGATGGTAAAGGTGTCATTAAGGTCATCATCTCAGGCCCAGAATAATGTTGGCAAAGTGTTGTTGATCCTGTATAGTTACTTATGTTTTAAACTTATAAATAAGTATGTACCTAAGTATGTATTCGAAAGAGCAGTAGTTCGGTACAAATGTTGCAATCAAGCATCACAATTTCTGAAGAGTTTTGGGTGTTCATGAATCATGTTTGTATCAATGTAGTTCCGACAGTGTTCTGACCCTAACTATATTTTTCCACGCACGCCTGAGCGCTGAGCAACACTCAAATGGGCTTCACTCGCAACTTGCACTACCTTCGAATATCAGAGAAGATTGTACTTCCTTTATACGTATGCAGTTACTACAAGCTTCTCGTAAGATTGAGCACAACAGCTAATGTCAAGAATAGCTTTATATCGATATAAAGTATTTAGATTGGATGTCTGATCACATCCTACAACACATACTCTCGGATTTACAACCCCGGTAATCACTTAACATTATATGAGAGACCTAACCTACGAGTCTAATGCCTTTTAGTGTTCTACCAAAACTGATGATGGAGAGCGAGAAATTCGGTCAAGCTTCTGGTGGAAAGAAGAAAGAAGAATTGGATACACACCGAGGAGGTTTGTCATTTTCTCATGGATTTCGTCGACGATAATACTTACGGTAATCAGAGACATATCAGTTTTGTTATTTCCTCCGCCGCATGGAACCGCATTCGATTATCCTGAAGGTGCGCAGAGCGTATATCTCATCAAAATAACTGATTCAAGTCGGATGTTAGACAAGAAACTATGTGGCAAGGATAACAGAACCATCTGTTCCACCACCACCATCTACTACTCATGCACAAAAGAGGAAAGTATCAGCATCATCTAGTCATGGCAGATCATCTAGGTCGAGCAAGAAGGCCAGAAAAACAAGAGCGCAAGACAACATGAATGTCGATGAAATAGCTGCGGTAGAAGTAAGTTCTAAGGGTGTAACAGGAAGTAGGAAAACGAAACGAAACATAAACATTGTCATTGACGTGGACGGAGACGAAGACATGGTTGATAACGATGACGACGAAGAGTATCGTCCAGATACGGACGACACAAACGGACACTCGGACATGGATCAAGACCCCGTTCAAGATATTCTTGATCTAACTGTCGACGAAGAGGAAGAGAAACCAAAACCGGCACTTCAACTCAACTATAAAGGGTTTCACGCCTATGCTCAATGTCTATGTGTTGTAGTTGAACCCTGGCCTAGGCCTGAGCCCAAGACAAAATCTACACTTCGCACGAGGAGGAAATTTAAGGAAAATAATAAATCTATACAGCCGAGTAATACATTAGCAACTAGATCGACAACACCATTATTCCTAGCGGAGGAAGACGACCTCAATGAAGAGGAATCCTCAAGAATTGTAGCTTATCAGCATACATGGGACACCTCTGAAGAGGATGATAGTGATGATGAAATGGGGGGAATGATGGCGTTTAGCCAAGCTTTGAATTTATTAAGTGATGTCCGTCCTGGAGCGGTAGCAGATGAGGATGAGATGGATGATGGCGTACTTTTAGGTGATGCAGATGAAGCAAGGGGGATGTAGCAGAGTGCCATGATTAGTTTTAAGCTCTCCCAATTTCACGTAGGATTTCCATGTGTCTTGGTTCTGAAACTGTCCTGAAACCTGCCATGAACATTTCGAAGGTACCGTGACCTTCGGACAAGGCGCGCAAACGCTGAGAGTAATCTAGGAATTGACTGAGAGGCGCCAAACCATGGACTGCGCGTTTGACTCGTGAGGTTGATGCTTTTATTGAGCTATCCGTCGCAGAAGGAGTAAGCCATTGAGGTGGAATGTAGTTCCCCTCCTCGGAATATCCTCCATTCATATCCCCATCAGTAATGGCATTTGATCCTGTTCCCAGTTCCATGACTTCACCTCCATGTTCTGTCAAATCTCTAATAACTTTTCCAAGATGACTCTCCGGGACAGACACCTTGAGATTGATGAAAGGTTCCAAAATGGGGCCAGCTCCCGCACCACGGAAATACTGTCGAAGCACTGCGGCGGAAGCTCCAGTCAAAATGGAGGGGGTGGTTTGTACTTTGAGAGTATCCTTAGGGATTTGGATGCAGATATGTGTCATTGCCAGGGACGAATGGGGCGAAGTAGACAGTGCACTTGCAATACCTTGGGTTATGTATGAAAGGGGTCCAATGGGCACTGACTCGGGCGCTGGAAGTCGAGCACCTTTGTGGTCAAGTACTATATTCCCATCCCAGACAGGGTCTCCCTCTTCTCCGCTTTCCAACTGTCGCACAATGAGAGGGATTTGAACTGAAATGCGTTTTCCTCCGCCGACATCAGTATTCCACGTGTCCCAGCCTACTTGGGGTTGCTGGTGTCCAAGACCTTCACGGAAACTGACCCTACGCTTGCCGAATTCGAAATTGACGTTCCATTCATTCCTTAGTCGACCTTCGATGATCTCAAGATGTAAAGCACCAAGGCCATGCACCAAAAGTTGACCTTCTTGTATGTCCACGCGCACAGAAGGATCTGTTCGAGCAAGAGATTCAAGGGCGTTTTGAACTGGTTCTAGATCGGAATGAGACTGTGGGATGACTGATGAAGAAATGACAGCAGGAGGTGCGGTTATTTCACGTAGAACAGACCGAGCAGAGGTGGGTGTGCCGTTGGATACCAGTGTGTCTCCGGTTCGAGTGTGTTTAAGTCCGAGAATCACACCAACCGAACCAAATGGTAGTTCGTCCACCTCTTGTATTTCAGACGCGTAGAGAAGCATGATCTTAGATATCACTTCTTTCTGGTTCCTATTTGTATTGAACAACTTGCTCTGGCGCGTTAGTTTGCCTTAAAAGCTATGTTTAATAAAACGCGCTCTTCTTTGGGTGAACCTGCTTACCTGAATAAACGCGGACAAAGGTCATCCAGCCACGTCTAGGATCCCAGTTAACTTTCCACGCCAGCAACCCTAAAGGAACATTCCCGCTTTGTGGATCATGGGGAATATCCAGAGGGCTAGCAAAAAGTTCTCCAGCATAGTCTAGTACCAACTCGGTACCTATGTGACCGATCGCTGAGCCGCAAATGATAGGTAAGATGGAGTTGTTCAAGGTTGCCTGCCGAAGATGAGGAAGAATTTGTTCATCTTCAACATTCAGATATGCATCTGCATTGAGGGGCAAAGCGAGCAGAGTATCCATGAGATCTTCAGAGTGCATTGATAGATTATCCAACAATTGTGTCCTCGCGTCGACAAGATGAGAAGGTAGAGGGTGATCGGGTCCGAATAGGGCTACCAGGCCATCTAATGTTTTTGGCAAAGGGTTAACCGTTGGCTCATGTTTTGCATTCCATCGCCATACTTCCCATTTGACAAGATCTACGAGCCCATCTATTCCAGGCTCTGCTTGTTTATATGCGGTAACATCGAAGGACGCAACCGGTAACACTAAAGGTACTGGTCTTGGATGGAGACGGTGAAGTAGGATAGATGAAAGGGCGGATTTAAATGATGCACCTGGCCGGTCCATCTTGTTTAAAAACACGAGTTTCGTCGCCACACCGTAACTATAGGAGAGTTGGTGTTTGAGTCGCGGATGAATTCAGCATCACATACCGATTCAGTTGGGCCCAAACGCCCTTGGTTTGAGCTTCAACACCTTCTACTGAGTCAATCAGAACTACAGCACCATCGACCACTCGGCTTGCACTTTCAACCTCCATTCCGAAATCGGCATGGCCAGGGGTGTCAATGAGGTTGAATGTCCAGTCTTTCCACCGCACGGGGATACTAGCGGACTGGACAGTGATGCCTCGTTCTCTTTCTACGGGGAGAAAGTCTGTGGTGGTGCTGCCCGTGTCAACTGTTCCAGATTCTGCTAAGTACGACGACTTGAAGAGGACGGATTCAGTGAGAGTAGTTTTCCCTGAATCTATTTTTTGGTTAAGAAATAGTGCTACATAAATAGTCATTATATACCAATGTGTGCGACTAGGGCCATGTTCCGTAGTTTGGATGGATCATTTTCGTGTTTTGTTGAATAGCATCGTCTGGAGAATGCCCGCGAAAGGCAACGTCGGATAAGGACCATGCGCAGAAGACGGAGACGCGTGAGCACACAACCAGTCGCCTCTCCTGATCAACACGATCAAACAGCCTATTGTATTGACATAGTATGTCCTCAACACCTTCTCTCAAACTACCATGGACCCAGACTCCCTTGAAGGACGCCTCCAGCAGCGCATATCGCAAAGAAATCCATTGGAGCTAACTCCAAATCTAGAGCCTCATGGAGATATACCCAACACCCCGCTTGCTGCTGCCACCATCGCCTTTGCATTGGGTGGTCTCTGCTCACTCTCATTCGCGACTTTTGCTATAGGAGGCTTTCATCGATATTGGTTCACAACTCCTCAGCTTGGTCTTTTTCTGGCTGCGTGGTCTTTCTTCCATTGGGCTGAATTCGCTGTAACGGCAGGCTGGAACCTGGAAAAATGCAGTGTTGATTGTGTGTTGCTGCAGTCTATTCTCCAAGTCCATGTTCTGATAGAAGCCTGTAGCCTTTCTTTTGAATAATGGCAGCATGTACCATATTGCTCATGGAACAGCACTAATTGAATACCTTCTTGGTCTCTATTTCAAACCTTCTCTCAAAACTCATTCTTATATTACTGGACTCGGTATGTTCATTCAGCATGCGTGCAGCTTTCCAAAAAAAACTCATTCAATACCAGGTGTCTGTCTGGTATTGGGTGGCCAGGCCCTTCGCTCTCTTGCCATGATTCACGCATCAACCAACTTCTCGCATGCTGTAGCACGAAAAAAGCGTGATAACCATCAACTCGTTTCGGATGGTATTTATGCGTAGGTTTGTATGATGTTATATATTGAGTCGAAATTTATGGCAAGGCACAGGTGGTTCCGCCATCCGTCCTATGCAGGATTCTTTTACTGGGCCCTAGGAACACAGCTCGTTTTGCAAAACCCGATATCCTTCATCTTATATTCAGTCTTACTCTGGAAATTTTTCTACCACCGTATTAGAGGTAAGAATCACGTTTTAATATTCCATTTCACCTTTTATCGATGACTGGTTACAGGTGAAGAACGTGCTCTTGTCACATTCTTTGGGCAACAATATATAGATTATCGCGAACGGGTTGGAACAAGAATCCCTTTCATTGCTTAATCTTAATGTTTAGAGGCTGCAATCATTCTTCCAGCATAATAATGGCAATCAGGGAAATCTTGTGTCGCATGATGTATGGCTTTTATAGACCGAATGTATGTAAGGGGTACACCATGACATGGAAAACTACTCGTCCTGGAGGATGGTGCCCTTGTCAGACACATAGATACCGTCAAGGAATTTACGGATATCCTTGTTGCGGACCCGGCAGATGCCCTGGATAGATGCAGCTAGAATACCAGTCAGGATCCCATTTTCCAAAACCATGGCCAGACACAACTTACCGGACTGGGAGACGTGATCAATGTCATTGCCCTCCAAGATCAGCTCGTCCTTTTGGGATTTTGATTCCGAGATGGTTACACCCTCCAACATGTTCACATGTCGCACAGTCTATACAATTATAAGTTCCTGCAAGATACCCAAAAAAAATATCAAGTATATACCTTCTCGCCCAAGAAGTTGCGGATTTCAACAGCATTTCCGGAGTCCTGGATGATGCAATTAATGGGGAAATGGGCATATACGGCGCGCATCTTGTATTGGAAGCCCTGTATAACGACTACATTAGTGCATGAAAACTGCAAGATAAATGTACTAAATACCTTGGTCACCCCAGTAACCATGTTGTTGATCAAACTGCGAATAGTTCGCAGGCAAGCGACATGCTTGCGGCCACCTTGCCACACTGCAAGACTGACTTTGGTGGTTTTGCCCTTCAATAGTCGAATGTCCATATCGACATGGCGGACGTTCTTCGTCAGTGTGCCGCGGGGTCCAGATACTGAGATGAGGCGAGACTTGATGGAGATTTCAACACCCTCGGGGATTTCGAGTTCTTCAGTCTTGAGGACGTCACGCATCTGCGAAGTGAATGTAGCGTTAGTCCAAGCTCATCCAACTTAGGTCCCTCGCATCCAACGCTTCCGCCTGATCGATTTCATTAAAAATGGTGCCAAACGATAGTATTCGACTCGGCAAGTGCTCTGGACACAGTTTCAACGGGTATACATAACGACAACATACCTTGAGGGCTGAGTTTTGGGCGTTGGGTAGGGCTTAGGTAGATTCGAGGTTCGCAAGGCTTCAGGTGTGATGACATAATCACGGATCTCCTAATCGAGAAATGGCCAGATCAACCAAATGGCGACTCCGATGGATCTTCCCAAGAAATGTCCAGGTGTTAAATATTATTATATTTGATAAAAAATACTTGAAAAACAAACTGCAGATTATAAAACTCTTTCCAAGGACTAAATTAAATGTACAATAGCCTAATCCTTCAGAGCAACTCAGAGGAGGCAAGCATGTCGGAGTCTGGTCGGAGTTTCAAGATTAGTCAAGTGATTCATCTTGTCCCAGCTTCCTTTTGCTCCTCAACCATCATCTCGAAGCATTTTCTTCGTCGTCGTCGTCATCGTTGTCCGTGGCAGATTGTGTGAGCTCGTTGAATAAAACACGTTCGCCACCACACACAATTGATCTTGGACTCGCCATACTTGAGGTCCAACGTGGCAGTTATCGTTTCCTCTTTGCAGTATTTGAACATGTCACTCTATTCTCAGAGTTATTATGGTCAACCATCGTATGGTGGACCTAGCTATCCTCCGGCCACCCAGACCGGATATCAGTACCAGTACCAACAACAGCCTCCCCCACCCCAACCTGTATCTCAACCCCCTCCTGTTCAGTTCATTGATCCGGCCACTTTTCGCAGAGATTACAGCAGCCAACTTGACCAGCTTCAATTCAATTCACGACCAATCATACAGCATCTGTCGTTTTATGCGCGAGAGTATTCGCGATATGCGGATATTGTAGCGCAATGTCTCGAGACTCATATTCGTAAGGTGAGTTTTCCTGTCGATCATCTCTATCTATGCATTATGCTCGCGTAGCACGAGGTAGCGGAGGTTGGAATGAGCAACATCCAATATGTTCCCATTATCTCATGTACTTAGTGTAGTTATCACACCTGAGCATAAGATAAAAAACCGCATTATCGAGCCTCGTGCCCCAAGGGTATCACTTGCTCATTTTCTTAATGTTTTTCTGTTTCCACGCATTCCATGGATTGGCTGACCAATTTCCCCATTTGGTAATTTCATTAGGTTCCTCCTTGGATGAAGCTACCTGCTTTTTATCTCCTCGATGCAATCTCGAAGAATGTGTATGATCCATATGCGCGCGTTTTCGCCTCTTTCGTCATTCCACTCTTCCTTGAAACTTATAGAGCAGTTGATGACAGTACTCGTAGTAAAATGGATGAGATGCTCATCACGTGGCGTACAGGCGGTCCAAACGGCAAAGAACTTTTCGGACTAGCGCCTCAAATTGCCATCGAAAGGGGTATTTGGAGTGATCAGGCCGTAAGTTTTGTGTCCACTTCGTTGAGATGTAAAGCTCAATGTCGTGCGCAGGGCTCTGGTCAAACTACTAAAGCTCAGGTGATGAGTGAACTTCATTTCGCCTTGCAGGCAAAGGAACGTGCAATCTCAAGCAATCCGAATGATTCCTCCGCCAAGCATCATATACAAGTCCTTTTGCAAGTGAGTTAAGAATAATTTAATGAATGCTAGTTACTCATGAGACCATAGTTGCGTGGCTTAGTTGAAGCTGGGGTATCCCACGATGAGCTTGCTCAAATTCAAACACAACTCCATAGCCTTACGCGACCGCAAACTACTCAACCACCTCTATCACAGCCTCAATGGACTCCCGCAACTCAATCTTCACCTCCAGCCCATCCAACATCTTATACTGCTGGAGCCAACTCATACACGAATAACCACACGACATTTCCTGTCGTCCCTCAAATCAAAATGGAAGCCGCTCCTCCGACCTCTGCTCTGGTTCCGGCTGATATAGCACAGTTAAATATCTCAAATATCCTATCAACACTAATGAAGTCCGGTCTTGTTACCGCTCCCACCTCAAATACCGGTACTAGCACACCTACGCAAGCACAACAGGAAGAAGAACGGCCCACCCCTTCAGCAGCGGACTTGGATGCAATCAGAGAAGCACGAAGCGAATACCGAAAGCGTATTTTGCTACAGAATGTCGTACTGTCTACCAACGACATTGCCAAGTGCGTTGACCAGCTAATATTAATGTAAATTTCTAATATTGTTGTTAGGCCCAAACCTGCTGTTCCCAACTTCCTATATGAGTATCTATCTCTCCAATGTAAACAGTGTGGCGTGAGATACCCTGATACAACACTTGGAAAAAGGAATCTTGAGGAGCATCTAGATATGCATTTTAGACAGAATCGAAAATTAAACCAAAATCTCGGTCGTGGTCACAGTCGAAGTTCATTTATTAGCGTTGAGGTTTGTAATCTGCAATGTATACCAATAACGTTGTTACTGATGCATGTTTTCACAGGACTGGGTTAATGAGCCTTCCTATGACAAGGATAAGCCTAGGCCTGCCCAAGTCGGGACTACGACCGCGAAAGTAATTGCAAACGTTGAGAAAGCAAAACATGTTGCTGAGTTGAGATCACAATATGTCACCGTGCCCGCTGGCGATGAAGCTAAGCCTATATCATGTCCAATCTGTAAGGAAACGCTTCAAGTTGAATTTTTGGAGGATGAGGAAGAGTGGGTTTGGAAGAATGCAGTCAAAAAAGACGATAGGGTGGGTAATTTTTTGTTCATCCAATGTATATGCATCAATCTGATGAATTATGTATAATTCAGATATATCATGCAACTTGCCATGCAGAGGCTGCTGCCTCTACAAGTAATTTAGTAGCTCGACTGAAATCTGAAATGGGAGGAGGAAGTCGAGGGTCTACTCCCGAAGCTTTGTCGTCACGATCCACACCCCCACCCCCCGTGAGAAACACGAGTTCGAGGTCACCTTCGAGGTCGCCATCGACATCAACGAAGTTGGCAGGTACGAAACGTAAGGTTACAGAGGCAGGGTCTTCAGACTCTACATTCGAAGAGCAAACGCCTCCCATGAAGAAACTAGCACTCTCACTTCCAGATCAGGCATAGCCTGGTTATACTGTTTCGTTCATCATTGTTTCGGATTTTTTTTACTCAGCATACCACTGCATTGGATACGTGCAACGCATTTTTTTATTGTTATTTTCATCCATGAATATTCGCATCTCTGTTGACTCGATGGCATACATACATTCATCTAGAATTAAACATGCAATACATGTATTTTTATGTTACGTTGTGTGAAAGTTGAGATGGCTAGTCATGCCACGCACGTTCTGTATGGTTTTGTATTTCTCCATATATTCATTTTATGACGAACAAGTTTCGTCGCTATGGCTTACCTTGATGTCGCAGCGACCACTAGTGGTGTGTACACGAAACGAATATTAACGTCGATACTCAACGGACAATAGCACAGTTGCAAATCCTGGACGATGTTGCAAACCAAGATGTCGAAATGCAGGTATGTTCTTGAGGAGAAACAGTGTGGATTGATTTCTGATAGACAACGAAAGTCGGTGCAGAATGACGTGATATACGTTGTATTGGACACGAACATCCTCCTCCACCACTTGAAAACAGTGAAAAACTTTGTGGAAGATATTGCTTTCTCGGGTGTACCAATAACAGTCATTTGTCCTGGTGCTGTTCTTAACGAGCTTGACTTGTGCGTACATTGCTTGCTACAGCTCAGTGTCTTTCTCTTGTGGTGCTTATGGTTTGTTCAGTCAAAAAAAACAGTCGGATCTTGGACGACTCGCACGTAATGCCACAGATTGGATGATGAAAGAAGTAACAAGAAAGGATTTAGCACAGCCTATCGTAAAGGGTCAGGCGCAACGAGAAACATGTATGCCGAGTAGAAATTGGAAGGTTCGGACAAGGGGCGAGGTAGGTAAAGTTGTTCATTCCACAACAACTGGATTACTCAGGAGATGTTGGTACCACAGCAAATCTCGAACGATGACATGATTGTCGATTGCTGCCAGTATTACAAGTCGAAGGCGCCTGTTATACTTTACACGGGTGACAAGAACCTTTGCCTCAAATGCGATCAGGAAGGTGAGTTGAGGCTGTTGTATGCAATGGTCCTCGGAGATAGATCTGATGCATCTTTCATTTCTATAGGGCTGTCGTTCATTAGCCCCCCGCCTCCTGACCAGTACTCGAGTCTTGACTTGGTAAAGTGTATACAAGGGATGCTTCCGGAATACGATATGATTCTAGACAAGATCGTCAGGAATTACGATGGTATAGTTAGGAACAAAGAAGGCAATCAATCGGACGGGATGATGGTCGACGAAGATGTGTATGTTAGTATTCCGCAAGCAACGGTGGTGCACTGCCAGGTGATTGAACGGTTTAGATTGTTGCTTAGAGGGCTGGTGCAACGGGCTGGAGGGGAAGAGCTTGCGAAGTTGGGTAAATCAAAGAACGGCGGCAGATCGATATCAAAATATGCCCCCTTGTGGCAGCAGAAAGATTTGCCAGTGGATCAATGGGAAATTGGTGATTACTTGGAATACTTGCAAGGAAAGAAGAATATAAAATACAAGAAACCTGACCCTCCTCTAGAACGATTCCTGAGATCGCCTTATACTGGGAATGGGGCGTTGTCTGGGGTGGAATGGTCTGCTAATGCGTGGAGAGCGGCAGCAAGTAATTTGCGACAGCTTGGTGAAACTTGGGAGGACAAGAATATTCTACGCGACGTTATATTATTGGAACAATATATTGAGGCCGAATATTCAGCCTTATAGTTAACTAGTAACTACACTTATATACCATTGCTTAGTTGATAGTTTATGATGTGTGATACATTAATTGATTGAACAATATGATGGGGTGTCGAATTAATTTTCTGATCCCCAAGGATTGCAGTTAACACCTGTTAACATCCTTGAGTCTCATCGAGTGTGGATTGCGGGGTAAGTTGATGGAAAATGATTATCCAGAACTGCTTCACTACAGCCGTATGCATCATGGGATCAGAGCCGGCTTCCGGCATAAAGGACACACCTGGATGAGATAAGAATGGAAATTTTGCAATGAAAAGTAAGCAGGGCGGCCGGCGGTGCCGAGGGAGTGCCGGAAATGGGAATTAAAATTGGAGATGGTTGTTGAGTGCTTTTGGATCACTTTCACCCCAACTCCCATGAACCGTCGTCGAGCATTCTACATTTTCCTTTCCATCCTCGCCCTTTTCCTCCTCGGCACAGTTGTTGTCCTCTCCTCAGTCACCTACTACCTCGCAATCGCCCCAAATGCATACCTTTCGGAGCTAGAGGTCCCCTTTCTTGACAACACTACACGCTGGGACCTTGCAGACCACAACCAGTCCCAGAGCGTCCCAAAAATCATTCACCAGACATGGAAGACAGATATTCTTCCCTTACGTTGGCAAGGAATCTCCCAGGCATGCCGTGACATGATGCCCGACTAGTATGCATTATTTCTTTACTATCTACCACCCTTATCCTAAGCGCTTCGATAGCGAATACAAGCTCTGGACAGATGCCGGCTCCCGCGAATTTATTGCAACACACTATCCTTGGTTCCTCGAAACCTTTGACGGCTACCAGTACCCAATCCAACGCGCCGATGTTATTCGTTACTTTGTCCTTCACCACTATGGTGGCGTATATATTGACCTCGACATCGGCTGCCTGCGTCCCATGGACCCTCTTCTCGCATACCCGGTTATTTTACCAAAGACAATTCCTGTCGGTGTTTCCAATGACCTTATCTTCTCAGCAAAGGGACATCCGTTCATGGAGCAGACCATTCACAACCTCGTCACCTTCGACCATTCATGGATCCTCAACTATCCAACTGTCATGTTTTCCACAGGTCCTATGTTTCTCTCTGCTCAGTACGGCATATACACATCCGCCCATCCCACTACCGCCCTTGAGGAGATCCGCATTCTTCCAAAGTCACTCTACGGCAAGAACGCGAAGGAGGGAGAAGCACCTCATTCCTTCTTTTCCCATTTCTATGGAAGCAGCTGGCATGCTGATGATGCTGCCTTTATTGGTTTCCTTGGAACTTGGGGTACTGTTCTTATGTGGGTAGGCCTTGTCATACTAATTATTGGTCTGGTCAAGTTGCCAAAGCACCAAAGGCGCTACAATTTCAGGAGGTATGATGTCCTTCTGCCACGCCTATCTTCGCGTTCAGGTGGATGGCAGCTTATACTCGGTGGTCCATCTGCTCCAAATACACGGCCTTCGTCGCCAGGCAGCAGTGGGCTAAGCTCTCCCACCGAAACAGACGTCCCAGTCCTTCATCTTCCCTTTCAAGTCACCAGACCCTCTTCACCCGCCCATTCTGACTCATCGACATTGGTTGATTCCACCGGACGCACACATAGTCCTATCATGGAGGCTTACCAACGACTTCGTAATCGTGTGGCTGGTCTCACAAGTCCTCGCGAAGATGTTCCCCGTACTCCAGTACGCTCACGCAGCAGACGATTAAGACATGGTATTCTATTTTTCTTACCCGCCATCTTCACACTCGTTACCCCCAGAAAAACAGCACCTTTACCAGGATCTTGAGCAGGGCAGGAGCAGTTCTGAGGAACACTGCCACACACAAAGCGATGATCCGCGGTTGATCAATGGTACAGAAAGTCCGAATCATAATCATAGCAGTTCTTCGAGGCCTCGGAATAGTGGTCAACCATCTAATACATGAGAGCCTTTTCGTTTGGGGTTGGTTGCTTATATTCGATGCATTAGGATACCCTATGGTGTTGGACACCACACATTAAATACAATTCACTAATCCCACTCTCTAATCAATAATCCCGATGATCGAACCCTTTTAAATATTGGCAGTGGATTTTGATTATGTAGGTACAGTATTAGTTATCTAACATAGTTCGTTCGTAGTTTCTTTTCTCATTTTGATTTTGTGCTCGCAATCGCTCGCATACCAGCGGATAGTGTAAACATAGCTAACGCCGAGATACCATATGTGTATGCTGGTCCAAAAGTCCAATACGATGCGCATGCTGCAAGCGATGAATGTATTAGAGCTTGTACCATTGAGGGAAAGTTAGGGTGACAACATACCTAAAACAGGACCAATAGCACGTCCTAACTGACCGCTGGAACGGAACTGACCCAATGCTTTGCCTTTGGCAAGATCGGGATGTTGTTGAATAGGTTTACCGGTTACTCCGTCTACGCGCGGCTCATCACATTGCAAAGAAGCGAATGCTGTTAGTGAGTTAACAACCGTTGCACTCGTGAACGCCATGCAAACTGCGGAGGCTTGTAGAAGTTTCATCGCTATTCCCAGGTTTTTGTTGACATAAGATGGGAGGATAGCCAAAAAGACAAGTGCTACGGCGCAGCTCAATACACCGCGTTTAGCCATTGCACCTTCGCCAACTTTGGACATAGCTCGCCGAACATATCCCCCTTGGAGAAGAGCACTAATGATACCAATTGATCCGATGAGTTTGCCATTCTGGGTGTTATTCCAATCGAGCACTAAGATGTTATATTAATATATATGGTTAATCGAGGAGAAGAAGAAGTCGCAGGGGTTTAACTCACAATCAAATGTCAAAAAAGTAAGGGTAAATTCGATGCCTGAGAAGATTGCCAGGAAAAGGAAATGGAATCGTTGAAGTGATTTGAGAAGCCTGATACGCGTTGCCACGTCATATTTAGCTTGGGTGGGAGTATTAACCTTTTCCGACGTGGAAGTCGATTGTTCCTGTTTTATAGTGGTATTTTTTGTTTCCGGGAGAGCAACGATTAAAAACAGTGTTTCTGCGACTAGAAGGACCAAAGTGAGGGTCGCTGGAGCAGCATAGATGTTAAGATCTATTCCCCAGGTTTGCATTGCTGCTGGAAGGGGCCTGGAAGCGAAATAGGCACCAATTGGAGGCCCTATGCAAAAACAGATCGCGAAGGCAATCCCTACATGAGCCAAAGCCTTTGAACGAGTAGCTTGGGAAGTCACATCGGATAGAATGGCACTTTGCAAGTATTAATACCATTACGTTGGGATGACCGAGGTAAGACTCACATAGCGAGTTGAACATTTCCTTCACTAAGACCTCCAATTACACGCGAGAGTAGATATGAAGCAAACGTTGTAGATTGTATCCACCTGTGGTATTAAATGTCATGAATGAACAGTTCTGAACTTTAGGCTGAGGACTCACACAACAGCAGAGAGTATATTTCCAATCATAGTGATTAACAGAATTTTCTTGCGTCCATATTTATCGGAAAGCGAGCCAATTCTTGGAGAGACGAAGAACTGCAGCGTTCTGGCACATAGTTGTTAAATGAGTCGAGATCAAGGATCAATCTTGAACGCACGAGAAGACAGAGCCCATAAGGCCGCCCAATAGCACAACATCCCATCGTTGCGAGTGTTCACCTGTTGGACTGTAGAAGAGACCTCTGAAGTACGACACCGACCTCAGTGTAATGGATAGAAAGCCATCAGGGTCCGAAGATTCCCTCTATTATCAAATGTTGGGAAAATCAAAATCAAATTACAAGGGAAAGAATGACACGTACGACGGTGTACCACTGAATCAATCGTGGAAAGAGTGGAAGAGGGATTGTAAACGCAAACAGGTCGAGGACGAGAGAAAGAAAGACGATTGTTTCTACTTTTGCCATCAAGAGAAAGGGTGCAGCTAAGGGTTATAGTCTGTGGGGATTGCCAGTTAAATAGGTATGCGATGGCGGTCTAGACGGAACAGTTTTGATGCTATGTTTGTTTGACAATATATACACAGCTGTGTAACTACCCAGAGAGTTACTATATATATTTATATCTTAACTCGTCTCCAATGTCAGGGCGACTGACGCATCCTCGACAACTGCACTCTTTTCTGACGCTCGATACTGCTGGTCCTCAGAAGCAATGGTGAGGTTCATCTGGAAATGTGAGCTTGTATCTGTTTTAGTCACTTCTCGTAATGCCATAGTGGCATATGACGCTGTTCCCAATGTCAAGTTGATTTGAAGAGCCATGAATTTTCCATCCTGGTCAATCACAGGGGGATCGAAACCGAGTAACTTGTCTTCGTCCGATTGGGCCAGTGACACGTCGGATCAGTGTACCGCATCACTGTCCATGTTAACTCTTTCGGGAGGTGCAGAATTTTGCGGTATGAACCATTGAGGGTATAGTCCCTGACGATCAGTGAGGAGTTGGCCTTGATACGAATAGGAATATGAATATGCATACCTTTGTTTTCGGACAAAGTTGTCTGGATCCAAGCCATCCATGCGAAGGAACTCTCTATAACGTTCGCCAAGTTTGCCTCCCGGATAAGCCACATCTGTTCCTGGAAGTGGCATGACGACATCGAAAATTGTATATTTATCCAAATCTTCTTCTGTGAGTGTTTTGACACGAGGTGCGACATAGGGTTTTCTTGTTCTCTTACTTGAACCACCAACTAGAAAGAGTGTCAATAAAAATCCCTCAAGTCGTTTTGCAAATACTAGCCATCTTGCTCCTCCTCCTCTTTTTCAGGATTCTCATCTAGGATTTCCGAATCCGATTCAAGAATCAAATCACCGACAACAGGCTTGTCGGCACCGAATGTACGAATTCGCTCTGAAACAATAGCATTCCACACATATGATTGGTATGCATGGATATACATCAAACGAAGATTTTTGGGTATCTGAGGATATATTAGTATCGTTATATGAGATTTTTTACCATACAACTTACAGTTGACAATGTTCCCATTGCGTTCCGGGTATCGCCTTTTTGCTTCTTGTAACTTTCGAGAATGCAGCGTTCTGCTACAACACGACGTGGTAGTAATTCAATAGCTCGATCAAGATCACCGTGATCTAACCACGCTTCTCGAGCAGCAACTACATCTGGATGCTCCCCATGTCTCTTGGATAGGATCATATCAATAGCTTGCTGCCACTCCGATTTAAGAATCGCAAGTCCAATCGAATGGGTAGGGACAGAAGCAGTTCCAAACCGTTGCATGCCTATAAATTTTTCATTTGGTTTACTATTTTCAACATAAATGTTTCCAGTATCATACCATAGTAGTTAATAAAGCCTTTATATTTGATGGTATTCATGGCTTCCTCGAGAACGTCCATTGATTCAACCTTCACATTTCTATTTTTATGAGTCGAATATAAAACATTATAAAGCAAAACCAACCTCAATGTGATGACGAAAGCATTACCCTTCAGTAGACCAAGTTCCAAGCTGGCCTTGCGGTAATTCAGATCACCTATACGAATTCCTCTTTCTCCTCTCTCCTTTGTGATTACTTCCACTGGTCGACGACCCAAGCCGTTCACCTGCTTCCACACATCCTCTACACTTTTACTACCACGTTTAAGAGAAACGCGTTGTACTGTCACGCCCCGTTTATCCTTAGTACCAGCAACAGACAAATCCTTCACATTAACATGCAGTAAACGAGATAGATGTCCAAGTGCGTCTTGTGTATCTCTGTTCGTCTTCTGCATGGTAAAGTGAATATAGGGTGGGTATGTTCCACGAGGTGCACGCTCTCCAGTGCCTCTGGCACCCCCACCACGGCCGCCACGACGAGCCCATTTAACCACGATACGAGAACCATCATCCGAAGGGTTTGTCATATCTGTTTCTGAGTCTAAACGTCCATTGAAAAGCCTACGGATGGTCTTATGGAAAGACGTGCGCAATTCTTTCGAGTCCATAGCCTGTAAATGTTATGGTGGTGTATTGAGAAAAACGAGCCACTTTACTAACCTCTGAGACAACTTTCCGGTTATCCTCTGCTCGTGCACCTTTCCCTCGTCTTCCATTTCTATCTCTTCCCTGCCCCCGGGACCTCCACGACTTCCGCTTGTGCTTTCTGGAGCCTCTACTTGCTTTTCGTCACTTACAGGAACACTTCCGGATTCCTCTTCTCCGGCAAGTTTGTTAGCGCGTGTAGCCCAACCATTGTCGGAGACACGAGGAGGTTCTGATCCTTCAAGCCACATCTGCTTCAACTGAGAAATCGCCGCTTCGGACAAAAACGGTGCAAGTGTAACATTGAAGTGCTCAGGCCATGGCTCAGCGTCAGATGCTTTCTTCTCCTCTGGTTTTGTAGCTTTCTCAGCATCCGCAGCTGCGTCTAGTTTGATTCAATGAGAGGATCAGTAGATTTTTGATACAACTATTCCAGGGCAACGTACTTTCTTCAACGACACCTTCCATTGGGGCGTCTGTGGATACGGAAGGAGTTGACTCTGGAGCGGGTTCTTCAATCTTTGGCGACTGCGGTTTTTCGATAGACTTTAGATGTGTCATGTTGCTGTCCAAATCAACTTCATACACGAGGAAATCTGTGAACCTAGAATACTTCAGTCATGCTGAAAATTGAAATGAAAATAACCAACTGAGAGCTCACCTTTGCTTAATGATACCCTCAATCTTGGCAGATTGTCGTCCAACATATTCGGAGATGCCAACATTAGTTTCAAGGAAGTTAATAGCACCAGCAACAGTCGCTTCGGGCAAAGAAATGCCTAAAAGTGCATGGCTGGGTGGTAAAATATGGGTGTGTTCTGTAACGATTGGTGTTTCGTCGGTCTTTTCAGATTCTTGAGCAGCGGATGTTCCTTCCAACCTTGGTCTTTTGGAGTACCTCTCGAGATCTTCCTCACCTTGCTCGTGTTCGTGGACGATGATGGGCGACATGGGCACCCTTGACAGTAAGGATGACCGAAGAAGGTAATCTAAGCAAAAACGGTCGATCACATTTTGATTGCAAAAATCAACAAATCTAATCTACCCGCTACCATGCGGAACGTACAATCTCTAACCTATGCCGAACGTGCAGCAAAACACAAAAATCCAGCAGCAAAGCTACTCCTAGAGACAATTGAAAGAAAGCAAACCAACCTTGCTGTCAGTGTCGATGTCACCAAGAGAGAAGATTTTCTTGCAATTATTGATGCTGTTGGACCTCTTGTCTGCTTAATCAAGGCATTTTGATTCACCCTTTTATTAGTGTACACCAATTAACGACAGTCAGTCAGACTCATATTGACATACTCGAGGACTTCGAATACTCGGTCATCGAGAAATTACAAGCTTTAAGCATAACTCACGATTTTGTCATTTTTGAGGACAGAAAATTTGCAGACATCGGTTGGATACTATCATGGCCTGAACCCCAGCCCAATAACTGACTTTTGCACCTAGGGAACACTGTTGCGTTACAATATTCTAGTGGTGTCTACAAAATTGCCAGTTGGTCACATATAACGAACGCACATCCAGTTCCTGGACCATCCATTATCAAAGGGCTCGCTTCGGTTGGTATGCCACTTGCTCGTGGCTTACTTCTACTAGCAGAAATGAGCACGAAGGGCGCTCTTACAACTGGTGTTTACACAGAGGAGGCCGTGAAGATGGCCAGGGCTAACCCTGAATTTGTGGTTGGATTCATCGCCCAACACAGAATGGATGAGATTGCACTGCGTCCTGGAGAAGTCCAGGAAGATGATTTCATGATTTTGACCCCAGGTGTTGGTTTAGAGGCAACAGGAGATAGTATGGGGCAACAGTACCGAACCCCAGACGTGGTGGTGCGAGAAAGTGGCTGCGATGTTATTATCGTTGGTAGGGGGGTTTATGGCTCTGATCCGACGAACGTTAATGCAATCCGGGCTCGAGCAGAGAGGTACCGCAAGGAAGGTTGGAATGCATACTTGAAGCGCATAGGATCATAAATGACAGTGTATTTCCCGTTGGATGTCGAGTAGAATGACAACATTACTGGTCACTTGCGATTATGTTAGAAATATATGAATTAATTATATATACATTACATTAACAATACGATTCATGTGGATGCTATTCAATGCGAACATTCTAAGATGTAATGTGAAGCGTAGGGTATAAGGAAGTTGCTGATATCCCGAGAAACAAATTAATAGATAGCGGCCAAGACAGGCTAGTGGTTTGGCCGCCGCGGAGGCAAAAGAGACATTGTAATTACTCATCAGACTCACCCTCAGCCTGTTGGATTATTATTTGTGGGTGAGAGAAGTCCAATTCACCAGGTTCAATGGGCTTCGGTTCTGAACTTAACTGATGCGTAATGATTGGGGCATCGTGCTTTTGTCCTGTTGATTTACGGGAAAACCTTGACTGGAGGGATTTATTCTTATTCCCTGCATGGAAGGGGAATATATGTCTTTTGGGGGATCCTGAATGCGAGCCTTCTAAGATTTCCCCGTCTTGCGTTGCCTTGGAATGCCCGACGAGTTTTGTTTTTGAGAGTAGCTCTTTCGCGACTGGGAACACTGGGATCAAAGGCTGATGAAAAACCATTTTCATCCATCCTTTCCAACTCATGTTAGATGGGATGAATTGATTAACCAGCTCCTCAAACTGTGATTTATATTGAGTGAGAAAAAACAATTCAGGAAGGATATATAAGAATAGATATCACATACGCTGGAAGTTTGATTCTTATAAACGAGGTCTCGTGTTTTGATTCGAACATCGTGGCATTCGAATGACCCTTCTTTGACAATGCTCAGTAAGAGATTCATGCTGTATGCGAAGTCAGCTCTCATATGTGAACAAGTCCACAGACTGCATACCTTGATATTTTTACGTATATGAAGGTTTTCTGAGATGATCTAGTCTTCATAACAGCAGCATCGCCGGCGTCCTCGACAGTAACACCAGAGTTGTTCCGTTGCCTTGGCCTGATAGTACCTACAAAATCAGGCGAGTTTGATCGTCCCACCAGATTAAATGGCGAACGGCTGCTTTCGCCGTGTCTAGTACTTCGGAGGTCTGTGAAAGACCGTGAGGCCCCAAGTTTGCGCAATGGAGGAGCTAATCCCTCATGTTTGCTATCACTTTCTGGACGAAGGTATATAAGGCCCGTGGCGAATCTAAGGATGTTCTTATGGGGCTATGAGAGGGTATATCAGGCAAAAGGACTGGGTGAGATGTTGATGTGTTTCCTTCCTCAATGGATTGTTGTCGGTGGCGTCTGTATGGCCATAGATATTCCATGATGCGTTGCCCGACTTTGGCATCAATTTGGACTTTCAAAGGATGTAAATTCACTTCAAATGTCTCATAGATGGAGATACCACCGACTGGCGGAAGGATAATCCAATGGGCAAGTAAAAACAAATTGCGCTAATACTTCATCAGTACGTGGTTGTCTTGGTGTTATGTGTTATTCGTACTTACTTTGTGGAGTGGGTGGTTGGTGGGCTCGTCATGTTTGGAGAATATCTCTGTCCATATTGCTTCTCGAGAGCCATCAAAAGCCTGCAAATTCCCTATGGCAAGGTCATTTACTAGAGCACTATCCTGACGGCTCAGCCAATAGAAGTTACTATGCTGTACCACCAGTTTGGCTAGGAGACCTTTATCTTTGTCCAACATCTTCCATGATAATTCTGAAGATGAGGCATGAAGAAGCAAAGCGGATTTTTGATCCATGTGATCATCCGTTCGATCTTGTGCCAGTTTGATAGCGTCGAAAAGAAAGTTGAGTTCTTCCACCAGATATATGATATGCGCTTGTAGTCGTAGTTTTGCAATGATAACACCCTCATCCCCATACTGATTGCGATGATCGTATTCCAGAATTCTCTCTGTTTCCAGAGATTCTCGCAGCCGACCTTGGAGATGAGAAACAACATCGGCAGCTTCAGATAAATCAGTGAAGTCGTATGTAAAAAGGAGTGTCTGCAGCTTGTCTAGTCGTGCCTTGTGAGTAGCATCAGAGAAGAGGAGTAACTTAGTGACAACGTTCGAGATAGTTTCGAACTGTGTGTCACTGGCAGAAACGGTGAATTGTGGTATGTGGACTCGTATGAGGTCCTGAAAAGTATTTAAGTGAGTTGATTGAATATGTATAAATGGGATGGCGCACCGTTTGATCTTGAAGATGGTTATGGGCACCCGCGGAGTTCTTATCGACGCTGGCACGGATGGTGGGTCCTGAACGTACTTGACTCTGCAGTCGTAATCGATTGAATTTGTCATAATGGAAACTTGCATCGGTTTGAGGTACCAAGCGTTCGAATTCATCACTTTCACATCGGAAGTCAACCAGAACTTCAAGTGGAACCTTCAACCGATTCTCTGGTACCTGATTTACAGGAGAGAAGGTCTGGAGTCCCGAGAGTGATGTGTAATTTCTGAAAAAATGGTTAGATTCTCTCTTTCTTAATCCAACAATTGTGGAAAAGTACCTGGACATAATTTTGCCACTGATTGGGTCATCGATATTTGTATTATCCATGATTGCGAAAGATTGCATCTTGGCTTGAACTGCTGCAACAACACAGACGTCAGTGGGACCTTCGCCTTTTAACACTACTTGAGGTTTGAGCAGGAAACAACAATGAGCTTTGCTTAGTGTCACTCCGCTGGACCAGCCATCCAAGGGATCAGTTTGCAGCCCTAGATTTTCTTGCTGGTCTATTTCAACTGAAGTTTTCCCGTTGTCGCCTCTCAGTATCTTGCGGATAGCTGAAGCTGCAAGTTGTGCAGTGGTATTTGATCCTCGTCGGGAGTCTTTTGTGTCATTTGTTGGTGAATCCGTTGGTTTCGCCTGGTCTCGGATGAACTTGACAGCGCTATTTTCACAGAATCAGCACAAATATGTATCGTAACCAAGAATAGTTTACCGTGTTGCCAGATGATATTCGAACCCTTTCCTATTCCTTGAGCAATGGTAATACTGAATCATGATCTATGGCAAGTTTGTTAGGATTTTATTGAGAAGTAAATTTAAAATACTCACATCTCGGGTATCCTTATTTAAAGAGACAACGGGGCAGTGAATTTGATATACATGGTCGAACTCCGCCCATTCTTCGGGATGGACAACTTCAGACGGCATATGATAGATATGTGAATGATGATGTTTGAAATGTGGATCTGCCTCAACATCTTTCAAGAAGTTGGTATAATCCTGTAGTAATGCGATCATCCTCATTTTGGATTGTGACTAATAATTAATTGCCTTTGAGTTGAATGATTTTGGGAAGAGAAAGGAATGACACACCTGGGATGAAGTTTCCGCCTCACTTTTTAATCCTTCTATCCGTTTAGCTACTAATGCAGTTTGAATCTGAGGTGCAGCTATAACACAGTTTTTAGAGTCTGTATACATTGGGTTGATAGTGCAACGTACTCGGTTCGTGGCCCAAAAGACAAACGTGGGTGTCCTCGATACCAAACTTATTGTTGGTCTTTCGTCCGATAGTTGCCGCATTACGCTTAACATAGGCAAAGTGTGGACAAGTTGCTAAAGACAAGAAATACAGGGAGGGTTCACCAGGAGCTGACCACTCTAGCTCAACGAAGTCATGATGGTTGTACCATGGCGATGACATCGATGTCTGTGGAAGATGATCGTATTTGCAATAACTTCCTGTTGATGGATGAGATGTCAAAGGGACCTGTGCCTTCAGCGGTTCCTTGAAAATTGCAAGCATAGCACGCAAGTCAAGTCCTTTGATGATAGCTTCAGCTGCATAGAAGGGTTTTTTGCGCGTGACCTTCGTCGTCCCGTGGCCAATACCCTGGACTTTGGTTTCTTGGTCTCGTTGATGCATGTCGACTCGAAGCTCATCAATGAAACCTTTAACTCCAATCCAAGGAGTCATGCCATCCGTCCAGCCTTGAAAAATTGTTAGTTTAAGTCTGGAGATAAATCTGTCATATGCTCACTTTCTTTCGAGTTATCAATGTATGCATGCATTATAAAAAGCTTTGTGAGATTGATGTGATATTTGATAGTGGCGATGTGTCGACCGAACTTGGGCGAAATACTACGAGGAGCGAAGTATGTCCCAACCCGTAAGCGTAAATTGGGAACATCCCCAAATAACGCACACCATGACCAAAAGTGTGCAAAGGCTCTAGGAGTGAGATGTAATGCACTCCTAGCGGTTTGTGAAGTTTTCGTTGAGGCTGAAAGCGAAAAGGAGAAGTGGATGAAGTCAGAACGAAATCCATCATATGAATCCTCGACCTTCTGGAAAGAAGTCAGTACTAATTTCTATTGATTAAGTAGACAGACTGACATCAACAAGAGATTGAGCAGGCTTAGTACCCAAGCGTACGTCGTAATGTGGTATGAAGTCAAAGATCCTGCATTGTCTCTGGTAGATATCGCCAGAACAATTGATACACGATGTATGGTGGCAGGTTCTCTCGAACGCAAAACCAATCCCATAGCGAACTCCCGAATGAAGTTCAGCACAGACCTTGCGGTATGGGCTGCCCGAAGGTTGTGTCAAGTTCAAGACACCGTCGGAAGTAGGTACCCCGAAACTAGAATACTTGAGACTTTTATTTTTAAATCATAGGAGAACCACATACCGTGGTATCGCTATCAACATCACATCACTGGTGAGCTCAAGCAGTTGTTTCTGGTCATTTGGGTAACCTATCAGCAGCTTAGGCGCCCCACTCCATACCAGGACGAAACCGGCTCCGTGATCAGCGAGATGAGCCGGGTTGCGAGAACCTATGTAGTCATTATGAAACGGTAGTGTTGCGTAGATCAAATAGTCAACCTACCTTTGAGATAACAACGAACTTCTCCCTTAAATGTAAACTTTATGGTCCAATGAGCAATGAGTCGTAGCTAAAGCAATCGTCAATATTGAGTAAAACGTATGGGTATACTAGATATACTGACCTTGTCCCAAAAGCCGACTGCAGGAGAAGGATCTCGTGGATTTGGCGTCATGGTTTCAATAACTCTGACAATATCCTGGATAACGGGACCATAACTAACACCCCAGGAAAGAATAGTGGGACAGGTTGTAGAAATATTGATATTAGGGCGCGCATATGACTTGACAGGCATAATTGTCTTCGGTACGTGCAAAGTCAAAGGAACAGTTCCTTGTAGCCCTTCATCTGCCGTGATAATAGGACACTCCATCCAATCCGTTGACAAAGAGGAACCCATCTCCTCTGCAATGACTATATCTGAATCGAATGACCAAGCTGGCAATTTATCTTGGGCTTGTCCTTGGACATGAATCAGAGGAATCGGGAGATCACGAGCAATGAGCCGAACGGAATCTAACGTAAAATTGAGGTGGAGAGGAATGAGGAGGGAGAACTCTGTATCCTTGGGCAATCCCTTTCCTTGTTCGAATAAGAACTCAGGCAGGGTGTCAAGTGGGAAAGATGGTAATGAGACTGCTAATTTGAGTGAAGCCATAGTCAATCGGAATAAGGGTGGAACATGACCAGATGTTTTGGACCCAGGAAACGGATGGTGGCCACTAACACCCTGTTGGCCGTAGAGTTTATGCAGTAGAAGTTTCTCCCGATGCAACCAAGCTGCCTTCAAATGCTGTAGTCTGATCCTCCAGTCCAAGAAATGAACCTCGTGAAGTCTTCGACGAGCATCCTCAATGGACACAGTGTGTTTAGATGTAAAATGATAATCATGGTCGTCTTTGGCTACAACGTCCGGGTCCGAGTTATTTTCCACAGCGTTGATCGCCGCCACCTTTGCAACAAAAGCATCTTCCCTTTCCAGCCTATGTTTAACCGCTTCCAGCCCAACTTTCCAAATTGCTCCTAGTCGTGCCTCAAATGCATCATCAAGCGCTTCAATACAGAGTAATCCAATCTCGATTGTCATATTGGGTGTAAGTTTAGGCCCCTCAGCCTCGGGTGCAGGTAAATCCGTGAATGTTCCAACCTTGACAATATGGATAAGATGTTTACCGGCTTTCGCGACCACCGCAGCGTCCAAAATCAAATCTGCCAAGACATAACCATTGGGTATTCGCAAACGCAAACTTTCTCCTTTAGCAGATACGGAAACGGAGTGTGAATTCACAATAGGTAATGCGATATCCCACTCGTATAAAGTTAACAGCTCATCCCACTTCTGTTCTATGTCATGTTCCCATTTACCAACGGATAAGGGAGGTGGCACCCAGAATACCAGAGACCTCAAATGTGTGTGAATCGCTTCTCCTGTGGTACAATCGAATACGGCATTTTCGAGGCGCAGAACAACAGTTTGCTCTGGGAGTATACATAGTAGTTGGAATGCATTAAGTCGACATTGAACCGACCACTTCATATATGATTCGTGGACATTCTCTCGGACCTTAGACGAAGGCCGTACTTTTGACAGATTATGTAGCGTTTGAACTGAGAGAAGTGAGCTGTATAGATTGCTGAGTTGGAAATTGCCTTGGACAATAGGAATGTCAATAGAAACACGGCAAACATCTTGTGGTGTTTCAGCAATGGTAGATGTGGTGAGAGAAGCGTCGGCGTGAATCCTTTCTATACGAATGAACTCTTGATCCGTCGGTTGGAGGTCGTCACGCCCAGCAAGGAAAGGATCATCTGCTTCATATTGTGTTGCAATGACCTTACGAACGATAAGATTTAGGATAGAGAGTCGGGCAAATGCAGTTATATCCAGTTCACTTTTGGACGTTTTAGCCGTTGCTATCGCATATGCTGCTCGTTCTTGAGGAAGTCCAAGCTTCATTCGCGACTCAAGCCTTCCAACATCTTCCATCCGAGACATATGCTTTAGGTTCAGAGCACAAAGTTCTAAGGAAACCAAGGCCTTGATCCCGACTCCACGCGAAATGTCAGTTTCGTGGGGATTGACGTCCGGTGCTGTAACAACGACAACGAACCGCGCCAAAGAGACCGAGGCCAGTATACTGGAAGGTAGTTCACTCAGGACAGATGTTTTGGGTTCCTCAAACCGTACGCGATTTGACGGAGGTAAAGGGAGCAAAGAAAGGAGTCGAACCGTGGCTGACACCGAGTCCGCGTGCCATAGTTCAACACATACTGTGTCAATGATTGTGTGCACAGTGCATGATACAGAAGAATCCTGTACTTTGTATATGCCGAGTGTTTCTTCAGCATCAGCTGTGAGGTTACCACCTATCTCCACTGGACCAACAGACAAAACAGCTGGGTCGTTCAAGAATTCGGCATCTGTCGCAAAACCAACTGAAGTGTATCCAGAGCGAACATGTGCAAGAATAGGGTTCAAGTGAAATGAAAACAGGGCTTTCAATTGAGAACAATTTTCTGCCGAGTGGGCATCATAATTGGTAGTCAACCCAAATTCAAAGCCGTTGGATCTCATCTCCAGGGTATTAAAATCCCCATCATCATCCGACTCAAATATAACCCTACCACAGATAACACCACAGTTCACCTGGATTGCACAACTCGGTAATTGCAAACCGTCAAACTTTTGCAAGAAATTTGATTTTGTTCTCGGTCCCTTGGAATGCAGTGCCTGGTGTTGAAGGAGTTCACGCAGATCATCCAAACGATCCGTAAACTCGATCCCGCCAATACTCAGGGATAGAGTCAAAAATGGAGCGTTAGGGTCATTCTTCATGAAAGGAGAAGGCTCCAACCAAGGCGACGGCCATTGAAAGGCTACTGTTTGAAGTTTTATAGAGCCTACAATGAGAAGAGGGACAGCATTGTGTCGTGTGTGACGTTCCAAGATAACAGTAGTACTTGAGAGTTGTAATGCATAGCTCTCTGCGTCAAAGCTTTCCTTTTTTCGTGTGCGACCGAGCCACTGCGTATGAAGGGAATCTTTGCCAGATGTACTTGGGTGGAAAGCGAAATTAATGCCCTTGATAGCAGTCTTGTAGTATGTAGTTTGATTATTCGGTGTCGAGAAAGACAACGAAGTATATGATATCCGTATACTGAGATCCTGAATTATGGACAAAGGTGACTAGATAACAATGAGCAGCTGTGATTCAGTATGAAGACTCAAAGTACCTTGTATTTAAAATCCTTGAGTTTTCTAACGCGTGGTTTCGGTGCCTTCATTGGCGACTGGGGAAGATTATCAGAGCCGTTAGGACACACAACAAGGACACTTACAGTAAATGCTCTAAAGAAAGGAGAAGTACCTGATGTTGGTGATAACAGTCTCTTGTCGAGAGAAAGGAACGACGTAGTGGGAGAAATGGAAAGTGAAAAGATTGACGAGGACCGTTCACGGCTCTTAGCCGCCGTGGCTAGTATAGGACTGGCCGGTTTGGTTTGGTTTGAGGTAGTTGAAGTCAGTGACGATTGCGGTGTTGCAGGCGACGAAGGTGAATGCATAGCACCTAATGGTCCGAAATTTGGACTCCGTAATTTGGGACGGCTGATTGCACGAAGTATATCGTTGAGAAGGTTAACTTTGACTGCAATCTCTTCGATGCTGAGTCCCAAAGTTAGACTATTATCATCAATAGTAGCAGATTTAGGGTGGAAATTAAAATTCCCTCCAAGTTCCACAGTTCCAGGTAAATGCAAGAATGTCCTTGTCCCTTCGTGACCGCCTAAGAGCCAATTTTCACTCATCAGCTTCATACCATATTATAAATCGACACAACGCACCGGTGTAACCACAAATTGGAGTAGTCCCAGTAACATCACAAAGTTTGAAGGAGATACTAGCGAATCCCTGTGTACGTCCCCAAGCCACATCCAGTGCCCTTTGAAAACTCTCCTTCATTTTCCTCTGCCATTCTGCCATCCCATACAGTTTCCACGAACCCGTCCGCATAGGGGTATTAGTTACTGCAGGATCCAACACACTTTCAATCTGGGTTAAATCCAATGCGCAATGCAAATTTATCTCGTCCGCTACGATTTGGGTTCCTGGAATCTCTGCAACTATAAACACCGTCGAATGCAGCTCGAAAGACAAAGCCTGGGTAACAGCAGGTAACCACCTCATTCCAAGTCGCATACACGCTACAACATAAGTCCTCATCCAAGGTCTTAGCCAAGGTTCAAGCTTCAACGCAACCTTCGTGATAACGCGCCACAAACGCCCAGCCAATGGCGAAGGATGCAAATCTGCTAATGTGAGGTTTCTTCTATGTTTTGTCTTCTTCCTCTTCAACACGGCTTCTTCCACTTCCTTGTGCATCTCCACCTTCAATCCGTCTATCCTTAGTGTCCAGCGCCTTTTGCCATCTACCACACCAAATACATATCCTATCCTCTCCGCTCTGCATGTCCACCTCCCTCTAGAAAAATATAGGCCCTTGATAGAACGTAAACTAATACTTCGTATGCGAATGTGTTTTGAGGTCAGTGTGAGCAACCAAGGGGCGATGTAGGTCCTTAAAAGCAGGCCAAGCGTGAACAGTCTCACAAACCACACCAGGAGAGTTGACCATGGACTATTGGAAGAGCCTATGAAGAGATTCCGAAATATAGCATGTAACATGTTGCTAAGATTCCATCGAGACATGGAGTAGATGCAAACCAAAACCGTTGGCCGAATAAGAGAATGTGTGTCTGAGCGCGTAGGGGTGGGTTAGTGAATAGTTTGGGTATGGTGTGCTTAGAGGCACTTTGACATGTATGAAGGATATGATGCCAGCTATTGAAACAAGAGTGTCAGAACAAACGTGGGATCCACACCGTATAGTTTGCTTAATGTCTAAACTAAACGAATTTGTCAACCTTCCTTCTTTGGCTTTGTTTTCCGTACCGTAGCGCGCGCTTAGAACAAACCCATTTGTGAGAGTACACTCTGAGATGTTACATTAGAAATGTAAGTAATTAACATACACTACGATAACTATCGAGCCAATGGAAAAAAAAATGGGATCATTCATCTGTCGGCGTATCCAGGACGCTTAACACAATTTCAGCACATCATAATCAGAGCGCCCAAAGAGAACTCACCATTCTTCAGAGTTAAGCTCAGCGGGTTTGTACATCCAGAATATTGGTGAATAGGCTGTAAAACTGCCTGGGTTGAAGACATGACAGCCCATATAGGTCAGCTTAAACCTGTCGTATTTGTCGGCGAGTACCAACTATCCTTGGGTCATTAAACTGCCTAAAAATAGCTGAGCAAGGAATGGACATACGACAGTTGGTAATGGATATAGGCGAAGGGAATGATCATAGTCCGGTAGTACAGGCTGAATGCTCAATGCCAAAGGACACAAATGTCCCTGATCTAGAATGGTTTGTACGAGCTTTTACCGACTTAGAGCCATGTATTTCTCGGGTAACAAAACACACCTACAAATCGTTTCAAGTCCTTGCTTGAGATATCCGGCTTGGCACCAACAACATTTCTTAACATCTTGGACATCAGATCCTCCCTAAAAATGACAATTTCCTGATCGAAAAACTTGATTCGGCAAGGGTTCGTTGCAAAGTGTACTTTTGGGACCTTGGCTTTCAGTTTTGTTACAAAACTCGGCATAATCGGTCGTTTTGGTACCACAGAATTGTGCGTAATATCTTGGGGACCGGGTACAAGGACAAAATGTGTGTTTTTGACAATAGGTGGGTATTGTGTGATTAGGTCCGCAAGTGTGTCGAATCCATCTGCATAGATTTACGGTGTTTGTTACATTACAAAACTTAGAACTTTGAAATAGTCATACCTTGGTATCGCTGAATATCACGTCCATTTCCCTGTGCTATAGACCGACTCGAAAAATTACCACACAGTACAATAATTCTGGGTATGAAGTCTGTTTCAATACAATGATCAAACATTTTCCGAAGATTGATGATAATCTCCGGAACATCCAGATGTACATCTGAAAGGAAGAAGAAATGCAAGTCTTTGAGATCTTCCCGGACGCGGACCGCAAAATGGGCCTAAGTACCAAGTCAGCTGTAAAGTATGCATCCACGAACTTAACTCACATCCTCCAATATAGAAGTTGAGCCTTTCCCAAGGAAATCAATATGGCCGTATATTGATCTACAATGGTTAAACACTCTTACAAAAGCTGTACAAGAAGATATCACTTACCGAGCTATAGCACGCGTCTCGGAAGGCGGTTGACCAACAGCAATAACCTTCAACGTCGCATCCTCTGTGTACTCTCCTTCAATCAGAGCAAATCCGCCTTCAGTATACAAGCCGTCACCAGGTTCATCCTAGCTGTCACTTTCAATATTCCCAACCAAGATTCATTGAAGCAAACACTCACCAAACTTGAATAATCCAAGACCACACTACCATCCCCGTCCTCCAAACACATCTTTCCTTCTTGGTTATGTGTCAGCATTCCTAGTAACAGGAATCTCTGACCAGGTCTTCCTAATAGTTGTTTCGTTGATTTCAAAGTGACGAGTTTCTCTCGATCTCGTGAAGGTATTGTGGACGGTGCAAAATGTTCATTTCGGAGGACAGACTGGCGGATGATATTTAATCTATCTCGGATTGCAGTTACCCTTGATTCTGGAGTAGCTGATACAGACAGTTGTACAGATGATCTTTAAGCGTCATACATATAAGCTCTAATTAAGTGCAATATTTGATAACGAATCACATACCGTTCAAAGGTTCCTCTCTCGTCTGACCACATCCACCGGGGCATTTCATACGCGTCAATGAAGAACAAATGATTCTCTGGATTCAATAAACCATCGTGGTGCATTTCCACATCGTCGTCCTGTTCCTGTAAACCATCATAGACTCGTCTTAGTACATCCACAGAAACTTTCATTGTCGCATCTACACAGTACAATATTGATATGAGTATTTTCACGCGTCATAGAAGCCATGTAGCATACCGTCCTGTTTATTGTATTCTTTTGCAAGAGTTTCGAGACTAGATTCGAGATCCTCACCGGCTATTTCATGTTCTTGCAGGATACGCTCAATGAAGTCAATAGCATCTGGCCCCAATGCATTACTATATTTTCTAAAGACCTATGGTAACAGTGAGCTGAGGGTATGAATGAAAAAGGTGTGGACTGACTTTAATAATCGACCTCTGAGTTGGATCCATGGTAGCGAGTTCCCCAAAAGGCAGGGGCCGTCATTGCCCAAGTCACAGTGTCTCCCTAGTCCTCACCGCATCAATGTTCTCGACACTTGATCTCGACCTCCGTCCAGGCAATGGCATTGGTCCTTTTACACTTGGTTCTTCTCTCTTTACTATTCTTTCTCTCCTCAGGCATGCTCCCCACAACCACCATTTCCCCCAGGTCGAGTTTAAATACGACCCTGATGCCCCAAGCACATCTCCCATTCTCCTCTTACTGCGCCCTCACATAGATCTCCTCTTCTCAGGTCGCAACCAACGACTACATACTATCTGTGTACGGCGTCTGAGGGATGGAACGGTCCCATTGGTCTTGAAATACAAGGATGCTATATTGAGCTCTGTGGGTGATACTACTAGTACAGGCGAAGTCTTGAGAAGAGTGTGTGTGAGTAGGGCATTTGGCCCTACATATCCTACGGGTGACGACCTACGTTATCCCGGTGTTTGGTTTAGTTTCGAAGAAGACGGTCCTGGTATAGGTCCTTCTGGAGTCACTGGGCGAGATTCTGTGAAAGGAAAACAATCTGAAGATAGGTTACAAGAAGTTAAGCGGGTAATTGTATCCCAGAAGATAGTAGACGGGAAGGCTCAAGATGCTTTAGACGAGGTTGTCGAGTGTCCTGCGATGTATGGTGAGATTGAACGAGCTATAATCAAGGTTCGTATCACCGCCCGGTCTATAAGGTAAGGTTGTTATCTCATTGAGAATTATAGGTACGCGACGGTATACGCCTTGATTTTTACCCCAGCAACACCTCCAAACCTCTGCGCATACGCCTACACGAGACGACGTCACAAGACCTCATGCTAGACCTTGGTCCTCCTCTACGAGTACATTACAAAGAGGATGAACGTATGACGATCCATTCAAACAAGCGAGGTGGAACCAATGACAACGAATCCGATTGTAGGTCCCCTTTCTACATAGCCTTACTATATCATAACATCGATGATAGATTTCTATAATTATTTCCAGCATGGTCTTGATTTTTTCATCTCCGGGCGCACGCATATCGTCAAGAAGATAATAATTCACACCAACATAGTACGTTACTCTACATCGTACTCGCTCATGTTCTCAAGGGTATTATAGCCCGGATCTCCATTATTTCAGCAATACAAACGGTGTAACTGGGAAATTGAATGTGAGCCAGAAGATGATGAAGATGGTAAACATTTTCAACCCATTATCCATCGACCAACTCCTGGACTAAGTACGCTCTTCAGATACCCCGCCCAGGAAACGATTCGACGACCGGGTATGCCTCTTTTTCATCGATTTATGTTTATTTTGTTTTACTTGACAATTGTCGTTTGTAGTTTGAGACATTAAGTCACTTTTTAAGTCCCCGAGATCCACCACCATCAATGCACCTAAATCGTACAGACGAAGAAGAAGGGCTACAACTCCCAAATCCTACTAGTCGTTGTGTGTATCATTCTTCCTTTTCTTGTAGTTAACATGCTCACATGTGTCATAGTATATGGATACGACGGCATCATTCTTGAAGTCCTCGAAACCTCCGCAGTTGTATCAGTAACCCTCTTCTAATCACAATGAACTCATTCTCAGATAGAACCATCCCATGAAGTATGCTGTATCTGTGCTTGTACCGTATATACATAAAGCAATTATACCAATAATTACATGCGCGATGTAGGGTGAGTAAAATATTGTCATGAAGAAAAAATCTCTTGATTTCTTTATGACGTCAATGTAGAGGTAGAGGGCTTGGAGGTAGAAGTAGATGCAGCTTTGGTTTGTGCGCTGGTTTTGGTGGCTCGGTTGAGAATATACCACCTCACAAGGTCTAATGTAGCCGATGCATCTTCAGCTGACGAATGCCCAACTGAAGCATCGCCAGTTTGAATGAATTTTCCTAGCTTTTCTCTTACACTAGATGATATGTCAGCAATCTGCTTTTGTTGAAGGGCCAACTGCAACTGACAGGTCTCGCAATGCTCTCCTATACGGTGGCCCCGCCCTGTGCGGGAAAAGAATGGCAGTATCAACGCACTTACTATGAACGATGCGCATCGTTTTCAGATCATTCTCGAGCCCATGGCCAACAAGGATCGTTTCTGAACTTATGATTGAATCTAACGATTTACGGATGGAATCCAAAGGTAAAACTGCTGATGCGTGATTTTCTTTTGTTATACCTGAAAATCGCGTGATGTAATCACTACATAGACACCGTGAGCAGAGGACAATGAAAGGGAAAGGTTGACACGCACACGATGTAAACGTCGTCATCCATTCGTACCAATTCATCAAATACTGATTTGCCTTTGCCATCTACGACAGAAACGCGACCTACTCTGAAACCACCAGTTGTATATACCATCTCACAATCGATGGCGACAACGTCGAGAGCCGAGTCTGTAGATTGAGGAGGCCTCAAGGTAGAAAATGCATGTCGAGAATGAAGTTGTTGAGGGGATGATTCGTAGAAGACATGTCGTCCATGAACACACCCTTCACTATCCACCACTGGTCGCGAGCAGCATGTATACATGCGCACTTTTTCGCCTTGAAATGGCTTAGAAATAATAGGTATAGTTTTGACTTGACCCACCTCCAACTTTGACCATTTGTGGTTTACCCCAGTGATGAACGCACTCGGTTTCGGGGCCTATGCGGGCTACTTGGAATGGTTGGGCACAACGTTCACATTTCATAACTTGGCCTTCGGCACTTGGCTGGTCGCCACCAAGTCCTTCAGGAATTTGGACCATGAAACCCCACTTTTCCATATCTTCGTGAGACATGATGAGAGGTTCGAGATGTTTACGAGTAAGCACTAGGGATTCAAGCGACTTTGCTCGTTCAGCTCGATCCTTGATTTCATCTTCAGTTCCGACGGACGGGTGGGACACTGAGTCTGGTGCGGTGCGACGCTTGATAGCTGCAACGCATTGAATGACGGCCTATGCTGGTTAGCAAGTCAAAGTGGGCAAGAGGGATCTCTTTTACATTTCTGTATGTAAGTTTGCTAGATTTTTTGTAGACCTCTTCTTCCTGTTTGAGGGCATGTTCTGCCGCAAGAGTTGGATTCAGATGACTTATGGAGCTGTAGAGTGTTGTGAAATGGTCGTAAAGCGTCTTGAGCATGGTCTGCATAGGTATTAGGACCAAAGGTGGCAGTAATTGGTACGATTACTTTCCTGCCTGACTGGAACGGCGACAAAAGACTGTGCGGCGTTTACCCGTAGGACTGGGACGCCATTCTGGGTTAATTAGCAGGATGCAGCGAATGATTGATGAAGTATACTTACAGAAGTTGTATTAGAGGTAGGGACTGCAACTGGTCTGGTGATTGGGCCTGTTCTCTGAAGCTTGCGAGGTGGCTCTCCTGCGGCGGAACCCAGTAGGCCTGGAGACTGTGAGATCTGTCGCTTAACCGCTGCCGGCTTGGGCTGGAGTTGGGGTTGAGGTTGAGGTTGAGGCTTAGGCTTAGGTTGTTGGACAGGAAAGTCAAGCTGCTTTGGAGGAGGCAGATCCTCTGTGTTCTTGTGTGAGAAGAGGCACGAGGCACGGGTACATGGATTATCTGGACATGGGAGAGAGTGGAATAGACCAAGGACTGGGAACATGGGGGGAAGAGAGAGAAGAGTCACGTGCTATGTGACATTGGCGGTGAAGAGGAGGAGAGGTGGTTGTTGCGAGCCATGGAAGGGATTGAGTGAGTGCTGCGAATGTCTGAGATCGACAGCTGCTGACTCTGCCAGAAACGACCCCAGCCACCATCTTACTGGGCCTTTTACCCCGCAGACGTCCGTCCCTTCTTTTCTCTTCCACCCAGATGCCTGACACGTCCCACAGCCCCCTAGGCTCAAATACGCCTATCCGTACCCCCTCACCGGTGTATGTCCGTGCCCCGGCCGTCTCTCCCTACATTCGCTGGGCCGTGAAGCCTGGTAAGTCGTCCCTACTCCCTCTAGACTCCCTCTGACTTTGTGCAGCGTCGGCGTTCAAGTTACTCGCGATTCCATGGGTACTCTACGCGAACTGGGAACTCCTCGCGCTCCGTTTTTACCCTGGTGTCCCCAATCCCTTCGCAGGAATATTCCTCCTCTCCGGCCACATAGCCTCCTCAGGTTCCGCTGACCCACGCTACGCAAAGTCCTGGTGGGACCTTGCTTTCACCGCGTACTACATCATCTTCTGGTCCTTCATCCGTCAGTCCATCGCAGAAAAAGTCTTCAAGCCCCTTGCAAGATACTTTGGCCTCAAACGCGAAACAAAAATAGACCGCTTCTGCGAACAAGGTTATGCACTCATCTACTTTGCCATCTTTGGCGCCTGGGGATACGTGAGCACATCCTTAACATTTATTTCCATCTTGTTCATCGTCTCCAGCGCGTCATGGCAAGTCTACCCACGTACTGGTATAATACTCAGGCATTCTGGATTGGTATGCGCCCTTCCTATATTCTCATTTTTTTCTCGTTAATAACCTGTTTACAGACCATCCTCATTGGGATATGAAACCGGAGCTCAAGCGTTACTATCTCATGCAGTTTGCATATTGGTGCCAACAGCTTATTGTTCTTCTTCTCGGGCTTGAAAAACCACGCAAAGACTACGCTGAACTTGTTGCGCATCACTTTGTCACTCTCTGGCTTGTCGGGTAAGTTAAACTGTCACAGACTAAATGAAAGTTATTTATAGCACAATACAGTTGGAGTTACCTCGTCAACCTGACATTGATTGGCAATGCTGTCTTCATGAGCATGGATATACCAGACACATTCCTGGCTGTGAGTAGATTCTTTTACACCCTATCATCTTATTCAATAGACCAGTTCTCCAAACTTCTCAACTATATTCAATGGGAGAGGGCCAAGGTTGTTGCTTTTGTTGTTTTTATTGGTGTCTGGACGTGAGTAGTCTCCACCCAAAGAAACATGCTTCTGAACGTGTATCAGCTACTTCCGCCATTATCTAAATCTCGTTATTCTTTGGTCTGTGTGGAACGAGTACGACCTTGTCCCGTATGTTCTACTGCTTGCATCAGGTCTTCTTCCTACTCATTGAATTGTAGTGAAGCTTCCAGAGTCTGGGTTTGGGTAGATGGCACCTACTTGGCTCCATGGATGAGATACCAGGTCTTCGCACCACTTTTCCTTCTTCAATTGCTTAATCTATTCTGGTATTATCTCATGATGCGAATTCTCTGGAGGTCAGCCAACCAGCTTCATTACCCTGTAACGCACACTCATTGTTTCTAGGGCTATCACCACAAGTGTTACTGAAGACGAACGATCGGATGATGAAGGCGATGATGAAGAAGACACAAAAAAGAACAACTAATATTACACGACGTTTGGTTGAAACATACTATTCCGGACAAATACAAACCGTGTGGTGCTATTATAACTACTACTCATGTCATGTTACTAGATTCTTAATCTCACACACCAGTATACCATTCATTTAGTTTTGGGCTGTGACTGCGACATTGCGAATGTTGGGACCCAACTCATCCGTTTCAGAATAATCGCTGTCCTCTTCCCACGCCTTAAACTCGACTTGAAGACTACCCGCTTGTGTACGGCCTGGCCACCGTGTTTCTCTTTGTTGGTCGACGGCCTCGCCTGCCGCCATCTGTATCATTGCCTCGAGCGTATACTTGGGATATTGGATGAGTTCAACAAAGTTTTGTGTGGTACTGGATCACTTACATAGGCATCATTTCCAGCGTTGTGTAGAAACTGGGTCATGATACCCAACATTCTACAGGACTTCTCAAGCGACCGTCGTTCACCAGTGCCCAGCCCAATCAAAGCCCCGAACAAGTCTGAAGTGTCCACAACGAACAAACCAGTACTAGGAGCCGTATCAGGTAGAAGGTAGTTCAGATCATCAAGGGGTGCATCAATCGCCGAAGACTTCATGTACTTGATATCTTGGTTATTGTCGTGAAATACAAGATACACTGGCCCCTGTGCTCTGAGGTCGGTGATCAACTCGTGTAACCGTTTCTTAATCGTCGACTTGGGTATCTTCTCGCTCTCACCAAACTTGAAGTACTGTTAATCGATATACCAATCAGCATACACTCACTTCTAGAAACTTATCTCCTCGACGACTCACATAACGGTAGTCGGGGACATAAGTTCCATTCCTATAATTCTCCCCTTCTTTGACCATCCAATGGTTGCTTTCTCTTATTTCATTTCCGGAGGAATCCCAACGTAAGATGCTGTAGCCAATTTCGGTAATGACAGTATGATCACGTTCCCAAGCTTCGAAATCGATGGCACACCAGATACCGTTCTTCTGTTGTACGAGTTCGCGAGTACGGTGGAACATGTGGCGACGGTTAAGAAGGGCAGGATTGGTGCCTTTCAGTCGTTTGTTATGTTTGTCCAGGTTCTATCAAGCAATGTCTATATGGCTGCTTTTCATGTTGAATGGGACTTGCCTTGATCGCACTGCGTAGACTACCACCATCAGGATAACTGTGGGTGGAGATATGCTTCAACTCGGTTGGAAGGATGAGGCAGTCAGAATAGGGCAGAGGCAGAAGTGTTTTTGTAATCTGCATGGCATGTAACCAATAGCGAGCATAGTCAATCTGTGCGGAAGAAAAGAGTAAACGTGTTTCTCCTGATTTAAAAGTACCATGGTAGAGTTGAGCACCCGTAACACCCTTGATGTGGAGTGGGTGGTCTGGATGAACAAGAGAGTCATGTGCTGGGATGAGGGACATGTGAGTAGCTGGTGTTGGATGAAAGAGGGAGTGGCAAACCAAGGATGGCTTTGAGTGCTGCGCCGTCCTGTTCGTTTGGGATGGCCTTGTGCCTGTACAGTAGGTGAGCAGTGAACACAGACCTAGCAATGATGAGAAGATATACCATTCAAACCAGATGTCTGTGTATCTGTAGTAGCCAGTGACTCTGTCGTCTGAGGACATTGGGATGAAGAGGCGTGGTGAACAGCAATGCTTTAAATACTAATTAATTGAATGATTCGGCGCCGTTCCAGATCTTATCTGACGCTTATTGCATCAAATTGCCTTTCTTGGCACGTGTTCAGTTCAACTATCCCTCCAACCCAGATGGCACAGACAGTCCAGAGTAGAGCCGGGCCTTCTACGTCCAAGGGAAAGCGAAAGGGAGCTCCAGTGTCAGACTCAGATCCACCCACGCCCTCTCCAAAGAAACCCAAAAAGTCAACAGCGCGTAAGAGCACCGGTGGTCGTCCACCAAGACCTGCACTCGCCGCTCCTGCTCCTGCACCAGGTTCGCTATTAACTCTAATGGGCTCAACTCGGCGGTACTGGTGTTAATTTCTCGAACAACAGCGAAAAAACCACACAGGTTCAAGCCCGGAACAGTCGCCATCCGCGAGATACGAAGGTACCAGAAAAGTACAGATCTTCTACTGCGCAAGTTACCCTTTTCGCGTCTGGTACATCATCCTTAACGTGTCGTTTGCCCAACTTCTCACATTGTATTTAGGTAAAGGAGATTGCGGAGGACATGACAACAGACATGAACGAGTATGGAGACTCGGGGCTTCGGTGGCAGAGTTCCGCCCTGCTAGCCTTGCAAGAAGCCGCGGAGGCGTATCTTGTCCATTTGTTCGAAGATGCGTGAGTTTCCTTTATGTCCCTTCACCAATACTCTATACTGAATCCAGAGACTCAGGAATTTATGCGCAATGCATGCCAAACGCGTCACTATCATGCCCAAAGACATTCACCTTGCACGTCGTATTCGTGGACCATGGGGCGGTCTCGCATGAAGGGGACTTTGTTTCATGTTGTTGCAGATTTATTTAATGTATTTACGTCATTCTATTAGACTACTTAGTATCATTCTCGTTTTTGTATACCAATCTTCCACCTACAAATCCAACGAATTTATTAGTATAATCCAACCTGAGAAAGTAAATCATAAGCACATATTGACAATATTTCAATATTTGAAGAGAATAGGTCATATTAGATCAAGAAAAGGTCATTGGATGCCCAAAGCCACAAGAGTATTGTCGGCGGGCTCCCTCCACCACTTGCTTTAATCATTCCGGAACGAGAAAGAGAAACAATTTACCATTAACGCGTTTCTTTTCTTGGAATTCTAATGAGAGGTTTTGTATGAGCTGTCTGAACCACCTTCTTCACGGACCGCTCTTCTGCAGCTATTCGCCGTTTCCGTCGATTGTCGATAAGGTCAAATATAATCGTCTGACCCAAACCCAAACCAGCTGATACAACCCAGTACAATTGAACACTCTGCCAAACACATTGTAAACGAATCCAATATTTCCAAGAGGCAGTACTCACCCCAGGAACAAGCATAGCAAGCCCAATCCTCACAACTGACAAACCTCTCAAAACATTCTTCAGCGGGCTCTGTACATATGGTTTCCCTGCCCTCTCCGCTTTCGCAGCCTTCCATTCATGATACTTCTTTTCCCTTTCCCTCTCCGCTGCCGTCAACCACCAACTTTTCGTATCGACATTCGCCATACTTATTATGCCAAGTACGATGGGCAATGTCATAGTCGGATCCGGATGCGCGAGCGAGGTCAACGTCAGGAACGATTCAGAACGGAATGGGGTCATCGGGTCTGCCGCAAGACGTGAAAACAACATGGATACGGCAATATACGGGGGCGCTTGAACTAAAGCAGAAATCGGGATGGTCCATTTGGGATCACATTTACGTTCTTTGACAAGTTCGTTGAACTTTTTTGTCATCTAGGATAAGTAGTCAATCAGCCTGTGTGGAGCAGAGCGCTGGTACACCAAGCCATACTATTCCATTAACCCGCTCTGCGTGAATATCAACGAGGTATTGTTTCTCTCCACGAATACCCTCTTTTTGCATGGCAGTAAACTCTTCCCGTTGGATTGCTGGTAACATTTTTTCGACATCCTTTTGCGCCTGTCCCATCCTCACCACTTTGCTTCGACTCTAATTCATCTGTCAAAGACAGCCTAGCAAATATATACAAACACCTACATACCCATAGCACTGTTGGGAGGAAGGCCAATCGCAGAACTACCGTGGTCAAAATAATAGTCGATGCATAAGGAGGGAACGAGGGAGGAAACGGAAGCGCAACGGCCAAGTCCAGAAACTCGTTTGCAGCCGGGGTGAGACCATGGTATAGTTCTGCCCAAAAGTGTCGACGCTGTGGGAGACGATGGAGGGAGGTATTGAGGGTCCGTGGACGTGCACGCGCAAGGACGCGGTGGCTGCGAAGAGCAAGCATTTTTGGACAGTTGCACCGGCGCGTGATCTCATCAAACGTGATTGTCTTATCATTTTACAAGTACATTTCAAGTCCACATTGAAAAAAGAGAAAAGCGAAAGCATGTGCTTATTGAGTGTATCATGAATAAAATCGCTCGCGTTGGTGCATAGCATAAGGAACATGTATCCTAGAGTAGACCCCAGCTTCCCCTCCGATAATCCCTCTATCCATCAGACTCCATACCAATCAGAACACTAGTTGGTGGGGGTACTGGCCTTTTGAAAGACCCCAGCTGGATTTGAGGTACTTCGCAAGCTCTGGTGTCTTCTTCACTGCAGAAACAATAGCAGCATCAACCTGCTTCTGGTCAGCAGCCTTGCTGGCGGGGAAAGGCTCCTTGGCCTTGGGCTTGCCATCCTCAAAGAACTCCTCCTCTGCTGAAGCAGCGCCCTTTGTGGCAGCTTTGGCGAAGTAAGCGTCATTGATCTTTTCGTCGACCTGAAATAGAAACACAAGTTATAGTAGCTAGAATGACTCCATATCTTCAGGAACACATACCGTGAAGCCATCAAGCTCAATTTTGGTGGAGGTGGCAATGACATATGCCTGGTTAACCCGACGTAGGGGGACACCATTAACCTTGTAAGGACCAGTCACCAACAACAATCCACTCTCCAACTGCTTCAAAAATACAACACGCTTTCCGCGGAAACGACCAGCCAACAAGATCAAAACGGAACCAGGAGTGATGGTGGAACGGAGGGTAGCAGTGGCAGCCTTCTTATGGTTCTTCTTGGGTTGACGGACATCTTCTGCGGGGTAATAGCGGGGGGCTTTGGCGGTAGGAACAAGGCGCTTGCCACCGTTGTTGGCACCACCGACAGTCTTCTCAACTGTGGCGGAGGGCTCCTCAACGACTGGCTTGTCGGTTTTTTTCTGGCCCTTGAAGAGCCCGCGCTTGGCGTAGACCTGAGAACGGGAGAGGCGTCCAACGCCGGGGACGAGTTCCTTACTTCTGGCCATCTATAGGCTGGGGTTCAATGACCGGTCTGTCGGACACAACGATGTGCAGCATACCTTGTTCTCTTGAGGTCGTCGAGGCCGATGCCGATAATGGTACTTGGTCTACACGGCGGCCCATCGGTGGCTGGAAAGCTACACAGTTCTGCCGGAAACTGCCGGTTACGAGATAAGATAAGGTAATGGTATTTGATGGCATATTTATGAGATCACATAATCAATTAATTACTTCTTGCCAATGAGTTCACCGGCATCCAGGTTGCGCTTGCACCATCAATATGGTTGATCAGGCCACTCCATCAAATAGTAAAGTCACTTCACCCTCATCCTCTAACCAATCCCATGTCGATGACCGCGCTGTCGTCTGGTTCGACATTGACAACACCCTGTACTCTGCAAGCTCCAAGATCTCGCACGCGATGGGGGAACGGATCCATGGTATATCACATACATAGCTACTACCAAGGACTCGACTGACGTCATCCAGCTTACTTTGTCGGTCTTGGTCTGAGCCACGAGGAGGCCTCGAACCTCCATCACCACTACTATTCACAATACGGACTTGCGCTGCGTGGACTCACACGCCATCACGACGTCGGTAACGCACCTTGCATCATCGCTGTGATACTACATCTTATCTTGATCATCTTCTTAGATGTCGTCGACTTTGACCGCAAATGCGACGGGTCCCTTCCTCTGGAAAATATGATTTCGTATGACCCAAGTGTTCGCAAGCTCTTCGAAGATATTGATCGTTCAAAGGCTCAAGTATGGGCATTAACGAATGCCTTCAAACCGGTGTGTTCAGTTTATCGGCCTACGCACATGTCTTCCCTGACACGTCGAGTAGCACGCACAACGCGTTTTACGCATACTCAAGCTCGATGATATGATTGATGGTCTTGTTTATTGTGATTACACCATACCCAATTTCTCGTGTAAACCCGAGGCTGAATTTTATCAGATGGTGGGTGGCGAGAGATGTATTTTTATCCCACTAACATTGTACACAGGCAATGAAAGACGCAGGCATTACGGATCCTTCCAAATGTTATTTTGTGGATGACAATCGAGGTAATATTGATGGGGCACTTATGCAAGGGTGGGGGAAATGCGTCCACTTTTGTGAGAAGGGACTGCAATCCATGGAGGGGGGTGTTATGAAGCAGATTGGGGATGAGCCGCTGGATGCCGCCAGGGCCAAGAACCACATCACCGAAATCAATACCCTAGAAGAGCTCAGAATCGTTTGGCCAGAGATATTCAAGAAATAATAACCCTAGATGATACACCTGTACACTAATGTAAACTAGCGTGTATGGATCATAATTATCACACTGGATCAAATATACGTACACACAACTTGACTTGCAATCTCATGGAATACCACCCTCGATACGCCCAGCCCTTCACTCTCACCGAGGCTGTTGGACTCGATGTGCCTATCATTATAGATGGTTGTGTGCCACAATCAATGTCCAGAAATTGATCAAGCTCATTTCGACCAATGTGTAGAAATTGCTCGGCTCCATAATTCCCTGAAGCACCTTCGAGACACGCAGAATGCGCTGAGAGAATACCAGGCAACAGAAGAACCCGGAAAAGTAGATGTGGAGGTTCAGAAAGCTCTGGAGGAGAATGAAGTAACGATGTATGTCATAATTTCTTGTATATTCCGTTCTTCTAGACACTCCTCAGTGGCTCTCAGAGCGAACGGGTCACAATACTCAAGCTGGCTCTCACGGAAAAGGGTGTACTGGACAACACTCACTATGAGATCCCCTTAACAGAAGCCAAGGCCACTGTGACCCCCAGACAAGAATATGTTACGGACACCTTTCAATCTAATGGCTTTGATGTCGAGGAAGGCGAAGGGATACATTTGTAATATGTTTATAGTTACTGTGAGTCACCCATTCTACACTCCCACTTGCCTAACCTCCATTCCTAGACACTCTGTAAATTAAATTTAAAATGACAATATCTATGATGTCATTGCCCTCAGTGTTCCCGATGAGAGCAAGCGCTTAGTTTCTCTTCAGTCATGGATCCGACGAACAAGCCAAAGGGTTCTTTTCCAAAGGGCTGACATACAGCCTGGGCTTCAGCCTTTAACGAGTTCGGACATCATGATTTGATGTATGTATGCTCTTATCGACACTTTCTGTTAAAACAACCATTACATCCCTTTTTTCATAGGCTCAGTGATGTCCAAGTTGAAATGTCCGATTCCACGTTCACGGTAAAGTTCCTGAGGCCTGAACAAAGATTCCGGCAAGTGGATTGACTTCTCGGTTTGGAATGGCACATACATGGACAAAAATACCGTAATTGGGGATGAACACTACAAAAGGTTCTTTACAATTCTTTGCAATTTTTTTTTAACCCTAGCGGAGGATCTTTTCACAGGGAAGACTCTTGTTTCAAAAGGAATGCGAAGCGTTGACTATGTAGAGGATGTAATTGGCGTTGCAGCGAATGCCGGTCCGCCAAGTCGATTAAGCAGTCAGAAGCACTGCAGAAGCCTCTTTAGGTTTCCCAAACAATGTGGATACAGTGAGAACTAGTATATTCGACACTGCTTAGGGTCCTAAACTTGATTTTCAAATTTAGGAATGACTCCTTCTGTTATGGTGCCCACGCAACCCGAGGCTGACGTAGGCCAAATAGCCTTCGTTTAGGCTTGGAATCCCAAACCAGCCACCAATAACGAAGTGTTTGTCTTCATTCTTCTTCCATCTCGTCTTACGATTGTCGATATGGATGATCAAGTCATGTTCATTTTAACGTTGACGGAGTTCGGTTACATCTCAAATCCTTTTGTGATCATTCTAACTATAACCCGACGTCCAGGACAATATTCAATGCAGTCCAAACCATATTAGACGATCCAAAAAATGAAGTAAGTTTTCATAGACAAACCAGAGATGATATGCATTCTATCATTATACATTTAGGAATACTTGACGCAACAATTGATGCTCCTCTCCTCTTTCCCAGAAATGAATATGGCTCTCACAGATGAAGGAGACTCTTTATACGAGTATATGAACCTATCTGTGCAGTGGTGTATACAAATACGGAAGACATGTCAACAAATCTCTCTACTCTCACAACCGCTCCTGAACGAGAATCCTCAATTGCTTAATGAAACAGGCATAAAACCTAAATACACCCCTGATTCACTCGTGGACGATTTCAACTCACTTCAGGACCGTGCTCGCGGGGTAGAGATTGGATTCGAGAGTTTACGGTCTAGTAGCAATACACATCGCTATATCTTATCCCAGCTTTTGGATTCCTCCGATTGTGCCTTAGAAGAGGGTGAGATAGAACAGGACGAGAACATGATACGGGCTATTCATTGGAAAAATGTATGCAGGTAAAAATCTTGGATGTTAGCTTGAGATGAACTGATACTAGTATGGTAAATCATTATAGTTCGAGGTGATGAACACTTGTCTTTTGAACCTGGAGAACTCGCGCCAAGATCATCACAAAGAAGAGCTCAATTTGTCTAGGCACATCGCTGAGGTCACACAACAATATCAACTTGTTATTGTTCCGGGTGAACTAGAAAAGGTCATTGCTCCATCAATGGAAGATGTTCGATTACAAGTAGCTAAACTATTGGCCGATGTGGGAGAACGGAAAAGAAGAAGAGGAAGTAAAGACGGAAGTCGGATTATACGTTTGTTGGAAATTGTGATGAATAATATTTGGAATGTCTGAACGCAAATACTGACGAGCCATATTATATGTAAAAGGAAAACGTCGTCGGTTCCCGGGATTCTGCCTTGTATATCTTCGTACTTTTATTTTTGATAATTGGATAATTCCATTGTTCTATTTAGGTTTCTCTCGTCAAATATCAACAGCGATATGTGATGATTCGTGAATAAATAGTTGGTAGCATTAGCAGTCAAAGGACCACGGACGTCACGGGAATGTCAATGGGCCGGTTGACCAGAGTCGTTTACCATGGAGAGCTGAACATTTGCTTAATGAACTTGGTACACTTGTACATCATGTTGAAGGAAGGTTTGGGAGCTATATGTATGCTGAGAAGTCACCATGTATGTAGTTGGCCCATAAAATGAGGACCTTGATACATACATACATAGGGTATTGGGAGTAAACGTGTATACAATATGTAAATGGATATACTTTTGCGTCCAAATAGTCCAGCATTACTTTTATCGTCTACTAACTTTTCTCCTCTTACCTCCGGCTTTTTCTACAGGAAGTGCTCGAAGGTTCAAGGTTCTATCCTTTCCTTCTTTAGGGGTGGTTGTACCACTGCGTGTTGCGTCTGAAGCAGAAATGGACGATGTATCATCAGAGTCTTCCATATCTTCAGATTGGTCAGTTCCTTCATGCGCTTCATTGCCTTTACGTATAGATTTGACTTTGTAGAAGAGACTCTTGATCAATACTATGAACCATGTGTTACCGACTGCAGGTTTAATGGCAGTCGAGTTATCAAGAGGATGCAGAATACCGGTTTCCTCAGGCTATTCAACGGCGAATTATTAGTGTACTGTAACAAGAAAAGAAAAGAAATATGACGACTTGCAATGAAAACTTCATTTCCATCCACGATCAATTCAATCGTCCGGCCACCCTCGCTAAACCCATCTTCATCATGTTGACTAAGACTAACACGGACTTTACGTTGACCAGTTGTTGGAACTAGTTTTGGTCCCCAAGCTGCTCTTCTTGCCCGGCTAGTAATAAGGTCGATACGGGCCAGGTCACGTTTATAATTCATTTTCTGAACAACTAATTGGAGGGCTGATGTGAGGACTATAAGGAAGGTTGCAACTGTCTGTTGAAGTTTGTTAAGAGTGAGAGAATCAGAAAAAAAGATTGCGAAGAACCTACCCCCAAACCAGGTCTAAAGCGCGAATAGTAGTAGCCAGTGCCTCTCCATTTTGGTACACCATTCTTGTAAAAGAAGTCATAACTGCGCGTTTCACAATTCAGAGACCAACATCGTGTTGTACACATGGTTTGAACATACCGTTTCCTGCTGTCCTTTTTCCTCAAGATAGTTGCAATAACACCGAGTCGTGAAAAGCGTTCATGAGCACCTTTGACGCCGGGGTTTTTATCAGGACTACAAATTTACAGATTACGTCAGAAAGCGAGGAGGTCAAGAGAAAGTTTGGTTACATACTGCAATTGCATGCTCAATTTGCGGTATGCCTTTGATATTTCTGCCGTGGTCGCGGTCGACGGAATACCCAAGAATGAGTAGAAAGTTGTTCCCTTTCCTTCTGCATTCTCCAGAGCACTAACGAGGTCAAAGATTTCATGGTCTTCCTGGTAACCAACCACTTAGTATATTATTCTTTACAAAAAAAAACAACCCAAGCCAACCTTTTCCCATCTACAAAGAATGAGCAGGAAAACGGGTTCAGAAAGACCAAGACACTCACGCAAATACTGCCGTTGCCAGAGCGGCCAGCAGGGCGAGGAGCAAGTACACTCTCATTAGTATGATCCAGAGTCAGGTATGTAGCTGCGCGCTGGCACAGAAATTGGCATCAAATTAGGTCACCCGTGGGAAAGTTGTAATTAATACCTCTCAGCTCTTAATTCTACTTTCTTATTCCTACCTTTTAAAAATGGCCCCAAAGCGTCGTTGCCAGACCTGTGGCTCACGACAATGGCACAAGGAACCATCTAGTGGATTGATTGCGTGTAGCGAAGGCCATGTTCTGCAGGTAGCAATTACGTTCTCTCAGGGTGCTGCCTCATTATTCATGTATAGTTTAGAATTACAGGACTGAAACGAACGAAGTCGAAAATGCTGGACCCCATGCAATGAGTAAGCGCAAATTAAAACCCGCAAGGACAAAAGGGGAGAAAAAGATTGGCTCAAATCCAAAATGTAAGGTGCTTTATCCACCCGATAGCCAGTGTACTTATGGTGTTAGTGTATCATGGTGCACGAGGTCGATATCATTATTTGCTCTGCCAACAATTGATTCTACGTATGCAAGTAGAAACTATCACTAATCTATGGAACTTGCCTCCCGAATTTGAAGTCTGTTGTGGGAATTCATTGACAATTCTGTATACTGATCTCTCGTCCAGACGATTTGCCGAGATGTCTGGAGCTTACATCTCTCACTCTTACCCGATCCACCCTCACCAGAGCCCTATTCATATGCAGAAGAACAGGAGACCAAGGAGACAAGTAACATCCGACTAGAAAACGTGCTTGCGCCTAAGAAAGCTTGTCTCCCTACTATAACAGAAGAATTGGTTGCCTTGCCATCTTCTGGCCAGCAAAGCCCCAATAAGCTGAGCGATCAACAGATGAAAAGTGTAGGTGATGGAGGAGGGAGTGAAGAATCAGAATCGGAGGACGACTCGGAGATAGAGGAACTACTGCGCCAGAACTCTGAGATTTCGAGTTCATCTGAAGAAGATTCCAACGAGGCACCCCCGACTCGGGCCAGGATCAATCAACATGGAAGGTCAGAAACGGTGCTTATACTCGAGAGTCCGGCTAGTACGTTGGCCGTTTTGGTGCTTGCACTGTGGATGCTGCGAATACCAGTGTTGTACAGTGACCTTGCCAGGTATGTTGCAAGCCCTATTCTGTGTTTGCGAATCTCAAGATGAGTTCTAGATTAGTTGAGAAATACGAAGTTCCCTATCTTGACCCTGTCAGATTACTACCGTCGAGTATGGTGGTGCATTTGACGAAACATAGCATATCCGAACTCTCGCCTCCTGTATGTTTCCCGAGTATTCTCCTGACTTACCCATAACTTGAATGTTGTCTATTGTAGCACGTTCCGGGAACGTTGGCCATCCATAGATTGGTAGCACGGTTGGCGAAACGACTGAACGCGGATTATGGTGTTTTTACCCCGGAATGTAACACTGGGCCACTCCTTTGGCGGTTGACGCGAAGCATCGGTGGGACTCGTAGGTCACGATCTCGTTAATTATTTTTTTTCTCGCTAAAGTCCAATTTTGATCAAATAGCTACATTGTATGGGCTTACTAAACGTCTCGGGAGAATTCTTTCACTTCCGTTAACACTGCATTCAACGCTGGCGCCCAGCCTGGAGCGTGTGAAGGTGAAAGATTCTGAGCAACACAAGTATGATAACGTACCCCCAGAGGTTGCACTGATGGCTTCTATTCTCATCGTGCTAAAGATGTGTTTTGGGTTAGATGGAGAACCGAGGTACGGCAATGATGCTTGAACACGGCGTGAGATGCTGATGGGTTGTAGGTTCCCGAGAGATGCGGGTGATCCCGTACTTTCGCTTCCCCGGGTCCAAGAATGGTTAGCATATGTACAGGAGCTGGATGACATCGATGCGAGCAGTAAGGACACTGAATTTAACTCTGAGAATGGACTGTAAGTCAGGACTGATGTCGTTGTTGACGGAGAGCTCATGGGAGAAAACAGTGCGGTAGGGGATCTGAGTGATGATGATGTTGATGAATATATGGCGTTTTGTCAGCATGCACTGTTGGGACATGACAACGGTGAGTGTTGGATCTATGTCTGGGACGAATTAATGACACGCTGCCGAATAGAGGATGTGGTCACGAGGACATTTCCCCTTCTGACGGGAAGCATGATGTATAGTCCTGGAGTAAACAACAGCAGGAGAATTCTTCCAGCTGGGGTGTTATTGGGAGAGGAGCAGAAGCTTAGACCGGCAGAGGGATATACGATTTGGAACTCGCGGGATGTGTTTGGGAGTGTTGCTGGGGAGTACTCGACGGTGGTTGGGCGTGCATGCTGGGTTATGCGGACAGGGGAGGACTATCTGTGCAGCGTGGTGGAGATGTATGAACGGCGGATTGTACGGTGGTGGGAGGATAGGAGGAAGCAATGTACATGACATCAATATACACGTGACTGTTTTGTTTTGTCTCTGCCCCTTTCTTGCGAGACCAGTATATACGGTGGAGAACGGTAGGCGCTGCTGACCGAGATTGTTTACTTTGTATCGGTGTGTAATTGATCTTTGTCTCGGAGGATGCCTACCCACGCAACTCAGTCTTCTATCCCCCGCATGCACTCCTGAATGCGACGTCTTGCTGCCGCATTCTCCCCCAGGCGCGACAAGGCTGACAACGACAAGCACCCCAGCCACCACAAACTCTCCTCCCCTCCCTCCCTCAGGAGTCGCCTCAAGATTCCCCTCACCATTGGCTTTGCTCCTCCATCGGCCTTGCGAACCTCATCTTCAACCCCTTACCATGGCTCTCTCAGCGACCATGCCCCGTCCTCTGGTTCATCCACAGGCTCAGCTAGTCTCAGCTTGCCCACTCCAAATGACGACGATTCTCTCACACCATCGCTTGCTCGCACAACAACCAGGCGGTCGTGGAAAGACTGGCTCGGTGGCAAGAGATCCGCCCACCCAAAGGTGCCGGTGAACATTCCGCCAGAGCCTGATCGACTGTTGCCGGCGAATAGTGGCCCCCCTCCGACAACTCAGGTACCCCGCCCAGCTACCCGGCTACCCGGTCACGACAAGCAGCTCACCGACGAAGACACCTCAGAATCCGACGATGAAGAAAGTCTCGTATTATCAGAACATCCTCCTGCACCAACCACGGCTTCTCCCGCCCGTGCACGACAAAACCTTGATGCTTTTGTAAATTCAAGCCTGGTCCCTCCTCCGCCGTCTTCTCCCTTTTCCCAGCCCGCAAACACCCATCTCTTTCCGCGTTCTTGCAACCGGCCTCACAGTCTTTCCCCGCCTCGTGACGTGCGAAGGTCCATGTTCAACAAGTTTATGCTCCAACAACTCAAAGTACTTTCCACTGCTGACGAACAGGAAATTCTCCCCTTTGCCTCTAAACTGCCTCCTGTCCCAACCCAAAATACGTTTTTTTCTGACTCCAGTGCCATCCAGCCTCCAACAACAACAAAAATATTCTCTGCGAGTCCTGGCCTCCGGCGCTGGATATCTAGAGCATGTTTTGAGGATCGCTTTTCTAATTTCGTGCCTTCGAATGATGGCATACATCAGGCCCCGATTGTTGGGGGTAAACTGGCTGTCGCCTCACTTGAGTTCTCCGAATTTCTAGACGTCATGGTTGACCCCGATTTCAATCCGTTGCCAACATCTGAACCGGCTTCAGCTATTTCTCTAATACCTCTATCGACACAAGACTCACCTGGCGCGCCGCCGTCGCCCGACTTGGTACAGCTTCGTAGGTTGACATTTGCGTTCCACCTTTCATGTTTTGACTTTAATTACACAGAGCCCACGCATACTCGACAATCCTACGTGACTTCTCCTTCTCCGTTGCGCAAAGAACATGCTCCTGAAACCTCGTCCTTGCAACAACGAAAAACACCAACTTCGATCCCGACACATTCGCAGAGTGGAAGTGTTTCTCCAAATTCAGTCAAGACAAATACCCAAGCCATTGCTGTTCCATCAATTCCTCAGACATCTAACACAACTAAACGAGCAGTTCGGTTTGTTGAAGATGACAACGAGGATGCCATGCCCTTGCATCTGCTGCGGCAGAAGAAGATGCGGGAAGAAAAGGCCAAGTTCCTCAGAGCAGAGCAAAGACAGAGGTTAGTCCAACAAGAGCAGGAACGGCGTCGACAAGAAGCCGAAATCATAGAAAAGGAACACAGGCGACTGGCAAAGGAGAAGGAAAAAATGGAGGTGTATGCGGAAAAGGTTGCTGCTGCACGCTTAAGGCGAGAATCCCAACGTTCAGGAATCATTCCAGGACTAAAGACGGATACAAATAACCTCCTCCTGCCCTCACACTCAGTAACGTCTTTACGGGACTCGGAACGTAATAGACATCGCGAGTCCAAAAGGTACTCTCTGATCCCGCATCACACTGGGTCTTCGACTTCAATTCCGCGGAGAGAGCTATCGGACTCTGCCTTGCCAGTTTCATCATTTTCCCCTACCGTATATTCATTTGAAACCTCTAGTCATCGTGGTAGCAGCCATGGACACTCACCCATTGCAAGTAATTCTGGTCATGGTAACCATTCACGTCCTGCTTCAACGTACTCTACGTCGTCTGAAGACCGACCAGCTAGCAAGCGAATATCAGGGATTTCATCAGCTTCAGGTAATCATACAAGACCTTTTGCAACATATCCGATATGGGCGGGTAGTAACCAAAGCATACAAAAGGCCCAGTTCATACCTCCCGTTCCTCCAATGCCAGAGTTCATGAATGACTTCGTATTGTTACCACCTTCTGCACCATTTATGATGCACCAGTACCCCAGGCAGTCACGGCATTCGTCACCCATACCATCTAATTCTTCTGGTTCACTACGTGGCAACTCGACGAACTCGAGCACTGAAAGGGTGAATACGAGTCGTTCATCGTCTTACCAACCAAAAATGACTACATCAGCGCCTCCTTCTCCGGGTATATCACCAAATCGTCATTCAAGGAATAGTAGCGGAGACTCACGAAGGTCAAGCATGCCTGTTCCACCACAGACCCAGTCACAGCAAGGATCACTACCTAGAGGAAGATCCAATGTACCACGTTCCCAGATGATGCAGAACGAAAACAACTGGGAATCGCCAAATCCATGGACAGCTTTGCCAACCCAACGCGGTAATGTACCTACCTCGATGCCAGTATCATTATATTCGCACTCCGCAGGACTAAACACGATGTCTAAAGGCGCATCTTCAGGTGGCACTGTTAGAGGGAAAGGGCGGTAAGAGACGGACTATGATTTTATTTATTATATTGCCCGGACCCTCCGGAATCAGAATACTGGTTGTGGATAGGGGAGTACCTTGCCTTACTTGCCTTGATCTATGGCTGGTTATTTTATCGACATCGTGCTCGTGGACACTAGACATTATTTTTTTCTTGTCCCATCCTTTATCTCGCCTCCTACGACATTGTTACGTTCTTTCTCGGATGCTCATTCATTTTTATTTCTTCCACATCACAACTTTAGTGCGTTGTTAGTATCGTACATGCACACTTTCTCAATAACATGCTTTCTCTTGTCTAACATTCATTCCGCGCTTCACTTTCCTTCTTTTTTTCCCCCAAATTCTGCTACTCCATGACTTATTTTATCTAGCTCATCACCACGCTTTTGAGATTTGCATTACATCACACAACAAAATCTTTTTAGGTTATACTTTTCCGCGTTTGTATACCATAGACTACCTGGACTTTTACTTTACTTAGCCTGATAATCTTCGAAACCTGCGTCTTGCTAGTGCCTAACGCTTCGGCTGATACTGGACTGATGTGAGGAATGTGTGATCAAGTGATCAAGTTCTACGGAACGCGTTCTGCAGTCGCGTCGTTCATATCCTCACGTGAGGACAATGGCTCTTGCAATACACACTACTTACCCTCCCACATTTTCTTGTCCCTACACTCTGTTCACCCTCTCACTTTTCTTGTCTTTCTAATCTAATCACGTATTGACTGCTTTTGTTAAACCATTCACCCTGATCTAACCGCCCACATCTCAATATTCATGAACTCCGGAGAATTAGCTCCAGATCTATCACAGGTGCAGCTTTCCGCGTATCGCCCGTTGCTTTGATTGTGCCAATCAAAATGAACCTTAGAGCAGTAGTATTTTTGACGTTTTCGAGTCTGGGCCTGATTTTTGGGGTCAAGCGCTGGAATGTACTGAAAGTGAGGGCTCTGATATACTTTGTTCTTTGGAACGTGTGTTTAAATGTGATGTGCATCTGTAGCTGTAGACGCTGTCGACTTAACGTCTATCTCCTGCTATTCTTCATCAGATACTACCACCGCATCTACGGAGTCTTTGGACACCCCGATAGCTTCTTCGTCGTCGTCATCATCTTCGTCATCATCATCTATAGGGACGGTAGAAAGGAATACCCTCAAGCGGAAGGGTCTACCTTCTACGGACATAACTCCGCGCCCATCCAAATTTGCACGCAAAAATTCTACATCAACGGATCGAAAAGATACAGTGACAGCCACGGACCCCAACATCATCAACTTGGTATGTTATTTTTATCCCATTTCGTGCACTAGATATGCGCATAGATATGAATATGGAAAATGGTTGGACAGTCCCCCTCTCAGCACTTACAATCTTGCATCAATTCACGAAAATTACCTTGGAGCGTTCAATGGGAACTAGCGAGATTGGTGTCCAAAGGCATACGAAGTTGGGAAGGTCAAAATGCTATCACATTACCAGAGTTGGATCGACTTCGTTCCATGGAAAACTCGGCACGCCCAAATCTTGACGGTGCGCGTAAAATTTCCACTGTATTTTTCAATGAACAGACTGAGACTGGTTTGTGTTATTCTTTTGGAATATTCGGTTCTGTTTCATCTCATACCTAGATGCTATGGACCGGTTGTTGCGTGCCGAGAAGAAGGCAACCGTATGTACTCTATCCTTTTTATACGTGGACCACATAATAAGTGTCTGACTACTTCAGGATCCATGGATGGAGTTCGACCTGGAGGAGAAATTTATTGCTGATAATCCAAATTCAATCATCGTTAATTGGGAACCGGGGTTCTGGTATGGAGGTCGGGTCCACTTCCTTGCATCGCTCAAAAGACCTCACAAAGGGGAATTCAAGATTGAGCTGATGCAAGCTGAGCTAAGCACCAGTAACAGTTTCGCTCGTCGTTTTGGAAGCAAGAGTTTTCTTCGTTTGAAGATTCCGAAGTCGGTGCTGAACAACGGTGGCCGCGAACTCCAGGACTTCCTTCTGAGGCCAGTTATCTTGTGTCATCATGTGTTTCGTGCGTTCTATGCAAAAGAGCAAACTGTATTTTTTTTCCGTACCAATGAGGTTTGGGACGCTAGGCTACAGATGATATCACCAGCTTCACACCTGCCCGGAATGAGCTTGGAAGAGTTTATTGAGTGGCATAACCCGCAAGAGCTCAATAATGGACAGGTATATTCGTTTTTTCTTCTTTTGAGGTTCCCAAATAAATGAATAATCAGGCTGTTGCCAAATGGTCATCACGGTTTGCCCTTGGCTTGTCGACGTCAATACCTGGGATAACACTGGGAGAAAATGATGTCACTATAATAGATGATCAACGTATGTCTCCTCGTCACTGCACTGCCTTGTAGCTAACGTGCTATCGGATAGTCAACTTTAGCGGTTCTGATATGACTGATGGTGCAGGTTTCATCAGTCGAAACCTACTCCAAAAATTAAAAGAGATGCATGATTGGGACACTCGACCGTCGGCTATTCAAGTCCGAGTTATGGGAAGCAAAGTAAGTATCATTCATTTGTGGATTTCTCTTTACTAACAACTTGTCAAGGGGCTCCTTGTCGAACATCCAGATCCGGAAAGTGTCGGAATTCAACTACGACCTTCCCAAATCAAGATTAAATACGAGCACCCATTGGATGCGACACATCTGACCATAGATATACTGCGCACATCTCATGCCAGGTATCCCATTCGAATTTCGCCAGATGTCATTATCAATCTCTCGGAGAACAACGTGAATCCACAAACCTTTGAGCAGCTCTTAATCCACAACTTGAACGAGCTGATTGATCCGTTGTTAAATTGGGATGAAAATGACCCTAAAGCAATGCCTGAGTTATGGCAAAGGTTTGAGAGGATCGGCTCGGTCATTCGAGCTCGGCGCGCTCGTGAAGAAATTGCTATTGCAAGAGTCAATGGATATTCTGAGTTGGATACGGAGGAGGCTGATGAGGACGAGGACGAGGATGAAAATATCAATATTGCCCAGCAATCTTCACCATGGTGGCCTGATGCATACGGTGGAAGTCCGTCATGTCTGGAAGAAACTGTAATGTACTGGCTTGACTCCGGCTTTCATCCCGCTACTTGTGCTATTCTACGTCAAAAGGCTCAAATTGTTATTAAAAATCAAATCCAACGGTTGACCAAGAATATCTTCATTGACATTCCTCAATCATGTGGTGGTTGGATAGTTCCAGGTATGGACTTGAAGAACATATGCGAATTACTCCCTAACTTATATTTTTGCTTAGATCCTTTGAATGTTTTGAAAGAAGGGGAGGTTTTCTTTTGGAGTTCTCAGGACAAGCTTATATCTCAGGATGGGACGGCAACGAACATCATCACCGGCGATGTCCTGATTACGCGTGATCCCTGTCGCCTACCAACAGACGTTCAAAAGGTATGCTTCACAAATAATGCCAAATTCCCATAGTTGAACTGAGAATTTTAAGTGGAAGGCGGTTGATCACGTAAAATTACATTACCTGAAGGATGTCATTGTCCTATCTACACAGGGGTCCCGACGAGCTGCAGACTGGTTATCGGGCGGTAAGTTATTTCCCCATTCTCACATACTCAGCTATTGATCACCATACACAGGAGACTATGATGGAGACAAGGCTAAACTCATTTGGCAACGAGAACTCGTAGAGGGATTTAAACCTGCGCCCTTGGAGTATGCTACCCCACCAAAAGAATTGGACAGCAACTTCAGAGAAGAAAATGAACGCGTTCCGGCGTTTATATTAAGGACGAAACACCTGGACAACGAGAAAAGGCTTCACGAGCTACAAAAATCACTTTTGGGTACTATTCAAGATCACAGTATGGTAGGGTTATACTCTGGTTTCTGTGACTGTTCGGCATATGAGAATGGGTATCAACATGAGACTACTAAGCTTTTGGCCTATATGTCTGTCATCCTTCTCGTGATATATAGTCTTTTCCTGATTGGCTGGCTCTCTAGGTTTACGACAATTTTAGATGGAAGGAAGACAGGCAAAACCGTGAAACCCGAAATCTTCCAAAGACACAGAACTCTTTTCGGAAGGCGCGTTGATTGGAAATTAAAGGTCAAACAGATCAACACGAGTAATTCAGATGACAACTTTCCGAATGCGAAACGCAGAAAGAACGAGAAGCATGTCATGGATCGCCTACTCGAGTTTGCGACCAAAGTAGGAGATAAAAAACTGGCGGCGGTAGAAAAGCAAGTGAATGATTGTGCAAACCAAGCTGATGCACACCTTCTCGCACCTTACAAACGAATACGCGAAAACATTGAAGAATGGAGATTATTGGGTCATCTTCTACAGGCAGATGAATTGGAAAGGGAGTTGAAAATGATCGAGACGCACGTCGAAGAAGTTTATCACCGCCACCGCGCTAACATCGGGCCAGGTTTCACCAAACTGCCAATTGAGAAACGTCAAGATATTTTGCGCCATATTTCGAAATACTTCAATCAATTTCCTGCCGAAACTGAATTCCTATTCCTTTCCTTAGTGGAATTTGGGTTGGATTGGATCAAAGCATCGTACGCATATCACTTTGACTCGAAGCGAGTACCACAGGGTTCTTTCAGTAGGTTTCCATGGGATGTTGCATTCCGAACTTTGTGCGACATCAAAACCCACGCACTTCAGAAGGAAGGGAAAGAATTCAAACCTTTAACGAAAGATTTTTACAATAATATGGCGATTAAGGTTCAAAAATCTTGAATAAACATGGACAGTTTTCTTGGATTTCTTGGATTGCATTTTCTTCATTTTGACGGACCACTGTTGCATATAATCTTAGAACCATGTATGTTTTCATTTAGTAGTATATACCCTTTGCGAAGCTTGTATGAAAAACAATAATTATATGTGTATTATAGTCATTGTAATTTTTTTCACGGGAACGAGAACCCATGAACAGAAGTCGGAAAAAATGGGATAGTGATCTCCATGATTGATCCACTGCCAAGGAGTTATTGATCTGAACTGATGCACGCTGATAGTACGTCTTATGATGTGGACTGACCATACGATCATTGTCATCGATGTCGCAATGTGACCTAAGCAAGATAAGTAAATGATTTAGGATTGTATGGCCGCAGTGGCAACGAAGTTGTGTGATTTTGTTGTGTTTTATACTTAGCTTGGGCAGGCGAGCAAGCGATGATAAGAAAAGGTACATAATGGAAAGTAAGCCCACTTAGGTATATACGGATCGTACACGGAGGCCTCGAATGCGTGTAAATAGAACCCGTGGACCTAGAGGTTGTCGGAAAAGTCCCGACGATCCGAAACTCCCTATTGCGGAACTTTTGAATTTGATTACAAAAAAAAAAGCGGTGTTGCACATATTCTCCGAGTATTTTTCGATTTAGTCAAGAGCTCGTACACGGCCGTACAGCAGGATATATTATGACATAGGGTGGCCCAAACTTAATGTACTTGAAGTAATTTGGGCGTAATGAAACTAGAGAGAGAATGAAACTAGAAGGGTGACTGATGGGCGCTGTGACGAAGTGACCTTACTGCACATCGGTCAGGAGCGACAAGGCTCAATGATCAACTACATCCTTCTTGTATCACGGCAAGGTTTGATGCTCATCGCTTTCAAAACTCGTGTAGTTGACGTTAATGTATTTGCGCAGGTAAGGTCCGTCTTGCAAAATGGTTTACCACAATGGCCCCAAAGGCCAAGGCAAAGATCGTCAAGGATGTAACACAACTGGTGCTGGCGCGTCGCACTCGGATGTGTAACTTTTTGGAATACAAAGGTTAGGGGGGGTTCGATTGCTCCATTACGAAAGGAAGCCAACTGAAGTTATACAGACACAAAAGTTGTGTACCGTCGTTATGCGTCGTTGTTCTTCGTCTGCGGGATTTCGCAGGGTGACAATGAACTCGTGACGCTGGAGATTATCCATCGCTACGTGGAAGTGCTGGACCGATACTTTGGAAATGTGAGTGGATATCCTTCTGTTAAGTGTTTGGGTAAATGTGACGGCGGCATTAGGTGTGCGAACTTGATCTGTGAGTTATTGTGACTATCCCGGGTGGAAGAACCTGACCGCTGTGTCATTATGCCAGGATCTTTAACTTCCAAAAGGCATATGCGGTGAGTATTTTGAGATGCTTGGCGTCCGTTCATAAAGGGGTTTATTCTTGAGGGGTCAGATTCTTGATGAATTGATCATTGCCGGGGAACTTCAAGAGTCATCTAAGAAGTCTGTGTTGCGCGTCGTACGTCAAGAACAAGAAAAGCACTGGGTATATACTAATATAGGGTGCAGGTGACACAGTCGGATAACGTTGAGGAGCAGGAGAACTCTGACGAGACACTGGGCCGCCTTGGATCTCGAAGCGGTTAGATGTTTTAATGTTTACGCAAGTACAGAGCATGACTTGTATATCCCAAGGTCCGATGATGTAGCGCTGGGCCAGGAGGCGAAGGCCTGTACGGTTGGAGAAAGCCCTTGACCCAGCAAGCCTGTAGGAGAATAATGTTAGATATAATCTGTAACTGTATGAGAGGCTGGCGGCCGAGGCAGGGCCGGGGCACCGGCGATCGCCGAGAGACCAATTCCACAATCGGTGGGGGCCGACGAATGAGGAATGTATTATTGTAAAGCAACGGCCGAGTGTCAGGAGCAGCGGGGAAGAGACATATGTGGGGATGCTGCATCTTATCTGTCCCTGCACCCAAAGAAAAGCAGATGATTGTGGCGGTGCCGCACCGCTTATCGTCCAATCACCGGCAAGCACAAGCACAAACAAGCACAAGCACTGCTGCCCGCCTTCAAAAGTCTTTCGGCACAAGCTAAAGCCATACTCTCTCTTCAAATTCCAATGGCTTCCTTCTTATATCGTAACGACCTCCTCGCGCCCTATCTTGCCCTTCCCCAAGGCGAGAAGATCCAGGCTGAATGTGCGTCATCGACGTTCCGCAGCCATCTCTCCCATACTGACAATTTTACACAGACGTCTGGGTTGATGGCGACGGTGGTCTCCGTTCCAAAACTACAGTGTGTATTCTGCCTCACCCGCCCCATCCACTGCCTAACTCATCTCACCTTCTAGACAGTCAGCAAGAAGGTGACTGACATTGGCCAACTCCGTATCTGGGACTTTGATGGTTCTTCAACCAACCAAGCCCCCGGACATGACTCAGATGTCTACCTTCGTCCTGCTGCCATCTTCAAGGATCCTTTCCGTGGTGGCGACAACATCCTCGTCCTTGCCGAAACCTACAACAATGATGGCACCCCCAACAGGACAAATTACCGCCACCATGCTGCCAAGGTCTTCGAAGAGTCCAAGGAGACTGAACCCTGGTTCGGTCTTGAGCAAGAGTATACCCTCTTCGATGCCGACGGTAGCCCATTCGGTTGGCCAAAGGGTGGTTTCCCTGGCCCCCAGGGTCCCTACTATTGCGGTGCTGGTGAGTTAAAGTGATTTCAGGGTTGCCTCTGATCTCATTTCGCCCAGGCACTGGCAAGGTCTTTGCCCGTGACCTCATTGAGGCCCATTACCGAGCTTGCCTTTATTCTGGCATCAACATCAGTGGTATCAACGCCGAGGTTATGCCTTCTCAGTGGGAGTTCCAGGTCGGCCCTTGTGAGGGTATTTCCATGGGCGACCACCTCTGGATGGCCCGCTACCTACTCATCCGTATTGCTGAGCAATGGGGTCTCAAGGTCTCTTTCCACCCCAAACCTCTCGCCGGTGACTGGAATGGCGCTGGATGCCACACCAACTACTCTACTAAGGCTATGCGTGAACCTGGAGGCATGAAGGCAATTGAAGAGGCTATTGAAAAACTGTCCAAGAGGCACGATGAGCATATCGCTGTCTATGGTGAAGACAATGACCTCCGTCTCACTGGTCGCCATGAAACTGGTCACATTAGTAATTTCAGCTCTGGTGTCGCCAACCGTGGTGCCTCGATCCGTGTACCTCGACATGTCGCCGCCCAAGGCTATGGATATCTTGAGGACCGTCGCCCCGCCTCTAACATTGGTATGATTTGTCTTTGATTCACATGTTGGTTTCATGTTCACGAGCATCTTCTAGATCCTTACCGTGTAACCAGCATAATCGTCGCCACCACCGTCCTCAACAAGTAATTGTATCATTATCACACATTTTCATCTTCTATACTACTACTACGTAGCGATTGTCAGGAACGGAGAACTGCATTACCTATTGTCGGATGACAATATCTAGACTAGTGTGGCTGTAATTATTTGGACGCATTGGATATCTTTGAAAGTATGACGCCATTAGCCCAAGTAAGAACTAAGCGTTTAGCATCAATCAGTCAAATTCGCCAACGCTGGTCGATCCTCACTCACCACATGCCAGACTTCGACCTATGTTTCTCGGAAGCTGCGTCGGAAGAGCTTGCCTCCTTTAGGCTGCTCGAATTACCGCCGGAACTTGCTGTTGCTGTTGATGCAGCGTTACAGAAAGCAGAACCCCTCCAGTATGCTGTGTGGTCTTTGCGGTGGCTCATCTCACTATTTACAGGCTTGCGATCAAAGGAAGTCCCGCCGAGGATGCCGTTCTGTGTACCCACAACAAGACGTATACACTGCGATCCGTGGCATTGTCGAATTCACTCCTTGTGGTTACAGCTCCTCAGAGTCACCTCACCTCTGGAAACGGACGAGAACCTGTGGTCATTCGCGATGAACTGCACGAAGTTATCGAGCTCCTCCCGGCAGTTCCGAAGCTCCATAAGCTAACAATGCTTCTGAGGGGCAAAGAATACGATGAGAGCGATGAAATAGATCATGAATCACGCGAGGTATGGTACCCCCCCATTGCCCTCGGGGCACGTACTAAAAGACAATTGTGCAGAACATAAACTACTACTCGTATCAGGACGCCAAGAACGAGATACAGGCAAGCGAAGCTGAGTTGGAGCGTGGATTGAAAGAGAAGAAGATTTTAGTTATTAATGGTAGCATTCTGCTCACGCTACTAAGAAATGATGATGCTCATTATTTGCTATAGGTGTCTTACGTCCAATCTCTCAGGATTATTTACAGAATGTACTCGAGTTAATATTGAATCTTCTCGTGTCACTTGCTGTCAAACATGACAACGTGCCATTGGAAGAGCTGGTCTCAGTTCTGGCACATGAACACGACGTTTCGAGAACGGTTTCTCTTCAAATCATGTCTTGGTTTGGAGACCTGGACAAGGAAGCCGATCGGTGGAGAATGGACGTACAGGCTGTCATGAAGGCTGTTGCACTTGGAATTTTAAGACACTACCGAGTAAGTCAAATTATCCGAAGACAAGTCCAGACCCTCTGATACGCGTGGCTTCATTAGCGCAATCCGATTGAAAAGGACGCATTCATCAATAAATGGAAGACAGCTGTAGGAGATTCATTCGAAAGTGTGGTCAACTTGGGTCTCCTGTCTGTACGTATGCCGTTGCTTCCAAGGTTCGGACCAACTAAATCCAAGAAACATATTAGGGAAACTACTTGATTACAACACCTGACACCAAGGACCTTCTAACATACTTTCCTTCATCCGAACTTCCTGTTGATCCAGCCGCCCGTTTTGCGGATTTATTCCACACAAGGTCCCGTTGGAAAGGTGATGACATTACCCCCTTCCTTGAGGATATTGCCGTCAACTCTAAGGAAAGAGACAAATTGCTACTCAAGTATTGTCGTGCCATTACCAGTTCACAAGGAGTTTGGTATACCACGAGAACACAATACAGCGGGTAATGTGTTGTTTTCGATTAGTTATATTACGAGTATGCATGGATCGAAAAAAAAAATACAATCAAAATTAGTCGCAGAAAAAAAAGCCCATCAACCGACAATCATTTGCCCCTTGCCCTCGTTTTCACTGGCCGTCCTATGTTCCGAACGGGGTCAGGTTTGTACTCTTCGTCACTAGAGTCCGCATTTTTCCCTCTTTTCCGTTTGGCGCCACCACGTTTAGGAGGAAGTTCGTGAAGCTGAACCGGCACATTGGGATTTTCTACGAGACTCTCGATAATAGCCCACATTGCTTTTCCAACTTTAGTATTCATCCGAACGTCGGTGAATTGTTCGCGAATGGATTTTCGGAGATGATAAATTGCTCTTGCTCTTGCTTCTGTAGGATACTTCCGCAGCCGATACAAAACGACACCTTCATAACACATTCTCTCAATAAGAGATCAGTTGGCTAGATGGATAGAAAATTGTGTTTTACCGATGAAAACAAACTCGACAGGTGCCAGTCGCCTGTTGATTAGACGGAAAGCATCGTTCAAGCCATCCTTTGTTGCCATGTTCCAGAAATCAACCAAAACATGATCAATATCAGCTTTAAAAGATTCTGTTGGCCCATCGTCTCGTAGTAGCCATTGTTCAAGTTTGAGTGGAGATGGAAGATCTGTCGAGGGCAGCCTATCGCAACAAAAGATAAAATGTGCAAGGTTTTGATAATCCCTACTACGTTTCGTGTCCCATTCTAACACGTGTGCGAGACCGTTTTCCACAGCAACATGCCGCCTTTCCAGCTCGGATATCCACCTGAAGTCATAACATATTTGAGTACGGCACGTAATGTTGTATGAAATGTGAAAGCTGACTCTGCAAAGGGTGACGCGATGGCCTTGAGTTTTTCTAACAAAGAGCTAAGCAAAACCTGTGATATCTCTAGTGTGTCTAAAAGCATACCCGCATTGGTTAACGTCATGCCTAACTGTACTCGTTGGAAGATCTCTCGTTCTTGTGAGGGTGTGATGTTTGTGTATTCAACTAAAAGAAGTCATCAGCTGTTTACCCATCATAATAGTCACTGGTAGGCTTGCCGTAAGCTATAGGTTTGTTTGCAAATTCATCTTTGAACTTCTGTGGTACTTCATTTTTTACCCCTCTAGACTTTGTTGAGGTAGTATACCAGAACTGCCGCTTTGTGACAGGATCCTTGTCTGTTACTCATTAGTTGGAGGAGTTATATTTATGGTGGCATTCTACACACATGGTATCTTGCACGAAAACACATTCATCAAAATGTTCAATATTTTTGAGATAATTGACTTACTTGTCCGTCGAAGAATTTCTGTATTGAACTTAACCGCTTAGCATTTTGTCAGTAGACCCGAAAAAAAAACCGGAATTTTCGATCAAAGTACCTGTTTACCATCCACACATACACGTATAGGCTGTCCTTCGTCATCCTCAACTAGCGCAAACACTAGTGGTGGGATATAAAAACCACGAAAAATGGAGTCTATCAGTCCAGACTGTTTTGAGTCTGGCCAAACAACATCTACACTCCTGGTTATTGGTAAGCGCGTAAAGCTAAGAGTTCTAGTACACACCTCGTTGGTATGGCGGACTTATATCAATCTGACCCCCATGTAACATATCTATTGCGAAGGTACATTAGCACCCAAATATCTCAAGTAATTAGCTTATTAATAACCGTGTAATTCCTTTGTTGTAAGAAATTTGGCGGTGGCACCATGTATAGGGTTTCTAATCCTGAAAGCATTGGGATCGTCATCTTCTGACTCAAAGTCCTCGTCTAACTCGTCTGCTTCTTCTACGGATGATTGTGTCATCTCGGGAGATTCTTCTTTCTTCAAATCTACATCCATCCGTGTTATATTTTGAATAGTGCGAGATCGAGAGGACGAATTGAGATAATGGGTTTAGGATTTGGTGTTGGGGAGAAATGGTTATACTTAATGGGTCCTGGATCATTGATTGAGACGCGTTTGTTTGGCCTTGTATCTGTTGTCCTCCTCCTACATACTCATTTCCAGTATCCAAAAGATACACCCAAGAAAATCAAGCCGCAATGTGTAAAGCTTGCTAAGTAGTGCGAAGAAATTTTAGGAGGAAACGTTGATCGCTCTTACAAGAAATAACAATTGACAATGCTTAATGTCCTAATAAATATATCGGACCTGGCCAAAGAATATCCGCCAGTAATGTGTTAGCATGCAGCAACCACAGCGGAAAAGACCACGCATTTAATGGAATATTTACACGAACTACGTAGTATTTGCGCCCGATATGTACTTTTAATACAGTGAATGTAATGTAGGATGGTAAAGTTCATTACATCGAACGCTGATAATATTATATGCAGAAGGTTTTCAGCATCTATATTTACAAGCGCTTGAGAATTGCGCCTGTGAAGTCCGAAGTAGTAGCAGAACCTACATATCATGAATCAGTCACCAGTCATCATGATGTAGATCGGAGCAAACTTACCGCCCATATCGGCTGTCCTAACTTTACCCTCATTGATGACATCAAATGTCGCACTCGCAATGCTGTTGGCAATGTTGTCGAGACTTTGAAAACAAGCATTAATTTCTGGTTGTGAACCATTGGGAGAGAGAGATATACTGACCCAAGGTGACGAAGCATCATCGTAGCGCTGAGAATCATAGCGGTGGGATTAGCCCTGTTGGTGCCCATGATGTCACTCGCAACGTGACGACATCCGGGCTCGAAAAGAGCATATTCCTAAAGAACAAGCGAGGTCGTGAGAATGAATAGAGAAGAATGATTGAAATTTACGTACCCGTCCGACATTACAGCCGGGAACTATTCCGGGCCCTCCGACAAGAGCTGCTCCGATATTAGAAACGATGGCACCGTAAAGGTTAGGCATAACCATCACATCGAATTGACCGGGACGTGCAACCAACTGCATAGAGCTTGTATCGCTTTATGAGGGGGGTTGAAACATCATATAACAATCTTCAGCTTACGTATTATCGACAATCATGTCATTGAACTCGATACCCGAAGACTTGTAATCCTCTGCCACGCGGCGGAAAGTATTAAGGAAAAGACCATCGCCGAGTTTCATGATGTTGGCCTTGTGAACGCATGTCACTTTCTAGTCACGTTGTTAATACAGAAAATTTTGTCAGAAAAGTGTAGGGACTTGCTTTACGACCATTCTTGAGAGCGAAATCGAAGGCAAAGCGAGAGATACGCTCAGCCTTAGCCCTGGTAGAGACCTTGAGACTCTCAACTACACCGGGATAGCTTTGGTGTTCCAACCCAGAGTATTCACCCTCAGTATTTTCACGGATAATAGCAAAGTCGACGTTGGAGTGACGAGTAGGAACACCGGGGAGAGATTTGCATAACACAACCGAGGCGTAGATATCGAGCTGTTGGCGCATGGCAACATTCCATGATATATGTCCGGACTGTGAGATAGGAGTGAAAAGGATGCCTGAGGAGAGGGATTAGAGATTGTGACGAATGTCAAAGAAATGACATGCCCTTCAAACCAACACGGTTACGCTTGAGACTCTCCATGGCCTGCTTGAAAAGAGCTTCACCGGAAGAGGACATTCCAGAGACATCATACTGTTCCCACTCGATGGGGGCGTTGACGAACTCGAATATTTCCTTGACAGAGTCTGTAATCTCTGCACCAATACCGTCTCCGGGAATGAGTGTGACCTGTACGAAGTCAGGACCGGGTAAGGAGGGGTAGGAGAAGGACGTACTGTGTACACTCCACCATATTTAGTCGATGGCTGGAAAAAGATGAGCAAGCGACGAGGCAAACGAGGGTAGCCATACCCGTTGGGTGAGTCTTGGGAAACCGGCAGACAAGGTGGTCACAGACCGCTGCAAATAGGATGAGTGGGCGAGCCCGGCGAAGAATGCTGTACATACGGTTGCCTGGGTTAGTGCGGGACGAGTGGCAGTGGCAATGGCGTTGCGGAGCATGGCAGGAGCAGAGACTGGGTAAAGAGTAGGCGGACTCGAGAGACGGACGGACAAATTTGGGAGATACGCGCACGTGCAAAGATAGAGTCTACCCCACGTGACCTATACAATTCATAATTTGACGCGACGAACTCTCTTGTTTCCCTTCCCAGATCCTTAGATGGGTGGCCTGGACGACATTGCTGAGCTGCCTGCTGCCGTGCGGCGACGCGAATTGTCCTTCTACGTTGCTCTCGTCTTCCTCGTCCTGCCCATCTGGTCGGCTATCCCGTTCGCTTGGGCTTTTGTTATCTATTCCCTCAACACCGGCAAGTTGTGGTCATATGCCCTCAGGGGAAAGCTAGCCTTCGTCCTTGCAGTTGCAGAGGTCGGTCCCCGGCGACCCACTTATCCTCACCGAACTCATCCCGTCACTAGGTTTTCTTCAGCACGTACCATTTGCATCTCGCATACCAAATCGCTCCTCCGACCACGGCTGCCCCTGGAGATCCATTAGAAATAAGAGCTGCGTATTTACGACTGCTTAAAGCCGGCCTAGCGAATCTTCCGCAGGATGGAGGTGATGAGGAGTCCCTTGCCGTTAGTCGACCCGGAAGTCCCGAAGAATCTATTGTCCGACTGGAAAAACATGACCATCGCGCAATTGATTTCCGAAATAGTCTCCGAAACTGGTTTCGACTTGCTCCCTGGTCCTCCATCCGAGTTGTCGAGGTTCAAAAATGGCTCTACTGGTCAATGTTCAATGCAGATATGCCTCCTAGTGACCGGATCTCACCTCTTCAAAAAGCTGCTTTAGACGAGGCACTAGATTTGCTGCAGAAGCGTACTGGCTGCACAATCCCAGAAGGGTCCAATCCTGATGCCACTCCTCTGCGCTTGACAATCGATCCCACGTATACCAACTGGCGTCCCTTGACATTCTATGTCATCATCGCTTTGGTAAATCGTTGGCTAAGGCATCGCCATATTCATCAGCATGGTGCCCGATTTGAAAAACATGACAATGTGGAATACCTTGTTAGAGTTCCCCGGGACTGGGATAGTAATCGTGGTCCTAGGCCTCTTGTTTTTATTCACGGACTCGGAATGGGATTGCTACAATACCATCTTCTAATCTCACATCTATTTGAGACCCTCCTAGATAGACCTATTCTAATTCCACTGCAACCGCAGATAAGTCAGGACTTTTTCCACCCTCGTTTCCTTGTGCCCGTTACAAGGCATCAGATGGCCGACAACCTTGCCTCCATAATTGCAAGATTTGGTTGGGCTGATCACAAAGTTAATGTGGAAGACGAGAGTAGTGATTCAGACCAAGGAGAAAATGCAAGGGATGCAAATAAGCCTCGTAAACAGGGAGTGACAATGCTTAGCCATTCCAAGTGAGTATACTACATGTTTTACGCACAGGCTGTGACTGAAAATCTTTAGTGGGACCTATGTTCACGCTTGGATGCTAAAAGCACACCCAAAAATGCTTGCGCGATCATGCTTTGTAGACCCTGTAACCTTCTGCCAGTGGGAGGGTGATGTATGCTACAAGTTCATGTATCGTCCAGCCATGACCGTAAGTTTCACCCCAAAGGTGCTCCAAATTGCTCACTAACTCGTTCTTTAGGGGTTTGAGCTAATGATGCGCTACTTCGTTGGTTCCGAAATTGGCGTTGCCAATCTTCTTCAACGCCATTTTGATTGGGTCTCCAACACACTCTGGTACGAAGAAATCCCCAACGCTAAGGATCCATCCAAAACTATATTCTTTCTGGGTGGTAAAGACAACATTCTGAATGCCGATGTAAGCCAAAACTACTCGACGTAGGCCAGAGCGATGACTAACTCCACACAACCTTCTAGCGTATCAAACGATACCTCACTTCCCATGGAGTCGGAAAAAATATTTGGTATGATCCACATGGTCGGCATGGTCAAGCACTGTTACGAGGTAGTCCAGGACATGTTGAAATTATGCGCTGGTTGCAAGAACCTGAACTATAGGAAAGTACCGCGTTCGCCACTAAAAGTATATATTAATATGATAGTTCATGTGGTGTTGTTTTTGATACCCTCGCAAAACAGACACTCTTAGAATGATACCCCCGCTTATGTTTATCACACTATATATGTATCCAAAAAAAAACGTAATACTACAACGCACTGAATTGCACTAGGCCGAAACCCGTAAGCGAAGACGAGGAAATAACGAAAGAGTATTATTCCTCGTAATGGCGTGGAACCGCGGATCTTGTCTATCCGCTGTTCCGTAGTGGGATTTCAATTGGTGAGTATACCAACTAGACATTTCCGTGCTGACTGCTACAGAGATAGATGAATAAGCCCGTTTGCAACTCATGATCCGAGGGGATTCGACTCCTGGAAGCTTAGGGAAGAAGCTCACTTACCTGGGAAGTCTGTTCCGAAGAGTAATTGGTTATGGGGGATGAATGCATCCATGGCTGCTAGGTTCGGTCCCCAGGCACTCAAGGCGGTATCATAGTAGAAAGTTTTGAAATCTTGGAGGATTTGGTCGGGGGTGAGAGAACAACCCATATGACTTGATAAAACAGCCACACGGGGAGCAAGGAAAGGTGTACTTCCACCGAGATGGGCAAGGATAATCTTGACATTTGGATATCTTCGTTTGCGACCCGTTACTACGAGGTGTGCAGCAGCTTTGAATGTTTCGTTGGGAACCTAGAATGAATGAATATGTGATCTTTTTTTCTCAATAGTAGAAGCCTCTTGGATATACCTCAGTGACGGGAAGGCCTAAAACTGGATGAGGCCAGGGAGCTGAAGAGGGTATCTGGTTTCCGTGAATAAATACAACGACCTGTCGCCGATCAAGTTCTGCCCAGATACGATCGTATTTGTCGTCTCCAACATAGGCTAGTGAATGAAGTTGTAATTAAATTAACGATGGCGCTAGTAGTGTAATAGACGTACTGGAAGCAGGTCCTTGACCATAAGAAGACGACATTGAGATACCATCAGCGTCAATCACATCGAATGCATAGGTAATCTCATCCAAGACACCTGGGTAATTTTTAGTGTTGTCAGAATTAGATACAATTTGGTAAGGAAGGACGTGTAGTGAGTACCTTGTACATCATCAAGGAATGGTAGAGTTGCAAAGAACCCGAATCTATTAGGATGTTCCCGGCATACTCCTGCAACATAATCGTTCCTGCTTCGAGCGAGTGATCGATTTGCTGCACTGATTTCACCAGATGGAAAGGCAGGGAAAGAGAGAACAGCAGCTTGGATTCCGGCTGTGTTCATTGACTCCAAGCTAACTTCTGGAGACCAAGGGAGGTTCTCTGCTGGCGTTCTCCAGCCGACCTTTGTGTTGACACCAGCCTTGTCCAAGTCGGGAGAAAAGAAATGGTGGTGAATGTCGATGAAGCCCGCCATGATGTGAAGAAGTGTAGTGCAATGAAGAAGATTTATAGTTCATGGCTTCTCTCACACGTGTCAAGTGGGTCCCAGTTTTTTAACGAGAGAAGACATGAAAGTATTCCATTTACTGCGTTTTCTTCATTACCATATAAGGCAAGACTTCTTCTGTTTTGGGGGTTGGGGTTTACATCGCTAGCTGGGTGGTTCTTGAGGAGAGGGTTATCATGGAATTGAACGTGGGTTGAATACAAATTATTACTTTCTAAACTGTTTGCATTCTTCGGAATCCCAGCTGACAAATTGGCCGCTGAGTCTCTGCGGTGCCTCCAGTGATAATGCCGCAATCACATGTCCACAATCTTCGGGTTTGACGAGGCTTCCGTTGGCATGTGCGCGTATAAATATTGCATGGTTTGCTTCCGACATATGAGCTGCACCCGTTTGCCTCAACTGATATTGCATCTGTCCTTGATCTTAAATTTTCCTGTGCTTCCGGTCGATGAAAACTGACTTACGCCCGTATCAACCATTCCAGGTCTGATGGCAACAGAAGTTACGTCTGGCTCTTCTTCTGCGAGAGTCCTTGGAGCAGATGAGTGCATGAAGACTAAATGAGAGGAGATGTTGCTTTAGGGTACCTGCACAGTGAGTTCATCGCTGCCTTGGCTGCATTGTATGGGCCCCAACCTCCTGTTCCTTTGACGGCAGCACCGGAACTAACAAACACGATCTTTCCGTGATAAGGACTCTGGCGCAAGAACGGGACGGCAGCCTGTACTGCGGTGATGAGAGAAAAGAAGTTGACGTCAAAGTGGTGTTTCCAAGATGACAATGGGACGGTGTCGTCTGAGATGCGACAGAGAGGATCTATGATTCCTGCGTTAAGGACAAGACCGTCGAGACCACCATATTTATCTATGGCTGCAGATACTGCAGCGGCAATGGCATTCCGATCTGTGCTAGAAGATTGGATGAGTTTGCGGGCAGGGGTGCAGGGTGTACATGGACGAACACATCGGCTTGGATGGGCAAGAGGGCGTCTGATTTCAAACCGGATAATTCTGGAGAGATGGAACGGGAAATGGTGACAACATTTGCATTGAATTTGTGGAGGAGAATGTTAGTGACCTGGAGACCAATGCCCCTTTGTTATCATCAGAAGAGATTGCAACAATTATTGGAGATGTACTTGGAACCACCAGTGACAAGCACCACCCGTTTTCTGTCTGTCATGAACGAGGTAAAAGATCGGAGTAACGCGTTACCTCGGACCGACGCCGGCCAATTGCATGTCACGCCGGGATGTTACCTCTGCAAACTCAGGGTTTCTCGCCAGCTCTTCCTCCTTCTCCTCCAACACAATGGTCTCTCGTCAGGCTTTTGCCCGCCTCGCACCCGCCTTCCAACGCGCCTCAACAGCCGCAGCCTCGCGTCGTACTCTCCCTCTTTTCCGCACCTATGCCACCGCAGAACACTCGGTATGCTCTTGCCCCACTCTCGCCTTGCCATTTCTCAATTTCGTCCACAGATGACAGTTCGCGAGGCACTCAACATGGCCATGGAGGAGGAGATGGTTCGCGACGAAAAAGTCTTCATCCTCGGTGAAGAGGTCGCGCGTTATAACGGTGCCTACAAGGTATTATTCTGTCCGTACACCTGGCACAAATCTACCCTGCTCACTTTTTTTGTAGGTCACCAAGGGTCTCATGGACAAGTTTGGCGAGAAGCGTGTCATCGATACACCCATTACGGAGATGGGCTTCGCTGGTATTGCTGTTGGTGCCGCCCTCCAGGGACTACGGCCCATGTAAGTTTGCCCCATCATAGTTCCGAAAATTCCTGCCTTACGTATATCCAACAGCTGCGAGTTCATGACATTTAACTTTGCCATGCAGGCAATTGACCAAATTGTCAACTCAGCTGGAAAGACGTACTACATGTCCGGTGGTAATGTACCGTGCCCTGTTGTATTCCGTGGTCCCAATGGTGCCGCCGCTGGCGTTGGTGCCCAACACTCGCAAGACTATGCTGCTTGGTATGGTTCTATCCCTGGTCTCAAAGTCATCAGCCCTTGGAGTGCCGAAGACTGCAAAGGTCTCCTAAAGGTATGTCGTCATTAAGAAATATTGCTTAATGTTGGTCTAAGTTGTTTCATAGGCCGCCATCCGCGATCCTAACCCTGTAGTCTTCCTCGAGAACGAAATGCTTTATGGTGTCTCCTTCCCTATGTCACAGGAAGCCATGTCCGATAACTTCCTACTACCCATTGGCAAGGCCAAGGTTGAACGGGAAGGTAGCGATGTTACCATCGTTGCTCACAGCAAGATGGTCACCCATAGTATGGAGGCTGCTGAAATTCTCGCCAAGGAGGGTATCAAAGCCGAAGTTATTAATCTCCGTAGCATTCGTCCTCTCGACATTGATACCATCAAGAAATCCGTCAAGAAGACTAACAGGTAACCTCGACATCTACTTTTGTTCATTCATTAACTCATGCCTTACCAGACTACTCATTGTCGAGGGTGGCTTCCCTGCTTTTGGTGTCGGTAGCGAAATTTGCGCACAAATTGTTGAGAGTGAAGCCTTCGATTGGCTTGATGCTCCCGTCGAGCGCATCACCGGTGCTGATGTTCCAACACCTGTACGTAGCTCTATTGTCTCTTGTCGAATAATGCTTGCTCACTAAGTATTAGTACGCTACCAACCTCGAGAACCTCGCCTTCCCTGATACTCCTCTGATCGTCAAGGTCGCAAAACGTGCATTGTACCGTACTAATTAATTTTGTTACGCTGTTTCTGGGGTGATTTTCTATAGATATTCCTTGCATTCATCTTCTTTGCTTTTAGACTGTTCACTATAAAACTCATACACCATTACATTAATTTGCACGAATTTTTAACGGAAGTTCAACAAATGGTATCATGCTTGTAGACGGACACGGACAGCATTGGCATGGGCTTGAAGACCCTCCACGTCTGCCAGTAATGCCACAGTGGGACCAAGTTCAGCAAGTCCAGATGCCGTGATTTCCTGTGAAGTTATGTGCTTTTGATACGATTGTGTATTCACACCGCTGAATTGTCTCGCATAGCCATTAGTAGGCAGGGTATGGTTGGTACCGGATGCGTAATGATCGGCGATAACCTATGGAATTGACTCATTAATGATACTTTAAAGAATCCAGCACGGTGGTGAAACATACCAATACTTCGGAAGGACCTGCAGGCATATCGATGGAGACAAGAGCATCAGTGTCATTTTGGACTAACATTTTCGCGGCAGTAACCCATTGATTCCCAGGACCAAATATCTTGTCTACTTTTGGCACTGTTTCAGTGCCATATGCCATAGCTGCAACAGCTTGTGCACCACCAGCCTTCAAGATAGCAGAGGCACCAACTAACTTGGCAACATACATGACCTCGGGTGATATGCTACCATCAGCGCGAGGTGGCGTAGCAATTACAATTTCCTTGCAACCCGCGACCTGTGCAGGAATACCTAACATCAAAGCTGTAGACGGAAGAATTGCAGTGCCACCAGGGACGTAGAGGCCAACGCGAGCGATCGGTCGAGCAAACCGCGAGCAAACGACGCCAGGCATAGTCTCAACCACGAGGCTGGCATTGTTTAGTTGTGCCTCATGGAACTTGTGAATATTGTTATAGGCGACATTAATGGCATCTCGGACATTGTTTTCGATTTGCATGCTCTCTGCAGTGAAGGGAGGGAAAAGGACTGTCGATGTAAGCTGGGCTTTATCAAATTTGGCCGTTAGTTCGATGAGTGCCTTGTCTCCATCCTTGCGGACTTGATCTACAATAGGTTTGACTTTGACAATCATTTGTTCGGAATTTAACACTGGTCGGCGAAGGAGATCGGCGCGCTTGCTATTGTCGAGGGATAGTAAATCGTATGTGCGCATGCAGATGGGACCGTCAACATTCTGAGATGTTGGTGTCGGAGTAGATGAGACCGGAGAAATAGTAGGGGGTTTAGGTTGTGACCACTGTGGTTTTGCATTTCCTGGCCGACGTGTAACTTTCTTTGCTTTCTGATCGAGGGAACTTTCGATGTCTGCAATAGTGACACCTTCTGCAATGCATTTAGTCAAGGCAAAGTAAATGAGGTCTGCAGCCTCAAATGCAACGTCCTCTCGAGTGGTAGCACGACAAAGCTCGTCGGCTTCCTCCATAATCTTTGATCGAAGCAGGTCGGGATCATTGAACAGACGTCTGGTATAAGACCCTTCTGGTGCGTTTTCCAGGCGGGATTTAAGTGTCTCTTCAAGCGCACTCAACCCGCTTGCAGCACCAAAACATGACAACCTGTTGAGGTGACAAAAGCCCGCCCCGTGTTGGATTACGCGGTATTCAAGACAATCGGAATCGCAATCGAGACGAATGCTAACAATGTCTTGTGTAGTACCGGAAGTTTCACCCTTTCGCCAGAGGCCGTGTTTACGGGATTGGTAGACACCTTTTCCAGTCACAATGCTTTCTCGTACTGACTCAACGGACGAGTAAACGAGACCAAGGGTTTGGCCAGATTCCGTGGATACAACAGTTGGGAATAAGCCATCGGGCCTATCAGAAGTAACAGCGGAGAGGAAGGCATCGGTGATGTTAATCAGTTCTCGAGATTTCGCGAATAGTATAGAGTGAGGGTGAGGTAGATAAATCCGGGAGAACATAGATGGAAGAATTTGAGAAGAATTGAGAAATAGATGAGATGAGGTCAGTGTCGAGCGTTGGTGTTTTGAGGACTACGCCAGAAACCCCATTCCTAGTTTTCTCCGACACCGCGCTCACATTTCCGACGTCAAGAAGAAGGACAAGACGTTCTGCAGGGAGAGTATGGACGATGTTGTTTGCAAGGGAGAGTGGGAGGATGACTTTCTCTACACCTGCGTCAAGCCAATCTGCAACTTGCTCCGAAGTAACCGAGGATTCTTGATCTACTAAGTAGATTGCGTGGTCAGGGACGGGCAAGGACGATGCGTGGCGAGCATCTGTAATGACGGGCCCAAGACGATTGAGTACCTCAAAAAGGCTCTCATCGGTTGGGTCCAGCAACGGCAAGAAAGCAGACATAGCTGCAGGAAATTTGAGGAAACAACTCTCGACATTCTCCAGATTCTGATCAAGATCGAGTCATGATTTCCATTTTAATTTGTTTAATTCATATTTAACAATTAGTAGATCAGGTAATCGGCTTTGTAGTGTAGAGGTTATCACTCAAGATTCTGATCCTTGATTTCTTGAAACCCAGGTTCGAGTCCTGGCAAGGCCTACTTTTTGCTCCGTGGCTGATCACAATGACGATGAGCCATGATGTCATAGTTGAATTCGTCCTCATATATGCATACCGCCAACCCACCCCCTTCACTTTTACTTCACCATGACAAGCATTCACATTCCAAGCGTTCTCCTCGCTGTTCCACGTAACCCAGTCACTGCTCTAGGCCTGCCTCTTGCTTTGGGATTACTGAGTGGGACTCCAGCATCAAAGCCAGCGAACAGTAACTGGTATCATGTGGGTTCAAATTTCTGAGGTGGCCGAGAATACAATTGACTATTGAGGCTCAGAACCTCGTTGCCCCTCCCGGACGCCCATCGCGTGAGGTTTTCCCCTTTGTCTGGTCCCTACTTTATCTTGGTACGCCCATTTGCAATATCCTACAGCACACAGTCTTGAACATGTCTTTTAGCTATGGGATATGCATCCCACGTAGCCGTCAAGACCTTGGATGAGACCGTTATTCCCGCCAATAAGTATGAGATCGTATTTTTGATACGCAAGGTACATATTAATAGTTGCCATGCCATATAGAAACGACATCTCGCTTGGTCTTGCCCTGTATTACGGCCAACTGGGACTGAACTGTTTATGGAGCCCAATTTTCTTTGCATACAGAAGCGTGCGTTTTTGTTCATACTTCATTGCAGGATAAACTAGACTTAGAATTTACAGCCAGCATTGGCATTAATGGACAGTGTGTTACTGACTGGAACTGCACTCTACATGACCGTGAGCCTACTGTGTCATAAATGCATGTTTGGAATATGTTTTTTAAACCCATAACAGAAGCTACTTGACCGACCAACGAATGCGAGGGCAACATATTTTCTCCTTCCGTACTGTGCGTGGTTGGGGTATGCAACATACCTCAATCTCGGGGTTTGGTGGTTGAACCGCGGTGATAGACGTACTTGAGCGTACAGCACGTTCTGTGTTTTGTCAATTCAATCGGCTACTGCTACTATACACAAACTGAATCACATAGTTCCATAAGGCGATTTCATTTTTCCATCATTTACTAAAACGAATGAGCAATCGATATCGACCTGTAACAAGGAATAACAACGTACGGAGAAATACATGACATTCGCAAGATTCTTGTGAAGTGGTTTGAATCCTATCTTAAAGGCTTCTAGGTCTGGCGTTTCTTCATCCACATCTTGTGGGCCATGGTTGTAGGGATCATAATGGATTTTTGCTCGCGAACAAACAATGTCGGCATCTGTGTACATTTCAGTGTCATGCAATTTTATCACAGGGAACGCACTCACAGTAGACAGGTGCTGGTATTGACACAGCCCTTGTGGCTCTAGCATAAGTATAACACAAGTGGTATGTGAATTTCTGAAGAGTGTCTGGACTGATGGTAAAAATTGGTTAATGTTCATGAGAGATAGGATGGCTAGAATACCTGAATTTGTTGTCCTAATGAATTGGAAAATATTGTGTAAATGTTATTAATGATCGGGTATTAAGTGAACTTACATCATAAAGGACCTAGGTGGTAGATGAGCCAGAGTACCAGAGAAGGCGAGGAACCCAACATACCGAGTAATGAGAAGGTCTACTAGTGCCAAGAATACCAGCATGACTTTGTAAGTAAAAATCAAACTCTACGGGATGTCCAATTTCATCAACAACGGTTCCCGCTGGACAGTTTCCACTCTTATCGCTATCAGCAGGGTTTTGTGGGAAGAAACTGAGGAAACGTGAATATTTGATACAACATAGGGTAAATCATAGGCTAACATACCGGACATGGTGCCGTTTGCCAACGACGACGAATGTAATCTTAGCATCCATCTTGACCTCGTGAATTGCAGCTAAAAGAAAGTAAGAAATGTCATGGGTTGCTTGCTATCCCATAATCACAATCACCAACCTTTCAGGGCGGGTAATTCTGTGAACATTGTAATTGTGAATTTTTGATCTTCAACCAAACTCGGCAAAACTCACCAATATCTAGAACCTGTTGGAACTGTCCCTCGGACACACCATCTGTGAATTTTAATTGTATAAAAAACTATAGTCAATGTTGGTCCACCAACTTGCCTCGGTAGAACATTATACGGTGAGACTTGACTGGTCGCTTTCTTTCTCCTTCCGTACGATTTTCTTGCCACTTCCTTAGAATATCCTATATAATGTTTCACATCACATGGATGAGTGTGTCGTGAATGTGATATATAGTTCACTTACTATAGCCATTTCTTTAAGGTCATTAATAATCTCCAGCCGGGACTGCTGGACGCGCGTTGCTTAATTTCATTTAGTATATAGATACGGAGATGCATAAGGAGCACTCACTTGCAACGTATTTCACCATGTCGGAGTCCGTGTTTCCTACAAGAGCGGTATATGAGGGGCGTCCGACGGCGCCTGGTGCGGGATGTACAACATCAGCACCTGGGTCACAAGTTAGTCCGAAATCTATGTAATGAAGTAGAAAGGCTGGATGTACCCATGATGATAGTAGGGTTAAATGGATCGTTGATAGAGTCGGAGCCACTTGGGCTGAAGATCATGTTGACACCACCTAGCTTGACATTAATCCTGTGAAGACATTGATTGGTTATTGTTGTGATAGACGAGAGCAAAAAAAACCTACTTTAGGGCCACATTGGAATAATATTGAATGTTAGCCAGAGTAGGCCTGCATGGGACCCTTGGATTGTAGTTCTGCGGGTTTTCGATTTTACACACGCGTTTCCTCAAGCACTGGGTGACAATTCCCATCTGTTGACAAAAGGCTCAGTACCACCACGAATACGGAATCAAACTTGTCATACATGAACATCTCCAAAACTACAAATATTAAATGAGACACGGCGGTAAAGCCAGTAGAGGTTTACAGGTAGCTTACTGTTTGACGGCAGTGTATAAATCATTACCAAGATCAGGTAGAATGACAACTATTAGTTGGGGTTGTACACCTGCTTTCCTACGGACTACATTGACAAGATTTTCTAGCTGTTCGATTATGTTACCCTGAGGATTTCCCCACTTGGTTTCTGGTTCCTGTGGAGGTACAGCGATCCCTTGATGTTGGTTAAGAATAATGCAGAGAAACTGTATTTGTTGTAAGATAATCTCACCGAGTTCCATAAGGACGTGTCTTAAAACTGTAAAACAAGCCCTAGCGTCGTCTGCACGAAAATATCTATCAGACTCTAATATGAAAAATGCCATTGGAGAAACCCGCGTTGCCGGTGCATAAAACTTTTTCTTGTCCCTTTTTTGAGTCATTAGTTAAGGTGTACGCATAAACAAAGGCACACTCGCATATTCCATGCACCGTCACGAGGAACCTAGACGGGAGTCAATAGAAGCGATACCCCAAAAACCTATATTACCTACAAAGTTTTTGCGATTAATTGCTCCCCTCGTATCTAACTCTTTGGCAGAAAGGGCAGGCGGTTCCAGAACCCTTGCATTGATGATAATGGGCCCCTCTGGTGCCGTACTCAAACCAAAATTACGGACATATTCTGAGGTCGCATATCCCAAGATCTAATAACAATGAGTATCATTTATTGCTTGTACTGCGTATACATACAGTCTTTCCGGTTCCGATTCTCTCTATGCGTTCCCTTGGTTTCTTGGACGCAAATCTGACCATAGATTGAATACTTTCGGGAGGAACCGGTTTCCGCGAGAGCTGTCCCTCTTCAACGGTGCAAAGTTCCAAGGGTATCAATGCACCGTTTCCAACCTTCAAGAAACGGTGATTGGTGATGACTGAAATGAACAACAGAAACAAACGTACCTCTGCACAGATCACACTGGGATAATTCAAAGGTCGCCCGCGAATCTCGTTATAGTACTGAGCAACAGACTTGACCTGACCGTTGTGCTGAAACTGCAAGCTATCGGCCCCAAGGCTACTAAATTTGCGTAAAACACGCGCTGTATTTCTCGACTGGTTTGTTGCAATACGAGTATAAATTCTAATACCACTGCAAAAACGTTGCAGTTTCAGACGATCGCGTTCTTGTAGCGCGTCACTTCCTCGTCCAGGTGCAAGAGCGCGGGGACCGACCCCAGTCTTATTGAGATGAGCTAGACAAAGATTGATCAAGGGACCACCCTTGAATACGACACCCGTTGCGATATCAATATTAATCATCATACAGCCCTTGGAGGGGCGAATAGATTGGAAGAAGCCTTGCCAGAGTTGTAAGCCATTGTTGAGGTCAAAAGGATTGTCGGGGACGAAAAATGATCGGACGTTGTAGGTATAGAGCATTGTGGGTTGCATTCGAACCACGACGTTCATAGCCTGGCGGAAGTGTCAAAAATTGAAGGTGTGTTGAAGGTGAAGACGTACAGTGATGGCAGTTGTCGCAGCGTTGTCGTGAGATTGCTTGCCCTCTATGAAACGTCGAAGTATTCTACGGCTTGTTGACAAAATGCATATCGGAAGGGGTCTTTGAAACGTACTCTGGATTGATTTCCGCAACTTTTGTTAACTTGACTTTGTACACCTTGATATTCTTGGCTCCGACGGGAAATTCGCTTGCCCTCGGATATGTGACATGAAACTTTAAAAAAACAGCAAAGCATGATGAATATATGCGGTCAAAAGCACAGCAATTCATAGAACCTCTTTAGATTCGGATTCGCCGAAGTCAAACTTTTTGATGGAGAAGATGTTTTTTCGACCGTCGTATGCAGCAGGAGGGTTAAAGACATCGGGGGCTGTAAAGGATTGCAATTCTTGAATCAATAACATATTCAGTCTGATCGGCAGTTTTTGTTCCAATGAAGACTCGATAACTGCGTATATTTGGATTAGTATTGGTGTAAAGATCAAATCACAGATGGACTACCGACCAACTGTACATCAATTAGCCACACTTGATCAAAGCATATGAGACTGCGAGACAAACCGTCATAATGATAGATAATACGTTCTGGAATGGACGTTCGAAAGAAATTGGACCTTATTTGAATTTTCTTGCCAGCGACACCAAATCCGGGGCGCCGGACGCCGATGGTGGTAATATGGGAGTCGAATTGCGCACCGTGTTGGATAGCCTGTCCTCGGCCGCGACCACGTCTAGCTAGGAGAGAGCCAGCGGCAGGGCCGCCGCCACGGACACCACCTCGACCAAGGGCAGGGCGAGACATGGGTGATGGGAAGGGAGAAAGGGAAGAGATTCCTGATAACAGTTTGCCGTGGCGCTTGGGCTATTCTGGGAAACAACGAAAGTAGCCGACTGCCAGATATGGCAACACCGACCAAGGTCATGGACAGTTGCTGTCATTTGCATAAGCAGGGCCTGGAATGGAAACATAGCAATGGACTGGCAATGGAAGCATTTGCAAACTCGTGTGCCGATCAAGCATCATGGGATACAGCGCTCCGAGCACTTCGTCGCTGGACTCAGCAGCAGTGGATACACACCTGTGGGCCAGCACACCAAGGTTGACAGTTTTGGATGAAGACTGCGGTTTGCTGTTTTGCCCCACAGCATGACTGGTTACTCTTTTGTCAGTCCTGAATCATATATAGGGGGGCGTGGCTTCAGCGTGCCAATGAGATAAATCGGGGTAATAAAGACAGCATCTTCAACTCTACAAAACTCGTCAAGACATCACCACACCCTCCTCATTCCACTCTGCCTATACTTACTCGAGAAGCATGCAACGCGACATGAGCTACCGAAAGCCAGTTCCTACCTATGTACCATCACCCCCAACATCCCCCGCTCTACCCACTTTTGAGAGAAACCTGGCGAATGAGGTGATCCTGTTGCCCAAGTGTTCGGTGATCCCACTAAATTATGATTCGGAGCAGAAGAGTCATCTCATCTCGACGGAAAAACCCTTACCGATTTTACCTCCTACCAGGAGAAATACGGTGGTCTCCAATCACAGTCCACGGCGGATGCCAGAGTGAGATAGGCCCAACAGTTTTATTGGATTCTTATATTAAGCTCACTGTGGCATAGGTTTCCCGGACCACTCGTGATGCCACAAGCACATTGATCTACGGCTCGGATTCGGAAAATACAACGGTGTCTCATCGCTCGAGGTCAAGTCACCGCTCACCCAACTACAGTGAACGCAGTCGGCATCGCAGCTCCCAAGTAAGTGGCCTCGAGCGAGGAGCAGGAGAGGCTGACAAGAAGCCCAATAGTCTTACAGACCACCGACGCCCCCCAGGTACACGGAGCATCGACGGTACAGCAAAGGATATAATGCGACGGTAGTAAGCAAGGAGGCAGGCGGAGGACGAAGGTCGATGTGTCAGTCGCATGAACAGTGGGGAGAAAGACACCAGTTCTATGGGCCACGTTCTCCGAGGGCAGCTCGGACGGAATCATTAGGATCAAGTCCGTCGTACGGAGCTGAGAGAAAGATATACACGGCACTGAAGGTGGAGGAGGAGTACGAAGTGGTGGATAGGATGACAGTATGGGATAGAATAGGGATGTGGGCTCGTGCTCTGAAGGCTGGATTGATTTGTTGTTGAAATGTAAATAAAATATTTAATGTGATTAATCTGATTGGTCAAGCACAAGCAAACACTTGGCCATCCGTCATACCAGTCCTCTCCGCTCGACAGCCCCGCACCTGAGCATGTCCCTCTGAGAGCCAACATGTCCTCACACCATCCCCAGCCACTCCACCACCACTCTACCACCCACCACCCACACTCCCTTGCCCACTTCAGAGCAGAAGAAGGTCCCAGAATCAGAAAGGCCCGTCTTCTTGCTCTTTGGAACCGTCTGCCAGCTCTCCCACAACCTTCAAACCAACTCTCCCAAAATAACATTCCACAACCACTCGCACCAGATGGTTTGACTTACGAAAAAGCAGAGTCTCTGCGAGCGATGTATGACGATGAGCTACTCATACATTGCAATACTTCGAGAAACGGAGACAACGCACAGCGTATCGGATGGCAGGAGTTCAAGGAGTATGCAAAGGCAAAAGAAGTCGGTGTGTGGCCTGTCTCTTCCAATGTCACGGCTTATTTATTCCTTTCAGAACTATGGCATATCTTTCATGACGAGTTGGATTTAGATGGAAATGGGAGGCTAAGCGCAGAGGAATTTCGCTTGGCCCTGGAGAAATCGGGTAGGTTTTCAAAAAGCTCTCTTGAATGCTCCGGGCCTAAATTCGCTACTCAGGAATCCAAGTATCATCCGAATCTCTCTCAGAGTTCATGGCGACAGTATCACCGCATTCTTGTCATGTAACATTTGCCGAATTTCGAGATTTTTTGTTACTTCTGCCTCGAAAAGCCTCTCCAGAGGAGATATACAAATATTACCAAGTTAGCCGTTTCATGGGCAATGATGGTCGGGGTCCTGCTCGCGTAACAATGGAGGGTTAGTGGGCATTTTGTGTTGTTTCTTTTATCCTAACGAGATGTATCTTGTTCAGGGGATGCAAGCATCGAGGAAGATGAACCACATGAATCGGCACCTTATAAATGTGCAAATAACGACGCCACGAACTTGACAGCTAGTGGATCGCATCAGCCACAAACTCAAAGAGAGGCCTATTTTATAGATGAAGAAGGCGATGAAGATACTCAAACTTTTTTCGAGAGGCATAGTTCCTTGAGATTTTTACTTGCGGGAGGGATAGCAGGCGCCGGTAAACTTTGTAATTATGCATAGTTACATGGATCTAAACATTTTTATTAGTGTCACGGACGTGTACGGCACCTTTCGACCGTCTCAAGGTATTCCTGATTACTCGACCACCTGATCTAGGGGGAGTACCAGCAAAAACGGGCGTGGGTGGGGTTAGAGTGATTGCAGGTGCTGTTGCGCGCATATATTCTGAGGGAGGTGTCCTTGCCTTTTGGACTGGTAACGGGTTATCAGTAGCCAAGATTTTCCCTGAGTCTGCGATCAAATTTTTTACTTATGAATCTGCGGCAAGTACATCTCGACATCGTTGCTCTACGGCGATCATCTTATAATCATTTTAGAAACGAGCCTTTGCTCAGTACTGGGACCATGTTGAAGACTCTAGAGATATCAGCAGCGTCAGCAGATTTCTTTCAGGTGGAATTGGAGGTATCAGTAGTCAATTAAGTGAAGAACCCCCCATCATTTATCACGTTGTGTTCTAAACTTACTGATCCATTTGCAGGTATCTATCCATTGGAGACCCTAAAAGTGAGAAACCTCAAATACAATCCCAAATGACTTCACTCACGGGTTCCTATAGACACAAATGATGAGCAATGCGGGAACCAAAAGAACGCTTTCACAAGCTATACAACAGTTGTACGCCATGGGTGGGGTTCGCGCGTATTATCGTGGGTTAACAGTAAGCTAACAATAATATCCCTGTTGCTTGTTCTGACAATAAATATAGATAGGTCTAATTGGAGTCTTCCCGTGAGAAGCTTCTTTGAACAGAGTGCATAGACCCTGACATTACATGAATCACTTCCAGATATTCCGCCATTGATATGAGTACATTCGAAGCCCTTAAGATCGCTTACATGAAATCCACGGGCAAAGAAGAACCCGGTGTGATGGCTCTCCTTGCTTTCGGTAGTGTCTCGGGCAGCGTAGGCGCTACAAGTGTCTATCCCCTCAACCTCATGCGCACACGATTACAAGCATCAGGTTCGACAGGGCACCCACAAAGATATACCGGTGTTTGGGATGTGGCGGTCAAGACTTGGGAACGGGATGGTTGGAGAGGATTCTATCGCGGATTGTTCCCCACTCTTGCTAAGGCTGGTCTAATTGTTGTTTAAAGCAACCTGTACTGATATATTAACTAGGTTGTTCCTGCGGTCTCAATATCTTATGTTGTATATGAACACAGCAAACGAAAGTAGGTCCTATATTAAAAGTTTTTATCACTGATACTCAAAAAATTTGAAGACTTGGAGTTTAATAAGCCTCTAATTTGATCCGATTCTTTCTTAATAAATACCCTTCCTTATTCTCATATAGCTCATTTTGATCAGCAATTTATCACTTGGACCACAATCACTTTCCATAACTGACTAATCTATCTATTGATCATTTTGCTTTGTTTCGTTGTAGAGGTGGATGGGGTATATATATAATAAGCTTCGTAAGTAGCATGGTTCACATAAAAAATATAAACACAGTCGATCTACCCAAAGAAAGTCGGGAAACATTGGCACGAAATATATGAACAGAATGATCTATCGAAACTCGCGGGAGAAATATGTAGTAATAGTAACAGAGCCAGTTATTGATTACAGGAGAATAGCGGAAAACACTATTCCCATGAGAAAGAACTGTATGTGTAGCAAGGATCGTAGCAGTGTAAGGCATCATGCAAAGACTGCACATGGAAATTGCAAGGACGAAACGAATTCATGTATGGTCATTACACGCCGCAAAACTGTAGATGGCTCGAAGGTGGAAAGGGGCGAATTTGGTAGTATGTAGCTGGGAGAGGCATTGTAGGATGCACCGGTCCCCAAGCAGTAAGTAGTTCGAGCATCGTCATGTGGCATGAGAATAAATAAGATAACATCTGATTATTCATGAAACGAAAAGGGAGATATCCAAAAAGAAATTGATCCAGACAGACAAGGCCGAGTGTATCACGAGGGAAGTTGTTCAAGTGCACGCTTCTCCTGAATTAGGATATTGAGTTCAGCAGAAACTGTCCTATCTCGTGATCTGGATTGAGAGGCAATTCGGATCTTCTTGCGCCAATCCCGAGCCCACGTAAAACGGGACGTGCGTTCGTCGGTTAGAGCTGCGGTACGCTGACGCTTGACGGATGGCGAAATCATCGTGCGAAGACGATCGCGACCGAGGATAGGAGCAAGCGAGAGGAAAGACAAGAAAACCAATTTGAAAATGATTTGTGGCGACATGAGAAGGGAAGAAATGGATTCCGGAGTTGGAGAAGGGGTTGATGCCACGGTTTGCAGAATGTCACCAATCTAGCAGCAGATAACGTTAACATTAGCGGATGTAATATTTATAGCTTTTCCGCGACGCGGGTCTCAACATACCTGACACGTGACGGCTGTCCAAGGCAGACATCCTATGAACGTTCCCAATATGCAATCGGTCAATGCAACACCGCAGACGCCACAGGCAATGTTAATCCCAGACCACGGAACGACGCCAATAAGTCTCAGAACGGATAACCGGACCCATGTGGATGACTTTGTTTTGGATGGTTCAGTCGAAGCAAGGTCCTGGTCTAGTTCTGAATCACCACCAAGTGCTGCTCGGGTCATGTCAAGAGCACGAGGGAACATGTACATCAAGAATGGAGCGAGCGGGGTTGAGAGCAGAGTTGCACAGAGTGAGCCCATTGTAGTGAGCGCGGTCAAAAATAGCGTAGCAGGTGCCGGGGTAAAAAGTGCACCAGCTAGAACATTCTAAAGATACACAAACTTGAACAAGACCGAGGGGATGATGTAAATTGAAACGTACCCAGATGACACTTCCTGGGATGGACCAGGCATGCTTCCAGACGGCTGAGATGGCCATGACACCCATGACGTGCAACAGGGGCCAAATACCCGACTGGGTATATGCGGTCAATTCACGTCCCAGCTGGGCGACATCTCCAATTGTCCGAGGCCAGGAGAGGGATATTGGAAGGGTAGACATGCAGTAGAGTACAAGTGCTGTGGAGATGGGCAGAAGACAGATGACAAGGAGAATGGGGGCATGGATCTGGAGAGCGATGTAAGTAGAGAAAATAAGCATAAGGCAAGCGCGCGTACCGGAGGAAAGTGATGAGTGGAATTAGGCTGTTTCTCCGAGGTGACAGTAGTATCGAAAGTGGTCTTTTGGGCAGAGGCGGAAAGCGGGAGAACAAGGTCATCTGTGCTGGAGCGGGGGGACGAAGGAGAAGAAGGCCAAGTGAGGGAGTGGTCCGGATGGAGATGAAGCCATTGAAGGATGCGCGAGGCGACGACAACAAGCATCGAGTCCTTGGTGGTGTCAGTGGGGACGGCTGGGGGGGGAGGGGGGCTGGGAGGTTGGGGGGCGTGGAGACAGAACGACGAACGACGACGGCCGAGGGAGGAATGGGGCTTGAGAGAAGACGAGGGCATGAAAGGAATAAAAAGAGAAATAATAAGCGTCCGGAACCCATCAAACAGCCTTGCTCAGCACTCATGACTAATCGCAATAACATCACACGACTTCGTAAGCGCTACGGCGCGGCTCATTCCTGCCGAAGGGCAAGGACTGCGGTACAACTAAGAATACACTGTCCACTCATGTCACATTCACACTCGCTGCGGTAATCGATCTAGAGCATATCGTATAGCTAACAGCATTTAATGCCTCCTGCTCTCTTGGATCACGTTTGACAACTCCTCCAACTTGCGCTTTGAGCGGAGAAGAGTGCCGAGCTGTATCCCCATATTAGTATTATTCCTCTGTTTCAGACATACAAGATACATACCCTCTTCTTGGTCAGTTTCCTGGCCTTTTTGTCCTGCAAGAGTAGATACGTGACCCTTCAATCAAAATATCAAAATCTGTGTCCAATTTGCGAACAAACCTTTGAGTTCCTAAGCAATTCCAGCACTCGACGCTCATAGGCAGAGAATCCAGCAACTTCTCGGATGACGGAGCGCACAAATGTGGTCTTGGTTGATGAGACACCCTTGCGCTGGCTGGGGCGGGGAGTTTGGGCAATGGCAGTTGTGGGGTGGCCCTTGTTGAGTCCGTTACGGAGATCTAAGCGATACAGCGTGCCATGATAATAACGAACGGTCAGAGTGTTTCATAGACATCTCACCGACACCGTTACTCACTGCTGCGAACCATTTTCTTGCGGTCTTGAGGAGGTCGTGGGTTGCGTCGAGTAAACTCCCTGATGGAATTGCTTACGGGTCACGTGTGAGAGGAAAACTGTGGCTGGAGGATCTATACAGTTGTTCGCACGAGAGTAATAGAGTGGATCTTATCTTATCTCAAAGAAATCATAATCGCAGTTAGAGGAAAGTATACTGGTGTATGTAAATGTTGTAAAAGAGTTCACTGGGCCGCACCAGCCCATTGTTCTGTTCTAGGATCCCACTGTCGGACTGCACGTAGACCATTGACGCCTTTGTTCGAGTACGCCGGTGATGCTGTGTATTGTCCAGGTGAGACCGGGCTTCTGTCCTGGGGTGTACAAGGCACCCCATGAGAGGTAGGCGAAGTACGTGCTGAACTGCTGACGGGTGATGGTGGCATTAAAGCGTGTTGTTGCCCATGTTTCCGCGGACTGGTTGTCTCCTCCTCTTCCTCTTCTTCCTCCTCCTCGTCTTCGCCGTCCATTGTATCCTACGAAGCGAGTCAGGGGTATACCATATATCGTTAGAGTGGTCTGGCGTACTGGGTCAAAATCTTCCATTGGTCTATCCACATCATCTTCTACCTCATCGTCAAAGTCATCTTCATCGTCAATCCATCTCCCTCGCCAGTCCACTGCATCTAGATCCTCAGGATCTTCAGGTCGCAGTCTCAACCACTGCATTCTGGGCCCACTCTTTGCCCTTTCACTGACTTTGAACCCATAAATCCGCGGTACATAGACATAGCCTGCAGCTCGCTTTTGGCCACCATTAGAGTTAGGATTTACAAAAGGAGACGAGCGTGGGTTACTTCCTTGGGAGCTACGTGGGGAGGATGGCGAGTCGTTGACTTGGGGTGGTCTCCAAAAAGGTGCCGGCGCCACTTCGCGGTAGGTCTGGAAGAACAGGTGGGGAAAGGTCGTGCCAAAGAATGCCCCTGAATCAACGAAGCGTCAGGGAAAGTCTCAGTGGCAATGCCACGAGGACAAGAATAAGGCTCACCGTCTACACCTTGAAAGCGACTGCTTGGAGGTACATAGATATCGTTGCAGTTTGGACAGAACAACTTGACAGTGTCGAGTCCTGGAATGTCGGATCGGCCACATGGTACTACACTTGAGCCCATGCAATAAACCCGAGGGCAAATGCCAAATATGCCACCCTCGTACTTCTCGAGCTGCCGAGGACGTGAACACGGAAATCGTACCACTATAGATAGGGACTGACCATTGCCTGAAGTCCAGCACGAGTAAGAATGAAACGTTGATGTACAAGCCCGTAAAGCATTTCGGCAGATGACTCTACGATAGAGACATCTGGGATTTTTGAGTTGTCTTCATCTGAGAGAGCCGTGGGGAGGTCATTACACACGCCCGAGCAGGATGTGAGGAGACAATGAACCCACACCTGGTTCAACATCGAGGACCATTTCCATGGCCTCCTTCCAGAAAGGCACCATATTGTTCAGGCCGGTGAGGTTGAAGTCATCTTCGATAAACTCTTCGCTGACCTCGCAGAAATATTCATGGCCAGGAAGGGAGCAAAACCAGCTGATCCATGTGAGGGTCGATGTTGGGGTTGAGGATGCTGGAGAGAGACTCATTGTGGGCAAGAAGAACAACGAACAAGGGTGTATAACGTACTGTAGCCTTCTTCCTGCTCTTCGGGTTCCTCCATGATCTCATCTCCCTCGGGCTGATCGTCCATCGTCTGTTGCGACAAGTCCGACTTGAGCGGCTGTCGCGAAGACATCAGCAAACACTGGTCGTCGTCGTCGATGTCAATGGACGGATGCAAAACACAGCGTAAGCCACACTTTCTAACTCCGATCGATCTTACATTCTAGTTACATGTATTCTCTGTACCCGCATGGCCTCCCCAAAGCGCTGCTCCCACCGTCACCACAAGCACAATTTGCCCTACCGCCCAGCTGATTACTCCATATACCGTCGCCTTCCGCCACGGTAAATCGCCCAGCTCAACTGCAAAGGTGCTGACTGTCGTCAAGCACCCGCAGTATCCATCAATCAGCCCCGGTAAGAGCGAGCATGTATTTGCTGGCACTGGGTGGGTAAGGTTCTGCAAGACGTAAAACACACCCAGCAACGCCGTACCCAATGAATTGGCGAGCAATGTGCCCAGAGGCAACGGTTGGATACGTGGGTTAAGGGTTGTAGACAAAATGTATCGGGTCAGTGCTCCTGGATATGCAAACAGGAGTGCACCAGTTGCCTCGCCGCGAAAACGAGGGGACATCTTGAAGTATGCTGGGAAGGCAGCAGCATACATGCAAACTGCAACTGCACTCCAAGCGTATCGTACTGGTTTGCTCGGAAATCTAGGTACTGGCAAAAACGGGGCTAGTCGCGATGCAATGCTGGAGCCAAATACTATCGACACCAATGACAGCAACAGCGTGAACACGGTTTGTCCGAGGCCATCTATGAACTAGAAGCAAAATCAACGGGGCATTTATCAGTTGATGGAGACGCATACACTATGAAAACCACTGCGATTGAAATGTCCTGCATTAAGCCAGGAGTTGAATATTTCCAGCTGCCAACCAGAGAAAGTAGTGAGTGAGCCACAGAATCCTATGGACGCTTGTCAATCGCCTGCTGTTGGAAATGTATTTATTATACATACCTGTAGTTAGAGCAGTGTAAAATGGACTATAACTGCAGAATCCGATAAATTGCTGGACTAGTTAGTTTATTCGCCAAACACAACGCACAATTGACCGATTGGCTCTTTCAGCCTCAGTGCGAAACCCATTATCAGACATCCAGTCGCTTGTGCGTATGCCAGCGGAAATATAGACTGGCCATCGTACGTCGTCATTGCCACTAGCCCAAGCCGCGCCAAAACACCCAGCATAGACGCTGGGATTAAAAGAACCAAGACTGGAAAAGATAATGGAGGATACACCTTCGGTTTTGCTACTCCATCGTCGATTATGGGTGGCGCGTCCATACGGTCAGCAGTTGAGAGCTCCGAGCCTATGTGGGTCGGGGTCTGTTCGGCGGAGTTGTCAGACATGCTAAGAAGTGGACGCGTGCGAGATGACTGAGTAGTGTTATTTTTATTTCAGCTAGAACTGCTATCTACTGGGCGCAAATAAAAGAATGTCAGAAAGAAGCGAAGCCCAACTAGTCTGATAAAATGGCCATCAGGCATTATATCCTTCACTGTACTCTTTGTCCTCGCCATTAGACTGACACGGTAGAGCATGCTACTTGACAGTCTTGGTTTACGATGGACATGGATGTAAGTGGGGGGAATGTTTCTCAAGTGGATGCCTATGTAGGAGAGACGTGAGGGTAGGCACATGACAACCGCCGGTGCCGACAAGGTACGTACTGAAGATTACGACAGCGGATCATAGACGCCCAGGAACACGTTTAATGACGCCTCAGAAACGATAAACTTATACGCTCCTTTTCGCCGTTTCTGCTTGTGTCCATCCATGTCCCATACCTCGCCTCTCCCAGACTTCTACTATTTTTGGTTTGCTGCCTACGAGCCTTTCCTCACTACTCTCGGTTTTCTAGGTACTTGGGTGTGAGTCTATGGACGTCTAATCAGATCTTGTTGACGCTCAAACAAATATTCATCCAGCGACCCCACGTCTGTGAGTATAATAGTCGCTATGTGTACAGGAAGCAAGCTATAAGTTATAATGTCTTGAACCAGACGCACAATGCTCAAGCTCCATGGCCTGTGGGAACGTTACCTCCCCCAAATCTCCCTCGAGCAACGCTCGTCACTACCATTCAGCTCGCACATGTTTGTGCCCTCGTAGGCCTCATAAACTGTTCTGTATTTACTGCTGCACGTAAACACCTGCACAACAATCCCTCTCTTCAAGAAAAGATTGTTTCATCTTTGCTTATACCCCTTCTCATCGGCGACTTCTTGCACCTCTACGTGACTCTGTGGGCACTGGGTGAACAGAAATTCGATTTATACAGTTGGAGCCCCATGTTATGGACCACGAATATCCTCGGTCTAACTTTAATGTTGCCTAGGATAGCGTGGTATCTCGGTATCGGACGCTATGTTGATGCCAGAGATGGACCACACATGAAAAATCCCAAGAGCAATGTCTGCCGACAAATCAAATCATAAAACACCCATTTCTATTTTTTAGTTGGGTTCGTTTCTTCGTACGTGTGATTTGGTTGGCTCGCTCATTGATTGGATTCTGATCTGTGAATAACCCACCAAGGTCGTTTTACATATTTTTCCGACTACTTATTTCTGCAACTGGGTTTGATGCACACGGATTAAAGATCGTAGGTAGATAGATAGCTAGCTCACATTGAAACCGGTAAACTACAAGGATACAATCCACAGGAGAAAAAACAATTCAAGTTATGAATGGGTGCTGATGGGGGGAGCCAGCATCATATAATGTAGGGCCCCGGTCAGGTACATGCTATAAAACAACAACAACTTAGTACGGAGCGTTCACGATGTTTGAGCGGCTGGGTGCCAAGGAATGGCGCGTCGGCCGTTTCAGTTTGTTCTTATTAACGGCGAGAACATTGTTATCCAATGCCACAATCTGAAAGAGGTCATCAGCGGCAGAACGCAGAATTTAATGTAGGAAAACACACAATTTCCTTATCATCTCCAAATTTGAAGTTATCTTGCACGACGTGATCCTCATACTTCTTGATTTCATATTTCTCAAGATAACCTTTTTTGACTTTCGCAAAGTCCCATGCAACAACGAACTGGCCTGTCGATGTCACAATTGCACTCTCCTCCTGCTCTTCCCCTTGATTAAACCTATAACAGGTACACTATATCAGTGTAATCTATAGTAGGCTTGACATTTGAACATACCTGGCTGGAGAGAATGATATATTATGACCCATATACGCAACATGTTCCGCTTTCAACTGTAATCTCCTCGGCATTGGTTTCGCATTGGCTGGGAAGCTGCGATCAAAGCCCAGCGATCCGGCATATCTTCCTTCCCCAATCAATGTATCAATCAGGAGTAGGTACGTCTTTGTCGTTGCGACGATGTATCGCCCATCCGCAGTTACATCAATACCAATAATCGGATCTCCGAGAGGTGGTAAAGCAGTTTTCGCAATCTTCCCAATCGAGTCAAAGAGACGAATATCACCTTTCTCACTAGCGACTGCGAGTTTACCGTCTTTGGTGGTTGTGATGCCAGAGAACTTGTTCTTGCTAGCGTATTGTTTATATTGACTTTCTACAAGTTTATTGCCTTGTATACGAGGATCGACACGGAAGAGAGCGTTGGATGATGTTCCAACAATAGTTTGTTGTCTTGTCGTAGGTGCGAACTTGTTTTCGGGGGCGATGGTAAGGACAGGAATGTCGTCATGCACTTTCCACTCATCGACGACTTTACCCCGTTCTATATCCATACTGTAGAGGGAATTGGGGTCTCCCGGGTTCATCAAGATCATTTTGGTATCTTGATCATGAAGCATGACCTGTAGATATACATTATGATGGTGTACATCAATAATTAAAGTGACTTACATGATGGGGTTTGAATTCTTTGCCATTTGGTGTGGCAATATTGCTAATAGTAGCATAATATTTAACACCAACGTCGTTCGAATGGTTGAATACTCCAATATTGTTACCACGGACAACGTAGGATCGGTCTCCCTTGTAACCCACCGTGAGCTGTGAATTACGATCCCCTTTGAGGGGAGTCGGGCGATCCTCATCCTCATCTTCATCCACTTCCTCCTCTTCATCCGAGTCTATTTTTGTGTCAATAACTACGATGGACGGAAGGTAAAATCGTACCGGTTTTATCAACTTCAAGTTCGGATAACACTTCCTCCTCCTCCTCTTCCTCGTCGTTTACATCCTTCATTTCAACGTCTTCTGTGGAGCTCATAACATAACGTTGTTCATCTTGCTACAAAGATGAGGTAAATTAATTTCAGATTGAAGTATAGCTTATTAGCACAAGTATTTACCTTGATCTTTCCCCATGGAGTTTGGTGCAAATGTTCCCAGGCGCACCTCACGAAAGTCTCAGAAGTTTCAGCATAATCACCTTCGGATGCAAACCTTAGACACCAGCTACTTCCTGTGCCATCTGAATTGATGTTATTCCAGGTGATCGACAACATCCGATGGGTCCACTTTGGATTCATGTCGGAAGAGATCTGGTGGGCAAGTAAGAGATTCTCTCCATTATGTGCTGTAAGCCAATAATCGAATGGTGAATCTGTCCGTTTGACGATACTGGCAATGAATACACCCTGGGTTTCAAAGTGACCATTCTCAAATTTCCAGTGATAAAGAATAGCTTCTTTTCTTAGGATTTCCTCTGTATTCGGAATACTTGCGGGAGATGAGGAAGGTAAACTTTGTGTTGGCTCTTCAGCCGCGGGGATGGGGGTAGGAGGGGTAGGAATAGATTCAGTGGGTGTTGTTGTTGAAACTTCGACTACAGGCTTAGTTTTGGTAGGAGTACCGGCTTTGCGTCTTTGTACTACTTTAGCCTTAGGAGTGCGATGACTGATGGTAAATTTAGTTTTCGAGTAATCACAGTAAACATGTGAATTAGAACATACTGCCAGATGAATTCTTTGAGTTCTGTAGTAGTCGTGTTGTCTGCGGATCGCTTGTACTTTCTCTCATACATTGCACGATACATGCACGTCTCAAAGAACGCCCTTGTAGGCTCATTTGTTCCAATAGCAACAAACTCGAAGACTTCATCAATGTCACCATTCAAATCACGCCATGAGAATGACGGGTCGCCATCTGAGGTGGTACCAGTCCGAAACTCAAGTTCTTCGCTGATGAGAAAAGTTCTCTCTTCGTCGGCTAAATATTATCACGTCACATCAGTCTTAAAGATTGAACGTTGTGTGATGATATAGACACTTACTTTCATCTTCATCTTCGAGCAGTTCCTGGTCGCCATCTTCGTATACTTTCGTCACAACAAGTTGATAATTATGTTCCAACGCAGGAACGCGACGTATTGTCACCATTGCTTCATTGTAGCTAAAAGTCTGTCAATCAATACTATTCCAAGTAGCAGCAGAACCAGCCATTGACACACATGCATTCTCTTGAGGAACGGACGTTACCAGGACGGACGAGAAAGAGTTGACCTGCAGGAATAAAGAGTAGAATTAGAAGATATTAAAGATGTTAGTAGTTGGGTTATATGCCTGTTGTGATTTTAACAACTTCTGCAGCATTTGGGTCCTCTAATTGTTCTGATCAAAGGAAAGTTGGGAAGATTAGATGAAAGAGGTACGAACGCCAGACTTTTCCAATAACTAATTACACAGAAGTGAGTAAGGCTGAAATTCATATTTGTATACATACGCACGGTTGCGAAAGATGTTCATGGTGAAGACAAGATAAGAGGTGTAGAGTGTATGGACATGTTAATGACTTCACGCCGTGACGTGTCACGTGATTAGAGGGTTATATACGCTCTCATCTTTGTGTAGTGCTTTGTTTCGAAATCAGAAACTATGACAACATCTCCTAAGGCCATAGGTGGGTAGTTCTTTGAGAAACACGGCATGCTATTCTTTACAATTCTACAGAGTACACTACTAGCAATCCAACTACACCAACGCGGAGGTCCAGACATAGTGATGATCCAGCAATAGTCGGAGGGGTAAGATACTTGAAGGAAGCACTCCAGTCTAATATTCATTGGGTTCTTTTTTTATGACAGTTTGACGGATCTCCAACGTCTACATTTTCGCCATCAATTTCTCCCAGTTCGACTCCGTCACACACGTCGTTCCGCAATCGTATGGCATCAGCCTCTGTGGGGAATCCACTAGCCACTCCAAATTTGACACAGCCTGAACGCAAGCTGTATGTACGGTCGGATGCAGCACTACTGACATGCTTTGACCCAGCAGACAAAGAACTATACGACTTGTGGGCACCAAAGCGGTGATGTAATGAATGACTGTGCTTTGTGTTTCTTGCATAAATAGAATGTTAAAGACCACTGAGAAATGATGCTAGACCACCAAGCTGTGGAGAGTTCTTTTGTTTCTTTTGTTCGTGCTCCTTTTTACGATTGCGTTCAAGAAGTTGTTGCAGAGCCGATTTTTTCTTGTTCGGACGCGGCTTGACTGTGGAGGTTGAAGGTTGGGGTGACATTGCTGCGGGTGGTGCAGGGGGGGTTGGGGCTCTAGGTGGCTGAGGTATGGATGAGCCGTGTTTGCGGGTAGGTGGGAAATGAGACGGAGTGAGGGAAGTGTGGACGGTGGCGGCGCAGATGCGGCAAGTGCTGTGATGGACACGAGAAGACCTTTTCCTGACGACTGTGGACCGATGGACGAGATTGGTTCCACAGCGAGAGCAGTGCGTATGGTCATGTGACTGGGAGCGAAGGGCATGGAGCGCAGCAAGGGCAGGTTCTGCAGGCAGAAGGACAATTGGCAGGGCGCTTCTGAAGTTGGCGGTGGGGTCCATGGCTGTGTTTGTGTGTGTTTGTGCCAATGCATTGTGACCGAAATAGATATTATATTATTATATTACTTATTGTCCACCCCTTACTCTCGTCCACCACCATGCCACGCACCTCCCAGACCTCCCACCACCCCCGCAAACCGTCCATCACCGCCCCCATGCACTGGTTATCCAGGAACAATTCAAAACAATCCACCAACGACCGTTCAGCCAGCCTTGGACAGGGGGCTCTGGTCGTACGCACCCCCGAAGATGCCCTCAGAAACACAAACGTCCGTGTCACCTTCGATGCCCACGGAAAACAACGCACACCCCGGTCTCTTCACTCATCACCATCCACCAGCCCTCCTCTGCCTCCCCTCCCTCTTCCGGCAGAGGACGAGGCGGAACTGCTCGAGGAAACTCCAAAACGCCCTGCACGGCCATCTCGTGCCGTCCCTCCTGCCCCGAGCCCAACACCATCATCGTCCTCTTCACACAGCAGTCGCAGGCCATCGATTAAATCGCGTTCCAGCACAGCAGTCGACGAACTGCCAAACGTGCCTCCTCTTCCTCCCCATATCTCGCTCTCAGGTCCTGTTCCCTCCTTCTCTGCTCTGCTTCTTTCCCCTCCTCCACACCCGGATGCCGACCAGACTAAGATCATTATCTCTCTGGAAACATGCACAACCACCTATAAAGCTACCCTCTCAACACTCTGTTCCAGACCTTCCTATCTTGCAGGCTACTTCTCCTCTTTGCTTCGCCAAAGCAAGCATTCGCAGGCATCTTCCGTATACTCAACAGAAAGTGCCGATGAAGAGCACTACCACAACCCCAACTCGCCTTCATCAACTCCAACTTCTCTGCACATATTTTTGGATCGTCCAAGCACACCGTGAGTACATGTGATATTTCCAACCGATTCATATATCATATCACCCGACAGATACACCCACATCCTGACGTTCCTTCGCACTCCGTCAACAGAATATCCGGCGAGCCTTCCAAGAGCTGTTCAATTATCGTCCCTCAGTCATACTTCCACTTCCACATCGACTTTTAATGCCAAATTGGAAGCTCTCCTAGAGCTACGCGATGAATGCGCGTACATTGGCTTGGAATCGCTTCATCGACTATGCACTGATGAAATCAGACAAAGGGTGGCACATGCTCCCAGGATGCATAACAGAGGCAATAGTCAAGGCAGTATCCACACCATGGTGGGCCCAGGGCTACTTCCTGCTGTTAGTAACGGTCCTCTTTCTATCCACAGTCAACGCGGATCTCTCTACAGCTTGCACACCTTGGCTGAGCAGGTAGAGAATGTTTTTGTTAAGAATGCGGAGGGACGTGTGTCACAAAGTTCAGATATCTTGGATGATGAACCTGCCCTTTCCACTTCATCAATTTATCCGTCTGTGCCTCCAGTACCAACACACCCTTCGAAACACCAACATACCCCCTCTATAAACTCAACTATAACCATAAACAATCCTACTCATTCACCCATAAACTCGCCACCACCATTGAACAAAACTCCATCCTATGTTCGTCCCATAATGCACAAAAAAGCAGAATCATATGTATCTCTTCCTCTATCAGCTCGACGGGCACCAACACCAGATAGTACAAGTACTAGAAGCCCCAATAGTAGATCCATGGCGCAGTTGAAAGGACACCACAGTTCTTCCCTATCCGTTGGAGGTCTGAAACGACCTCTTGCTACGCCTCCAGCTGGCTGGATCTAGTGATTTATGGAGAAATTATTTCTTACCCGCCCATCTCTGCATTCACATCCGCGCTTTTATCCTTCATTGCTTTGGTCATTTGCTCTAGTATCAGGTATCCAATGTATCTTTACAATGTTAGTACTTCTCATGCTTCTCATGCTTAGCTCAGCTAAATCGATTCATTTATGATACCGTATACCCATTCATATAATCTAAATGAGTACACTCTATTCGAATTATTGCCCATAATAATTTAGCTGTCTTGGTTTCCTCGAGAGTAGGTCACAATCTATACTTTTGGTAGTCGACGTTTGCAAACAATACGGAAAAGTGAAAAATGCATTTTGGGCGACACTGGGAGTACATCAAGGTAACTGATCACCTATTACACAATTACTGGAAACAAGGAAGAAAACAATGAGAAAAACATGTAAGGGAAGGGCTGAAAGCATGAAGAAACTGTGTATGTATGCTCGCATAAAACCCATACTTTGCAAGGTAAGGTTCATGAAGCTATACACAACACATCGTGGCAATTACATGATCATTTATCATCGCATGAACCTGGGCAGAACGGCATTAAACGCAAACCAACGCCAGTCATATACAAATACAAATCTTGCAATGCGTCAAGATTAAGAAGACGAGGGACTAGAGTACGGTTCGTTGATGTTGGCTGGTGGTGGTAGAAAGAATGGAAGCTACTTAGCGCTTTCCAGCGATAGTAGCATAGGGATTGACACTGTAGACCTTGATCACTGGCGGGCTCTTGGTCAAATCCGCGGTAATTATAACCTAACCAAAACTTAGTTTTTATGTGAAATAACATACTTATTCACTCACGGGAACCGTCATAAGCTCGTGAATGTCTTGTATTTTGTGACCTGCGGTAGTCGATCTTAAACCCTCAAACTCAGGCTTAACCTTGGCCATCGAAAGTAAGCGTTGCTTGGAGCTTTCCTGCACGACTGCTTCAGTACTTCTCCCAAGAACAATTTCATCATCATCGTTGTCATCGAACAGCGCATTTTCATCCTGCACAGATCTGGACGCAACTTCCATTTTTAAGGCATGCTGTTCAGCATTTTGCTTGACCTTTTTCAAAGTGTTCATCATCGCTGTTTTCAGCAAGCCAAGTGATTACGTCCCGGTCTGACCAGTAGATTTGCAAAGTGTCAGTATGCTCATCGTAAACATGATTCTGTCATCACGTCAATTCACTATGTAGTTTAAATTTGACGGGAAGGCATACCTCAATGGGCATCTGATCTACATGAACACGCTTTTCAATCCCGAAGTCAGGTACGAGAACGTCAAAGGCAGCGTCGAGGACATTGATAACTTTGGCTTGACGAATCACCGGACCAAAGCGATGAGTGAGGTCAGAGATGAGTACACAAAGGAACAAGTGTGTGGATTGTTCCTGGGCAAGGGTGGCAGAATCCCGCTTGCTAATAATGATGTGAGAAGGTGTAAAGCACTTGGAACATGTCAATACATACATGTTACACTGTTGTGCCACTTTAGCAACAGCGTCTCGGTCCATCGTGAATTTGGTTTCAACTAAGAGGCATTATTCAGCCGTGTAAGATATTAGATAAAAGGAACTACCTACCTCCACCTGCCAAAATAGCGTCTAATTGTCGATGAACAAGGACGTCCGCGTAACGACGGATAGGAGAAGTGAAATGAGTGTATAAGGGTTGGTTCAAGGCATAATGTTGGTACTTGGCAATATCAAGCATGCCAGCACAGAAGTATTTCGCTCGTTGTGTTGCTTTGAACGCAAGTAATTTGAGAAGCCTTGATGCGGCGGTATCGGTGATACTCTGGAAGGATTTCATGAGTGCAGCTGCAGACGAACTATCCATCTTGTAACCCAGACGTTCGGCACGATCGACAAAAGTATTCTGCAACGCGAAAAATCAGAAAGTAAAAAATATCAACAAAAAATATAACTCACGAGGCGGCGTTCCAGAGGAGCATCATGGCGTCGCAAAAGGGCTTGCTCAGGCAGGTGCACAACCACATATTGAGCAACCGAGATGTTAGCCAAGAGCATGAGCTACTCTCTAAGTCAGCAACTGCATATTGATAGTATAATATTAATCAATATTTACCTCTTCAACAAGATGATTGGCATCATAAGTTTCAGAAGATCCGCAGTCAGTAGGCAACCCATGTTCGTCAAGTTCGAACTTTATCTCCATCGAATCGAGGCTCAGGGCACCATTATGGAAACGCTCTTCATGAAGTTTGCGAGTCAAATCATCTAGGACTTTGACATCATGGCTGATATCTCCAAGATCATGCTCAGGAATAGTTGTAATGTTACCCAGAATTTTGCCGTCGATTATATTTTGGGCATCGCGATAGGAGAGCTTGGCAGCAGTTCTAGAGGGCGAATGTCAGTCGGAAAGGAAACAAACGGGCAAAAGTGGGACTTGCTTGACGATTGTTTTCCCAAACCATTTCTTGACGACTTTGGCCTCCTTTGTCATCGTGAAGATGACAGAGAAGGCAAGTCGTTCTTGACCAGGAAGCAAGCTACACAACTGTTCAGAAAGCAAAGGGGGGAGCATAGGTACGGTTCGTTGAACGAGGTAGACACTGGTAGCTCTCTTGCGCGCATCACGATCCAACGCAGTGTTAGGCTTGACAAAATAAGACACATCAGCAATGTGGACACCTATGTCGTATGTGCCATCATCATTGTAATGGACAGAAATGGCATCGTCGAGGTCCTTTGCATTTTCCGGGTCTATGGTGAAGATCCTCTGTTCACGTAAATCTTTGCGGACACCGAATTCATGCTCGGGAATGCTGAGAAGAAATTAACACGAGAAAAAGACATAGGAATTGCAATACGTACGTCCAAGGTACAGGTGGGATGCACTTCAATACATTGTCCGTGAATTCTTCTGTTGGGAAGTTGCAGTCCTTTAGTAAGGCGCTGGTCTCCACCTCAATATCACCAATTGGGCCCAATTCCTCAACGAGTGTACCAAAAGGATGAAGGGAGCTGATAGGCTGAGGGAAATATTTTAGGGCTTATGGTAACAGCAAACGCTTTTGAAAGACTCACGTGTCGTTTGATGCAAGCGACAAACAACTTGTTAGCGTACCCTTCAGAATTCTGTACAAAGTCAGGAGGAGCTTGTTCAGTGGGAATAGCAATAAGAGGAACACGTTTGTCGGTAGGTTTGAACCAGACGATTTTCGGGCGTTCGATAGGACCACGTCTACTTTCTTCAGCGCGATCACCTTCTCGTTCGCGACGCTCAGCTTCCTGTTTCTCCTTTGTAGCAGCCGAGGACGGCCGAAGTAAGCCCAAAGTTCCAGAAAAGAGCTGACCAGGCATGCGTTCAACGACGGCGACGACGTGACCGGCAAATTGAGGCTTAATCTCATCTGTGACCCTGTTTAGAGTATGAGTCTCAGCAGGTAATGCAGATAATACATTACTTACTCTTCATCTTCAAAAAGCATTAACCCTTGACCTTCAACCTCCACATCATCCTTCTTCTTGTCATCCTTACGTCCGACCTTGGAGTCGTAAGCAGCATTCTCCTCCTTTTTCCTCTTCTTCTCTTCCTTTTCCTTCTTCGTCCCCCAGACTTCGTCGACATCCAAAAGTTCTACAGCAACAATGTCACCTTCTAATGCGCGATTGCGATCCTTCGAGCCACATATATAGATATCAGCATCCAAAACCTCTGTTGCGACATACGCGTCCGACCTATTGCGTTTATTGACACGAAGAATTCCAACTACTAGTTTACCAGCAGCAAGGAGTGGAGGGAGAGAAGCTTGAGGGAGGTAGGGAGCAAATAGAGACTTGCGCTGAGGTTGGCTTGCTTGTTGTTGGAGCTGGTTTTGGAATTGCTGCTGTTGCTGTTGGAGAAGGTTCATTCCCCCGAGACCTAATCCCATCATGTTGGCCGCCATCATATTTGGAAGCATGTTTGGGAAGCTGAAGGAAGCCATTTTATGATGATGACCTCCTGCCGCGGCTCGAAATTGTTGCAAGCTTTGCAATTGGGCCTGGGCTTGTGCTAAATCGGCAGCAAATGCGTTATTATTCTGTACAGCACCGACACCCCCATCTAAAAGATGAAATTAGCTAAGGGTTAAGAATTCTCATAGCCAATAAGACGTACTGATACGCCACGTTGAGTCAACTCGAGAGACTTGTCTGGAATGCCCACCGTTGAATCCAGAGGGAGGTGGAAACCCATCTTCGAAGTTGTCCTGAGTTGAAGGAAATGCGAAACTATTAGGGAGGGCATTTCCTTGATTCCCAACATTTTTATTCATCACGTTGACGCTGTGTCGTCGGCCGTGGCCACGGGGAATATTGGAGGCTTGGCCATCAAGGCCGAAGTTAAGGCTAGAGATACTGCCAAATTGACCCATAGGGTTTTGGAATGCGGTGCCAGGTCCAGCCATGGTACTCTGAACTCTCCTATGTGTAACAGGACGATTCGGACCTAATCCGGACGTCTGGAAGTTGACAACGGAACCGGATGCGAGTTGTTGCTGATATAAGGCTTGTTGTTGTTTCTGTAGTTCTTCAATTTGTTGTTGAAGAGCAATCTAAACGTATTTGTTGTGTCAAATGAACAGAAAGACACCACCTAAGATGAATACGAACCTGCTCAGCCATGATTCCTGTAATCTCACCCGTCTCTGCTTTCCTCTGGGTAATATCATGATTCCCATAATCCATTGGTATGTTGTGTTGTTGGGGGAATTGGAAACCAACATCCTCCTCGTTGATAGGAGCCCCTATTGGACTGTGCTTACGTGCACCAAACATAAACCCAGGTGCTAACTGGGGTCGACCTGTAGGGCCAAGGTTATCGATCTGCTCTTGCTGTGCAGCAAGGGCAGCGAAACGAGGAGGGATGAAACTTTGAGAATGTGAACGTGGTTGATGATTCGGTTGCACTTGGTAGCGCTCCGTGATCTCGCCTTCTTCATAAGGAACAGTGGTCTCCTCCTCAATAGTGGCGCCCAGGTGTGGGGAGTAGGAGTTGAAGTTTCCAACCAACGCAGAATTACCTAAGGATGCTGCCTTGCGATGTCGTTGGTCAGCTAATCCAGGATAGGAAGGTGCGCCGGGTTGAAAAACTGGCGCATTAATGGGCAAGTTACTGGGGTTAAGCGAGCTACCACCGAAAGTTTGCTGAGGAACTCCAGTTTGTTGGACAGGAGTTGTTGTCTTTAGATCTGCGATAAGATTCTGGAGGGACGAAAGTGCAGCACTTGAGTCCGTGCTTTGCGGAGCTGGAGAGCCAGACGTTTTGGGGTCTCGTACATTGGTGTTTCTAGTGTTCTGCGAGGATGAAGGTCCTTTGCGGTGACCACCTCTACCTCCTCCGGACGACTTAGGACGTTGGTCCGGCTTCCGCCCATTCTCGGTTCCCTTCCTGGATGTCGTGTCAGATCCAGATTCTGGCACAGGAGTACCACCGGAGGCTTTCCTGATGCCGTTGCTGGAGGAAGGTCGAGTATTGGGTTGGCTAGAGATCGCAGGGGCCTTAGAATTGTTGATAGGTCCGTTCCTCTTGGGAACACGGTTGCTACCAGAACCAACCGCTTTCTTCTCTTCCTTCTTGAGCGGAGGTTGGGTTTGGGGTGTAATATCGTCGGTCATATCTGTCGTAATATACTGGCCAAGAATCGATTACTTGTTAGAGATCCCTCTTTGGTTTTAGAAACGAGTCTGGAGGGATACAACCACGCCGCTCAACACGTTGCACAAGTCAGAATAGGCTGCAAGTACCTGAGAATGTGTTATGTCTGTGTTGTATGGCTTTGCCCTGTGGGGCGAGTGGGACGAAAGAATGCAGTTGAGCTTTGTCTGTGGTGGTGGTGCAAATGAAGGACACTTGATGAACGGTAACTAATCTCAACTGGGCGTATATCCAGTGCTTTACTTCCCACGACCCTATTACCATATGCCAAGTCTCTTATGTGGTTTGTTACATCGTTCTGCCTGCATTAAACGTACTACAGGTATTAACAATAACATGTCCGTAACTCTATATTACGCAGGCGGGAACTTCAACCCTCTCTAGGTTCCACATCATGCTCTGGAAAGCTTGTCGATGATTGCCGCAGTGTACTCCTTTGTCGTTGCCTTGCCTCCCAAATCTCCAGTGATGGTTTTGCCTTCCGCGATAGTCTGACGTCAAATGATCCCGTCAGTCTCAGACCATGTGAAACATTAGCAATTATAAACGTACCGAAAGCGCAGCCCGTTCTATTTTATCCGCATGCTCGTAGAGGTTCATATGCCTGTAGAAACGGTCAATGTCCGAGTAATACGACTGGACACAATAACAAACCTTAGCATCATCAGAGAAGACAACAAAAGAGCAGTAGGGTTGGCGAGTCCCTTGCCTGTCCATTGATTATTATGTCAGACAAAATATTCGATTATTAATGAATTCACCGACCTGCAATATCTGGAGCAGAGCCATGGACAGCTTCGAAGATTGAAGCGTCCTAAGAAATGTGTTAGAGCTAAAATGATTAAGACCTGTGTAAACAGTGACATACGCGACCAATATTTCCAGAAGGTGTGAGTCCCAAACCACCAATCAGGCCAGCACACATATCTGACAAGATATCACCATACAAGTTCGGCATGACCATGACACGATCGGAGTAAGGCCTAGGATTAGTAACAACCTAAGAAAACGTTAGCTTAAACAGGTTGAAGATCCCGAGATTTTGAGTACCTGGAGGCACACTCGATCGAGCAGGTCCTCATCATACGCGACATCCGGGAACTCTTTGGAAACCTCACGGCAAGCAGACAAAAACATGCCATCTGACATTTTCCTGTACGCAACTCAGCAAGAAATGCGATACAAAATGAATAACTACTGACATAATGTTTGCCTTGTGTACGGCAGTGACTCGTTTGCGCCCACTCGCTTGTGCGTAATGGAAAGCGTAGCGAGCGACACGTTCTGATGCGTCCCATGTGATGAGCTTGATGGATTGAACAACACCGTCAATGACCTGAGGATCTTCCATGAAAATTTACTCCAGATTCAATTCATGACACAAACCTCATGTTCGATTCCAGAGTATTCTCCTTCGGTATTTTCACGAATGAGAACAGTGTTAACGTCGTCATATGGAGTCTTGTATCCCTGTATAGACGCGCAAGGGCGAACGTTTGCGAACAAGTTGAAAGTCCTACGAAGTGTCAAATTAAGAGAAACATGACCTTTTCCAACTGGGGAGAATATTAGAAGATATCCAGAATGACAGCGTAGTTACTAACTAGGAGTAGCCAAAGGACCTATATAACATAAGTTAACAAGGGGGGGGAGGAAGGATATATGTGATACACACCCTTGAGGGCAACTGTGTTGCGCTTGACGGACTGGATGGCGACGTCGGGGATAACAGTCTTACCACCTTTCAAAACGGGCGTGACACTGACTTCCTCCCATTGAATGGGTACCTAATGTGATAGGTCAGCGTGTAGAACACTTCAACAAAAAAACGAGCCTACATTGGCAGCGACATAAATGTCCTTGATGGACTGGCTAATTTCAGGCCCAATGCCTTGTTCAAGGTTAGTTAAGGAAACAATATGATGAGAAATAACCTACCATCTCCCGGAATCAAAGTGACGGTGTATTTTCCCTGGAGAGATACTTAATGAACACTCGGATAAGGATATAGTGGTCTTTGCGTACATTGGAGCCCTTTTGTCCCGCAAAAGCCGCGGTTGGAGCAGCAGAGGCAAACCTGCGGATAGCCTACTCGAATGACTGAGTAAAATGAAAGAAAATTTAGTCCTTGGATCCTACGTTTTGCCTGAAGGTACCGTGTGCGAGTCCAAGGAGAGGTCGGGAGGTAGACAACATTTTGGTAAGAGAGAAGTGTTGGCAGACAGAACTCCGAGAAATGATAGCCTGTTCCGGTTTTCCGTTGGGCACGTGAGCACAGGCATGTACCCAGGGGGATGGTGATGACGAGATAAGGCAGTCAGATAAGACGTTACATAGTTATACAAGTGTATACTGTGGTATCTGGACTAGGAACTCAACAATCCATTCAGTTGCTCGCGGTACCTCTCCATCTCCTCGTCTTGTAGAGAGTCTTGGACAGTCTGTACAAAAAAACGCTGAGTTTGGTATTTGGATATTAAAATTGACTGCACGAACCGGAAGTTCTGTCTCGACCGATTTCACTTGTCCTAGTTTACCATCTGTTAATTCGAAGAGCACATTGTCTACTTCAGCATCGGCCTCATCTTCGATTTCTTCATCTTCTTCCATATCTAATGTGTCCTCTAGCATTTCCTCTAAGATCCCTGCCTTAGTCTGTCTTTAGTATACGTTGGGGTGTACTTGAGACTGCTTTATATACCTTGGTCATTTCCATGCTCAACTCTCTCATCGTCTGGCTGATCTGGGGTAATTTGATGAGTGAGTTTGATAGCTTCATGATTTCTGTAGATTTCTGTAGCGAGCCCGTCACTTTGGCCATGGCTGACCCACACTATTTATCAACTACTTTGTCGAGCATACCTCCTTAAGATTGACGGACCTAATTGTTGAGCAAGTTGGGTACTGATTGAGCCAAGTCTCGCCTTGCTCACAGATATACGATCTTTCTGCTTGTTACTCCTCACGACCTCCTTTGCTAATATTCTAGCCGACTTGACATCGCCTTTCTTAGCTAGTCCTTTTACCTCCATTCGAGCCTGGTTTGTTTTTACATCCAGCTACCCCAAAGAATGTAAGTTATCACAGGTACCTGGATGAGCAGGAAGGCCAACCTGCCTCATCACCCTATCGAGGTGACGTTGCTCTGTCCTCAGTTTCTGTTGCCACGATCGGACTCGTTCCTCTGCTGTAGGTCCATACAAGAAACGGTTTATGGTTTGCATGCTGAAGGCGGATGACCAGCCACTCATGAACGTTTGAACTTTGTTATTCTTGGATCCATGACAAACAGTGACTTCCTTAGTGTACATCATCATGGTCACACCTTCGCATGATCGAGAATAAATATCCATTTACGAGGTATTTCCGTGCAAACAAAAACTGTCGTTAATATACAAATATGCGTGAGTCCTCAAGTGTGGTTCTACATAGACTGTGCACTAATCGCGGTTATTGCGGACTATAAAACAAAATTAACAACGCAGATATAGCAACAAACCCTCAACTCAGATCATGGAGCAGTCCGTATCTGGTTGACAAGGTTTTCCCAATAATTCCAATCCGAGCCATCTGTTAGCAGTCGAAGATCTGGTACTACGGCGGCATTCGTAGTCCCGATCCAAGCCGGGAAATCACCACCCGTCGCACCCCATGACATCGCTCCTGTTGAGGCATCGATGGGTGCATTGCTAACAGTGTTGCACCAGTGATCTAGCAATGTTTGTGCGGCGCTCTCGTCGTCACCATGGGGACTACTTGACGTTGTCGGAGAGTTGAGGTAATCTTGGGATTGCAAGCGCTGGAAGGTAGGTGATTGTGTGATATGATTTGTGTTTGGGTATGTGAGAGACGGTGATTGCGGTATCGTATCTTGCGCGCTGTACAACAGGGAAGGCGTACTCTTGTTAGAGGCGTTCTGTAGACTTAGCAAAAGCTGAGCCTGATGTTCTGGTTTAATTTGATCTCCGTGAGTCGAACGGCGGGCTTCGACAATACTCTCCACCTGCGATGCTTTTGATTTCAAGAATTCGATCGTTTTCAATTCGCGACGTGTGGTTTCATCCATTTCATGTGTTCCTTCGTGATCCTTCATGAATCCATCGAGAATGGCATGCATCTTATCAGAGTATTTGCCTTTGGGTTCAAGGACAAAGTAGATACCACTAATCATTGCTGTCTGGAACTCGCGGTATGCATTGCTGAGAGAGTCTTGGGTATCCTTTGGGACTCCTTCCCGAAAGGCCTGTCTGATATCGTAATATTGTATGGCGGATTCGAAACATGCGGTACGTGACCGGGCATAACGATCTGAGTGTATGCGTCTAAGGAGATAGGGTCGATGCAAACTGATTCTGACGAACATAACCTCCGTTATGAGCAAAAAACGGTGGACGGGGATATATGGGTGTGTCTCGTCGAGACGCCTATCAGGCGTCAGGCTATAATGAGGAGGGAGAGTCATAGTGAACTTGAGCAAATCATCGTCAAGAGCGACCGCCTCAGAGTAGTGACTTTTTTCCCGAACTTGTTGAAAGTGATGGACAATACGACCAATGATAGATGCCAATTGGTGGCGAAGAATGACAAATGACATTAGGGTGGGTGTTGACAACGGAGGAGACTCATAAGCTGCTGTTGCAGTAGCTTCGTCGTCGATATTCAATGGCGTTTTGGTCGACGAATAATCATCCTGAATCGAGTGCGGTCTACCAAGGACCAGTGCGTATGAACGATCTGCATGGTATAAATACGACCTTGTCGGTTGTATTATGGTTAGGACATGTATTCGCACTGGGACAAAATAGATATTCACCATATTCTTCGCCTGTATTCCACACGAGAGGGAGACATACCCTTAAAAGAATTCAAATCTTATTTAGGTGTGTGCGTTCTGTCACCGCTAGACATACCATTGTTGAACCATCTCGATGTAGTCCAAGTGCCTGAGCAGTTCTGACCGCTGCTCCCAGTTGACTCCAACATTCTGTTATTCGACGATCGAACGTTAGAAAGCGAGCGCTCTGTGAAAGGCGATTAGAATAGGTTTATATTGCAAAATGCCCGCTGACCAATAATCTAGTGAGCACAATGTCAAGTGAGTCAGGCTGTATAGCCGCAGCTATAAGCAAAGACCGACGTGCTGTCCATCGAAAATTTAGCATCATAAACTTTTCAGGGGCAAAAAGATCTTACACGACCAATAGTACCTCAAAGAGGTGATCCTTCGACTCCTCGCATCTCCAGCAATGTGTTCCGGGGCCAACCGGACGGAAATGGCCAACACGACAAATAGAAGGGGAAGGAAACGAACGTCATTGGGGTTTGTGGCACCAAGTCCATCTCGAACATGAGCGCAAACCGAAGCATACCCGGCACGAAAATCTCGCTCAGATACCGGGTATCGAGTCCAATTTCTAAACATATATTAGCAGGGGACGAAGTTGATTGGCAAACAGAAGACATAGACATACATAGATGTGAAATAAAAATTAACTAAGACGTCAGAGAACCTCTGTGGTGGAAGCTCTTGCAGAAGCTCGGAGATTTTGTGAGGGGAAACACCGCATTCCTGAACCAGGGACTTGAGATTATCGGCGGCAGATGGCTCGAGCTCTTCGATTATGACACCTAGTGGAGACTTGGATACAGTCGACGATTGGCCATTTTGATTATGGGACTCAATCCCATTGGTCATAGCGTTTACATCCGCCAAGACAGGCACGTTTTGCAACTTTGAGTCGAGTCAGGATTAAAACATTTGTATAGAAAGAAAGACGAAAGACATTCACCTGTTCAAGGACAGACCCTGGGGCCACGCTGCCCGAGGCACTGTTACCGTACCACTTGCCGCTCTGGAATGTTCCTCCGCTAGGATCCTGATCGTCCGGTTGCGAATGGCTATCGTCCTCTGCTACAGAAGGAGAGCGGGGCCGTTGCGGTGCTACACTCGAGGCATTGCTGGAAGAGATATTGCCGGACCAGTACTGAGGAAGAGCTGTTTCGATAATTTGCTCCAGTCGGCTGATGCGAGCGTTGAGGTCATGGTCAGCCTTCCCTGGGGTATAGGCTTTGCAAAGCTCCGGGACTCTTCGAGCGACACACTGAGAACGTATAAGTTGCTATGTCTACAAATAAAAGTAGGGAGACTGACATGGGAACATGGTGTTTGGCGGTCACACTGTATTTACAATCAATTTGGCTCCTTCTGAAACAACAGAAAAGTAGGATTACCTTTTGTTTTCGTCGATGGCATTCCCCACAGGAGAAACTGGGGCAATTTAGTACGATGGTTGCAGAAAGCGCTTTTTCCTACCTCACTCGCGTCCGTTGCTTTTTTGAGGATTGTGTGGTATCATCTTCCAGTTTCTTCCGCTTCGCCGAGGAAGGCACGGATGATAAGTGCTCTGCAGAATTTGCCGCTAGCATGAACGGATAGGAATGTGTATTCCAGGCGATAAGATGAAGAGGTCGTTACTTAAGCGTTGACTCGACCAAGCATTGACAGTAGACGATCCGATGATCCGGGACAAACAAGGCCCTCCACCAACAACCCACTGCTCGACATGGATCCAGATCCTCCCTGGAAGCAGCTCAGACTGTCGCTTGAGCGACCGTACAGAGACGACAATGGAAACATAATCCCAGTTGTTGAGGACATCACACCGGACGGAGAATATATCTACGAAACGTAAGGCTAGCTTGAATTTGCAAACATGAAATCAATGTAAACTGCCACAGGAAGGAAAACTCTTCTGCGAGATTGGGAACAAACCTCCGAAGATTATTCCATGAGCGTGGCGTGGATTTCTTTGACAAAATATCTGGAAACACATTTATTCCAGGCAGCTCTGAGTCCAAGGACAAATCCAATGACACAAATGCATCACAGTCAGAAGAAAACGATGAATCACAAGCCATGACTTATGAAGATCTGCGTGGTATGAGAGAAGAAATAATGAAGAATCTTGTGTACGTAGTATCTTGAAAATCAAATATTGTTTAACTCAAAGCCCACGTATTTAAGGGTATCCTTAGGAGAGATGACGCACGCTCAACAGGTCTTGGTCGCACTTCTGGCTACCCCAAAGTCGGATGCCGCTATCCAACACCACCCCAGCCACCAACCGTCCAACCAGATCCGCCGCCCCAGGTCAAGTTTGCTGGTACATTGATCACTAAACCACCTCCCATCACATCTGTCCAGGCTTTTAATGCTCAGTTAACTATCGGTGGAAAGGATGAGGCATTAAGGCATGCAGCAGGTTTATTCAAACAATCTGCAGAAAGTATGGAACGTACACGTGTGGCTGGAGAAAAATATTGGGTTGACGCTCTCAAGATTCGTAGAAATAATTGGGGATTAGTACCTGCCCCTCTTCCACTTGGCTCAGCGACGGGTAAGGGAGCAGACAGGACTTCAAAGGATTTTCTTGTATTTTTCGGCTTAGAAGAGTGTGAGTCCCTCATACTCATATCAACAAGTGAAGACCGACATTACCTCTCAGCTCCTACACAGTTCCGCCGCAGAGCTGTGGGCCAACTGGCTACATATTCTGGACCTTCTAATGATATGATTTTTCCGCACCGTCGCAAGGCCCGGCTATGCGTGAGCATCATAACCCAAGATGAAAATAGGGTTCAGACTACATCAACTGCACTTCTTGCGACTGAGGACGAGACGACCCTTGACGGTGCTCTTAAAGCTGCACAACGCGAAATTGTGGAGCAAGAGATATTCTCCATCCTCGTACAAGAAGCTGGTAGCCTGCCTACCGCATCAGCGAAGGTCTCTGAACGACTCATCGTTGTGGATGCCGCCGAAGACCTAGAACTTCAAATCGAATTAGTAGGTCTATTAGAGTAAAATCCATTTCTGTAAGGTATAACATGATACACATAGGCCGATGACACCCGTATGCCTACTCCGACAGTTCAAGGCAACCGAAATGACTTGTGCGACTTGATATACCATGGTCTACATCTTCTACTTCTCCGACGCCATGCCCATCTCAAAGACGAACGCCTAAACGCTAAGACCTCTAATACCCCGATCACAGCAGCAGCCATACCATCAAATCCAGCAGCACCCGTCGTTGACAAACTACAAATCCTCAAACATCCTATTCTTCAACCGATTATTCACTTCCTTCAATTCCAAGTCTTCCTCACACGTATACAGAACGAAGTGACCCAAGTCGCTCGCGCAATACAAACAGCCGGGATCCCATGTACACTATTGCTCAACTCAGTCGGTGAAACAGGCAAAGAACTCGTCAGATTGTTTGATACTGAATTCAATTTGGCTGTGGGTGGTGAAATTATGCTCCGCATTTTCCACAGGTTTGATGTTCTCGAATCCTGATCGTCAAAGAACGTCGTACTCATCCACGCAAATTCAGGCATACTGTCCGTTTTACTTTCGTTTCTCCATCCATGCTAACGGCACATCTATCGAAAGCCACACTTTCTATATCTTCTGTTCCACAACTTTGTCAACTGTTGATGGATGAAGTTGAGCAGTGTTTACTCAAACGCATATACGACCTTGGTAGGAGCCTGTCAGAGAGTGAGAACGGTACTTGGTTCATTGAATTGAACCATTGCGTTGGACGCTGGGAGGGTTGTGTTCTGTATGTGAAAGTCTCCTCTTTCCTGACAATGAAAGTAATCGTTATTTAGGAATTTTCGTGTGATATTCGGGTCGAATTATGGGATAAATTGTACAGCTTTCTTCCTCACCCACTCCGAAAAAGAGGGACAATCTCACCATTTTCCATCCCAAGAGTACCAGGATGATTTCCTTAAGTGGACTGAGCATCTTATTCGTAGCGCATTAACACAAGTGAACAATGAATAATTGTAATGCATACAGAATTTCCCCTGTGCGTGAAACACCTCGGCTGACAAACTGAGAAATGTGGTAATGGGTACATTATCATAAAACCCATGGGCAGATACAACAGTCACAGGAAGATACAAGGTCTCGAAATAAAATCTACTCGTCATCCTCCTCCTCATCGACAGCACCGGCCTTGAACTTTTCGATCTTCTCGGCGATACGAGCTTTGCGTTCAGCAAGGGTGAGCCTGTTGACCTTGTATTTCAAGCTCTCAGCCTTCCAGTCCTTGGTCTTTTCTGAGGGTTTGAAGACAGGGTTCTCACGAATGGCGGCGTGCGCATTGGTGTAGATCTCCTCGATGTCTTCGGAGCCAATGCCATCGGCGAGGTAAGTAGCGAACTGCTTCTTGAACCTGGTACAAAATGTCAAAACTGTTGGCAATGAGTGAAATGGAAAGCAAACCTCTCATCGTCCTCCTCCTCCAAACTCTCCATGTACTCCGCGACATGACCACCGAAGATGTACTTCTTAAGGACCTCAGCATCGAGTTCCTTGCTTTCTGGGTCATAACCAGGGAAACGCTTCTCGTTATGAGGGATATAAATACCACCATCGCTAGCACCTTTGAGAGCACCGAAGAGACGGGAACCGGTGGAGGTGCGCTTCAAACCAACATCTAGGAACGCCTTGAATGGGCGGGGAGCATCCTCCTCATCGAGGGTCTCGGTGAGTTGGATGATGCCATCAGGCTCAGTAACACCTTCATATTTATCGCTAAGGCCTAGCTTGGTCAGAGCACGGCGGGCGGCAAGGAGACCAGTAGCGTAAGCTAGATTGGTATAAATAACACAACATTTATCTGGAAAGTTGTTATAACCTACCAGCAGCCCAGTTCGTCAAACCGTGCTTGATACCGTATTGGGGAAGTTCTTGTGAGCGAGCGGATGTGAGAACGAAATCGCCCTGGAGACGAGCGTAGATAATCTGAACGATAATGTCCTTGTTGGTAATGCGGACGACAAGGCGGTATTTGGGAGCATTGCTATACGCATAATTAGGATATTACACTCCAATAGGAGAAAAATAAGGTACATACTACTTGTTTTTAGCCTGGGTAACGAGACGCTTCCTGGCATAGTCTTTGAGAATATCAACAAAAATTGAGGTTTGGAGATGTTGAACATGGCGTACAATCAGTCTTTCCCTCCCTCCTTCTGCGGTACTTGACCTGGAAACGCGAGAAGTAGGCGTCAGACTTGAGTTTTTTGACAAAAGGCATCTATAATAACAGAGGATATCAGTATTTTGGGATCATCATCCAAAGACTCGGAGCCACATCCACCCATACGACGCAAAGACTCGCTTGAAATTCGTGTTTTGTGCGTAGTACGGACAGAAAGCTCGTTTTCTCCGTTGGCATGAAGGAGGAACATACCTTGAGGGAGGGTGGGCGGTACGGACGACGACGTTGAGGTGACTTTGAGGCGTAGATTTACGAGTGGTATTCCCGATTAGGAATGTTACGTAATATTCACAGGACCAACAAAGAACAGGCTGCTCATTGCCTTCAAAGACCACACTCTATTACAAACCACCACCTACGTCGCCATTTGCCCTGCTGCGTACGTATATCCAGTTTTATTGCACATCAAAGAGCTCGATATCCATGGACCCTTATTCCAACCAGTCCTATAATTCATACCCTCAACAACAGTCAGGCTATGACTTGAACAATTACTACAAGGCACCGACAACATCTTTTCCACTACCTGGTGCTTCCTCTTCCTCCCAGTCAGCGCCTGTCCCCGCCAATGCATATGAATATGACGTTGGGATCCTTGCTCAACAAAGTGTATATGTTCCCGGAGCAGCGATTGATAAACGGGGAGGGTCTGGAGGAAAGCTAGCCAAGGGTGGAAAGAGGACAACGGTGCTGAGAAAAGGAGGAGGGAAAGTATGGGAAGATCAGACACTATTGGAATGGAATCCTTGTGAGCATGTATGCTTTCGTGCAACTAGATGAAGCTGACGACAATACAGCCTGGTTCCGCTTATTTGTTGGCGATCTCAGCAACGATGTTTCGGACGATGTGTTGACAAATGCTTTCAATAAATACACGTCTTTCCAGAAAGCCCGTGTGATTCGGGACAGGCTGAGTGGGAAGGTGCGTTCACATGCATGTATGCTCTCCACGTACTAATTACCATTTCCTCGCAGGCGAAATATGGCTTTGTAGCCTTTTCTGACCCTGAAGATTTTTTGCGTGCGTGGAAGGAGATGGATGGTGAGTCTACGTTATTTGCGTCTGGCGATGACGATGGCTGATGGATCGCAGGCAAATATGTTGGGAACCGCCCTGTGAAGCTGAAGAAGGCAGACAGTACTGCGATCCGGCCGGTTGAGATAGGACATCGGAAGGCGAAGCAGCTGGAGAAGGAGCTGAAGAAGAACCGCCACCGGCCCTATTGATAGATAGCATATGACATAGTACTGTACCATAGAGCCACGTGCCATTTACTCTCTTTCTCTGCACTCATGGCTTCCTCTGAGCTCCTCAAGCAGATCCAGGCTGGCCGAGCTCTCAAGAAGGCTGTCACCAACGACCGCAGTGCTCCCCTTGTTGACCCCAAGGTATCTGTGAGTTCGGGTGGTGGCGGCGGGGCAATCTCTGCGCCCAGCGGTGGTGCTGCGCCTTCAACTGGAGGTCCTCCCCAGCTCGGCGGATTGTTTGCTGGCGGCATGCCAAAATTGAAGCCTGCTGGACAGAACAACCTTGGTATGTATCCTTTATTCATGTACAAAACTCAGTTACAAATATGAGGTGGACAGCAAAGGCACCAGCTCTGGGCAGACCACCGGCCATTCCAAAGGCCACCAGAAACAATAGCCCCCCAGTGTCTGCACCTGCACCTCCCTCACGCCCAGTTCCACCCAGCAGGCCAGTTCCTCCCCCTGCACCACCCAGGCCTGCTCCAGCTGCTCCAGCACCGCCCGCCCGTCCTGTACCCGTACCCACAGCCCCTGCGCGACTTGCACCAACTCACCCAGCACCTCCGCCTCCTGCCAGACCAGCCCCAACCCCTGCAACCCCTCCTACTCGAGCTGTCCCAACTCCCGCAGCTCCACCACAACCCCCTGCGCGTCCTGTTCCTCCTCCGACCCCCTCAAGGGCTATACCACCGCGTGCACCGCCTAGGCCAACCGTACCTCCCAGAAATATACCAGTAGAATCACCCACCACCTCAGAAGCTCCCAGTATTCCTTCTAGATCTGCACCAAGTCTTCCTGGTAGTAATTTTCCAATACCACCACCAAGATCTCCTCCTGTTCGCACATCCAGTCCCCCAACAGTGCCCAGCAGACCCCCCATACCACCCAGAAGTGAATCTCCAATATCCCGATCAGTTCTACCCCGCAGCCAGGCTCCTCCTCCACCTGCAAGGACAGCTGCAATTCCTGGGCGACCAGCACCTCCACCTCCACCTCGCCCATCAAGCGTAGTTTCATCTGCACCTTCACGTACAGCCCCACCTCCACCTGCAAGGAAACCACTAGATGGGCCTCCTGCAGCACCTGCAAGAGTAAGGGAATTGGCAGAAGTACCGTCACCGCAAATGCGTCGTTCCAGTTCGCCAGAATCACCGTCGCACATAACACCATCTCCACCTCCGAGGTCAGCCCCGCCTCGAAGTATTCCTACTACCCCTGAAAGAGCGACACCTCCCCTACCAGTCAGATCATTGAGTCCGGCTGGAGGACTGGGTTTGGTGCCGCCCACAAGGCGTATAAGCTCACTTTCGACTGCACCGACCACAAATGGGACATCTGGCCCAATGCGTAGAAGTAAGCGAGAATCAATGACATTGTTACAAAAAGCTAATACTAGAGCAGACGCATCCCCACCGCCTAGCTCTGGTGCACACACATTTCCTGTCACGGACTTTCCACCTCCTCGGGAGTTTTGTGGGGGAACGAAGCGGTACAATAGCGGCAGAACTAGAGGAAGCGATTTTGATTTGAAATGTTTGTAATGTTTGTAATGACGTTACCATCAGAACAGAGCCACGTAGATAGTTGACACGTCAGTTTCTGCAAACACATATAAGCCAGCCCCACCCACAGTCTCTCTCTACCTTCTGCCATGCGTTTCTGCTCTCTCACCGCCTCGGCCTCTCTTCTCGCTTTGGCCTCTCTTGCAGTCGCCGACGGGGACTCTGATGTTCTCAGCTTGACTGCCTCGACTTTCGAGAAGTCGGTTGCCGCAGAGCCTCTTATGCTTGTTGAGTTCTTTGCCCCATGGTTTGTCATTTGCTTGATCTCCACCTACCACCTCCTCACAATCTCAAAGGTGCGGTCACTGCAAGGCTTTGGCTCCCCACTACGAAGAGGCCGCCACCGCCCTTAAGGACAAGAACATCAAGGTCGCTAAGGTCGACTGTGTTGACGAAGCCGAACTTTGCCAGGAAAATGGCGTCCAGGGATACCCGTGAGTTCTCTTTACATCACATCATCTATATTCTGTCTCATAGTCTTCAAAAGTACACTCAAAGTGTACAAGAATGGCACACCCTCAGATTACACTGGACCCCGCAAGGCCGACGGAATCATCAGCTACATGGTCAAGTAAGTCCATGTTCCTCACACCGTGCACACGTCTTAACCGCTCTTGTAGGCAATCTCTGCCAGCCGTCTCAGAAGTTACCTCCGCTAACCATGAGGAGTTCCAAAAAAGTGACAAGCTGGTTGCTGTTGCCTACCTCCCTTCTTCCACTGAGGAGCCCGCACCTGCTTTCAGCGCTGCGGCCGAGAAGCACCGTGATGACTACCTCTTTGGTCTCTCTACTGACAAGGAGGCTGCCGCCGCAGCTGGCGTGACACCACCCGCTCTTGTCGTCTATCGCAGCTTCGACGAACCCCGCACTGAATACCCTTACCCCATTTCTGGTCTCACAGTTGAAGAATTTACCAACTGGGTGAAGGACCTCGCTGTTCCCGTCATTGACGAGGTTAGCGGTGAAAACTACGCCATCTACGCACAGAGTGCCAAGCCTTTGGCCTACCTCTTCCTTGATCCCACGACTGAGGACAAGCAGAAACACATTGATGAAATTCGCGCTGTGGCCGCCAAATACAAGTCCAAGATGAACTTTGTCTGGATTGATGCCATCAAGTTCGGTGAACATGGTCGTGCTCTCAACCTCCTTGAATCCAAGTGGCCTGCCTTTGTTGTTCAGGATCTTTCCTCGCAGCTCAAGTTCCCCATTGATCAATCCAAGGATATCACTCCCGCTATTGTTGAAGATTGGGTCTCGCAATACCTTGATGGTAAACTTGAACCCTCTCTCAAGAGTGCACCAGTTCCTGAGACTCAAGATGAGAGCGTCTACACTCTCGTTGGCAAGAACTTCGAAGAGATTGTCTTTGACGATTCTAAGGATGTATTCGTCGAGTTCTATGCAACCTGGTGTGGTCACTGCAAACGCCTGAAGCCCACCTGGGACAGCCTTGGTGACAGATACGCTCCCGCTAATGACAAGATTGTCATGTAAGTACATAATTTGCTGCCATACCAACATTCACTCATTCTTCATTAGTGCTAAATTCGAGGCCACCGAGAACGACCTTCCTCCTTCCCTTCCTTTCCGTATCCAAGGTTTCCCTACCATCAAGTTCAAGCCCGCTGGATCTCGTGAATTTATTGATTATGAGGGCGATCGCTCTCTTGAGAGTTTGATCACATTCGTCGAGGAGAATGCAAAGAACTCCATTGAACTCCCCGAGACACCTGTGGAGACACCGGCAGCTGATGCACAGGAGCCTGTCAGTACTCCTGCTGAGACTCATGAAGTCACACATGAGGAGCTCTGAGTATTCTCTTAATACTTCAAAATGTATCTTATTTGTGCTTTGATTGCTATTTGCTTTGCTCACATCCATTCCAATGTTAAGATGTTAAGATGACGCTTGTCAGTTTGTTAATAAGGCAAAAAAAGAAGTAGAGTGATTGGCAACTCAATCAAGACTTTGCCGATCATTACATACAGTATATCACCGCTGAAATTCATTTTTCCATTTCAGTTTTAATTTATACACAGTAATTTTTTTTTTGTTTCACTGTCTCTGTACCGGATATTAATTTCAGACAGAAGTGCAAAAATAGGATGTGTAGAAATGAATCTTTCGAGGAGCCATTATCAGGCCAAACCTGGTCCTTGGGACACATCACGTCACACCTCCATATCTAATCATCCTCAACAGAACATAGATCTGAGCTTGTAATATTGGTTTCTTGGCTTGTTTCTGGCATTGGAGGCTTTGGGATAGATTGGTCAATTGACAATAGGTCTTTTTTGGGTTTCTCCTACCTAACAGGCTCTCTATTCTCCAACTCTGCAGATTTGATCAACCAGACAGATATGGTAACGAACGATGTGCATCTGCCATTCTCAAACTCCTTGCGAGTCTTATTTTTCAAAGAGGAGTTGTTACCAAAACAACAGATGTCAGAGGATTCTATATACCAATAGATATTTCTCACATTTTTTCCAAAATGATGTTAATGTTTGCATAATAGGGCTAGCAAATTGCATCATATCCGTTTTTGGTAATTATTTAAAGATTAAAAAAGAACGAATGGACACCAAACAAATATTTTATTACACTAGGATGCAGAGCAGTGATAGTAGCTTACACTGAATTTTACTGAATTTTATCTTAAGAATTGAACGAGAAACGGTCATTTGATCCAGGGAAAGGTGATGGCCCAAGGACCGGTGATATACTGTATATAATTAATTCACCGTCTTTTATAATAATCCGAAAATGAGAGGCGGATCCCCAAAAATCGACAATCAAGATCCGAGTGTGCTTGGAGGTGAGAAACAACCGATTGCACTCGCTCGGTAAACAAGGTCTGGTATTCCTTTAGGTGTGAGAGCATTTCTGGTAACTCAGATTCGGAAGATGTTTGACGCGCAGCGGTCGTGTGTACACCCTATTGAGCCACCGCATAAACGGTTAATTATCGCATGAAGACATAATAGATGGACTCACGCGTTGCACGTCACGTTCGTGATCCCGCCGGGAAGATTCCGACAAACAGTAATTGTAAAAACGGTCCTACGGGGCGACAGCAATTTAATAGTTGAAGGCTTGTAAGGATGTAGCTCAAGGAACAAAAACATACCACACTCAGCTCAAATTGCAGGATGATATTGAATGTATCTCGAACTTGATTCAGGACACTTTCCTGGATATATACCATCAATACCGAAAGCCGAGGACAATTCATTGTTAATAAAACCCACCTCTCTGCCGACTTTGGCACTGAGCAGAAATATCTTCTTGTATATGCGGTCAAGGTATACACGATGCGCTTCAATAAGTGCGTCTAGATCCCCTTCCTTCTTGTCAAGGAAGTCCACCAAGTTGGCCCACGAACACTCAATCACTTCAAGTCGACAATACGCCTGCATTTGGCGAGCAAAATGAATCATCTCTGCGGTTATTAATCTCACCCGGTGCCACTCAGCATTTAGCTCTAGATGATCAGAAAAATGAACATAACATGAGTCCTTTGTTCACTGTTACTACTATATTACTCACCAGGCACGCGTAGAAACGACCGCACTCCACTTGTTACTCGCATCCACACTTGGTTGAGGTCTAGTTCAATTCTTTTCAATTGCCAAAGGTATCTGAATAATTTAAGGTATTTCTCCATAGATTCTTGATCTAGCACTGTGTCGATAGGTGCGTCAACCTTGTATTCCAGTGTGAAAACATCCCAGCCAATTTCTCCGTGTGAGTATTCCAACATACGAGCATCAAGTCGTCTGAGAACATCTGAGGGGTCATACTGTGCACTGGATGATCGAATAGCAGTCTCCAACGTAGCGGTAAGATTGTGTCTGTATAGCGTGTTTGCTGGTCTTGAGAGGCTTGGTCTGAAGCAAATTATCAAATTATACTATAATAGATATGAAGAAATGGAAAGCACATACCCTAATGTTTCCATTAGCTGGTCAGAAAAATCACCATGACCTAGCATCAAATAATTGCGCAGTGCATTTAGATGATCCAATAACCTGAATTTATCGATAAAAACTTCGAAGAGTCTTTTACTCGCAATTTTATAAGCGGTGTCAATAGATCTTTCCAACCCTGCAATATCATTGTATTGGAGGTCTGACGAAGAGAGTCACGCAAGTCATCAGAAATAGGTACAACAACTCACGGCCTTTGGAATTGCTCATTTTTTCACGAGTGATAACCCAATCGCTGTCGTGGCAACTGTACCTAATGAAATTCAAACTTTTGCCTGTTGAGAAAATCTATTGACACTAAAAATCATTTCGTTAATAAATCAAAAAAATCTAATCACCTTCTTCCCAAATGCATCACCAACGAAAAGGGGAAGCATTTCTTGATGGAATCGGTATTTCGTTTCCCACAATTTGAGCCCGTCTTCTCTTGCGGTAGAGATATCGTTTTCGTCAGCAAATTTGTCGAAACCACCATCCATGGGAGCGTGACCACCTGTCGCAGGGTAGCTAGCAGGCAATGATGCTAGTTCGGAATCAATAGCCACAAAAAACTCAGTATATGGATCGTAAAGTTCGCCAGAAAATAACCATTTGTGTAACGTTGAGAAAAAGGGTCTTGAAACCTATGGATTTTCAGTCAGTATATTGATTGCTACAAAGAGGAGCCTTACATCTTCCAGAAGTCGGTCAGTGAAGGTTCGGATGAATGGATCACCATTATCAGTATAGCTGTGTATCAGGTTCACGAGGGAACCTCCATGAGCCTCTGCGAAAACATCAGGATTACCATTATGAGACAAAGTTATGAGATACATGCTCTTTGCTCCCTCCACACAAACACTCATCATTCTCATCCTCATACGCCAATCGTTAATCCATACATCCAGCCGACGAAGAGAAAGTCCGGTTGTATTTTGTGCGCCATCTGTCTCACCTTTTGAGTTATCATTTAAGGGCATTTGTGTTTCAAGAACAGCAATCAAGCGATAATACTCTGTAAGTTGAGCTTGGAGGTAATGGCAAAGACTTTGTTCAATCATGCCAACTCCAGGCGCCCTTTCTCTCTGTCGTACAAAAGATTCGACACGATTGTAAAGATAACCAAGCTCTGCCAGGCGATGTATTAAGACTTTGGTCGGTGGTGGGATAATGTTTTTCTGCTTGTTGTTAGAACTAGATTTATAGTGGACTGGGAACACATTTACCGAATCTTCCAAAAACTCTACCTTGTTTTCGTCATTTTCCGCTGAGATTTTCACATATTTACCAGAAATTCCCTGAAGTAGGTATAAAGCATCGCGCAGGAGCAACTGTTCCGATATATGAGCATAACCTAGGATTAACTTTAGCTTAAGACACCCAAGTATGTACATGGACAAATAGAATGACCTCGAGATTTTCGATAATCCCTTAATAGATGAGCCTTTGAGAGTAGCGGGCCTGAAACTCTTTGATTATGCACTGGATTGATTGGTGAAGATGCCGCCTCTCGGGAAGGAGGGGGGGCCAGCGACGGCAACGAGATTGGAATAACGCTCGGAGGTGTTCCGGAGGAGGCCACAGCATGAAGAAAAGCGATGGATTCTTGCTTTCTATTTAACAGAGGCTGAACAACGTGTCAGTAAGTGTGCCTTTTGATGGGGGTGATCACTACATGCCTGATCAAATAGACGTGATACAAGACTGGTGAACCTGGGCATGTCTGAGCTCCCATTGGGAGATTTCTGCAACACTGTAGCACATCAGATTGATATCAATTTATCAATCTGTACTTACAATGTTTCTTGGCCGTGTCGACTAACTGTGTCAGGTCATTTTCGCGACCCCGACCAATGTGACTAGTTGAAGTGTGAATATTATTCAGATTCACGGGGGTTTAAATCGGACCTGTTAAGGATGTCTTGACATTGTAGCAGCAGTTCTCTATGATACCGTTGGTCGTTGCGTGACTGGGGTACCAGAAGACTGATGAGGGTCTCAAGATTGGACAACAGCGTGGACATCTATGCGTTGAACTGATTCCAAAGAAGTGCAAGTTAACAAATGCCGTCACATGACTCCAGATTCCCATAAGTACTTCATATAAATGATACACTCCGTTCATGACACAGGTACAAAAACAACATGGGATATAGTTTTACAACTTCACTTCTTTCAAACCATCCTTCCAGAAGGTGAAGTAGGCTAGTGATATCGCATATTAGTTTTGGTAGGAGGATAGTGCTGTAGACTTACGGGTGATACCGTCTGCCTATATACCGAAATTGTGGCACATCAGTATTGTGGACTTTAAACAATATAGCACTTACACGGTAGTTTAGCAATGCAACCATTCCGTCGGGGTTCATGGATTCTCCGGTATACTGAAGAGAGGATTACAAGAGAATTCAAAGAATATTGTGGTATATACGCACGAATTCGAAATCCTTGAAATTTCCAACAATCTTTTTGGCAAAGGCAGCAGCTCCCTTCTCAAATGCCTCGACACGCTCGGGGTTTTTTGTCGCGAGTTCGGCTTTGACTGCTTTCATGTAGCCCTACACAGCGAATAAATTGCGGGCATTATACTAGAAGCTAGCAAGCACACCTTGAGGTATGTCAGGTATGACTTCTTGTCGAATGAAGTCGACTGCAAACGAAAAGAATGGACAACGTTGTTGACCTGGGTTGCACCCTCTTCTAACGCCTCTTCTGCATCTTCGGCAGAAGGGTTGGCACCTAATGTCGATGAGAATCTATATCAATGTCTGAATCAAACGCCAGATATACCGATATCGACATCTGCTCCGGCCTTAACAGTGACCAACGCGCAATCAACCTCATATACAATGTCGTCGACGAGTTTGCTGTTCGTTGTGTTAATAGGTAATGATTATTAAGAGCACAAAACGACTTGCAGAGGGAAGGCATCAGAGAACATCTCATCGCCAGTAAGAATGTCAGAGTAGAGCAGCATGGTGGAGGATGGGTGTGAAGAAGAAAATCTGTTAGATAGATTTTGCAGCCTCAAATTAAAATCTGAATCGATTGATCTTATCACGCACACGTGACCCTTTTCTTGGCTTTCCGTTCCCCGAACCGACATGCCAAGCTCGACTCATGGACTTTTTACCAACAACACTCAAAACTCATTCTCGCCCTGCATCCTCAAAACATTCTCCGGAATCTAGGTACTGGCGCCAGTATAAGCATCCAGTATTTATTAAGGAGTATGCCCCAGTTACGTCCGTTCATTTTTCGGCCACAAAACCCCATCGCTATGCAGTAACTGCTGCGACCAGAGTTCAAATTTATGCCCCAAGGACACAAAAGATCACAAAAACTATTTCTCGTTTCAAGGATGTTGCAAGAAGTGCTAACATCCGTGAGGATGGAAAATTGGTAGTTGCAGGGGATGACAGTGGGTTGGTTCAGGTATGTAGTTCCGCTGGATATATCCATCATCCTATTAATTTATTGCAGGTGTTCGATATCAATTCAAGAGCCATTCTGCGCACACTCGACTCGCATAAACAACCCGTGCATGTTTCCAAATTCTCTGGACTTAGCCCAACACAGGTTTTGACTTGTTCAGATGACACAACTGCCAAGGTTTGGGATGTTCCCTCACAGACTGCTATTTGCACCTTCTACGGCCACTCAGATCACATTCGTGCTGGTCAATTCTCCGCAACAAATCCCAATCTGGTCCTCACAGGCTCGTATGATGCTACTGTTCGCCTATTTGATTCAAGAACAGGCGAATGTGAGATGGTGATGGGCTCTAGTCCAACTGGCAGTGTTGGAAATGTTCCAGTCGAACAGGTTTTGATGTTTCCTTCTGGAACAGCGGTTATTTCTTCAGCCGGCCCTATAATCCGCCTTTGGGATATTGTAGCTGGTGGACGGTGTTTGCGTGCCATCTCGAACCATCAAAAGACAGTTACCACCCTTGCTTTTAATTCTGATGCGAGTCGACTTCTGACTGGCGGGTTGGACCATATGGTAAAAGTCTATGATGTGGGCACGTACAAGGTCGTCCACACCATGCGATATCCTGCACCAATACTATGTCTGGCAATTTCGGTATATTTTATCTATTATCTTTTTTGTCGTCCCGCAACTGATCTCGAACTAGCCAGATGAAACGCACATTGTTGGTGGTATGTCCGATGGAACACTTTCTGTTCGTCGGCGGCAAGCCAAAAATTCTGAGCTCACTGGTACCTCGCTGGGAAGTGGGGAAGTATTCTTTGGGGACCAGCTTTTGAGTGTCGGACAAGGTTCTGTAAAAGACAAAATGAAGGCTCGGCCCTTGGGAGATGCAAGCGAACTCCGGATTGAAGGGAGAAGGACGAAGCGGCTAAGAGATTACGACCGATTTTTAAAGGCTTTTAAATACTCAGCGGCTCTAGATGCTGTCCTTCGAAAGGTTAGATTATTAAACTTGTTGGTCTTTCAAATAATTGATAAAACCCTCGACAGAACGTTCCACCAACTACTACTTTCTCTCTTTTACAGGAACTCGTACATCGAGACGGGCTTCGAATCGCCCTTGCAGGTCGTGATGATGTTCTGCTTGAACCGATTGTGCGACTGCTCCTCAAACATGTCACTGATCCACGCTTTGGAGACCTTGTTTGTGATATTGCCCGCATTGTGATCGGTGAGGGTTTCGCTAGCCATGTTGGGAATGGCATTAATTGTTCGATCAAATAGACATATATCAGCCTGTTATCGGCCAGTCACCTCTGATAGATACTCTTTTCGTGCGTCTACAGAAAAAAGTCGCAGCAGAACTACGCTTCCAATCAGAACTTCAGCGAGTCAAGGGCGCTTTGAATATGATCATGTCCTCGTCCTTGGGACCTGTATCCTCGTAGTAATATACTTATTTGTAATATTGTATGTCTGCTAAGCGTATTAGATGGAAAAAGCATCTATCAGACCCCCCAAGATTTGTTTTTGAGTAGGTGCCTCATTGTTTGGTTCATCTGACTCCCCGACATTATCATGGAAGTTACGAAGAGTTTCTACGATATCACCAAGGCTTTGGTTTTTTCGGTCCAGCATTTGTAATGCATGTGCACGAATCTGCAAAGGCTTGTCAGCTTTGGTAAAAATGAACGGACATGATAAACTCGCCCCATCATCCTCCATGATAATCCACGCCAAAATATAATCCACCGTTTGTAGTGTGAAGAGACCCTCATCTAGACGTCGAAGATACCATAGCTCCTGGTCGTCTTCTGTTACCTCTTTACCGTTCCCTTGCATTTCCTATACAATGGTGAAATTTCATTTGATGATAGGTAAGTTATACACACCACTTTTTCGATTTCAATTTCCTTGTCCGTAACCTTGAGCCGCTGCTTGGCAGAATCGCGAATGTCCAATAGCTTATCCACTTTTTCGTAGTTATTCTCAACGAATTTAGCCAGAAGCCGGAGCCACGCGGTTGACTCTGATGAAAGGTTGGTAAAGAGCGAAGAGATTATACCAAGCACATGTGTCATGTCTTCAGGTGCTGATGTACTTTTCTTCTTTTGTGCCTAATCATTCCATTCAACAAGGTATTGCTAGTGTAATATTATCAACACAGATTACCTTGCCCATGAATACCGCAAATAGTGTTTTAAGGCCTAACGCCTCTACGAAGGCTTCACATATAGCAGAACCATTTTGGCCTGACATAGCATAGTCCAGTGTTTTGATAGAGCGAGACTTTGATTGCATCTTCTCTCTGATAAATACAATTGTTAGATGCAGGGAATGTCATCTCGTCTGGCAATGATACCAACTTCATAATGAGGACCATGAGGTCTGGGCCTTCGGAATCAAGAAACAATTTCTTGATGGGTACTTCGTTCAAAGCAGAGCATAATGCGTCAAATAGGTTTTCCATAAATTCCGTCTCATCATTATCCGCTGGGTCGCATCTTCTATATTGCTAAAAGGAATCAGATGGCTTCTTTAGGATAGAGGTTGATTTTGGGCTTACTGAGAGTACTTTGAGCACGGTTTCCACACCATCTTTGTGGCCAAATTCTAAACGATTTATGGCATTGTTTTGTAAAAGAATTGACAGCAGCTCAGCAGCGTAGCCTCGGTTTTCATCATGAGTTTTGGCTTGAATTCGATTCAACAACCAAGACAGAAGTTTTGTTTTGGATATGAGACTTGTTGATAAGGCGGGATCGAGACCAACAATATTTTCAAATATACCTGGAACCACCTCAGTCATTTTCGATAACAGAAGAGGGGACACCTGTACCAAGGATGTGGAATACTCCCTGTCTATCTGATTCTTCTTTTTCGTCAATTTGATGAAGATTGTCAACAAGGAGATCAAACACGGAGTTTTCAACCTGAAAGGTAGGTAAAGACATTTTCTGTGCTTCAAAGTTCCTAACTATATACACACCAGGTTATTTACCAGCGTCTTCAACGTTTCTTCTGCGCCATTATCTACATCTTCTTCATCTGCGCCTACATCCTCATCGGTAAGTTCATGAAGAAGTTCAACTACATCAATAACGATGTCGATATTTTCATGCGTCAGAAGTCCCATCAACAACGTCACAGTCCCGGATTTAACAATTTCAGGGTATGTGATAGATGGCGATTGGGCAAGTGGTAGTAGTCCTTTTATTGCTATATCTAAGTCAGCCTCGGAGTCAATGAACCTGAAAGCTGGATGGTTTAATACTGAAAGATAGATGAGGGTAATACAAACGCACTTGGTTGGGTCGTCTGGATACTTAGAACGTTGATCTATGTTCTTATTTACGGTTCGTTCGAATTTGAGGAGCAGACGTCGAACTGAGGTTGTTGACAGCTCTTGTGGCTAAGAACACAGTGAGCAAAAGTACGGAAAGAGAACAAGCAAGAGTCACCTCCTCTGGGAACTTATCTCCAGCGGCGGAGTCGAAGATGTTGAGAATCGTTTTCTGTTCTTGTGTCAAGCCGCCACCATAAAAACGTCCTTCTTCATCCTCTTCTATGAAATAGTCTGCGTCCCCGCCAGGGGCGAAATTAGAGTCTCCATCCTCATCCTCAACTTCTTCAACAGTTACTGCGCGGCCCTTGCCTTTAATATTTGTGGTAGATGATGGTGGACTATTTGTAGCCTCGGTCCGCATCCTCTTCAGCATCTCGGGGGTCGGATTATCAGGCAGCTTGCGCTTTGTGCCAGCACCTGGTAGCTTTGGGGTCTATATCCGAATATTCAATTATTTTTCAAAGATGTACGGGACAAGGCATCTCACTTTAAAAAGTTGGTCTATATCCATTGTACGTTAATGTTTCAATACTTGTCAAGAAAGTTGCAAAGAATATAACGCGCTTCTGAGTTGTGAGGTGTAGTGAATGCTTATAATGAACACAAGAGTAATCACTTACCATATAGAGTAAAGTCATGTGATTAGAAATCCTCGATTAAGCCCAGTTTCCAACTCGCATAACCTCCCCAAGCTCCCAGGTTCCCCCTGGAATTATGGCTCTACCGGGTGCAGTCCTTATGGACAATAACCAACATATATCAGCAACTACAGACTTAGAACAACGCGTTGCGCGCATCGCTGACCCAAATATCGGTACAGTTTAGTTTAATTTATTGTCCCCATCCATCTTGCTCAATGCCATGCGTAGACTTGAGAACTAAACATGTTGTTGCCTCCGAAATCCGCGAAATGCTCGACACTGTTCGAGACACAGACTCATCTCGTGCTTACCCATATCTCGTACCCGCTCTTACCGAATTATTACGGTCTGGCGAACCGGCATTCTCGAAAGACACCACAGAATACCAGTTTCGCCGTGTCCTCCTAGAAATTCTAAACAGATTGCCAGTTAGTGAAACTGTGCGACCCCATGTTCAAACTATCTTCAACTGCATGTTGCATATCCTCCGCCGCGACAATGAAGAAAACGGTGCTACAGCATGCAAGACGTTGGTGGATCTTATACGAGGCTATCGTTCCCTCAGTGAAGAGGGTCTCAACGAATTTGTCACAATATTCGAGCAAGTGTTCCAAAATATGAAAGGACTAGTAGAAGAGATTCTTTCAGAGGATTCTTCCCCCCTTGATCCCTCAGTTGTGCTCCCTAGTATTCGAAGTTTCAAGGTTCTTGGGGAAATGGGTATGGTCATGGTCATTATGGCACAGGCACATCGTGCAATGGTTGTGTCCACTATTCAGGCAACAATTGGTCCCGCTTTCGAGGTTCTTGCCTTGGAATCACCTGCACAATACAAGGCTCGTACAAACTCCGAGGCAATGGGTCAAACATGGTCTGGTATGGCACCAACTGTGAGAAATGCGTCTGCCTATAGCGACTTCATTCACTCTCAAATCAAAGTATGTGTAATATAATTTGCTTCCTATGGTCATACATCTGACTTGCGACATAGATGTTGTCTTACCTTGCATATATCACAACGCGGGTCACCGCTGAACAAGGTACCTCACACGGAGAAAAGTTAATTTTGAGCGCTCTACGATTGCTTCAGGATTGTCCCAACAATGGGACACCCTTACGAAAGGTACGTTGTTACCTGCATAGGTATCGAATCTTTCTAACGAGTAATTTGACTGCTAGGAACTCATGGTAGTCTTCCGCCATCTGATGGGCCTAAACCAACGCCATGTTCTTTACGATCACCTTGACAAACTTTTCGATGAGCGGGTTCTCTTGGGAACTGGGATTGCCAGTAAGGAGATGTTACGGTGAGTGAAAAGCCATACTAGGGTACATAACATTCTAATCCTTTCCTTAGTGTTACAGCATACAGTTCTGTTACTGACTTGGTTCATCATCTAAGAAGCGAACTAACGCCCGCTCAATTAAACTACATCGTCAATTCCTATTCATGTCTCATCCACAAACCAGCGCTAGGGAACAATCTCCATACCTTATTCGCGAAGATGATGTTTGGCCTTACCGATGCCATTCTCGCCAAAGAAACACCGCAAGAAGCAGCCAAATTGCTCACAGTGATGTTTGATTCTTGTCTGGAACGTCTTGAAGGGTTAGCCCTCGTTCATGAAGAAGTGTCCAAGGTTTTGGAACGCCAGAAAGCAGATACACCCGCGATTCTTGATATATTTCTAATCGAGAAAACGCGTCCTGTTGGAGGCGCAACTTATGCCATCGAAAAATCGGAAGATATCATCACAGGTGGGCTATGTTGCTTGATCGATGTAGCAATAGCCACTAATCTCAACAACAGAGTCCCGTTTGATATTCAGAGCGTTGCTTCACGGGTTTCGTGTTTGCCTGGCTTCGCTGAAGAAGTGTGATGCTCCCATAATAGACGGAACCTATATCTTTCGATTATTCGTTGGATGCATAAATTGCATGTTCTTGCTCGATCCCGATCCTCGACCTGATCCCCGTGGCAACAATGAACAATCCGATGCGGTGGAATGGTTCGGACATGCGCTTCTGGAAATCAATTTGCATGTTTTCCAAGAGGTCTGGACGCATAAGATAGATTTCTTCTTTGACTGTGCACGGAAAAGGATATTCCTTCTGAATATCTGCCAATTCTTATTTGCTCGGGAACAAACGTCGCCGACATTGTTAGCCATTGTCCTCAAATTCCTAGTGGATAGATTGCCACTTCTAGGTGAACACGATGATTTAACAGCAGCAGCTACCATTAGACTATACAAGATGGCTTTCAGTGCTGTTGGGCAGTTTCCAGCCTTGAACGAGCCCATTCTAGCATCCCATCTTGCGAAGCTGCTGATGGATTGCTTTCCACTTGCGGCCAAAGCTACGAAACCAACGAACTATTTCCACTTATTACGCGCGCTCTTTCGAGCAATCGGAGGAGGGGGAGGAAGATTCGAACTCCTGTACAACCAAGTCTTGCCTCTCTTGCCTGACATGTTGGAAAGCCTCAATCGACAACTCCTCGCCTCGGAAGGTATAGCTCGCGACATGATCGTTGAGCTATGCCTCACCGTCCCACTGCGTTTGACACATCTCCTTCCTCACCTCACGTACTTGATGCAACCACTAGCGCTAGCTCTGCGAGGTAGCCCAGAACTAGTTTCTCAAGGCCTTCGTACGCTGGAATTGTGCATTGATAACCTCACTCCAGATTTCTTAGACCCCACCCTCAGTACAGTCTTGCGAGAGCTGATGGAGGCGTTATTTAACCATCTCAAACCTCTGCCTGCCAATCATCATGCGGCACATACCACTATCAGGATTCTCGGCAAGCTAGGTGGTAGAAACCGACGTTTGCTTACCAAGGAACCTGCACTCACCTATCATCATCATTCGGAATCTGCGAAAATGGTGATTTCTTTCGGGGGAGCAAGGGAAAAAATTGATCTTGCGCCTGTGGCAACTTTGGCCTCTCAGCACCTGACGAAACTTCCACGCTCGGATCGTGAGCATGCATTTCACTATCTTCGAAACTGTCTCTCTACAATTGTACACGAGGTAGGCTTTCCTTGTTATGTCTACAAAACAACGGGTTAACCGTATTACCAGGGGATCAAAGGCCGCAATGCTGAAGATGTTTTTACCCGTACCCTAGAAGGACTATATGATTCAATCTACATTCCAGAGCTTAGTGAGGAGGCCAAGACTTACATAAGGAATCTTTCACGTTGTGTTTTCGAAATGGCTATACAGAAACATCAATCACGCGATATTGGCCCCAAGGGTGTTTCCAACCGTCTCCTCTTTTGCTATTTGGACGCAATACCTTACGCACTTGCCAGAGAGCAACCAGATCATGCTGAGGCCACACAAGAACTTATTACGCTCATTGTGGAAGACCTTGTGGCCCTGAAGAATCAACCCAATATTAATCCTCATGACATTCTTCCCATCCTTCATCATATGGCGCATCGCTTTACAGCCCTTTGTCTCGACGAACAATGGGTACGCAAACGCGCCGGATGCGTCGGAATCAAAATCATGACCCGAACGCCCGAGCTAGGTCAGAGATGGGTAAGCGACCGGGAGGTCGAGCTAGTACGTACCCTGCTTCACATATTCAAGGACTTGCCACTCGAAATTCCACGCGACATTAACTACATCATTGACCTACTGATGGACGTTCTTCGCATTAGCAACTCCCATCTCGATTTCAAAGGAGAGGGTGCTACATTGGCTCGAACCAAGCTCGTGGGTCTCATGGGTATATTCTTCCCTGAGATCCAAAATTCGAACCCCATTGTACGTCAAGCAGCTCAGAAGTGTATTGGATACCTTGTGTCGCTCAGCGGGAGAGCTCCAGTGGACCTTTTAATGCCCCACCGCGACCGTATGTTGACAGGCATCTATGCTAAACCATTAAGAGCACTTCCATTTTCCAAACAAATCGGGATGATAGAGGCTATTCGCTATTGCGTCAGCCTTGACCCTCCCCTTATTGAACTCAATGAAGAACTATTGCGGCTATTGCATGAAACTCTTGCCCTTGCGGACGCAGATGACAATCAATTACTTGGCCGAGGAAGCGTTCGACAAGGAACAATTGAAATCAAAAAACTACGTGTCGCATGTATTAAACTACTCACTGCGTCGATGCCAATCACCGATTTCTTTTCACGCCACCACCAAACTCGACAACGGTAAGATATACTCATTTCTTAAGATGTCAATACTAAGATAAAATAGGGTTACTAGTGTATACTTCAAGTCTTTATACTCCCTTTCACCAGAAGTGAAAGAGGTCGCTCATGAAGGGCTAAGGATGGTACTCACTCACCAGAGCCGGTTGCCGAAGGAATTGCTCCAGACAGGTTTGAGGCCCATCCTCATGAATCTGGCAGATCCCAAACGTCTTTCTGTTCCTGGTTTGGAAGGCCTTGCACGTCTCCTCGAGTTGTTGACCAACTATTTCAAGGTTGAGATTGGCCACAAACTGCTTGATCATTTCCGCAGTGTCGCGGATCCCCAAATGTTGCAGCAATCATCAAAGCTGCCATTGGCTGATCATGAAGGGATATCAAAATTGGTGCGCCTTGCCAATATATTCCACTTGCTTCCATCTGCTGCCAACATATTCCTGGAAAGTTTGGTCAATGCCGTTGTGCAGACTGAGGCTCAAATGCATTTTTCAACTCAAAGCCCCTTTTCTGAACCTTTGGCCAAATATTTGGATCGGTACCCCACCGAGGGAATCGACTTTTTTATGCAACACCTCAAGTTCCCTCGTCACTTACGTACGTTAAGAAGTATACTTCTGGGACGATTTGCACCAAATCTCGAGCGCGAACTTGCATCAAGGACACCTTTACTGGTCAACCTCTGTATTCTAGATCCTGATGCTCAACTCCTCACCCAAGCACTCTCCATATTCCATGACTTAGCAGAAATATCGCCCACTTGGATCTCTGACAACGAGTTTGCAATTGACGCATTGGTCAAAATATGGCGCTCGGCAAATGTTCAGACCGGTGTCCCCGACCTTGTACAGAGGCACTCCTTGTTGCTTGGGATCTTTATAGCAGCACTTAAACAGTCACCGCGCATTGACCTCTTGTTTGACATCGTTGCTATCTTTGACCGTAACCTGAGCATGGATACTATTCATGTATCACAATTCCTCTACAAACATGTGGCCATGAGCGAAAATACGATATTCCGTCGCAATGTCCTTCTTCGATTCCTCACATGGTTTGGAGATACCACAGTGTTATGGACCCAGAAAGCCTCTTTCATTCGTTATATTGTTACACCCACGCTCTTAGTCCATGGTTCCCGTGGCCGCACAAATGAACGCCTTCTAGATGCCGACTACATCAATCAACTGGATCGCATGATCTGGTTACCAATCACAGAAAATGTGGTATTTGCGGAAACGGATGATATGTTCAGAATTGAACTTCTTCACTTCACCACAGTTCTTGTACAGTACTATTCTGATTTATTAGAAGATGTGAAGAAAGACATCATTAAATGCGCTTGGCACTATATCACCACCAGTGATGATATTATTGTAAAGCAAACAGCCTACCTACTGGCTGCTCGCTTTTTTGCCGCATTCCCAACACCACAAAAATTCATCCTCCGTGCATGGACTGGTCTCTTACGGTCTCCTCACTCTGAAGGAAAAGTTTTGGTGCGTCAAGAGGCTCTTGCCACTCTTGCCCCTGTTCTTCCGCAGTCAGACTCCAACGAACCTGGTCACCCTCAGTGGGCTAAAACTACCCGGCGACTACTTGCAGAAGAAGGGCTCGTACAAATGATTGCCATCTATCATCTAATCATCAAACAACCCCAACTTTTCTACCCCGTTCGTTCCCTTTTTGTACCTCACATGGCAAACTCTTTGAATAAACTTGGGATGTCTACATCATCAACCCTGGAAACAAGGTCTCTTTCACTTGATATTCTTCAAGTCATATTTGACTGGGAAGAACAAGCCACGCAAGCAACCCAAGCGGGAGCTCAAGATAGGGGGGAACCAGTCTGGCTTACTCCTCTCGGCTTCCGCGAAAATATGGTTAGCTATCTAGTTCGCCTGGCGACAATCACTCATGAGCAGAATGCGAGAGCCACGCTTGTCCCTCGAGCCCTCTCCCTTTTGCAATTGATGGTTGGCCCAAATGGCTGGACTGAAGTCACCGTCGGACTGCGTTATTTTTCACGGACTCTTGAACAAGTATGTGGAACTGTTTATCTTCAATATACACTCAACTCAACTCACGATAGAACGATCTCGCTGCCGAAAATGCCATGCCTCTTGCCATCGCCTCGGCCAAAGTTCTCCAGGTGATTACAGCTGAACAGACTGATGCTTGGTTCAATACAAATGCCGCTTCATTGCAAAAACTCGTCCGTAAAGGCCTCTTGACCGATGACCATACTCTGCAAGATGCTCTCCACCCCATATTTGACCACCTAATCCGACTTTTCCCTCTGCCCAAAGAAGAAGACGAACAGCAAACAGATCTCAGTGACTTCCATTCCTTTGTCAGTAACACAATCGCAGAGGGCTTGCGTAACAGTAACACGCCGCGAAATGTGCTCCTTATGCTGAAATCGATTGTGACTGTTACGCCCGAGCGGGTGGAAGGGTTCAGTCAACCGCTCCTCAAATTACTGAGCAGGTTGGCAAAGGAACATATTGCAAATAACAACACGGAAGCCAACGTCCGACTTATCATCCTTATTTTAGAGATCTGCCAAATCTCCGTTGCCTACCTCGCGGATCAAAGGCGATGGTTACTTAGCACATTGGTGGTTCTTGTGGAAAAATCAAAGAGCATACAATTATGCCGTTACATGTTGGATTTGGCTCGCACGTGGGCTATGAGCCGACAAGAAGCCTATCCAACAATGAAGGAAAAGGCCAGTCTGATCCAGAAAATGACCTTTTACGAAACACGGGGAGAAGTGCTCTTCCAACCCTATCTGGAACTCATCTATGATATTTATACCGAACCTTCCCTCCGCAGAAGTGACCTTACTACTAGACTTGAACCGCCATTTCTGCTTGGGTGTCGCGCAAAGGATGCACCGCTAAGGGAACGTTTCATGGATCTCTTGGATGTCAATGTTCCCCGTTCGCTATTCAGCCGTTTAACATACATTTTGGGTGTACAAAGCTGGGAGGCTTTGGCGGATCACAATTGGATATACCTTGCTCTTCACCTTATCCTCGGCGCCGCCGACATGGAGGCACCTGTCACTACTGATCGACGGCCCACTAACAATGATATTCTCACCTTCATTCCAAGACCTGAAGCTCGCGGTGTCCTACGTCCTATGCAACGTTTACTTTTCTTTGACCCACAAACTGTCCATGATGTATGGTGTTCAGTCTTCCCCGCTGCATGGTCTAGTCTCTCTCGTCGCGAACAAATGGATATAACAAACCACATGATCAACCTATTAAGCAAAGAATATCATATCAAACAAGCACATTTCCGCCCAAACGTCATTCAGACACTACTTGCGGGTATTCATTCGTGTTCTCCCCCCATGGTGCTACCCCCCCATCTTGTTAAATACCTGGCGAAGACTTTTGGAGCATGGCATGTTGCATTGGAGATTCTTAACTCTTCTTTGGAGATGGTTAAAGATGATGAACCGACTATCAGGGAATATGTGTATGATTCATTGGCAGAAGTTTACGCTGAGTTAGCCGATGAAGACATGTTTTACGGGTTGTGGCGCCGTCGTTGCCTTCATCAAGAAACAAATGTTGCGCTTGCATTCGAGCAACACGGCTTTTGGGAACAAGCCTCCGCCGCCTACGAAAGTGCACAAACCAAGGCACGTACAGGCACCATACCATTCTCTGAACCAGAGTACTGCTTATGGGAAGATCATTGGGTCCTCGCAGCAGAAAAGCTTCAGCAATGGGATATTCTCTACGATTTTGCAAAGAGCGAAGGGAACCAGGAGCTAATGCTTGAGAGCGCATGGAGAATAAAAGATTGGGAGGATAACAAAGAAAGTCTGGAGGAGCAAGTCAAACAACTCCCTGAAATACCAACGCCTCGTCGGCGTGTCTTCGAAGCTTTCCTTGCCTTACTCAAGTCACCTGGTTCTTTAGACAAGAATACCGAATTCACGAAAGTGCTCGAGGATGCCATGCAATTGTCGCTTCGAAAGTGGATTGGTCTGCCGCCTCATTTATCTACAGCACATGTACCACTTCTTCAACATTTCCAGCAGTTCGTTGAACTTCAAGAAGCTGTGCAAATATTTGGCTCATTATCACAAACCAACGCCCAGAATCTCGAGAAGAAATCTTCTGAACTCAAAATGGTCCTACAAGCTTGGAGAGAACGATTACCGAACGTGCAAGATGATATCAACCTATGGAGTGATCTAGTTGCATGGCGTCAGAATGTCTTCCACGCAATTAATAACGCATATATGCCACTCATCACTACTACTCAGGCAGCCATTAACGCCAACAGCAATGCCAACACGTATGGCTACCGCGGATACCATGAGACCGCCTGGATCATCAATCGCTTTGCTCATGTCGCCAGAAAACATGATCTACTGGATGTTTGCTTTACATCGTTGACTAAGATATACACCTTACCTAATATCGAAATCTCGGAGGCCTTCCTCAAGCTCAGAGAACAGGCTCGTTGCCACTATCAGAAGCCTAATGATCTTCAGGCTGGTCTGGATGTCATCAACAATACCAACTTGATGTTCTTCTCTGGCTCTCAAAAAGCTGAATTCTACACTCTCAAGGGGATGTTCCATGCTCGGTTAAATAGAAACGATGAAGCAAACCTTGCTTTTGGTCAAGCTGTCCAACTAGACATGAGCCAAGCCAAGGCCTGGGCTGAATGGGGTCGCTTCAATGATCGCATGTTCAAGAATGCAGGGACCGAGAATGCAGACCTCAGTTACGCATCAAGTGCTGTGAGCTGTTATCTACAGGCCGCCGGACTCTACAAGAGTACGAAGAGCCGTCCACTTTTGACTCGGATTCTATGGCTATTAAGTTTGGACGATAACGCAATGACAATATCAAAGGCGTTTGATACGTATAAAGGCGATGCTGCTTTCTGGTACTGGATTACCCTAACACCTCAACTATGTCAATCGTTGAACCATCGGGAAGTTAAACAAGCGCGTTATTTGTTATCCAATTTGGCTCGCCATTATCCCCAGGTCAGTTTCAAGAACCATTTTCTTTAGTAATTATTGACCTAAATTGAAGGCACTGTTCTATCACCTCCGCACCTATCGAGAGGAGTTGCAATTCATGAGGAAGGCTGCCCAGGCTCGGCTAGTGCCGCCCAACCAACCTATGATGACACGACCAGACGAACAAACTACAAAGGAAGGTAGTGATTCCGCCAACGCTGGACAGAATCAGGTCACCACTAACGGACCACAAAATGGGCAAATGCCTGCCGAAGCAGCAGCAGCAGTTGCAGCATTACCGCGTCCTGCTGTCGCTGATTTTGTCGACGAGTTCCTCCAAATATTAAAGACAACATTCCCCCTCTTGATCCTGAGCTTGGAGACCATGGTAGATCAAATTCATCAAAAGTTTAAACCACCAGCAGAAGAGGATATCTATCGACACATTTGTCTTCTTTTACAAGATGCTATACAGGTTGGTGTGCTTGTCAATCCCCCGTTCATGTTCTTTAACTTTCCTATAGAACTACATAGTGCGAATGAATGCTCCAGAAGACGATGGTACACTGGCACCTCATACTCTACAAACATTGATGCGACTTGCTCCAATTGTTGGGGGAGCTGTCAAAGTACGTGCTAATATTATCTAACTCGTCTCGTGGCTAACTGGAATCATAGAAAGAATTTGAGGAAGATTTCCTCACTACCAAACCTAACCATTATGAGTACATCCAAAGACTGCAGCAGTGGAGGGACAAGTATGAAAAGATGCTGGACTCAAGACCACGCATACAACCACTTGCGCTCGTCAGCCATTACTTGACGGAATTCCAGTATAATAAAATTGATGAAATTGAAGTACCTGGCCAATACACAGAGGTACGGAAAATGTGAATCACTATTATATTAGCCACGAAACTCACATTGATCGCTAGGACAAAGACACCAACCAGAACTTTGTTAAAATACAGAAATTTGCTTCTAAATTCGAATTCGGGCGTTCAAATGGTACCTGTTGGAAACGGTTCACACTCCATGGAAGTGATAATACGAAGATATCCTTCCTTGTTCAGATTCCCTGCCATCGTCAAACACGCCGTGAAGATAAAGTAATGCAGGTTTTGAGAACTTTCAACGAGTAAGTAATAGGAAAGGCTTATTGAGAGCCTTAAACTGACATCGGAATAGAGCATTGCAGAGGAAGAAGGAAACACGAAAACGCAACTTATCACTGCACCTTCCTGCTGCGATCTCTTGTAGCCCTACTGTGCGCTTATTCCAGACAGATTCGTCCTATATCACCCTTGGTGATATCTACGATCTACATTGCGAAGATACCAATATCTCACGAGAAGAGCCAATCCTTTTTGCAGGAGAGAAGGTGAAGAAGACACTTCGAGAATTCCGACAAACATCCTCCAGACAGGTAAGGTGTTATATATCGCAGTTGTCCTAATACTCACAAACTCCACAGTTGACCAAAACGGAGTACATCACCTTGAAGAAGGATATATATGACGAAGTGGCCGTGAAAATGATACCAGATACCATTTTAACAAATGTAAGGTTACTGTTACCTTCACCCTCTTTTATCTCTTAACCTTATCTGCTTGTCCAGTACATGATTCGCACGATGGAAGGTCCCAGCGAGTTGTGGAGAATGCGTAGACAATTTGCCACTCAACTTTCAGCATCTTGTTTCATGACATATGTTTTATGCCTTTCAAGCCGGCATCCCAGTCGTTTCCAGATATGCCGTTCAACTGGACAAGTGGCTATGACAGAGCTTCTTCCAGGTAATTGTCTCCTATTCTACGGTAGTCGACATTGTGGTACTCATTCGGTTCTTAAAAGGTATCTCCAGTCAACTCCCGGTATTTGCCACAAGCGACGTCGTTCCTTTCCGTCTGACACCAAATATGCAAACCTTCCTCGGCCCTATCTTCACGGAAGGCATCCTAACGTCAGGAATTATGGCTATTGCTCGTTCTCTCACTGAGCCCGAAGTTAGTCAGTTTTCATATTTCCTTGATTACAATACTGACATCGAAATTAGTATCCCCTGGAGCAACAACTCTGTCTCTTTGGAAGGGATGAGGTTATTTCATGGATGACAATGCAACGTCGCCCTTGGACAATGGGTGATGCGTCCTTCCGCCAAAGCGTAGCAGCTAACATTGATTGCGTTGTAAAACGTGCAGAAGTGATGTCATGTAAGACGGAAAGAGATAGCGTGAGTGATTTTATCAGGAACAATGTTCGGATTGCTTAATTCGTCCCTAACAGCAGCCACAAAATAACGGCGCCACTGCAACTGTTCCCGTCATTCAGACGATAACTAATCTGATATCCACTGCGACAAATCCTATTCAACTTGCAAAAATGGGCGAACTGTATCATCCTTGGTTTTAGATTACCCCCTCTTTCCAGTCGTGTACTTTAAACTTGACAGATGTAACAATAACTATATAATGTACATAATAGTGTAGAAAGTTCTCGAAACTATGTAAATTTTATTTATGTTTCTTGGTGAAACTCATTGGTGAACACATTCAGCCGTTGATTCTGTACGCAACATGGCTTCTGTGAGGAGTACTCGTAAATCAAATATCTGTGCAGGCCTCGCATTCACTTTCATAATTTCCTCGGCGTTGCCGAGTCGAGAGAACACACTCGGGCCTTTGGCCGGAGCAAAAAGCTACGTGAAAAAGCTCAGCTATACTTGACGTTGAGGGGTTTTACCATTCCGCTTGCCTTTACTGTTGTATCAATTCCACTGACTGCGACAAGGGGTAAAGAGGGGTGACCTTCGATGACGTTGACAACACTAGAGTCTCCTTCGTATATACCGTTCAATTCTCCGTTTGACTTGTTCCACACAAAGAAATTCCCATCATCAGAACCAGAGACAACCAGCCCATCGTCAGGGCCCAAGAAATTTACTAGCAGGGATGAAATATTAGACTAAGTGTACAAGGGGAAACATCGGTCTGCTCACCATCTTTCACAGTTTCAACATTCCGCGCGCCAACATACCGACGTCGAGGCATTATAACCGGAACACCAGGTCGATAGTTGGCTTCCATTTCCGCCGCTTCCTCTGCCTCAATTTCGTTCTCGTTGTCGGATTCGCTTTGGTCCTCCAAAGCAGGTTCAGCCCTACTTTCAATACCAAAAGTTTCGTTACACTTATGATCTGCACCGTTGTAACGTTTTGTCCCCGGTGAGCGAGGACTGGATGTGCACGAAAATGTTGTTGAGGGTCGAGTCTCACATGGGTCATCGAGTGTGGAAAACAGGTACACCGCATCTCCGCTGTATGCTATAGTAGTGTTTTAAATTAGTTGCAGATACGAATACGGTCAAAAAAAAAAACACCGACTGAGTAAAATCTAGTCATCATAATTTGAGTGAAAACATTCGGGATTTCTGTTTATAATGAGATGGGAGCTAACCTCGTGTCCGTTTGAATTTGACATTTTCGAACCGGTAATATGATCCCTTGGAAACCTCTTCTTCTTTTCTTTCTGGGGAGGCCTTCCAAAGCGTCGGACGCATGTTGTAACTTCGTCAGAAGACGGTGAAGGTCTGATGCCCCATTCCTCCGTTAAACGGCGGCCAATATTTCTTCTGTCAAAGAGATATCCCTGAAAACGTTTGGATAAGATATATAAGCAGGAGGATTAATGTGCGTGCTAGAACACACGTAGGGTGATTCTCCGGCAACCACAAATTGGTATGGGGCCAGCACTGATAATGAGAATGTCGAAATAGCATGCTCAAGCTTCACAAGGGGGGTGGAACATGAATTTTCCCGACAATTGTGCGGTGTGCGTAAATCATGCTGCCTTACTGTCCCATCCTATAATATATTTACAAACCTTTGAGTTCCAGCTAAGCGGAGAACACTGTAACATACCTCGGATGCTGTTAGGAATAATGCAGAACTTTCTTCGGTCACAATTCGTTTCACTCTTTTGCTGTGACATCTCAAGACCTGTGTTGCACATTGACGTGTGTTGTATTGAGTTTCGATTTCCGTGGATGTAGCACTCAGTGCTACATTAATATCGGATACTCGAATTTGTTTATCTCCTGCTACAGTGACACTTCATGGAAGACGTATACGAACACTGTATTATTATTAAGTAGCAGATGAAGGACGACAGTGACTCACAGAGTCGAGGAGTTTGGCAGAAGTTGTGCATTGAAGATATTGGCTCTATGTCCAGTGTTGATAACGGAACAGCACACAAATGGATACTCCTGTTCTGTGTCTGCGCAATCCATTCTCCAGATGCGGACAGTTGTGTCATCTCCACCGCTCAAGAGAACATCCCCGTTATTTGCCCAGCTAAGCGCATTTACACATCTGAGAGGAGTGAGTGGATGTTGATGAGACCCTGGGATATACAAACCCAGTATGTCCATAACCATTATCTTCGTCACCAAGGACGTTGACTCTGTCGAGAGGTTGATGTAGGAGCTGTGTTAGATGGTACTTTCTATTGCGCTCTGTACGTGAGCTGGAAGGTAAACTCTCGCGAAGATTGAATAAAGGCATGTAACGAGTCGACATTAAGGAGTCAAGATATGTATGTAATGACGATTGTTCGGATATTACATAACGGAACCACACACAGTTCAAGTACTTAATAATTTCCATAGCACATTCAAGTGGACTCTGCAAATCCAACTGCATTCCTGCCGAGGTCATAAACAGTGAAATAGCGACGCAAGAAGACATCACCTGGCAAAACTTAGCCGCTGCATAAACGATATATCGACATAGTGACGTACCAATAATCCAAAGTGAGCCCCAAGGAAGGTTGATGTCCATGCCAGTAAAGGCAGAAAGGCAGGTGCCTTGCACTTGGAGAATGTAATCTGAAGCCTTCAACGGGTATTCGACGCCACCAAAGGAGAATGAAAGGTCGGGAAGGCTTGGTATCCTAGAGCAATCCACAGTGTATTGTCCGTTCCAAGATTTCTTAGCACCGATCTGTGTGTTCAACATCTCGGCCATGTCGGTCGGGAGTGCGATGAGTGAAGTACCTATTATTGACTGAACATCAAAGGAAGAGAAAAAGAGTAGTTTTGACCAACCAGTGTCAATAGCAGCACCTGTGTTCTCAAGCTCAATAACTTCGTTACCAAAGCGTACACTTGTTAGTTCAACCTCCCAATATGCCTTCTGGCGGATAGGAACATAGTTGATCTTGCCCTTATATGCGGAATTGTCAATACCACCAAAGATGGCCTCACCTCCATCCTGCTCTGAAGCACCGAGGCGGAAGGAGAAGACAGGCTCATCAAGGAGGCCCTGGTTGACCATGTTATAGAAGGGCGGGACAATGTGGTTTACCGAGATGGTATCATAGCCCAGGCCGAGGATACCATCGAATCTGGTGAAATGTCATTATGGTTTTTCGTATATGCTTATTTGTACTCACTTGCCGAAGGCAAATGCTAGTCCCGGTTCCTTGGTCGCTTCTGCGAAGTCCTGACCTCTGATGCGGATATCACCAATGTTCAGAACATCATTGGAAACAAAACCTTCCATTGAACCAGACCCATAGCGGATCTCAAATTCAGAGCCGTTTGCTTTGTAGGTCGACGACGAACTCGAGTCGTACTTGGTGTGGAGGAAGCAAGCAATTGACGTGCACTTAACGCTTGGAACCCATAGATTGCTAGAGCTGTACCAGATGTTTGTCTCTTGGTTAACAACACTGCATGCCACGCGACTTACCCAGTATCAAGGATGACTTTGAACTGTGATTGGATTAGACGGGTGCGATTATAACGAATTATATCTATACATACAGTCTGAGATGGATTTCCGAGAGAGATTTCAGTGAAATATTGAGCATTCATGAAGTCTGAACACGCTCGTTGGGTGAACTATTACTTGTGTCCGTGTAATTATAGATACTTACTGGTAAGGGGAACGCCGTGTCCACCTAGGATTTGTTCTTCTTGCGTCCAGAAAAGCGGTTCACCATTCTCGTGGGACGGCCTGAGACGGCGACCATTTCCACCGCTGCCCATAAGGGGCAGCTGGGTGTCAGCAGATGCGCCATACTTCTTGGCCAGCCATGCACTCTCAAGCTCGGGGTTGCTTGCTGCAGGAGCAAGTTTCTGAAGCTTGAGTTTATGGACTTTGGCGTCTGCAATTATAGGTAGGAGGCCAACGATGAGGGGAGCGATGGACAACAACATGTTGTGGGATAAGGAGAGAATGATACGCCGCAACTGCGGGGAGTACGCCCCTGATGGCAACTGCTGTCACGGGACCCGGAGACGTCATTTCGTCCGTGCTTCCCCCCTTTGGTAATTCCTCGGTAAGGTTCTCCGCCGCTCCGGCACCTCACTCTTCTTCGAGCAATGACAACACGTACAACGAAACAGTCCCCTAATGCAGAAAGCACGCAGCTCAGCCACCTGGAATCACTACTACTGGCACAGGCAGCATGGGAGTCTGGCACAAGACCATCGGCCTGGACGACAATCGCTAAGATTCTCTCTAAACACCCGCTCGTGACGCGTCCCAAGTCCTTCTTTACTGCTCATGTTCGTTCTTAGACTTTCCGAAAGTATATCTAGTCACTTTAATGATATCTCAAACAGTCATGCCGGTCTATGTACGAGAACCTACTCCACGAAGCATCCTTGGAATCGTGCGTTATAACACACAACATAGTTCATTTATTGACATCAATTGTCAGAAATGAAGAGAGCAGCTCTATACATTGTATGCATCTACTCACTGGACATCATCTTCCTACTGAATCTTCACTTAGCTCCCACAAACCTCGCCCTTGCCCAGAAACATTTCCAGCTCCGTTACAATGAACTACGAGAATTGATTGTGGTGGAAGAGAATGCGTTCAAGTAATGTCATGAAGTTGCCATTAAGAAGCTAACCTGAACAAGTTCCTACAGAACCATCCTCAAAGAGATTGAAGAGATCAAATCTGGCAAATGGGACGCCAAAATCCAAGCTAAACTTACCGGTCAGGTACTGCCTGAAAATAAATGGCCTGTGAATGTAAGTGTATGCGTCTCATTTGCTCTCCGGTACCTTACGTATTCATGTAGATCTTAGCACCGTCAATGAGCCGTTAGATCTAAACAATGTATCAGGTACTTCCTCTTCAACTCCTCTTAAGGTAGGTTGTTCTTAACCGTCTTGATACATGTAAGTCAACTCGACTTTTCGTTTGCAGAACGCGGCTTCGGAAAATTCGACGGCAACCAATACGGTTGAAAATATTGCTTCACTTCGGATAGACTCCCAATCTGCAACGGATTTAACAAAAATTGTCTCTTCAAACACTGGAATGGAGGTGGATTCAAATCCCGAGTCCTCGGTAGGGGTGAAGGCGGAGGAAACGAATGACTCACAAACGGCAGGTACTCAAAACAATGATCAAGGCAGTATACAGTTAAGACGAGAGGAAGAAGAAGAAGAAGAAGACATCAGTGCCAGTAAATCAGAAGAGGAAGAAACGGATCGGGAGGACCAGATGGATGAAGCAGAGAACGCTGCTGCTGAGCGGGCTGTCGTAGAAGAACTCACGAAATCTCCTGATAACAAGGTCGAAGGAGAAGACATCGAAATGAATCATGAGGACCAACCCGAAGTTCAGGATGAATCTGAAAAGGTTCAAGAACCTACGGTAGAAGAAGCTTGTTCTGACGAGGAGCACCCTCACACAGCAACACGACGTAAGTATCTCAAAATAAACTTGTATATATCATTATAACATCTTACATAGGTTCTACTCGTAATCAGAGACCCTCTGTTTCTTCAGGGCCCATAGTAGGAACCCGAAAATCACGCCGCCAACAACGAAGACCAGAACTTGATGCCCAATCCCCGGCGGCCACAGAGACAGAGCCCAATGGGGAGGAAGAAACCAAAGCAGAAACGCCTCAACTTGAAGATGATTTGCTGTCTTCTCCAGCACCTGTTGACCCCGTTGGCGCACGAAGACGTGACTGAATCTTCCTATACATAACTTTCACCCTATCTAACAGGTCAATTCAACAGGCAAACGTAAATCTTCCTTAGTAGAAAACGTAGAGTCTCCTCGCGATCGCAAACGTCAAAGGGAGGAATCGGAACCTGTTGACGATGATGAACCTGGTATGCCTCTTCTCAAACCTACGTATGTACACATTTATATATGCTCGTAAGGGCCTTCATCAGGTGGACTGCGGGGAAAGCGACGTGGTGATCGTTCTGAGGAACAGTTGGCGCTGAAACGCTTCCAAAATGTTATTGGCATGCTACACTCCCAAATATCCCAACATCGCAATGGCAATATTTTCCACAATCCCATTCGTACAGTCGAAGCACCAGACTATCATGATATTGTCAAACGACCCATGGATTTAAGGACAATCAAGACTCGGGTCAAAGATGGTCTAATCACTAATTCATTAGAGTATCAACGGGATATATATCTCATGTTTGCGAATGCAATGATGTACAATCGCCCAGGATCAGATGTATACCATATGGCTGAAGATGTGAGTGTACCTCTCACTATACCGTTTTATGTCACTCAAAAACGAAACAGATGATGCACGAGAGCGAAGGATATATTATGACCTTCCGTCAGACGGAAGGCCTAGTTCGGGGGCGACCATAGCTAGTAATACAAGTTATTTATGTTTTGTTTGTGGTTCTAAGTGCAACACGTTCATCCGTACATATACATACTTCGTTTATTTTATTCGTCCAAGTGTTGCAGCTTGAACTATATACATGGTGGTTTGTTCAACAAGGCATGTGGCACCAGGCAGATCAACAGACACAGACAGACCCCTTATCCTCAAGTGATTTTAGCGCCCGACCACCAAGCATCCCCATCTACCACCACTATCCACCCATATAGTCAAACTGTGCTTCCAAGACAAAAACACTGGAGTGTCACTGTTGATGCCCCTCTCTTTTTCGTGAGTATGGGCCAAGCACACACCTGTAATCACACTGACTCAGACTTTATTTCTGTCGTCCTGTCCACTGAATCCGGATGTTTTCAGTGTTGGCTCCTACACAACTCTGGAGTGAGATAACCTTCGTAGATTGGAAAGCAAGTAAACAAGATAAACCCTTGCAATTTTTTCTTCGTTGGCCATACAACACGTAACATCACGACCTGAAAGCGTCCATTGCTTCTACTTGGCCCACAACCACCATCAAGCTCCAACACTTCGCACATGCGGCAACACAAGCACAACAGACGACCGCGAGACAGTAAAGTTCAAGATGAAGATCAGTACACTAGTTCCCGGATGGAAGAGAATTCCGAAGTATACTCACGTCCCCACCGATCCCACCGGCCGGATAACCGTAGAGCTTCGTCGTCGTCGACTCGGTATTACGACGAGGGATACAGAGATATGAACTCCCAGCCACATAGTCGTCATAACGAGGAGACATGGTACTCAGATACTTCAAGGTATAGGGAGGACGATACATATCGGAGAGAGGATGAATATGACATAGGACTCGGACGAGATTCCGACTGGGGACCTCGTCCCACCGGTGATACTCAGTATCCTAGCTTGAGGGACGATTGGTCCCACCAACGTTATGAGCATCCATCGTCTTACCCAGAGCCTTCAACATGGGGAGCTGCTGTATCCCGCGATGCATATGACAGCAGGAACACCTACTACGACGAGTGGTCGTCGGGCACCACCCGTGGTTCCTCTTCTCGCACTCATGATACTGACAGACGGCGACATATAGACAAACGCGACAGAGAAGATGTAGGCTTGTACCGGGACCAAAAGCGGGAGAAAGAGCCCCAACCACGTTACCAGAGCGATTCAGGTTGGGAGATGCGGCACAGAGAAAACGGTTGGGACGATCGCATGCCCGAAGACCCTCCCTTAGTTGACCAGCCTTCCGTTGAAGAACGAGCTTGGGAACCTGCTCCAACATGGAAGCCCTCTCATCGGGACAACTCACAGCATAGACAAACCATGCAATATAATCATCGCAATACCCAAGCAAAACAGCCGTATAATAAATCGCAGAAGCGTTATCAGAACTTCAAACACCAACGACGCGACTGGAGAAACGACGATTCTAATTTGAATAAGTAATTTTCCTCACGCCTTGATGTCGATTTTCATTTGCTGAACCTTCTATATAGCTGGACTCGCCGGGATTATCACTCACAAAAAAAGCCAAACAAAACTACAGGGCAATATCAACCCCAACAGAAAGAACAAGAACACCGTTCAAGATCACGATCACGGTCACCAACAGAATCGTACCATTCACGCGTTTCTTCGCGCGGTGCTTCACGATCACCTTCTCATTCCCCTGCACCCAAACGAAGACGTCGCGAAGCTAGTCCAGTGAAGAGAAGTGTTACACCAAGTGACAAGGATGCCATCAACTGGGTACCTCGAAGTGACCGCGCTTTATTTTCGCGATCTCCTAGTCCAAAACAAGAACCTGTAAGACCTCAAAGCCCACCACATCCACGCAGGAAATCCATTTCGTCTATATCTACAGCCACTTCGGACCGTAGCAGGAGCAGAAGTCCTCAGTCAAATGCTCGCCGTGTTCATCGATTACCACCTGCTTCAGAACCATCAACTACGCTTCCATTCGACAACGGATTGAAAGGCGCTAATTCTATTCCTTTGGCTTCCCAACCTCCATCTAACGGAAAGCACCATACTCACGATAGAAACCATACAGCCTTGAATGTAAGCCTGTCTTTCTCCTTGCCTTTGTCTATACGTTTCTCATTTTTGTAGTCCGATTGGGTAACATCGAGTGATGTTCGTTATAATGAGCCCATGCCACCCCCTGCAATGATTCCTCCCCGTTCAAACTATGGAATTACAGAATTTTCGGAGCCTTTGCCACCTCCACCACTCAACATTTCTCCCCGAACAAATCCGTCGAAGACACCTGGGATGATACCCACGACGAAAGCACAGCCGCCTAGTTCTTCTCTGCGGAAATTCTTTCCAGGGGATGATGAAGATGCTGAACACCAAAGCGGCGATGTTCTCTCTTCAATTAAACCACAACCTAACCAACCTTTCCATCAAACTCCACCCCCCTCTAAAGCAGTATGGCCGCCACCGGAAAACGAAACCGAAATACCTCAACCTCACCTGTCAACTTGGCCCAGACGAAACGCTACTCATTATTCACGTCCTGAGTCGACTTCGGATAGTCATTTATCATCTTCACAATCCCCGTCCCAACCGTACGTCGAGAATACGGCTTGGGACGGGGGAGTACAGCGCCATCGGCTCTCCTCTCACACTTCGACCGCCGTCATAGAGAAAAAGAACCCGGCTCGGGGACACCAAACAGTCGCCGAGCCGCAGGTTCCACTTGCTGGGCCGTCATCACCACATTCCTCCCCTCATGTACCTTCGCAAGCTCCTTCCCTTCCTCCCCCTCCTCAACAACAACAACAGCATCAAGATGACACGACTCAAAATCAACCAGCCTGGAGTAAAACTTCACCGACGACAAAAAAGGACGCATATAGCATCATTGCTCAGGTTGGAGAGGGAACATTTGGTAAAGTTTACAAGGCTCGCAACACACTATCAGGCCTACTTGTTGCAATGAAGCGCATACGTATGGAGACGGAAAAGGATGGATTTCCTGTCACTGCCATGCGAGAAATCAAGTTATTGCAATCACTCCGACACGAAAATGTTGTTGAGCTATTCGAAATGGTAGTCTCCAAAGGTAAGTTGTTTTTTGGCCAACAAATATATTGTCTCATTCTTGATGTAGGCTCTGTATACATGGTCTTCGAGTATATGGATCATGACTTGACTGGAATACTTGCCCAGAATCAATTTGAATTCACACGAGGTCATCTTAAATCGCTGTGTCACCAAATGTTGGCAGGACTGGCATATCTTCACCATAAAGGCGTTATACACCGAGACATTAAAGGCTCTAACATCTTGATCAACAATCGCGGGGAACTAAAGCTGGCTGACTTCGGATTGGCCCGGTTTTACCAGAAGCGACGACGAACAGATTACACAAATCGTGTTATTACACTCTGGTATCGCCCTCCTGAACTTTTATTTGGGACTACCGTATATGGCCCTGAAGTCGACATGTGGAGTGCCGGGTAAGCTTTCAACAAAAAGATACACGATCTGGTAACATAACATGTCCATCTAGCTGTATAATGCTGGAGCTATTCACCAGACGGCCCGTCTTCACGGGTATGGATGAGATACAGCAGTTACATGTTATCTTCCACAAACTTGGAACGCCTACAACCGAACGTTGGCCTTCCCTCGTAAACCTACCTTGGTATGAGCTCGTGAAGCCGGAAAACCAAATACCCAACCGCTTCCGCGACACTTTTCACGAGTCAGTGTAGTTGACAATGGTTAGTTTGTTGTGTATCTAAGCCTTTCTCTTTCCCAGGTATATGACTCCGGCTGCGCTCGATCTTGCCGAAAAATTACTGGCCTATGATCCAGCACAACGTATAACTGCAGTGCAAGCAATGGAGGCACCTTATTTCACTCAAGAGTCACCTTCTGCTGAAATGCCTACTGGGTACGTGGTAGTTTAAAAAGCACACCGAAATATCACTCCTGACGTTTATTTAGGCTTTCGACTTTAGAGGGTGAATGGCATGAGCTCGATTCCAAACGAGAACGAGCTAAGAAGCGGAAGAAGAACGAGGGTGGGGCATAAATACCTTGTATTCCCTTGGACTTTCGCATCTTTTGACTTATGAGTATAGATTTTAATCGTAAAATATGAATTCTGCCGTGTAATGTTATAAGACACATAGTCAAACAAGGAAATTTCAAGCCGAGGCTACTGAAACTTTCACTAGGCCCTTTCCTATGAGGTGTTGTACGATAGATTCAACCTTGGAAAAGAAATTAGTATATTCACATTACACGTAGGTAATAAAAAAAAACTGACGTTAGCAGCGGTCAGTCTAATTTGGTTGTCCCAACGTTTAGTGAATGGTGCCCCTGTGTCTTCTGCTTCTTCCACTTCTCCCAGGCCACCGGCTTTACCTTGGGCATCGTCCTCTTCGCGGTCGTTTTCAAACCAGATGAGTTTATCAACCTGATCAATTGATCCTCTCAGACGACCCTGCTCTATCATCTTTCGGGCCATGGTTTCTGCGGCTCCTGGTGTAAGATCAAGAAGCGCACCGAGACCACGGAATGAGATGTTATTATATATTTTGGAACTTGCTAAGAGATTGTGCTCCATAACTGCGCGATCTAGAACGGTGGATGGACCAGTTCTAGTACTCGCAGCTGGTTCGTTGTCGACATTATAGGTATTGTCGTTCCCTCCAGACGCAAGCCTGTCATTTGAGGAAATTGCGACTTTTGCCAACTGATGAGGTTTGAGGGTTTTTTCGAATTCCTTTATCTCAGCTGAGCGGAGGATGTGGTCAAGGAACATTTTGGAGAGAATGTTAAAGGTTGGTAGATCCACAGATCTTTCGTCTCGGTAAAGAGATGCAAGGACGCGAGATCGGTTAGGTCCTGCTGGTGCAAGGACTGCACACGTAACTGCGGCCACTCTGTATAAAGGATAGTGAGTGTAATTGATCAGGTGGGAATGTATGAACATACAGCATGTGGCGACGCTCTTCCTCATCAATCTCGCCCACATAACTCAGTTCGTGATAACGACTGGCCGCTTCCAGAAACTTGCGGTTGTAATCACTGATGCGTGCTTGACATAACTTAAATTGAAGTGTGATTTCACGGTCTGTGGCAGAATGGACCAGGAGCGCTGCACGATTATAGTATGTTTCAGCCTGTACCGATTCTTCGTCCTCGAGTAGGAGACGGACAATTCGGATATATACGCGTAGCTTGTCTGCGTCAGATACTGTCCTGTGATCAGTGAGTCAATGAATTAGTACTCAGAAATATGGACATTCTACCTTTGGCCTGATTCCAAGGTCGTGCTCATGAGCACTCGTGCAGCCTCACTCCATTCCTCTTCCTCTTCAAAAATATCTGCAAGTTGGAATTTGAGACCATTAACCTATTGGATGTCAGTGCAACTGGATGATTGACGCGTTATCAATGCACCTGTTCTACATAGCTGACGAGACGAGGCTGTACAATTTCCAGAATATCTTCAATAACACGCTTTCTTAGCTCGGTGTCTTTGATTCCACCTTCAGCTAACACCTTGACGAGTTCCGAAAGTACTTGTCTTGCCACTACAAGTCCGATGGCATCCTGGATCACAGTCTCGACGAGCGTGTGTAAGTCTGTTGCAACAGCTTCAGCATCTGAGCGAGCAAGGATCTCTGGGATGAGTGAAATAAATGCGGGGCCTTTGTCTTTCTGTCCAAGGCTCGAATATTCGGCGAGTTTACCCTCCATAGATGGATGATTAAAGGTGTATTAAGATCGAAATATCAATAGGTGACTGCCTAATGGGGAAGCAGGCTGTCATGATGGGGCTGTAACATTTGTTGGTTGATATCGACAGTAAGCTGGCAACCGCTGCTCGCAAATGTCCTGCCTGTGTCTACCTTCTTCCCCACCATCTGGCTCAGCGAGCATTCTGTTCTTCCTTATACAGCTGGTCTCTGTCTACGCTAGTGTTAATCCTATCTACTAGCGTTGTTCTCTTCACCTTCATTACCCTGCGTTCTCTGCTATCTATAGCCTAGTAAACGGACCCCGATTTAATTACTCGCCTTAAATCGCCCACTCAAAATGTCTCGTCTGACGACCTCTCCCTTCCACAAACCGTCGCCATTCATTTTCCCGAGGGAACCAATTAGTCCACCTGAAACTCTGACTGACAGTGGATACTTGTCTACAGGCCTGCCCCAGATGTTTCAAGAACCTAGGCTTGAGGAGACCATAGCCACAAGTATAGAGGTCCCAGGATTTTCCGCACCATCTCGAACCGCAAGTGGTCGCCCGTCCATTTCATACCAGAATTCTAGTCTCCGTGATACTCATGCACGACCTGTCCAACGAAGTTATAGATTCTTCGTTGTGGTTATACCTCCTGCAACAGTGATTCATGAACATGGACAACTTGGGCGCACGTTGGCATCCGGACCACCACATAGACTTTCCCAAGGTATCATTATGCCTCTGTTTCCTACGGCGAGTTTAATGTCTACCTCCGAATCGCGCCATCTTTTGTTCATGCCCATGGTGACAGCCGTACTACCATCGCCGATGACACTACCCCTGGACAAGAGGATCAATCCGTTGCTCAATCTCCGCCCCGTAGTGTACCCGTTAATCGACATGTTCCCAGAAAGCTTTCCCTTTTAGACCGTATTGAACTTCTCGCCCCCCGTCCAGAAAGCAGGGACAGCACAGTTCTTACCTTAGATGTTCCCGAACGGTCTCTTTCCAAGATACTCTCACCTATTGCCCAGGAAGAGGAACCTAAAACTGCCAAGGAACAATTGGATAAGCGGGTCAACTCTTGGAGAGCTACTGCCATCGTCAAACCTACACCGTTAGCAGGGCGCGGCCAAACAAGCCTTGAACCGGTTAATCTCCCTAATAACCTCTCACTTGATGGGGATGCGGTCGGCCTTGATGTAGAACTAAAATTGGAGGATTTTACTTGGTCAATTTCGTCTGTGGGTCCTGATGACTATGACATCGTGACAGTTGAAACGCTCTCTGAGCGCCTTCCATCTCCTGACATAGCCCATCGCATGCTCGAAGACTGTCCACCGACCCCATCCACGGCTACTAGCTGGGGCCCACCTTTATCCTGGCCGGCCAGTCCTTTGAGTGACTTTAGGGCGCCTTCTTTGGACCTTGGCTTCCGCTCAGTTTTCAGCAGACCTGTTACTCCTACTACTGCGACGTCTTGGGGACCGACATCACCGGCCATGTCGGCCTACGGACAGTACTATGACTATTCCCCAGCACAATCTGTGCATCTTTGCGATCGTGCTGAATTCAGTCGCCCGGTTACTCCAATGACCGCAACGAGTTGGGGTGCACCACTTTCTTATCCCCCGTCACCTATCACTCCTTATCATATCGGGACTCCGGACGCTGCACAGCGTTCCTTCGATCTTGCACAAGAAAATCAATTCACCCAGGGGCAGCCTCGCAGGGTAAAGCAACAACCATGGAGGAGTGTCTGGCCGTATTTCCGGGCTTCAGAGGCAGTTACAACTGAAAATTCTAAGGTCCCTTCTCGGATGCCGGGGTACCCCCAACTCTCTATCTGTGAGATTCCACTCTCGTGATATTGGGATTGATTCTTATTACCTCACCTAGACACTCCTGTGTATCCCCATTTTGATCTCTATCCAACCCCAGCCGCTTCGATGACACAGAAAGATGCTATAAAACCCACTGTGGAATGGATTTTCCTAAAACCACAGTATCCAAATCTTTGTGTTTGTATGTATCATTAAATCATATTCGAAGGGTATCCGCATTGAGCTTCGTTTTCAGATGCACCGGTCTATCCCTTCAATCTTATTTCAATATATCCTGTAATCTCATCTGAGGGACATGTTGAACCGTCTGTTTGCAAGGTTGCATCACAATATCCTATCTTTGATTTGTGTAAGTGGGACTCGTCTTCCTTTCCCTCAGCCGGTCCAATACCTAAGTCGCTCTGTAGACCCTGCAGTGGGAAAGCCAGAGAAGGCCATGTCTTCTCAAAAAACTAATTGCACCTACCCAGCTCTTAATATATGTGGGTCTAATGATGTTCAAGAATGCCAGCTTATTCACTAGCATTGTAGATCCTGCGGTCTACCCTCACTTCAACATATATCCAACTATTGATCGAATTGTTTCCTCGAATGAGGGACACTCAAGTTTCTACAGTGCTTACAATTATCCGGCTTTAATTATTTGTAGGTTTTCATTTATCAATATATAGAAATCCGGACGTGACTCATGGAAAACCAGATCGGACGGTTTATCCTCATTTTGATATTTATCCATCTATAAACGCTAGAGAATTGAAAGCAGAAACTGCTAATCCTCGTTTGGGCGTCCAAGTGCACCTACCAATCCTTTCTCCTCAGATTACTATCTGTAAGTTGAGTCGAAATCATATTTGGACGATCACTTGAGTGTAACTCTTATATGATAGACCCGTCGTCATACCCCAATCTGAAGATCTATCCACCAGTCACTGTTCAAAAACCCAAAGAAAAAGTTGAAGTTCCAAATGTCAGAGTAAAATTATCTGTTCAATATCCTGATTTTGATATTTGTACGTGTGTTATAGTTGTTAGTTTCATGCGCTCACAATCCATCAGACCCATCGATGTACCCAAACCTCAATATCTATCCTTCTAGCTCGGAAACATCCCAGACTAGTGTAGTAACAACGCGCCCTTTGGCTGTTGTATCAGCATCACAATACCCCATCTTTGATCTGTGTATGTCCTCCCTACAAACGTGTTAGCATATACTGACGTCACTTAGACCCAGCTGTGTATCCCCACTTCAATATCTATCCGGCGCGCACCGAACCTAAAGATAAGATGACATTGGTTCCCGTATCTGTGACATGGCCAATTTACCCAGTATTCAATCTCTGTACGTAGAGTTTCTACTCTGTATATTTGTTCTTACAAGTTTCGTAGATCCTTCGGTGTATCCTTGCTTTGACCTATATCCATTTGTTCCGAAGGTGCAGAATCCTGGCGTCACCCGGCGCACTTCGAATTCAGTCAATGTGTTACTGGGATCATGTAAGTTCCATCCTGTAATTGCGGAATCAATAATTCAAGCGATATTATTTTGGTAGATCCCATTATATGCGTTTACCCCCCTGTTTACCCACACTTCGAGTTATATCCTGCGAAAATGGCCAACATCCAGTTAACCGTTAACGAGCCTGTGGCATTGAATAACTCTTCGACCTATCCAACCTTCAACATATGTAGGTCCTCATTCGTCGCTATTACTTTCCTGTCACCTTACAGATAAGCAGATCCTTCGGTTTATCCAAATTTCAACATATATCCTCCAGTTGCCATGGCATTTTACCCACCTAGAAAAGATGTCGTATCACAGCAGAGCCATCCGTATCCATTCCTTGATATCTGTTAGTATTCTCCACATTATTATTATTATTACCGCAAGAAATCTTATACAATATCAGATCCAACTGTCTATCCTCATTTCAGCATTTACCCAGCTATATCTGGCTCAAATGATCGTGATTTTATGCTCAGCGCCAACACGACATCCATTGCTCGACATACAACGAGGAAATTGAAGTTTCATCATGATCTTGAGGTCCTCAGGTTTAATGAGGTCCGGTCACATAGTGGTACAAGAGCGCCAATACCTGCAGGGCTGGACACACTGCATTCCGGATCGCTACGCTCAACCCGGCGAATCGCATTGGCTCGTTCTCCAACGGGTCCGGCAATGCATAGATCGATGCCCCCACCTGCTTTACCAAGCCCAAGTCGTAGGCTCCCTACACCTCCTTCGTCAGGATCTGTCCGGTCTCCTAATGGTTTAGAACAATTGGCCTCCTACAGAGTCGAGGCGAATGCCAGTTCTTCAAGTCGTCGACTGAGTGTTCTGAGCGTTGCAAAACGAGCGTCTATGATGCAGCCTCTGCGGCAAATGCCCCCTCCAAAGTCAGCGGATACGATCAGACGACATAATGACAACATACCTACGAGCCAGCCTCCAGGTCTGAGCAGGGCGGCATCTTTAGGCAATGCTAGGTCAAGAGCTACAAGAGTCAAGTCAAGCTCCAGAGAATCATTCACGCTACAACGAGTACCGGGTGAAGGACTTTCTTGTAAGATACATTCATATACTTGATTTTTACCGTTTGCTCAAATACCGTGTCACAGTCGAAGTGAAATCCATATCACCGACAATACCACATACCGGTCAGACGAAGGTCGACTTGTCTGATTACCCTTTTGTATGAGCGTGATATTTTGTAGTCTCAGTCAACTTCTATCTTACATTTGTGTTTAATACTACATGCGCGGCGGCTTTCTCAAAATCGCCTATCGACTTCATAAGAATTCCTCATCATCTGAATCATGATTTGCTAGATATGGAGGTGGGGCATCAATCACCGGAGAACGCCCTGAAAGCGTTGTTGGAGGAGCTGGTGATAAAGCAGGATGTGCCGAGCCACCCCGCGCAGCTCTTGCGGTTCTTTGTTCCCTCTCCATTTCATCCTTAAGTTCCTTAGTCTTCCTGTCATCAATATATGCCAGTTTTACCTGGTGGCAAGTGCAGTCAGTAAATCAATAAAAATTAAAGAGGGGGTTAATACTCGTTCTGCCGCAGCCTGTAGATTCGCCTTTTCATTCGCTTTGGCTCGTGCTGCTCTTTCGGCTTTCTCATCTTCCAGGGTGATCCTGTCGCGCAGTATTGTGGCGCCCATGCGCAAATCATCCACGTGTTTAGGATTAAATTTATAGTATGGCTGGAAATCCTTGACCTTTGAAGAATCCCTACCTGTATTACTATTCGTTCAAGACTCATGGGCAAAAACACACCATCGGACGAAACCCCATCTTTGTAAACAAAGTGAATAGGTAAATCACTCTATCAATCAAATTTAGATCGTACTTACCTCTATCGCATACTCTATTGCACCTTTCGGGTTCATCAAGTCTCGTTGGATAATACTATTCGTGGACTTGAACTGTTGGTACTTTGGATTGTCGGGTTCTTTCAATAGATTTTCGGCAATGGTCAATAGCGTCTAAAAGAAATCAAGATTCAGGATATCGAAAACAATTCACAACTCGAGAGTCTGAAATGAGTTACTTTGAGGGAAGAGGTTGCTTGTTCTTTGGAATTGGGGCGTATTATTCCTGGGTCAAGACAACGACGGAAAGCCTGGCGGCGGTCATGTTCTGCGGCAAGCTGTGCGGCGGATTTCTGTGTTGGGTTTTGACTTGCTCGTCGCAGAGCTGCTGCTGCCAGAGCTTCAGAGGACAGCCGATTATGCTCACAGTTTGGAGATGTAGGAGGCATAGACATAGCTGTTCGTCTTAATTGAAAGGAAATAGACAGGCAGTTAGTGGCAATAAGTAGTTTTGTGGCAGTCAGGAGACTGTGGGTATTATACTAACGATAACAGAGTCACGTATATACGAGTCAGAGTGACATTATTGCTAGTATCATACAATGCCGCTGTTTCAGACTGGATAATAGATATAGACCCTCTCCTTTGTCGTACAGATTACAGATTACATATTCTTTATTTTATAACCCATCTCCTTCAGGACCGGGATCTATAATAGGGTAATTCACGAAGGAACCACTGCGAAGGTACTTGGAATCACCGTAATCGCCTTCTATTGAAGAATCACTACTCCAATATTCATGATTTGAGAAATTGCTAGGACCCTTTCCCTTATCGGATTTTTGTTCTGATGATAAACCATGAAAAGAGTTGAATCTACTGAAAAACCCTGATGAACCGATCCTTCCTTTGTGTTTATTCTCAGGAGATGGTTGAATAGAATCGGGTTCAGCGTCATGGCTCTCGGTATTTGAAGCGTGCTCGAGTAGGTCGCTGGCCCATTTGCGGCGAATCCTTGATGACGACAAAGGGTCACGAACATTACCCTCACCATTATTGTCAGGACCAGGAGATGGGACCTCGTGTGTGCGGCCTCGTCTATAAAACCACTGAGATCCGTTGTTAAAGGCAGCCTCAGCATCTGTATCGACCGAGATCGGTCTTTCAAGTCCATTTGCAGGAGGGGATCGTTCTTGTTTCGACGGTTGGGTGGGGATAGGTTTCTCTTCATCCTGTGTCGTCGTGGGATATAAGAGTGCCTGACGGTGCTGTAAAGTAGAAAATAGCTTGCCGCGAGACAACTTTTGTACGGTTTGTCGACCTAATAAGATCTCCTGCTCAATTCTATATCTATTTTTGATCATATGAAGCTGGAGAAGCACTGAGAGAGGGTATTGCTTTTAGAGGAAGAAGGTAAACAAACCTTCGGCCATGTCACAAGCTGTCCCACTCGGAACATACGTTCTAGTTCAGGGGGGTCTGGGTCTGTCAGAATACGGAACCAGTCCTATATGATCCTGGTCAACTTGACAATAAAGGATTAGATTGATGAGTGTTTACCCAAAATCGTGTTCGAGGCCAAATCCTTGCATTAATTTAGCTCTAGGTAAATGGGAGAAGCGGGGGAACCTACGTTACAGAACCATCAAAACGCTGTAAGAACACACTGGACCAATCTTGTCCTAAAAGTTGTGGTAATAATTCCAAATCTCGAATAACCTTGAAATTCTTGGTCAACTCTAGTTTGAGCCATTGTTCCGCAGCAGAAAGCAAGAAATTTCCTCTCCATCCTACCCAAACCATATCAGAAATCAATTCTGGTAGATTATGTTAAAAAACTAACCTTTGCCTTTGCGATGAGCTACTGGCTTCCCCGCTGACCCCCTAGGCGCGAAGAAAAATAAATGTACATGTGGATTGACTTGTGATACGACGGGGTTTGTCACTAGAAGGTGGATAAGTATTATTGAACGACTTGTTTCTATGATTATATCACTATCTCACCATTGAAAAATAGGTTGAGGGCTTGAACTGGAATGTCAACCCTGTGGAAGCGTGAGAATGGTCCTAATTTGGTTTGATGGACGAATGGGATTTTTACCTCAGGGAACCATCCTTGAAACGGCTTCCCCAGCTCCAAGGGACAATTGTTCCATCTTTGAGTTTCTGCATTAACACAACAGGGTTTAGGATTCCAGGAACTGCGGCAGAAGCAAGCAAAGCACTCCAAATCACAGTGTCCGGGGCAGTGATGTAGTTCAGTAACTTTGTGGGTCTGAGTATATTTAGTTTGTCATGCGTGTTAATTATGGACGATAGAACATACGAATGGCGGTCAGCAGGGATCACAGATACGTTGAGAATCGCCCAGTTCTTAGATATGCCTCTTTGAATGTCATTGATCCATTAGTGAAGAAGGTGCACTATTGTCCTATCAGTATGATTCTTTCTAATCAGTATATAGCTTGCCTTCCGTGCCCAGCTAGCATCAATTTATAAGAAAACAAAATAGGAAGAAACAGAGCAAATACGTACGTGACACTATCAAAACGAGCACCTGTCTTCATGAAACGCTTGAACCACACACTGAAAGGCTCTTCGCAGGCCGTGATCCTATTGGCAAGCTCAGGGATCAACAAAACTCTAAGCTCATCTTCTGTCCTTGTGCACACCAATGCAGCAATTAGGCCGCCTGCACTAGTTCCTGTGATGACACGGGGCAGTATTCCTTCATCAAGGAACGCTTTGATGACACCAAAATGATCTATGGGTTTCTTAGCAGAAGGAGATGCTTGAGTAGAGAACAACTCACAATAACCAAACGATGCACCACCTGATAGACAAAGTGCTGTGACACCTATTTCGATATTGAGCAGGCTGAAAGATGGTCAGATAGAAACTAACCAAGGTTCGTATTGGCACTCTTGAAGAAGCGTTTCTTCTCTTCAATAGAGAGCTCTGGTGTTTCTCTTATGAATTTGAGGGAACTCTCAAGCTCATCAAAGTACGCTGAACAGACGATGAGTGTGAGCTTCCGTAAAATTGGATGAGAAAAGGTGCACACCTTCAATCAAGTCCTTGGTGCCGAGAAATGTCTATTCATGCAGATTAGTACCATACTGAATGACATGTGCGTATGGTATCACACCTCGCTATACAACCTACAATCGGGTGAGTGGAAAATTAAATGGTAAGTGTATATTGGATTACCTTGGAGACTCAACAGCAGCAAAATTCGCACGTATACAGGTTTCAAGCACGCCGAGACACCCGCGAGTATCTTGCTTTTCCCGGAGGTTTCTTAATGAACGTCGTACCTAGAAATATACATTTTGAGCATCCACGAAGCGTTGATGACCAACGAAACTACCTTGCGAACAAGCTTCCAGTCGTAGAAAGGATCCTCGTCAACCTTCTTCCATTCATCAAACTGGAGGAATTCGTCTAACGCTTGTGCAGCATCCTTCCATGCCTGACACAGAAAAATGGATTTTAAGAGATTTGAATTTCGTAAGCGCATGTGCATACCTCGTAGGATTGAGCACCCCGTAATCTCTTACGAAGTCGACCTTTCTTGCCCCTCCCTACATCTGTTCAGATTTAGGTGTCCAATGTAACAAGGAAACCACCCACAAGCAGATATCCATTCCTTGGTGTTGACAAATTGTCGTATGATTACATACAAACCAAATTCAGCAGCTATGAAGAGGAAAATGAAGCCCTAATGACGAGCATCAATATAAAGGCCCTAGTGTCGGTTGGTAGATTAAGTAAAGCTTACCAGGAGCGGCCAACGTAAGAGTAAGAACCACCAGTCATCCCGTTTATGTCTATCCTTTTTCCTTCTCCTTCACAGCTTGCGTTAGCCCTTGCGTGAACCAACAAGTTATGTACCAACCGTTTGTTAACCTTAACATGAACAGGGGCAAAATCCGATAGGGCTGATACCTTGCGAATGCGAGATGTAGTGCCATTTGGAGTTGTTGGAAGTACTGGAGATGCATCTCCTCCATTGTGGTCAAAATAATGGTCATCGAGTTCAAGTGCATGAGCAAAAGCTTGCATATGGCTGTCATGATATGATGACACCAGTAAGTATCAATTCGTGGCGTGTAGAAAAGCAAACATACGATTCATCGGCTAAGTCCTCGTTTATAAGTTGTTCAAATGTGCATTTGGTGCCCTTGCTAGGTTGTACCATGGTGGCTAATTGGAGTACGAAATCCAGACGGTGGTGATGTGGGGGACCTTACCAGCGGTCACGTGAAAGACGGATCACAAATTACCGATCAACCCCAAGATTAATATCAATGTTAGCCATCGTTTACATCCCTATCTCATGAATCCTGACTTGATACGTCTGCTTTCTTTGTTACTCTGGCTTGTCGATGTCTCAAAAGCAGCGCCAATTCGGGACACGTCCACTGCTTCCAATTGGCTCGCTTGTCTTGCTGCTCTCTTGGTATTCTCAGCGGTCTGTCTATTAACCTTCAAATTACTCTTCCTCCGTTATCGTCGCAAGAGTACCTTAAGAGGCCCTAGGCCGGTGGTTATAGGAAACTCCTACGTTAATCGCTATGTTCATGTTTCTAAATCTTGCAAAAAATCCACCAAGTGCAAGGCGGGTTTCCTCGTCGGCTTCGCTGGTTCCCCTGTATTCGAGACTGGCTTCAAACCGAGTGAAATTATGCTAGTCTACAGCCACTCGGACGCTTCCAGAGGCACAACTAGACATGATCTGTCTCTGGAAACAACTACAAGTAACAAAACCAAAAGGAGCGTGGGTTCTCTCATCGGCCCAGTGATTTTGTTTAAAGAACAACAATGGGCAACCAAAGAAAAATTACAAGACAAGACACAAACATTGAAGCATTCCAAGTCCTATTTCACGCTCCCTAGGCAATTCTCTCTTGACCTCGGTAGAATCCGGCTCAAAAAGCAACCTACAGCCAGTGAGCCTGAGATGGAAAGTTTACCCTGGCCCCATAACCTTCTCCAACACGCTACTCATCATATGGTCAAATTATACTCCGAATCAGAAAACTCTCCTAATAAATGCGCAGATACCAAGAAACCAACTCTTCCATTGCAAACTAGTTTGAACGGCGTAGAGATAACCGTGTCGGAGGAGTGCCGTCAACCTATTCCCGTTTCTCCATTGGTAATTCTTCCGGATCAAGGCCAACACCTGAGATTAGGCATCCCATCTCTTCATCCAGAAAACAGGTCCCCACCTAGTCAGATTTGTCACCCGTATAGTCAGCCATCGGTCACGTTCCTTAAACCTGCTCCTGGTCGCTACACACGGAGAGCCTCACATTCTCCCAGTTTAAGCATTATTGAAGAGTACTGCCAATCAAATGGACCAGATTTTGTGAATGAACTTGGATTTATTAACTACTCATTGCCAAGATCTCCGCTGCTCGACCACAACCAAGGGGACCGTCTATCTGACTTCTCTGTGACATCCGTAAAAAGTCCACCTACTGCTCACAACGGATGTGATTCCCTCAGGCGACGAGACAGGGTCAAAGCTTCTCTAATAAGGAGTCGTCGCAGTCCGTCGTTAGGACCATCTCCTCTGCGTTCAATGATATTGCCTGATCCTACAGATGGAAGCCGGGACATGGCAAATAATAATACTGTCACTGCTCGGTATTCGAGGACAGCACGCAATTCGTATAGGAACCTGGGCCTTGGTCTTCCTTCAATTGCTTTAACTGGGGTTGAAAAGGGGGAGAAACGTACATCTGCTGGAACAGTTAACATGGTTGATTTTCTCCGCGAGCTTGCAGAAGAGACAAAAGACTGGGACGAAAGTATAGCTCTGGATGAAGGCTTTAAGTCTATGATACAGCAAACCAAACCTGTTTCTAGTCCGAACAACGATTCTGTGGAAGAAGGGTGTTCTACTTCAACTCCTACGACACCTACCAACAAATATAAAGACAAACGACGATCACCGCCACCATTCGTTTCTTTCTGGCTTGAGGATACACCTAGTTCTTAAAGGTCTGTCATTCAGTTTCTTTATATTCTATCTCTCTAATAGGTCTGGCTATACAGAGCATGATATCATCTTGTTTTGTATTAGTGTTACCTTATTCCCTTCTTTTCCACTTATTTTTTTTGATGTATATACTACTCCGCCTGTCCTTTTCCTTTTTCCCGCTATTTTATTTATTATTATTATTATTATGATACCAAATTCGATCATGATGATGATACAAAAGTCCACGCTGCTATAATGTTAAGCACCTATTCCTGGTTTATACTGCTTTGCTAAGCCATTTTTTGAGAGAAACCTGGCCAGTCTTATCTACGATTCGTCTAACATCGTCCCTTTCAAGAGTCGATCTATATCTTGTGAATTCTTTTGCTATGGCGTTTGAAGAAGCAGATGTTGGTACAAATATCCTACTTGCTATTAAATGTTCAAAGGCCTGTATATGAATATTAGTAGACTGCATATGTGAAGACGGAACACGAACAGAAAGTAGCTTACACTGAATAGTATTGCCTTGGAACATCGTACCATACCAATACTGCCTCCATTAACTTGAACGGGAGCTGCCATGGATGCTCGAAGTTGGTTGCGGAATGTTGAGTAGAGCATTTCGAATGTGAATATATCATGGCCCGCTGTGATTGAATACATGCAAGAGACAAGGAGACATATGGAAGGGTATGGGAAATCTGAAATAAAATAAAATAAAATAGCGGTGAGAATCAGTACTATACAAGGATCAAAGATAGAAACGGACCAAATGAATCATTAATATGTGCTCGAGACCGTTGCGAAGAAATTGCTTGTGAGATAGAAGAATTGGTTATATACGGTGATGCGGGTGTGAGTCTGGCAATAGAGTAGGTCTAGCAAATTAGATGTAAGTACGGTGTGGTGTGCTAAAAAGCTAAGAACACACCAAAATTCGAGAGAGCAGCGTAGAATCTTTGGAAATTCCAACAGTGTCTTTGATTTTTTCAATAAATTCTTCATTGTCCATCAAGTCTGAAATCCGTCGTTCCCATGTTTCCTCCCATTCTTTTATCACACACACAGTCATAGTTAGTTTTGGAGTGAGTACCTTCCTGGTTAGAGATAACCAGTGGTCATCAACGGTACTCCTTTAGCTCTAATCACTCGACCAGAAAATCGACTCTTCACCCTCTTTTCAAGGAGGTTGATGGTGTCAATGCGTGTAGTCATACCAATTACTGCGATTCCCTTATTATCCATACCCGTCCGACAGCTTTGTACAGTATCTAAAAGGCAATACAGAAGTGCTTGCCGAGGGTGTAACGCAAATAAATCGAAAGCATCAAGAATAACGATAGTTGGGTGGGATAATGTGGGTATCGCAGATATTAGTGCTGGGAGGTGTGAAGGAGGGGGTAAAACCAGACTGGTTTCCAATATTGGTTCCGCAGCTGTTGTTTGGGTATGGTCAATAAAAGGGTTCTCATTGTCATCCTGGACGATGAAATCATCCTCATTGTCGTCGTTGTCATCATTTTCTAGGAAAGATTGTCCAGTTTGTTGGCCTAATTGATAGGCAATTTCACGCATTGCTAGGCGGTCTGTATGGTGTATCCACCCAGAAAGACGAATAATTATGGGTGTTTGAGAAAGAGATTTTAGGGATTTGTCTAATATCTGAGTCCGAAGTTAGACACAAATTTTATGAGGTCAGTAATCATACTCACTGTTGACTTGCCGGATCCTCGAGGTCCAAGGAGGAGGCAACTGTTTCCCTCTGAACGTGAAACCGTACCATGTAATAGACCCTCCAATTGTTTTATGGCAGAACTCTCTGCATCTGCATTTGACATGTCGAACATTTTGCTAGGGTCCTGAAGAGCTGCTAGAATAGCTTTCGCTGGGCATTGAGACATGGGTAGAATTCTTGTGGTAGGACCTTCGATGTGCGTAAGGTATTTGATCTTTCGGGTTTAGATGGTGGTGTAGCTAGGTGTTGATAAGTCTTCTGTTTTTGTGTGGTAGTGGGTATAATTGCGGGTGGTTCTTGGTTACTCTGGGATGGGGATGGAGGGGTCGGTAGGTCTTGGCAGATATGGGTGTAGCGGCTATTGCCCGCTGGAGGCGCTTTGGTATGGTTATTTCAACGACGGGTTTGGATCTTAGGGTTCGCCTTATTGGTAAGGGAGGTTCTGCATTTGCGTTATGTGTGGACTTGCGCGTTCCCGGGGTTTGCTGTAGATCTCCTTGTAGCTTGCGGGTGCGGGACTTGGTTGGAGAGGGCGAGGTCAAGGTGATATCGGATTGGAGTGTGTTGTTCGCTGTCTTGTCTTGACGAGAGCGTGTTAATACAGATTTAGTTTCCTCAATAGAGATGGGTTTGGCAGTTCGTTTTCCATAAGTTCTCCGGACCTTTGGAGTTGCTTTAGTAGCTGAACGGGTATGGTGAGTAGGTAACTCGTCACCCAAAGCTGGGCGTTTGGATGGAGAGTCGTCTGGGGGATCCGCAGCCTTACGCTTTGGCATGGTAGATGGTAATTATTGTTCCTACGTGTGCTATGTTCGCGTCTGGTCACAATCACGGGTCACAACAAGACTTGGACATATCTAATAGACTTCAATGGGATTTACTGGGTCAGTTTCTTCAATCCAATCTTGTTCTCCCACTAATACAGTTACAGACTGGCTCGCTGGATTAATGCTCCGCCCACAGGGCTGTCGCTTGTGCGAGAAAACCTTGCGTTCAATCATAATGTATGACCACCAAGCACATTGGTCTCCTCCCTCGTTCTCATGTGGACCAGGCAATTTTCCGAGGCAAATGGAATGTATCCATACGCTCGTATCGTTCTACCTTGAGCCAACTCCCTGGATTTCAGTCTACACCAGATAGGTTTATGTGTGCCTTGACCATGGATGAAAACGTATTTGTTCTCTTGGAAGACCCAGCAGCACCAATGAGGTCTGAAGTACTCGCAGCTGCACCACCAGGCCAGGAGGCAGCGTATCTGCAAGGGTGTACTCATTATCGTACCACTTTTCTCACTCTTCGACCCCCAGGAGCCCTTGAGCAAATATTGGCCCAACTCAAGGCACGATGGGTGTCAGTACGGCAGACATCCAACACTCAGTCCAGGGGCGGACAGCCTTCAGGCCCTCAGATAGTCATCGATGGTCAGGTATTTGCCATTGGCAGTGATTGGATAGTGCGAATAGGCAACGTGGTTCTTGCTGGTGGAGCGATTAAGGGGATGTTGCTCGAGGTGCAGTCGTATTCTTGTCTTCTCTGTGATGCAAACTGATCTTCTTTATAGGCCGAATATTTGCCCTTGCCACTTTTACATTCATCCAACATGGATGGGACCTCAGAACTACTTTCTAATCTACTGACGTCGATTCTACCGAATGTGCCAGATGCAAAGACGGTAGCAGTGACCATGAGTGAGACGCAATGGGAAGACTCAATGTATACCCGAGAAGAAGATGAAAAGCATGGGCAGGAAGCTGAGGCGACATCAAATGCAGATGATATTTACGTAGTTGGACACGAGGATATACCTACAAGCAAGAGGGGTGACTGGGTTGGCCTGGACCGGGACCGGCGGTCAGCGTTTCTGATTTTGGGGGCATTGCGTTCGGAGGGGATATTGTAGACTAGAATATTGCGGACTAGAATAATCGTAGTGATGTACCTTGTCACACTCATCACTGCATCAACTTCCCCCCACTTGGCCTTGGTCGTTCGCCTGAGTCATTTGACAGATGCACTGACCGTCATTTAGCTCAAACTCGACGTTAGATGCAGATAGACACCTCCTATCATGTCCCTCAATGTAGCCAAGGCCTTTAAATGCCCTATCCCTATCGCACAACGACGGCTATTCGCCCAACTTCGCCATGATTCCACTACCCGCCACTTCTATCAAAACCGCCAGCTTGAGCTCTACGCCTCCAGAGAGGCTCAGCGGCTTACTCTACGGCAGCTTGTAAGTACTTTCGTATCGTCTTTTTTCGTGTCAGACTATTGAATCACGACTAGGTTTTCTACGGACGTCATATGGATGAAGAACGTCTCATCAAGGTCTTCTGCTTTGCCTCGGTCTTCTTACACCCTCCTCTCTGACACAAATACAACAGAGCGCCAACTATGTACGCACGGAACTACCTGTCCGAATTGCTCATCGCCTGCGGGATCTCCAAGCACTACCATATGTAGTCGTCACTCAAGAAGGAGTTACAAGGGTCTATGAGGTGCGACCGATCGACCACTCTCCAGTGTACCCTAACCGAATATCCTCCAGTTATATTGGACCGCATTCGAGAAGTCCGTCAACTTCACACTGTGGTTATTTAAAGATTCTTGTTCTCACACTGCTACTTTTCCTTTTCAGATTCCGCCGTTATCCCCCCATTACCACTCTTGAAGAGAACGTTAAATTTTGTGAATTTGTTTCAGGACTTCTGGATGAGCAGTATGTCTGCTCTCATACTAGACCCAGAAATCTGCTTATTTTATATATCTATCTAGTGCGACGGTCATTCCAAATCTATCTTTGGGTCTTTCGCTCTCATCACCACATCTGGCTCCCGACGAGCTTGATTCTGTCATGCGACGAATGTTAGTTTCCCGAATCTCACGGAGAGTTTTGGCCGAACATCACATAGCTCTCACAGATATGTACATGGGACGCCGTGGAAAAGAAACTTCTGGAGAACCACATGTGGGCATCATCTTCACAGGCTTGAATGTCAAGAGAAGTATAGAACGTTGTGCGAGGCTTTTGAGACAGCGACCGACTTGGGTTGAGAATTTTGATGGAGAAGAGGTGCATGTTCACCATTGGCCAGAGGTGAATGTCGATGGTCATCTAGATACACAGTTCCCATATATACGGGAACACCTTGAGTGAGTTTATCTAGACTTCGTTCGTTTTATCTTATACTTATTTGCCTTTAGATATATAATCTTTGAGCTTTTGAAGAATGTATGTGATTCGATATGTCTGATTTATGATTTTCCCGTGTGCTTACATCGTAAAGTCCATGAGGGCTACTGTTATGACACATCAGAACAAACCGACATTACCACCGATCAGAGCGACGATTGCAGCTGGGGAAAATGAAGTTGGAATCCGAATATCCGACCAAGGTCAGTCACTTGTGCCGAAAAACCCGAAAACCCCATTCATACCTCTGTCCGTATATATAGGTGGTGGCCTATTCACATCCGAAAACCAAATCAAAGAACCATCTGATCTCTTTTCATTTTCGCATGTCCGCAATGCAACCCGGATGGAAGACACACGGATTGGTGCATTGCGCAGTGCTAGTACAAGTGAACAGGGTGTTCGAGCAACAGTAGCTGAACAGGTTCATCGATGGAAAGAAGCCAAGTTACCTGATATGACTTCTCCTGAAGTAGGGATTGAGATTCATCCTCGAATCGGTATTGGGCTTCCAATGAGTAATATTTTTGCTACGTGAGTCAATATATTTTCATTGTTTCAACGTAAGGTATTCATATAGCCTAAGGTATTTCGGTGGATCTTTGGAATTAGTATCCCTCGATGGTTGGGGGACCGATGCTTACCTTCGGCTCCCAAAGCTGGTATGTTACATGTTTTTCTAACTTGTGTCTATGTGTGTGTTTTTATAACTTTTCATTTCATTAGGGAACCAACTTAGAAGGCATTGAAGTTTAGAGCCTTTCTTATCGTGACCTCGGCTTTCTGTATTATTAGTTGTCCAAACCATGTCTGCTTCATTTTCGCACAATTCCCTCACGATGAGGGAAATGTCTATTGGTTAAATCATTTTCATCTATTTACATTGCATTCTATTGTGTCCGCACGTTGCATATTGGGTCGTTGGTTGTCTCGTAAATAACATCACATTTGACAGCTTTTCTTGTGTCATGGACGACTAATCAGACTGTCAACATCAGGGTTCGTAGAATATTTGTCCAAGTAAGGTACAGTGCACAGGTTAATAATAAAAGTACAAAAAATCAGATAGTTAGTACACCTCAGAAATATTCTCTTGCTTTGACATTATGATACAGCTGGGTCTGCTTCAGTTCCCCGGCTTGACATCCATGTTTCTGGACCCTAAAATATTCCATTTGATCAGCTTTCATTAGCACCTCAACATATACATACATAAGACAAACTCACGGTACGATTTGCAATCCGTTGATACTTGACTCTCCGTGCAAACCATTCTTTAGCAGTTACACCAGGTTCAAACTTCCGCTTCTCAGGTACTGGATATGAAGCCACAGCACGCGCAATTAGATCACTACCAAGTGGTGGTGAAATTAATGCGCGTAAGACTTGTTTGTTTGATGGACGCTTGAAAAATACGATGGAGTAGCGTTCGTATGCTGATTGTGCGCCTGGTGGTGGACTGTATATAGAACATGAATATTATAGAAGGTTGAAAAAAAAAAGGAATTGACTAGTGGATCAAATATTAATAAAACTTACATTACTCGATGCATATTGCTTCGTAGAATCCCACCACTGAAAATAGAAAGTGCATCTCCAATATTGCATATTGCATGATCTGGAATTGGCTTTTTTTTTATTTATTTACCAAGTTAGTCGATATCTGAGGAAATGTGTGAAGTACAAACCTTCACGTATTGCCAACTATCTGTCCCGGGAACTAATACTTGTAGCCCACCAAGCCTGTTGTGCAAGAATGACTTCAAAGTAAAATATACAATTAATTATGTAAAAAAAATTACAGGAATGATTTCTTACCAGAGAGCCAAAATCAGTATGTGCGCCAATGGCCTTTTTATAAACATCTCCACCTTCTTTAACTGGGGGATTCTTGATTATCCTCGCTTCACATCCACTGTGCTCTTTGGAAACATGTAAACCCGCTAAAGTGCCCTCAGGCAACCCCAGCTTGTCATTAAATATGTCAAGAATTGTGTTGGTTATCGCGAGTGACTTCAAGGAAAATGGGCGAACAATCTTGTCCATGTTTTCCGGATCTTGGACTGGTGGGGGATACGTACGAAGGACGGGAATTGGATAAGATAGAATATCGTCTTTGGAAATGTTCAGAAATTCCACGGTATCTTTTTCACCGGTTGCGTCTACAGCATTGGCACCAGCGGCCTTGTATCTATACGGAAATGGGATCAACATATTGAAGAAGTTAACCTTGGAGTCATAAACACACACCCAGCAGAGGTACCGTCGTTTCCTTGTTCATATTTCAACTTCTCTTCAAGAGGTAATGACATAACTTCTGTGCCCAGATCAAACATGCGGTTTACTTCTTCCTCTACGCCGTGAGCTTTCAGACTATTCAATAGTAGTAATCGGTTTTTCATGTTCTTGTACATAAATGATATGGATAAACATACTACCAAAATCCAAGTTTGGTTCCTGCCTCCCAGAGCTTTTCTATTTCTGTCGAGTCTCGTCTTTGAAGTAGTTCGTAGTCAATAATGAGGAGCGGGTGAGTGGGGACATCGGTAGGAAAGGGTGGAAAGGCTGTGGTTGATGGCATAATACCAGGTCTTGTAGGTTACCTGAGTAATGAGCGCTGCTTTTATATACGAGGTTCCCTGTGATATGAATAGCACATGTGCTCAAGAGGCATAATGTTAACGCGGAATTCCTCATATGAAAGGAAGTTCCGTTGTGTTGTGATTTATTCTGAGCTTCTCAGCAATTATATATGGATGTACTGGGACTGATTTTGATATTTATCAAGGACTCCATAGGGTCATGTCATTGAGTTGGGGAAGGTGATCACGAGTGCTGGTGGGTATCTGGATGGAGAGTATGGAGTTCCAAATGGTAAGTGAGAAGAAAGTATACGTTACAGGAGCAGTTGGGTGTCTGAATGGAGGGTTTGAACAAAGTTACATTTGTAATTCGCTGAGATCAAATGAAACCAGAGAATTTTTGGGGAACTGGATATAAGGACTTGAAAATAGTCACACCGTTTGAGGGGACGAATTGTAGGCCAAGTTTGAGCGCTTCAGCTCCATGATCTTGGATGCCTCTACCCCAACTCGACCTTCTGCCGAGGACTAATCCCTTGTATACTATTGTATACTTGCATTACGTAGGCCTTGGCGCTGGGTCTATTATTGGATCCCTATGGTTAGACTCTACATATGATTAATGAAAGCGAGAAAATCTTGAGGAACTTTACGTGTTGGATCGAGGCAAGCTATTTTGTAAGCCCTAGAACTTGAGGTATATATTTGTTTTGTTTGTGGGCTTAATATAGAGCTGGGTTGGTTGGATAAATGTTTGGTTCGAAGGCATGCGGTAAGAACTTGGCAAATTCCGATGGTGTACCCTGAACAGGGCAAGTGCATGTAATCCGCCGTGCACGGCCTTGTCTGCCTTTAGCGTTGTTTCGTATCGACCGCCATGAACGTCTCCAACCGAAGTCCTCCTCCTCCCGCGTATTCTGAACAAGAATTTGACAGGAAGATTGAGGCTGCAGAACAAGTGTCGCTAGCCTTACACCAACAGGAAGAAGAAGGATCGTGGGAAACCTGGGATGATAATGCTTTTGAAAGTGCGGTTGCTGGGCTCGAAGACCTTTCGTTGAATGCCAACAGCGGCCGAAGGCTGCCTGCGATTCCTGGAGCAAGTTCGACTGGCACGCGACCGCTTCAAGTTCACAAGAAAAATCCTTCAGGGGGAGATCCACTTATCCCTGCCCCGAAACCACGTCCATCATGGCTTTCCGTAGCTGAGCAAAGTGCTGGCGGCTCCAGCTCCCAAGTAGAGGCTGTTCCCGCATATACCCCTTCGTCTTCCTCGTCATCAAACACCCCATTTACATTTCCAACCCCCCAGCCTGCCCAGATCTCTGCACCCCCATCTCCCATCTCCCCCTTGCCAGATCCATATAATAATCAAACATGGTCCCAGAATCCTTCCCCGCTCACGGATATGACACCTACTTTTCAATCGATTGCCGCATCCAGACATGTCTCTTTACCTTCTTATGGGACCTCTCAAACCAGCCTACTCGCGGAGAACAACTGTCAACCCCAACGAATGTCAATGCAAAACCCAATGTCATACTCTCAGCGCAACGAGTCTCGATACTCGGTTCTGCCTAACCCAATGGCAAGTAATGGCCCCACCTACATCATTCCACAGCAGCTTGCACCTCAAAATGGATATCGTCAACCGCAAAATATAAGTGTCCCTCGACTGAATTTTGATGTGTCAGTAGCACATGGAAAGAGACCTGCAGTAAATATTGCTCCACCCGAAGATCCTATTTATCCTAAGGAGTCCTTTAACGCATCTGCTTTTTACAAGTACGTTGTGGGCTGAATCTCGTAAGAAAGTGCGGCTGATATTCTTTCATTCTTATTAGTTCCGCCGTCTCTGCTCATATGTCATTCCCTAAGCCGGCCCCCATCGATAATCATCGTCTTTCGTGAGTTGCAATATGTTTATAACCTAAAATAATCAAATCTGACTTTTCGACCTAAGTCACTTTCAAAAGCCTGTTTCTTCCAATGCTTCAGCGTATAGCATATCAACTTCGCAGCCATACACATCAGATACCCGAAGCTTGTATAACAACCAATTTGGAATGCAATCGTACAGACCGGATACCCAAAGCGTATACAACCAATTACCCCCTGGTGCTGGGTTATATAACCCATATACCTCTGTAAACGCCAACCCTGCAATCAGGAGTCCCACTCCGACATACCCCCGTGGTACCATCAGCAATCCGGACCCTCAGATGTTAGTCGCAGCCACAACACCAGCACCACTTTACAATCCTTATAACGCACCACATACGATGGGAAGGGAACAAGTAGGACACCAGTGGCCTGATTATGATCCTTATCGGGTGAATTAAATAGTAGTTTTTTTTTGGACTTGCATGAGATTCTAAACTTTGAAAATCGTAACGCCTCATTCCAATACTCTTCTCTTAGTCATTGTAATAATTTTTGAATACCACCACATAGCTTTACATCACATTCTGACCTTCGTAATGATCTAATGATCGCGGATTATTATATTAAGTCTCGAACCAGTTGTTGAGTACGTTAATAGCCCGTCGACATAAAAATGGCGTGGCTGGCAAGGTTTCGTTAGCATTCCTCCTCTCTTACAACTAGATTCTTGGTACCCAGCTATAAGCGAGTCATGACAAGTACTTCGGAAGACGATATAGCTGACCTGAGCCTGAATTCGAGATGTCCATCACCACGTACTCCACCAAGGGATCATAGTAAGCTCTTTTTTTTTTATTTGTGCCTACACAGGTTCGAAACTGTTCAAGGCGCGACCGAGTACCGAGTCTTGGCGTGTTTACTGACTTCTTGGCAATTGCAATTAATATACAGATGTTCACTTTGAAAGAAACACGGATATGTTCTCTAAAGACGCTATAACAAGATGTAAAAGTGCTTTATTAAAGTTGGAGAATTTCTATAAAATATCAGTGGATGCTGCTATTGAAAGGAACACTCGGTACGTGTTCTCATGTTCGTATTTTGTTATTTCATTGCCAATATTTATGAGATATTTATTATTTCTCATAGACGTGTAGAACTTGAACGCAAGTTATTGAACGATGAACTTATGCCTTCAGAAAGGAAACAACGACACGTATTTGATTTAGGAAAGAAAGAGTCAGAACATTTGAGGCTTAAGAGGACAAAAGTCAGTGAAAGGAATTTTGATACTGTCAAAATTATAGGTAAAGGTGCTTTTGGTGAGGTGAGTAATATTCATCATCCATTAAGGGGGACACAACCTCATGTGGTGTATACGACTACTTTTTAGGTAAAGTTGGTACAGAAACGTGATACAGGCAAGATATATGCTATGAAAGTCCTAAAGAAAAACGAAATGTTGAAACGAGAACAGGTATGACTTTTCACCTCTAGGAAATGAATTACATATTTAATTTTGAAATATAGATGGCTCATGTTCGCGCAGAACGAGATATACTAGCAGAATCCAAATCCGAATGGGTAGTTCAATTATTTTTTTCATTCCAAGACGCGAATTTCTTGTACCTTGTTATGGAATTCCTTCCTGGAGGAGATTTGATGACTATGCTCATTAAATACGATACATTCTCTGAAGATGCAACTAAGTTTTATATAGGAGAATGTGCTCTTGCTATTGAAGCTGTTCATAAACTTGGTGTTATCCATCGGTATGTCTACATTTTTATACCTATTGTTATACATAGTATTGATGGATTACATAGAGATATTAAACCTGACAACATTCTCATGTCAGTAAATCTTCAAAATCTGAACCACACATACCGCTTGCACATGTTAACAATTTCCTAACCTCTATAACCAGAGACAAAACCGGACACATCAAACTTAGCGACTTTGGTTTATCGACAGGGTTACACAAGAAATATGATAATAGTTACTACAAACGTCTCATGGAATCTTCAAACACAGTCAAACCCTTGAAGCTCCCCAAATCTACGCAGGCCAAACGTAACAGTGCCTTTGTCGACTCGATTAATCTTACCATGACCAAAGCACAAATAACAACTTGGAAAGCTAATCGACGAAAACTTGTAAGTTCCAGAATCATATACTTTATCAATACCAGGTTGGTACTGATAATTATTATAGGCATATTCAACAGTTGGTACACCAGATTACATCGCCCCCGAAATCTTTACACAAAAAGGATATGGGGAGGAATGTGATTGGTGGTCTCTTGGTTCAATCATGTATGAATGCATCGTTGGTTATCCACCATTTTGTGCAGAATCTGTACAGGAAACATATCAGAAGATCTTAAATTGGAATTACAACCTCGTATTCCCAGAAGATGTTCATCTGAGTACCGAAGCAGAACATTTAATACGGAGGTAAAGTTTCGTCTTTTCTTTTTATTTATATTCTTATGAACTAACTTGCCATTCTTCATACAGTTTATTAACATCAGTAGACAAACGATACACGATAAATCAAATTAAACAAGATGCCTTTTTCTATGGCGTTAATTGGGATACAATAAGAAGAATCCAACCTCCAATGACACCACGTCTTCGGTCCATCGTGGACACATCTTACTTCCCAACAGAACACATCAAACAACCATTCGCTGGAGATATTGAAGCATGCGGTTTGGAACATAAACCTGATGTAACGAAGGACCTTGCATTCCTTGGGTAAGCCAATATTCCACCATCAATTAATCAATTTTGTTCCGATCATATTTTGATCGGACTTCGGAACAGATATACTTTCCATCGGTTCAGCAGTTAAAGCATTCAGCCATCCAGTAATGTGTTTCCATTCTAGAAAAGGGCGGGCATAGAGGAAATGTAATAGAGAATTTTGAACTGCAGGGTAATAGGATTAATATAAAAGCACAAAAAAGATTTCAGCCTTCTCCACTTCTGTCAAATGTTTATATAGCATTGTTTTTAGAAATTGACTGCGATCTTCGTGGGTCTTGGCCGCGAATTATATATGATATAATGGAAATAAATACGGCCGCTTGTGACTCAGCATATCTAGAATTTGAATGCATGTCGTAAAAAAAAAAATTGAGCCTGTCAATGAAAGGGGATAGAAGTGGTGGTATGGTCGATAGGTTACGGCGCTGCCGGTCCATGTTTCGTCATTGGGATGGAGAGGGTGGAAGGTGAGTCTGGCTTGGGAGGAGGGGTGGCGGTGACCGGTGATGCCTGACTCGGGTCGTATATATCTAAACGAGAGCCTGTGTAGTAACAGATATTGCTGAATCCATGGTGATTGGAGCTTATTCTGCTTGCACCGTCGTCGTCTGATATATGCGTGGTAGCAGTATGCCCTCTTGTTGATGGAAGGGATACAAGGCTGCCGCGGAACTGGCCAAGGTCTGCAGCGAATGGATCATGGAGAGAATAATCGAGACTACCTGGAATACGAGAGGGTTCTCGTCTCAGGTCTGAATTGGAGTAATACCCGTCCGGCTTGGAAGTACGTCGTTTTTTCTTGACACACTTAATGAATGTCACCATGAGGAAAATGATAGCACCTAGGACAACCAGACCAACTACTGCAAATGTTCCACCTACAGCTCCCTTATTCTCCCAGAATCTGTACAGTTGGATATATTTCAAGAGAAAAAGTCAAATAATCAGTTGGTCGATGTGTTTAAAACATACCCGGAGTTGGTAGCAGCGAAGGGAGATTTGGAAGCAGACGGTGGGGGCTGATAAACTTCGCTTGGGGATATAGTGGGTGTCGGGGAAGTGAGAGAGGTTGGAAAGATTTTGTCAGTGATCATGAGGGTCGTTGCGGGAGATGGTACCAACGACGTTGGAATATTGGTGCTGGTTCTTAGCTGTGATGTAAAAGAGGCCGAAGACGAGGGCGTCGTTCTGCAGGAATGCCAGTAAGGTTAGGCAGGGCGGATCAAAGTTGTAAAGTTGAAGCGCAAAACATTTGCGGACTTACTTTGTGGAATAAATTGGGGAAAGGGATGTGGATAGTGGGGGAGGGGAGAGCGCTGGGTTGGCCAAGGATGAAGATGACAAAGTGGCTTGGTGTAGGCGTATATGGTTGTTTAGGAATATAGCAAAGGACGGGTGGATCGACATCAGAAGGGGAAATACGAGCAGCGACATTGCAGACACAGGCCTCCAAGTCGAGTTGGATTATTATTAAAAGAAAACAGGTCGAGGCACAGCTAAATTATATTCCACGATCGGATCCCATGGCAATTGCCACTGGTCGAGATCCACAGATAGATCTCATTGCGTACTGAGTTGCATCGTCTTTGGACTCTTTCCTAGGGCCGTCGCAATTGTATCTGTACTCCATCCGTCATCTAAACTTGCAATTTCAATGAACAACTCTTCCAATTCTCCGCTATCCAGCTGAGACCCAATCTCTTCCGGCTGAACACAATTATGACTGCGATCGCTCAACTGCTTCAAAATCTTTACCCGCGACTGTTCCAATCAGTAATCTATCAATCCTGAAAATGATATTATAGTATACCTCAATGCTCAATGTTGACCACACATTATCAAATGGAAGCTCATGGAGAGGCACGACTCTCCAGCTCACGGCTCCATGGTAGTACCACCGTTTCTGATAAATAAGTCAGTGCTTCACTCGAATCGCTTCTTGGAGCACATACCTTCTTTATCGGATACGCGAATGTGTGAAGTACCGGGTCCCCAGTATGTACACTTTCTCTAAGCCACTTAATGATCGACTCATTTGCTTCTGCTGTGCCCCAGATCAAAAGATATGTGTTTATACCAGTTTCCAAATAGATGGGATCGTACAGGAAAACCATTTTAATGTTACCAAAACTCGCAGGTGCTGGAACTGGAACAAGCCGACATGAAATATCCTGTGGAAGAACGAGACTGAGGACAATGTCAAATTACGGTCTGCACCAAAGATACCAAAACGTCACCTTTGAAAGATATCGTCAATCTGTGATCATAAAAATCAGCATGAGAACACAGTTGGTTTCTTAAAGGTTTACCGTATTCTCATCAAATCCAAGGCGTAGAAAATCTGTCTCGGTCAGTGGTCCTGCTGTTTTCTTGATGCTACCAGGACACCTGGATCCGGAATGAATTCTAAACGTCGACCATCTCTTTCCATTCTCGGGAATCGGGATATGAGAAAGTACCGAAAGATGTGTTCCCGTACGCGGCGTGTTGTCAGTGACCGTATTACCATTGAAACCGACATGAGACGTCGATTGTACGGAACCTCTAGGATCCTCCTGGTCGATATCTGTTCCTTCCGGATTACTAACTGGGGGACGAGCAGTATCGCTGCTCGAAGAAGGTTGAGGAAAATTTATTGCACCCCTAAGATCATCGAGGATGGCATTGTATGTCATTTCATCGAGTTCTTCATCTGGTGGGAATCTTTGTGTCAGCGCCTAAATATCAACACATTAGAAATTGAATGGGATAATGAAACAAGTGCTAACTTGTAAAAGATCAATTGATACTCTGACCAAATGCCTGTACATCCTCATAGAATTCTCTCTTGCATTGACCGCGTTTTCAAGCTCATTCTCGCGCATCCGATACATGTGCAAAAGATTTTCATGTTCTGCTGTAATTGTGTGAATGTGGTCCTCAAGTTCAATTACACGAGCTTGTAGTTGATGAGAATGTGAGCTTGAGCCTGAGCTTGGGGATGATTTAGTCCTTGACTGGGATGAAAGGGCTGTCCAATCTGTTTCTGAAAGTACGGTATGTGCTTCCTGTATTTTGTCTTGTGCAACATTGAGTGCGTCGGAAAGGCCTGACAACTAATGATACCAGATCAGTCCCGAGATTTTATAACTTGTTGGGACATACTGACCACCTGCCGCAGTGTTTCAACATCCATAACTAAGTATCAAGGAATGGGACGGGGGGAAGAAAAGCGTCTGGTTTACGGTACATAGTGATACTAGCTCGCCAACGAACCTGGTGGGTGTACCTAACGAATACCTAATACGGACTGCGTCCATCATCTTTCCCACTATCTCTCCCTGACCATGTCAAACATGGCTACAAAGAAATTGCTTGTGGACATTCACACACATGTCTACCTCCCTCGCTATGCATCTCTGTTGCGTTCAAGGTCCACAGTTCCCCTCATTCGCACCGATCCCGCAACTCGACAGGAAAGACTATTGATTTTGGATCACGAGCCTAGCGGAGGAAGACCAGTCGGGTCCCAGTACTGGGATAGGGATGGTAAGACCTGAATTTACCTGGCTTTCCATCCTCTGATGAGCTATAGAAAAACTCAAGTTCATGGACAAACATGATATCGACGTTTCCGTTGTGAGGTAAGAAGGTTACCTCTTTAGTCCTAAAAATCAAGTTAACAAACAAAAAAAATCAGCACAGCAAATCCTTGGCTCGATTTCCTGCCTGCATCTCAAGCACATACTCTCGCATCAGAACTCAACACTGACCTTGAAGAATACTGTGCCTCTTCTCCATCCGCAGATACCGGAATCAAACGTCTTTATGGATTCGGACTTCTCCCACTCGTTCCATCGATATCTACAACAGCTCTTCTTGAAATTGTTGAACAGATTTCCTCCCTCCCCCATTTGAAGGGATTGATCATGGGAACTAGGGGTATTGGTAATGGCTTGGATGACCCTACTCTTGATGTGGTCTGGGCAGCAATCGAAAAAGCCGGTTTGGTGGTGTTCTTACATCCCCACTACGGCGTGGACTCGAAAGTTTACGGAGACCAAGATAATGGTCATGTATTGCCCTTGGCACTCGGTTTCCCATTCGAAACGACTATCGTGAGTACCATACCTCAACCTTGTTAAAAACAGTAACCTCCCTAACGCATTATTATTATATTAGGCAGCGACAAGGTTGATCCTTTCAGGGGTATTCGACCGTTTCCCCAATCTCCGTCTTCTCCTCGCCCATTCCGGTGGAGCACTTCCTGCCCTTTCATCACGTCTTTCATCCTGTATCGATCATGATCCCGTTGTCGCTTCTCGTTTACAACATGACGCACGCTACTACCTTGGTAAACTTTACCTTGACGCAGTAGCCTACGGACCAGAAGAACTCGGTTTCGTTAGTGATACTCTCGCACGCGCCGCTCGTTATGAGAAAGGTTCATCAATTGGTATTAAAGACCAAGTGGATAGAAGCTTTGGTAGTAGGAGGATGTTCTTTGGAACTGATCATCCCTTCTTCCCCCCTTTGAGTGAAACTGAGAAATGGAAGAGTGTTGTGGAAAACCTTGAAGCTATTGATTCTGTACAAGGGTGGACACAGGAAGATAAGGATGCAGTGAGGGGAGGAAACGCAGTGGAACTATTTAATTTTTTGAACTGATGTACTCTTCTGTCGCATTGTTGGTTATTCGTGTTTAGGTATCATCGTGAAGAAAAGTTGAGAAGTGGATCGTTATATGATTGCCAATTGTGCATCACCAGAGTTTATCTCCTCTATAAACTTAAGCATGAACCTTTGAAGCAGTGTATGAAGGATGGCAATTCAGTCTCTGCCTTGTAATGAAAATAAACATATCCACCCAGGTGGTTGGTTTCACTAGAAGCCCCCCCGTAATTACCTATCCCCACATGCACAGAATATACAGTCTATAAATAGTTGAGGTAATATAGTGGCGCAAGTGGCACGGCAGCAAGTTCTGAGTAGATTTATATGAGCGCATACCTCTTGTGCTCACTACGGAGCTAATCCAAAAAAACCACTGCCAGGCCAGTTACCCTAGATGTGGTATATGGAACAACACCAAAGTAACATAGGAGCAAAAGGAGGTAAGTATGACATTACGATATCATCAAAAGGCTTTTATCCCTGATGTATGAAGCTTAAAGCTTAAAGAGGAAACGGAAGTGAGGATTCTTCTATCTCGGAGTGAAGCACGTCATCAATAGACAGCGTCCTTTCAAAGGCTCGGTAAAAATCCTCAGTAAATCACAATGGTACACGTTGTAGCGGTCAAGGCACATAGAAAAGTGCAATAATGATTCGAGAGGAGGGTGGGATCACTACCTGTATCGGGTTTCGATCTCGGAGTTACTTCGGTAAACCGGGAAGAAAAATAGTGAATATGAGGAGCCTATACTCCCTAATACACATGAGTAAAATTTGTTTAATTTATCAGATACATAATAAATATTCTTGAATCCGCGCCAACAGTTAACGATTTACTCCTGTGGTTTCTGGATCTTAAGACTGAAATCTATATGTTGGACAGACTGGTGGACGGCACTCGTGCTCAAGATATCTATGGCTATAAGTTCATAAAGACATTAAGAAAAATCATCATAAATACCATTATATATTGAAAGCTTACCATTGTGGACACGACCTTTCAGATTATCTTCTGTTATGTTACCACTTGATTCAAACAGGAACTTGCGTTTTCCAGACCATTTCTGTTTCAACTCTGTCGCAACATTAACCAGCTCATCCCCTTCTATATTATCCAACATAACTACATCTGCTCCAGCTTCAATGGCTTCCTCTGCCTCTTCTCTATTCCTGACCTCTACATCCAGGAGCAAGCTGAATCCCCCGACAGTACGGGCCTGCTTAATGGCTTCGGTGATTGATCCTAGTAGCAGAACTTAATCAATGAGGCAATTTTAAGTAATCGCGAGGAGACGAACCAGAAGACCAGATGTGATTATCCTTAAGCATGATCATACTAGATAGATCATGTCGATGCGGATCGATACCACCTACGAGCATGCCATATTTCTCGACAAGGCGGAATCCAGGGGTTGTCTTGCGTGTCCCTGCGATGATACCGGTGTATCCGTAGCTCCTTGCTTGATCGAGGATTCGTTTGGATCTTAGGGGTTGAATTAATTGATTTATTAAATATAGTGACGGAAAAATGTAGCTTACTTTGTTGCAATACCACTGCATCGAGCAAGGAGATTGAGAGCGACTCGTTCTCCGAGGAGGAGATGGCGAGCCTTTCCGCGTACTGTAGCAACATGCTTAATGGGTTCGAAAACATCACCATCCTTTAAATGCCATTCTACTCTTAATTTATCAGGTTCTCGGTCAGTTTGTGAAAGCTGAGAGTATTGTCTGATACTCACTTGCAGCCTAATTGCTCAAAGACTTCAGTAAAGAACGGCGAGCCTGCAAGGACAGCCGCAACTTTTCCCTTGCCGTACAAAAAAGCCTCTCGTTCTGCTTCGCCGACAACAAAACCTGCATAATCAAAGGAAGGGGTGTCTTCTGCTAGCCAGGAAGTAATCTGTGGTTTCCAGCTAGGCGGGAGGAGGTGGGCGTATTGGTTAGACATGACTCAAGGATTATAGGATCTAATCAGTGGGTTACCTGAAATAGGTGTTGGCTTCATTTTGATGCGCGGTTGTCATGTTCCTTCAAACCATATTCCACAAACTCATCCGCTCATCTGGCCATGCAAATCCAGACCCTTCTTCACCAAAGTTAACGAATCGGTTATGGGATGTCTTGGCGCGTTCTTATGATTTGGGATTTACAGCCTTTGGAGGTCCACCTGTTCATTTCCAGATACTCCATCGTAGATTTGTGGATGGTCAGGGGAAAGCACCTTGGATAGACGAACAGACTGTACATGATCTCTTACTCGCGCTATCTAGAAAAGACTGACATTCAAATGTATTGTGTTGCAGTACCAAGAACTATTCGCCCTTGCCCAAGTGCTCCCTGGCCCAGCCTCAACCAAAATGTTATTCACCATCGCCAATATTCACGCCGGATACATCCCTGGAGCTCTTGTATTCCTTCTCTGGTCATTACCAGGTGCAATAGGGATGTATGGACTTTCACTTGGTGTACACCAAATGGACGAAGTCCTTCCCCCACCTGTATATGGCTTCCTCTCTGGTCTTAACGCGGCAACGGTGGGCATAATTGCATTGGCTGCCGTACAACTGGCGCGAAAGGCCATCACAGACCGTTTAACAAGAGCTCTAGTAGCCTTTGGTGGTTGTGCAGGATTATTATACAACGCCCTCTGGTATTTCCCGGTGTTGTTGGTCGGAGTAAGCATTGTAACCGTGTTCTGGGATATCTACATTCCCCAGTTAATACAATACTACAAAAAACGAATTACTCGGAAAGCGAATCTTGGATCCGAAGAACCACGAATGGATGACGACACCCAAATTACCGAAATTCCGCTAGCTGACATGCCTGTTACACAAACTATTCAACGTGTCCCACGTAGTATTCAATCTAAACGTCCACCCTCACCGATACCAATGCCCGAAAATGAAACCCCCTACGTACAACCTACTTCACAAATGGACGTTTCTGCCTACGGCATATCTGTCAAACGAGGCATTATTGTCATAATTCTCTTCTTCGTTATATTTGCCGTTCTCATCGCTTTACGAAGTTCCCTAGATGACCCGCCACTTCCTTTAGCTCTTTTCAATAATATGTTCCTCGCTGGTACAATTATATTTGGTGGTGGCCCAGTCGTCATTCCACTTCTTCGTGAATACGTGGTTGAACCTGGTTGGGTATCTCCTCGAGACTTTACCCTAGGTCTCGCTATCGCCCAAGCATTCCCAGGTCCCAATTTTAATTTCGCTGTCTACCTGGGTTCATTAGCAATTACATCTACTAGATACAGTCCCTCAAAAACTCTACTTGGCGCTGTTCTCGGCTTCGTAGGAATTTTCACACCCGGAATTTGGCTTTCTATAGGATTCCAGAGCGTATGGCATACATTGAGGAAGAAAAAGATGGTCACAAGTTTGTTGAGAGGGGTTAATGCTGCCGCCGTAGGTTTCGTATTTACGGCGGTCTATCGCATATGGCAAGTTGGTTACTTGACACCCATGCAGAACAGGGGAATCAGTCTTGGCGAAGAGCCCTGGTGGTTGATTGTTTCTGCGACGACATTTACACTAGTTGAATGGTATCGTATACCACCCGCTATTGCTATCATCCTTGGCGGGTTGGCAGGTTTGGGGTGGTGGGGTGTACGTAATAATTAATTGTGTCTTTTTTTGATCACTTCTAGATCATCGCCAAAACTATGGTGTGTTCTCGCCCAGAATCCCTAAAATTAATGTATTTACATGCAACCCAGAAGACACGTATATATATCGAAAAAAACTGTCCAACTCCGTCTAATGTCCAAGAGGTTCAAGGACGTCAAAAAAAAATGAAAGGGAACCAAATAGTACAGAAATATTACGCAACCACGTAGCTGATAACAGCGAGGAGGACCATGAGGCTTGAGCCAACCGTCACAGCAGCAGCACCGTTGGTACCAGTACTAGTGCCAGGGGGGCCGGCGTTCCCACTTGGAGTGATAGTATTGGCTGGAGTAGCAGCACCAGTACCAGTAGTGACTGGGTTTGCTTGAATAGTAGTTCCGGTCCTAGACTTTGGATCAGCACCTAGAAACAGTCAGTCTAGTCAGGTCACTTACTGCCCAGCTGTAGTACGTGCAGTGGCGGTAGTTGTGGCAACCGAGATAGCGAACTCGTTGGATTGAGCGTAGATGGTGTTTTGGTTGTCGACGTTTCGAACAAAATTAACACGGAATCCTGGACCAGAAGGCCAGCCACCGCTTGGTGGGTTCACTTCAATGTTCTTCACGTTGACACCATCTTGCTCAGCGACGAGGACTTGATCCTGAGGCCATAACGCCCGATTCTTAAAGGCGAAATCAGGAGAGGAAATCAAGATGACTTTCAAGTTACGCACTGTGTTTGTGAGGACAATAGTGAAGTTGGTTGGATCTGTCGAGACACGATCCCATGAAACACTGAGTGCATGGTCAACAAGGAAAACAACGGGGGAGAAAAATAAATATACTAACGGCTGGGGGCCAGAATCTGTCCATCCGTTGACAGTGTTAGGCTGGACGACCATGTAGGCAGAGGCAGCAGTGACAAAGGCAGTCAGGACGGCGAGGGCGTGCATTGTTGTGTTGGGAGGAGAATGTGGGTGGGTAAAGAGACGCCTCGGAAGCTGCAGGTGAGGCTTCTTGTATCGAATTACGGGCTGCCAGACTCGATTTCTTGTCCTATTTATAGCTCGTCTCGTGACGTGAATCTATTTCCTCCGAATTTTTGGTGCCAGCCACTTCCATTAACCCTACATGACGTGATAGAAAAATGGCACTTGGACAGACAGCTTCGCTGTTCATAACGTTCATCCTCACGCTTTAACCCTCTTTAGACTTGATTCACGCAACTCACGGCGGAGGATCCTCATCGACACTGTCCTAAATATTTCAAACTGGACCGTGTTATATTTCATAACAATACGACCATACTTGGTTGAAATTATGCGAATGATGAATAGGTACAGTACATGTTTGCATAGATATTTTTGGCTCCATTCAAAGGGTGTACATTAGTCCTATATCCCCCTTAAGAAAGTCAAGCGGAACACTGATCAAAAAATAGATTCCATGTTGAGCATTTGCTTGCGCAGCATCACTGACTGCGCTGATGTGGATAAGGTCCGTTTAATATATAAAGATAGAGGATACATATCTCGTTTCTAATATCAAGTTGTTCATATGCGACTTTATGGACCAGGTGAAAATGACCCTCTTCTCGCCGTTAGAGAAGGGGAACAGCGATATCTCAATTCTGCTTCTGAAATGGAAGTATCGCCCATTGTGACCCCTTTACAACTTCGTATGTATTTCGATATCTACATGGTTTTTAAAAAAAGTCTCTAACACAAAGTTTACAGGTCATCTCAAGAAAGCGAGCACAACTTGGGTCGATGCATTTGAAAATGATCCAGTGCTGCGTTATATTGATAATGTGAGCTATTTCCCAAGGGAGTGAATATCATGAATACCTCAATTCATTCTGTGTTAATAGAATCGTGAACAAACGCCTGATATCAAAAATTCTACATGTATAACAATGCTTATTGGCGTTTGGAAATACAGAAAAATTTCGTTAACTGTAGATGCTGGTGCATCATTAATCATCTGGTATTTTTCATTTTATACAATTCATCAGTGATGTGTTGGCGAATGAATCCATACGACAGTACTCCTCCAACTCATAAACCCACACAATTAAAACGTTTCATTGACTGTGTGTTCAAGTACGTCAAACAAGCTATTGTTCGACTTCTACGGCCTAGAGAAGAATGGAAGGTATGTATATGTGTATTATATGCTGGGGTCCTTATCCCTAAGAAAGTCAACAGCGTGCAGAAGAAGTTCAAAGAAAAGTGCAGGAGGCTATAAACATGTCTCTTGGAGATCGGGTGTACACAATGTACCACCTCATTGTTGCCACGGAACCAGCAAGTCAAGGTTGGGGCTACGGAGGCGCTCTTTTAGATTCGATAGGGGCTTTGGTATGTATACACGTCAATTTCTCTGATATTCTTGGAACTCCCAGTTTGTTTGACAGAGCGACGCCACAGACCAGGCTATTTGGTTACAATGTTCGAATGAAAAGAGTGTTGGCTTCTTCCAACACCACGGTTACGTTGATGTTGCGCAAATTATTGTCGGGAAAAATAATCCCACTTGGCATGGAAAACCGGTCATAATCAGAATTGTGAGCAAATCTCCGAGTGTATCTGATTTGGATAGATAGTTTGACCAACCCTTGGGCTTAACGTCTAATAGATGGTCAGAGAACCGCGTCGCCTCGGGAACAGACTATCCAATTAAATAGAAGCACAGTCTAGTGTACAAAACGGATTTAGGAGTTGACCAATGTACTTGTATATGTGGGGATGATGTTAATTATTCAATACTTGCCAATGCATCTTCTGCATCCATCCACAAGTCTCGTTGGCCCCAGATAGCAACAATGGCTGAAATGATAATCCAACAAGCATTTTCATCCATTTTCTGCCCTTGGATACTTTTCTTTTCGAGCTTTCGAGGATCAGACAATCCACCTTTGGTTCGCTCGAGGATGGAGATTTTCGCAAAAGCTAGGCAAGCACGCGCAAGGTTGCGTAGTAGGTTTGTATCATCAGCTGAGATGTAATCATCAATCCTGAGTAGAAGTGAAAATATCCATCGAGCATGGGTGTTTGTGGGTAGATAGTCTGAAGAGTCTGGTTCTTGAAGGTGAAGATTGAGCCAATGAGTGAAATACATGAGTAGATGAAGTGCCATTCGCTATTGGCAAGTAAAGGTTAAGTGATTGTAAGTGTATGATATACTTCATTGGAATATAACTCACTTCATCAATCAGCTTGAGTAGGCGTGGTGAAGGTTCTCGAGGAATGAGTTTGGGTTTATTACTTTCTTGATTAATCACTATTGTTGAGTCTGAATGACCTGGGTCGTCCGGAGGAGGAGTTGGCGTGCCCGAAGGAGTTGGTAGAGACTTGTTCTCTGACGAAGCTCCAGTTTCTTCCTTCAAGTCCTCAGTTGAATGGTTATCCTCCGATGGATCACATTCTTCCTCTTCTTTCTGCTTAGTATCTTCCCAAGCGTGTAGACATCGCTCAGTTTGGTGACGTCTGCGTTCATTCACGAGTTCCTTTTTTGATTTCTTGGTTGCGCGATTCCAAACATGTTCTGGTTTACCTGAAAGAAAATCCCACCAAAGATCCCTTTCTTTCTTTTCTGGCATCAGACGCCCTTGTTGTGAACCTTGAGCTGATGATGTACCAATAGTTGGTTGATTAAAATTCTATAGAAATAAGATATCATTAAGTTCTCTCGGGAGAAATCAAGTCAACAGTAAATTTTTCGCGTACTTTTCTGATATTCTTCCAACGAAGCTCTACCATAGCTCGCCACTCTACAGAAGGTAATGCTAAGTGTGGAGTTTGTCCAGTAAATTTAGGTTTTGTAGATGATGAGCTTTCAGCAGTTTCATATGGGTTTGCTGCACGAATTACGTGTGGAAGGGATTTTGCATCACGTCTATGAAAGAGAAAGTAGTTAGGGTATGAATTTTGAAAAAGGATTGAAATATCACTTGCCTAACTGTGAATAAATATTGCATACCATCCATCGGTTCCCCCTCGAAATCATCAGGCAGATTTGCCACTGGTAGGATTTGTTTTCCAAACGCGGGTTCATCAGAGTCAGAATCATCTATTTCATCGAATTTTCGTTTATACGGAGCCATAGTTGTGTTGGAAGTAGCAGATGGTGTGTGTGTGTTTATACATAGTTGCCGGAAGCATGAGCGTGATAGACGCCGGGGTGATTATAGTTCTTACCCACAAACAACCATGTGCTTATAAAAAAAGTCTACATCCATCTTTCATATATATCTATCGGAACATCTCAAAGATTCAAGACTGTTATCATATAATACTTCCGGCTCAAGAATGTCAGCACATGAAATAGACGAAGATGCTGTTGATTTGCAGGATATCCAGGCTCAAATTGACCTTTCTATGTCTTTGTGCTCAAAACCTCGTAACTACTTGGGTTAAACCTTTACACTTCGCGAAAGCAAGCAAACAAGCCGAACTGGAAAATGAATTGAAGGAGTATATGCGCCGTCCTGCTAGGTAAGTATATATTAAAGTATAACAGGTCATGAATAATTTCAATGAGCTTGACGCTAGGCTTGGGGTGGGTGCGCCTATACCTGAAACACAGAGTCTTGCTCGAGAAGCTGCAAGGTTGAAGTCTAAACTGGAAGGCAAGAAACGCCAGCGAGGGGAGGAAGATGTAGTGGAAGCAGGTAAAATACCTTCGGACGATGATGGAGAGAGTCGGGCAACTGCAATCAAGAAACGGGCCAGGGTGGATCCGTTCGATAATGGTGGAAAGAAGAAGAAAAAGAAGAATGGCACGACTGCTCCTGTGATACACCCGGCGGTGCTTGAAGCCATGACTCAGGACAAAGCTATTCCAGACGACAGCCCAGACGAGTTGGAGGCTAAAGAGGTGGCAGAATACCTTGTAAAATCACCTTCCTCCGATATGCACAAAAAGAAAAAGAAGAAAAAGAAGTCTGTGTCAAGCAACGGTCTGGAGGTGGACCCGCAACAGGAAGGATCCCTACCCAAGTCGCCTAACTCTCAAAATGTCGCAACAAGTCCTATCTCTCCTATACCATCGTCTGTTCATACAATGCCAGCTTCTCCACTTTCTACGCGGCCCAAATTTGTCGATGTCTCGTTGACCCTTACACCTATGTTGTCACCTTCCATAAAACCTGAATTCTTGAAACAGCCGCTCCTGAATTTGGAAGGCCCGCCACAGAGTCCAGGTGAAAGCGAGGATGAAGAGAAGGTGGATATTACCGAAAGCGCGAAGAAAAAGCGGAAGAGACGAAAGAAAAAGAAGAAGGGTCAGGATGTTCTACCGAGTACAGTAACAACGATTGAAAGTTAGGATGAGCACCCCATAATAACGTCAAGTTGACATATTAGCAATAGCTGTGTTCTTGGCGACAAGCGAAAGGATGCAGGGAGGGTGTTAATGACTAGGGCAGTTGTGTTTTATGTGCATGTTTACAAACTGAAAGCGCCAGTTCTCCATAGGGATAAGTACAGTATAATAAATACAGCGATAGTTGACCATGTATACAGATTTGGAATAATTGATAACGACTAAAGTCCCAGTGAAAGTAAGAATCAGGATCTATCGACGAGTAGTCGTCCTGCGAGAACCACTATGACGAGCGGGGGGAGTTTTGTGATTACGAGATGTCGATTGTGCGGGAGGTTTACGACTTGTGGTCAAGCGACGATTACCGGACTGTGAACTCTGGTGGTGCCCTGAATATGAGTGAGATGGACGGGTAGAATGACGGGGCCGAGTAGTAGGACGAGTAGTAGTAAGCCGTCTGGTAGGGGCCGACCTCTTCTTGTTGTGGCGGAATAGCGACAATAAACTTCCAGGACCAGCCTTTCCATTTCTGTCTGTCTTCTTCTGTTCACGCTTCCTCGCTCGTCTGCGCGAAGCTGAGCGCATCTCTGCCATGCCCTGCCGGAGGATTAACGACTGCGTATGCTGAGTTTGGATGAGGAACAAACCTTGCTGCGAAGTTTCTCATTTCCAATCAGAGTTCCTCTCATCTTGGCAAACCAGCCGTGAAATGTTGAAGGAGGAGGGGTGCATCGGGTACCATCTGGTCGGAACTGTATTTGGGATAAGTAGATGTTGGGGCAGAGGCCATGGAATAACACTGACATGGGATGCCCACTCGATCTTCATGGTCGCAGAGAGTAAGTTAAGAATAATATTGCTGTACCATTCCCTATCCCAGCGGAGCTTAAGAGAGAGTGCTCGATATATCAACCCTGGATACTTACGTAATCAACCTCGTTGTGTCCGCACTTCCAATGAAATAAACGTGTTCAATGGTTTGAGAATAATGAGGTCTGCATTCTATTGTTCTTACATTGGTGAAACAACAATCCAGAAGTCACAGAAACATGCACAAAACATGCCTCTGTAAATGCTGAACATTCTGAACGTTGCAAAAGTTAGAGTTAGAGTTAACAAGTCCGGACCGGCTATCCGATTGACTGGTGGAGTCCGGAAGGAGATGGGTAGTAAACCTATACGGCGGTCCCGATGGCCAAAGAGGAAATGCCGCCGCGACGGACGAAGCGAACACCGCCATAGGTCGCGAGCAGATCCGGCTACTTAACGTAAGGTAGACTGGCGGATCTAATTGCATGATGTCGACATCTTTTCAGATCTTCCCATTTTGGCTGTCACCACGTGCGCATCGCCTTCGCGGTTTTGCTCTTGTCGGGCGAGGAGTGACCTCATTGATTTTTTCAGTACCTGAAGGCTGACACTGCTTTCCACTCAAGTCCTTCAATTTTTTTTGCTCATCGACATTCACTATGCTGAAAAGCGTCAACGGAAACTCACACCACCGAGGCCCTACGGAAAGTCTACAGCCCCGTTTGCTTTCGAGAATTAGTACAAGAAGAAGCTTCGTTCGACTCATTGATCGGTAGGTTTCCAGTTTTCCAAAGTCGAAGTCCTAAAGCCTTTTTGAAACAAAATGTATCAAATGAAGAACGTCGAAGCCATCATTGACGGCAAGCTTTATTTGGGAAAGTAAGTCCACATAACTAAATTTCCGGCTACTATTCTCTGACAGTCTCCTTTCGGTCTTAGTATTACCGCAGCACGGTCTACCCGCACTTTGACGGAACGTCGCATCACTCATATTCTCTCCATTTGTGACGATGCCATTCCGGCAGAAGTTCCTGAATCTGGGATTCGTCACAAACGTATCAGTGTCCCAGACCTTGAATACGCCGACCTCCTAATTCATCTTCCTTCTGCCTGCCAATTTATCCATCAGGCTTTATCTTCCGGAGGCACTCTCTTGGTACACAGTGTCAATGGCGTCAGTAGGAGCGCGGCAGCAGTTGTTGCTTATTGTGGGTCCATCTTTAACACAATTAGAGTGTGACATTGACAGCTATGAATAGTCATGTGGACGCGTCGAATTGGGGCTGCAGATGCAACTGAGATCGTGAGGAGAGGTAATTGTGATTCCTTCTTAAAAAGTGGCACTGCACTAATACTTGTTCTATTTTAAGCCCGCGACGCGATCTGGATTAATCCTGGTTTCCAGGAACAACTCGTCCTCTTCCAACTTTGCCAATACAACCCTCACCCTGGCGATGGAGTGTATGCTAGCTGGAAAATCAAACTTCAGCGTAGACTTCAAGCGGCTGGCTTAGCCTAATTCACAAATGAGGGTCATGCATTGCAAAACGTCAGTATATATGTATTATTATACTCTTTATACTGTTTTCCCTGGTCTCTCGCATACTTTTCGCATTAATTCCTAGATAGAGTTTTCTTTTCATTTTCTCTCATCTCCGCCTTGATTACATTTCAGAGGCCTCTACTGTAGAACAGCTCTCAAATATTAATATCCATTTTTTGCATCATACTTCTTGCAAGCGGCTTCTAAATTGCTAGGCATATCGAGATCACATATAGAGATAGACTAACAAGAGATTGCAGTTCAGTGCTGTGTATGTAAATCTTGTCAACCAAGACATTCACACTTTCCTATTTTAGGCCAGATCTATCCTATGGTTTGGGAGAGAAGAAGATGGTGTATTGATCGTCGACGCAGGTTCACAAAGAGTTCGGAAAGAACCTGCACATGTGATATAGGGCGTATGTGTGAGAAGACGACCTTGAAGCTTTCAAGGTTGTTGATATCTCACGATGGTCGCAATTTATTCCAAAATGCACAGCAATCCGTGATAAGCTGGGTTGACTTGCTGCATAGTTACCCAAATGTATTTTTACCACCAACCAGCCAGTTAGAATATTTGCCCCTATCTAAGTTGGACAAAAGTATCACGATGCATCAGGATGACTAATCAGGTAGGGTTATACGTGTACCCTCGGAGCCGTAGAGCAGTATACACTCTTGGAGGACGTGCGCAGTTGAAGCTGTAGTCTATACACATCTCAAACAAGGGCAAATGTGGCATCAACACGTAGGCCACGATGGCAGATACGTGGGAGTACGGAGTTAAGGAGAGTACTTACAGTGAGGTGGTAGGATGGCCTTGTTTGCCAACAGTTCCCAAGCGGAATTTTAATTTAAGTCACACGCGAACAGCCTGCCCCTTCTTCACGCTAGTCCAGCTCACTCTTTGCACCTTTTCTCTACTTCCGCCTTTCTACTTCCTTCCTCAACATGGGTCTATCAATTTCCAAGCTCCTCTCTGGCCTCTTTGGCAAGAAGGAGATGCGTAAGTTGTCCTTGCTTGTCCTCGGGCCTTGCTGAATCACTCACCATTTCCTTTCTGACAACAGGTATACTGATGGTAATTCCTCATCCTATTCATCTACTCCCACACAGTCTTGACAATTCCCTCCTAGGTTGGTCTCGATGCCGCTGGTAAGACCACCATCCTATACAAACTCAAACTCGGCGAGATCGTCACAACCATCCCCACCATCGGTATGTGACTCGATATGGAAAGGTGTTGAGCGCGCTCATTCTTATCTAGGTTTCAACGTCGAGACCGTCGAATACAAGAACATTTCCTTCACAGTGTGGGATGTTGGAGGTCAGGACAAGATCCGCCCTCTCTGGAGGCATTGTAAGTACCCCCCATTCTGTTTTCCCTGCTCCTACTTATATCGCTCTTGCAGACTTCCAAAACACTCAAGGAATCATCTTCGTTGTGGATTCTAACGATCGGGAGCGTGTATCCGAAGCCCGGGAAGAGCTTCAACGGATGTTGAATGAGGATGAGCTTCGTGATGCCCTTCTTCTCGTGTTCGCAAACAAGCAGGATTTGCCCAATGCTATGAATGCTGCTGAAATCACCGACAAGCTTGGTCTGCATGGTTTGAGGCAGCGAACCTGGTACATTCAGGTAAGTGCCCCTGATGTAATTCAATAATGTTTCCACTAACTTATATCTTTAGGCTGCCTGCGCAACCTCTGGTGATGGTCTTTATGAGGGTCTCGAGTGGTTGAGCACAAACATCAAGCGCAGGGTATAATTGCTCCTTTTTTCAGAATTTTGGGTACCTTATCAGCTTTGTTACATGTGTGACGATTCTTCACGATATACCGAAAGCGTCTGCTACCTCTTTCGTCAACTTTAGTTACCTTTTATATCATGATTTTTCTTTTCCTCTTCGCCTAGAGTCATTCCCTGGTAGAATGGTCAGTTCGCGTATGATTCACTGATTGGGCAACGGAATGATACACTATTGTACACGTAAAAAAAATCGACATCAAATACTAAGAAAATCAGCGTTTATCAGGGTAAAGCCGACCCACTGCTTCTGCTTCTTTACGCCTTCGTTCTCCTAATTCTCTATTCACTTGATCACGTTGTGATGCACCATAACGGGCTAATTTCTCAAGCAAGGCCTGAAGTCGCTTTTGCTTGACCGCTGGATATGATGACTGTCGGTTCACCGGAATGAGGAACTCTTGGACGACATTATTAAGCGGAATGTATGTAGTCTGATAATAAGTGAGTTTTCTTAGCCAATGAACACTGTAAGGGGACTATTTACGAACCGACCGCAGTTCCACGAAAACAGATACCAAATGTGATCGACCAATTCTCTTGAGTGCATCTTCAAGATAGTCAACGTCGATCAGGATATTTGCGATCGCGTTTTCGTTGATCATGTCCACATCTCGTCCAGTCAAACAGTTCTTTTCGAAAATGGTTCAGCCTCTAGTTCAATCAATAAACAGATTTAGAAAACCTATACCATCAGGGTCTCGGCAATGTACTCGAAAGTGCCTTTGTAAATTTCATCTTTGTACTGTTCTTTGATGGAAAGTGAGTCCACAACTGTTGTCAGCCAGTTGATGAGTTCATCCATTTGCATATTTGGCGCGATCTCTCGTTGTTGAGGGGTCCAATTATACATAGAGAATTCGAAGGACTGATCAAGCTTAGAGTTGATCAAACCAGCCAATCTCTTTAATGAACGACCCAACGTTAATTCGAAGGCTTTAGCAGCCGAGAGGCGGATGACACCGCCTTGTTGCGTTGATCTTAGACTTGTTAATGCACGCTCGAGTTCTTGACATGCGACTTGGAAGTGCTCGGTGTTGGTGACTATTTGAGCTAATTGAGGAACGGTTGTAGTTGTAGTTAATCTCTGTGTTATTGTTTCGGTGATATTCTTGATGAACAAATTATCCAGAGACTGAAATATGTGTTTTTTTTAGCATTTGATCTGGAACGTGGTAGATTAACCTTACTTTGCTCAAAAGCTCATCTATATTCCTATGATGTCGCGAAACACCCTCCACAAAGGCATAGAATTTCTGAATGAATGATCGTATCTTTGTCGTCTGTAAGTTAAACCCGGTCAAAAAAAAGGATACAAGGGTTCATACCTCCTGACAACATAGATAGAATGAACTTGACCAAGTAAGGGTCAAGGGTAGAGGTGTTCTAGATGGGTTTAGAGAAGACCATTTTTTATTTTAAGATGTGAATGATCATACTTCTTAATATTGGCCTTCTCTACCAGCGGTATCCATATGACATCAAGTATCCCCTGTAATTCTGTCTCCTTCTCAATATACATTGCTTGATTGTCATCTTGCCGGACAATCTGTTCAAGACATGAGAGGTTGTTATTATAATAGAGAAAAGCGCTTACCATCTCAAATCGTTTACCAAAATGCGATTCCAGGATCTTAACATATCTTTCGAAGAGGGATAAAACAAAATTCTGTAATGATGTTGTGGAATATGCTGATGCCTGGACACATTCAAATAAATGAAGTTTCGATTTGAAATAATTATACACCTACCTCGAGGGCCATGATAAATGTCAACAAATTCTCTTTGACGCGCAGATACACTTCTGGGTCATTTTCGTGTTTCAGAGCATCATCAATACCTGTCGTTAGGTGGGAAACAACAACATCCCAGAGCTCCTCCACATTTCTCCAGGAACGGAAGGTCCCAGTTGTTTCCAGAACATGAGATTCAATGATGAAGAAGCCAGAAATTTCCTGTGTATATGCTAGCAGGGATGAGAGGGGCAATGGTGTAGGTAAGATCAAATCTGATTGCGCCTGCATCCGAAGCAGTTAGAAAATCCTACAGTAAGTCGCCAATCATAGTCTCAAAATGTACCATGTACCTTTCTATCAGCCTGATAGGAATTTCGAAGTTCTTCAAGGAGTCCAAGAGTATCATATATGTGTATACATTCAAATAGTGGTCGGAAGTCGACCTTTAATTTCTCGTTGTTAAGGACATTGACTGGATGGTCACTTTCAACGCGCATGTTATCATATCTAGGTGATAATGCTTACACTCGTTCTTCTCGTATGTGACAAGTTCAACAGCACTTCCAACTCGACTCATTCGGAGAAGTGGATCTTTTTCGCGTCGGTTTCTCCAATACCTTGTTCGAGCATCCATGGCCTCAACTGCGAGTCTACCCACTTCTGCTGTTACATTCCGGATTTCGAGTAACCATTGTTTCATAGATGCCGTGACAGCGTCTTTAATCTGTGCTCGAAGAGAAGGTAATGAAGAAAGCAGATGCTGGAAGAAGGGCGTCTGGGATATGGATGTTGGAGGCATGCTTTGGATATCTTCTAGCGACTGTAAAATAACAACATTCTATTATCAAAGGTATACCACAGCGACGATGGCGTAAACGACCAACCCTCAAAGCACTCCAATACTTGCCCTCTTTCACCATCTCACTCACGCGGTTGACGACGTCGAGCACCCGGAGACAAGCCTGTAAGGTGTCAATAGCCTCATCTAAATTTGCGGCTGTCTTCTTCGTCTGCAGAAGATTACGTTTCTTTTCCACTAAGCCACCGCCAAGTTGGGATACATTAACATCCAATGTAGTGATAGTTTCCTTCATCCTATCGGTGTATGACTTGACCGTGACGAGAGTCGAGACAGACGAGATGAAATCTTGGTAATTATCCACGCATATTTTCTCAATCTCTGCATCTTTAGATTCTATGAGGCCCTGAACAGTCCTAAGGTAGGTTTCTTGTTGACGGTTGCTGTGTATCTGCTTAATTATAGGCCCCAGCTGTTCCAAATTCTCTGAAGAAGAGGACGGATCGAGAAGATGTATTTGTTGAAGTTGTTGATCAATATTTTCCTGGGTAAAAGCCGGGCGTCTACGCGGAGGCATGTCAAGACCGAAGGGAGGAGAGTGGTGATGGAAGTCCAGAAAGAGTATAGAGCGTCGGAGGAGGTTATGCTCCAGACCCAATGTTTGGCAGGACCCTTTGGACCACACATCATTTGATCAATCACTGAACCAAAAATGGATACGGCAGCCAGAAAGTTGTATTCGGCCTGGCCTCGTTTATCTACATCTCCCATATAGATCCATAGACTTGTCACCCCTTGCAAGGCAAATAACAATGCCCGAGACTGTATTTACTGTTGACGCAATGTGAGTGGCAGTAGACACAGCTTGCCCAGCGTTAATCGACTTTCAGTCTATTTGATATGGACGGTACCCTCGTTGATTCTACAGCTGGAGTTGTTGGCGCTTGGCAAACATTCCAGGAGTCTTACCCTGGTATTGACGTCAAGCAGATTTTGAGCTGTGAGCACTGCGTATCGCTATCTCGCCTTTAAGTTACCAATGTGCCCTAGCATCGCACGGAGTTCGTACTGTCGATAATCTCAAGAAATATTGTGGCGTCCAGGACCCAGATCTTCTCGAGGTTACTTAGCCTTCCGGCGATTTGCTATGGTATACTCATACATTGCTCAGAGGGAAGCACAGCGATTCGAAGAAGCTATTGTCAATTCATCTACGAAGAATGGCCGATCAGGTATTGTCCAACTCCCGGGTGTTACACAGATTATGAAAGAGGTACTCCGAGATCCTGCTGCTCCTAGACAGTCAAGACGGAGATTAACAATCTATAGATCAGCTCTCATCGTCATTTGCCTTCACCCCGCTGGGCTATCTGTACCTCTGCAACTCGCGTATACGCAACTGCCGCACTTCAACTGGCGGGGGTGCCTCATCCGGACATCCTTGTGGCTGCTGAAGACGTAACACAAGGAAAACCTGCGTATGTCCGACTATATCTGTGTCTTCTATGAATGAATGAAACCATTTGTCTGTCAGACCCGATCCATATCTTGCTGGCGCTCAATTATGCGGAGTGGATCCAGCTCAATGTAATGTTCTTACCGAGAACTCGTTTGTCATTTTTACCGATATCTTGTCCAGGTGTTGTATTTGAAGATGCGCCCTCAGGAGTAAGGAGTGGTCTAGCAGCAGGCTGTAAAACAATTGGCTTGTTGACAACGCATTCTCGTGAACAAATGGAAGGTGCTAAGCCCAACATTCTTATCAAGGACATGTCTAGGTTGGTATTATGCTACTTGAACCTTTGAACTTTAAAGATAATTTACGTTTCAATAGTGTATCGGTCTCTATCCAAGGAGATAAGTTGGAAATTAGTGTTACCACTGTATGATGTTAAAAAAGAGTAATTGGGATCTTATGACCATTTAGGACGGGATATAGAGGAGAGGGGTATAGATACACAGATGACGAACTCAAGCAAAGTAATCCAGCATTAGTACCAATTATAATGTGACCAAGGCAACAAATTGCATTGCTCAAGATATATCCAATGTTGCCAACATCTAGACAAACATCTCGACAAGAGAAACATTTAGTACTCGCCCTCCTCCTCTGCATCAGCAGAGTCAATGCCAACTTCTTCATAGTCCTTCTCGAGAGCCGCAAGATCTTCACGAGCTTCGGCGAATTCACCCTAGGATACAATGAGTACGAGGAGCAAATGATATATTGTAGTGTTACATACCTCTTCCATACCTTCACCGACGTACCAGTGAACGAATGCACGCTTGGAATACATGAGATCAAATTTGTAGTCGAGACGGCTCCAGGCTGCGGCGATTGCAGTGGTACTATTTTGAAAGCTTTAGTGAAGCGAAAATAAAAATAGAATACCTGTATTTGCTTACTTGGAGAGCATGCAGAGACTGCGAGAAGCTTTAGCAAGGTCACCACCGGGCACATGTACTGATGGCTCATTGCAGATACCAAGCTTGAAACCAGTCGGGCACCAATCAACGAATTGGATTGTCCTCTTGGTCTTGATACTAGCAACAGCAGCCTGGACATCTTTGGGCACAACGTCACCACGGAAGAGAAGGCAGCAAGCCACTACGAGCACCTGACATCAGAATATTGACGGATGTGGGAGACAATTTTGAACGCACTATATTTTCCCTCTTTGGGGTCACATTTCACCATCTGGTTTCCATTCTCGAAACAGGAGAAGGTCATGTCGAGGACCGAATTTTGTTCATGGCCAGCCTTGTCTGCTGACAAGAGGGGGGCATATGTCACAAGAGGGAAGTGAATACGAGGGAACCTAAAACTGTATGTTAGCAAAAAGCCCAGATAGAGTATCATCAATTCAGCGTACGGAACCAGGTTGGTCTGGAATTCATTGAGATCGACGTTAAGAGAACCATCAAAACGTAAGGATGCAGTGACGGAGGAAACAACTTGGGCGATCAAACGGTTGAGATTGCTGAAGCTCGGCGAGACAACGCCAAGTTTCTTCTTGCAGATGTCATAAATAGCTTCGTTGTCAACCTGATTAGGATGAGTCACGTAATCATTGCATAAGTAGTTTTATTGACACACCATGAAAGAACAATCGGTGTGTTCAAGTGTCGTATGGGTCGTGAGTACAGAATTATAGGGTTCGACAACTGAGCTAGAAAGCTGAGGTGCGGGATATACGCAGAATTCGAGCTTGGATTTCTTGCCATACTCCTGGGCGAGGCGTTCAAGGAGCAAGGCGCCAAAGCCTGAACCGGTTCCACCTCCAAAGGAATGGAAGAGGAAGAAGCCTTGCAACCCGCTACAATTATCAGCAAGGCGGCCGACGCGTTCCATCACAGGGTCGATGAGTTCTTTGCCAATTGTATAATGGCCACGTGCATCTATCAAACCGATAATGAATAATGAGCGTGAATTTACACGCGTCAATAAGCGTACAGTTGTTGGCAGCGTCCTCCTTGCCGGAGATAAGGGTTTCAGGATGGAAGAGGGACCGATAAGTGCCAGTCTTCACGTCGTCGATGACACCAGGCTCCAAATCGATGTACAGAGAACGCGGCACGTATTTTCCAGCTCCAGTTTCAGAGAAAAATGTCGAAAAGCCGCTATCGCTGGCAGATGGTGATCCCTCTTTAAGACGACCATCGGGCTGTTCGAATTTTTTTCAGCGTCACCAAGAATATTCAATACGAAAAGAATACGCACGCTCAAACCGTGTTCGAGGGTGTAGAGTTCCCCTGTCTTTGTGTTAGCATTTATACAGGGCACAAGTTACAAAAAGGACTACTCACAGCAGGCATTACCGATCTGGATACCTGCTTGGCCAACGTGTAGGGAGATGACTTCACGCATGATGAACTAGTAGACGGGAGTGATCGTGAGGTCGTGAGTGTAGGTGGTGGGAAGGAAAGAAGTGATCAACCCAAATTTGTTCCCGCTTTCACATAAATACCTTTTGTAGTAATTTTTCTGTTTGACTTAATGGTGGTCTTACCTTGATTATTATTATTTACATAAGTGCGCGGCTTTTTGGCGAATACAAATGGCTACACTTATTACGAGGCAGCTACTAATGCGTGTAAATTATAAATCTCTCGCCTCACTGTATAATACATCTCCGACACGTTGCCCTCCAATTCAATCGCGCCTTTGGCCTTTTTCCTGACAGCGACTGTCTCTTCCATTACGACATCATCAGGTTCATCGCGACTTGCGCCTCCCCCACATATCAGCACACCTTCTCCGATCAGCTCTGCCTGGACACCTACGGCAGCTAACCGAGCCTTCAAAGCCGTCAGCTTTAATTCGCCAACCATCGTTGAATGAGGAAGTGCTGCTTTGGGTCGAGTACCAAGTGTGCGTTCTGTAAGGATGGTACCTGTGGTGTTGTTCTCAGCCAGTACAGGATGCGATGATGATACAGGCTCAAGCGTTGGAACAGTCGAAGTGGCATGGCGAACAACCCGACCTCTAACATACCCGATTTCATTGTCCTCAAACTGTCAATAAAGCCGTTAGTTCCAACCAAAAAAAAAGAAACATGGCGATACACGACTAACTCTTGACATGCGCAACGAAGATAATAAATCCTCGCTGATAGAGATGGAGAATGTATTTGTCTGCTGTCCGATTTGGATACTCTCGCCGGCTGCAGGAGTGTATATATCTTTTGTCATGGCGCGTATATTATTGCAACTTTCGATGAGAGCAGTCGTGGCCGCATCTGAAGAGGAAACAAGAATCTACACGCATATATTTAGTAAGAATTACAGTATTATTAGAATTCCACACACACACCATTTTCCTGGGGTTCACCTGAGGTACGATGGTTTTTACTGCTCGACCGTCATTCAGACCTTCGAGGTCCACGAAAAGTAAGCGACAAGCTAGTTGGACATCAATGTTCATTGTCACAAACTTGGAGGGTGGTTCTTTGAGCTTCTGTAATACGAATCACTATACTGTGTCGAGTGTGGTAAGAAGTGAAGCGGCATACCTTAGCTTCCTCTTCCTCCTGAAGTTTACGCTTGTAATCCTTGACCTCATCACTTTCAGCTTCATCTTCCAACGCCTTTCCCTTCCTTAGCCACATGCCCACATCAATGGTTTCGCCATAATCATCTACTCTCCGCCTTTTTTCGACATACGGGAACATGCGGAAGCGTTGTGCCTGCCCACCAGCACTCTTGAAAAATGAAGTAGCTTTTGAAACGTTCCCTTTCAAATAAATGTCGAATGATAGGAATTGCTTTGTTAGCCCCTCGTCTCCATCCAGGCCCCAATCCGTAGAATCCACCATATCATTTTTACGTTTTCTTCGGACAACGCTATCATCGTCGACATCCATACCTCCCTCGAGAGCAAGCCGAACCTCGTCTTCTTCTGCATCCGAGTCCGATTCATCAGAGTCGCTCTCGTCTTCATCAGCTTCCAACATCCGTTGGTTACGAGCTAACACAGCTTGCTGAGCCGCTTCTTTCTCTTTCTTCTCTTTCTCCTGCTGAAGATGTGCCTCAAGTTCTGCCCCTTGAAGTGGAACTTTGTTATACATCTAACCAACTTTGGTAAATAGATTTATATTCCTTTCCATATGATTCTACTCACCCTCATTTTAAGAACACCATCCAACATAATATTACTACCAATCCTTCCTTTATCCCACTTGTCGTCTGCACGTTGCCTATCGTTCCACATTTCGAACAAAGCTTGGCCAAGGGTACCTTCTTCACCTCGACCAGTCAACAGAACGACATTATCCGGAACAGCGGCAAAGTCAGCAAATAGATTTCTGGATGGACCATGAGACAGTGATGCCGGAACCGCGAGAATGAGCTTAGGATCCTTGGAAGAATAGGTTTGTAATAGTGTTTGAGGGTTGGGGAAGAACTCAAGGTGTCTGTAAACACAAGTTAAAAAAAGGAAGTGGGGATTGAAAAAGAATGCTGACTTGAAACGTAGAGACAATGCCCCAAGTGCTTCGTTCTCTTCATCATCATCTCTCCGACGCTTGCGTTCTTTGGAATTACCACTAGCATCTTCACCAACGTCTTCCTTGCTGATGGTACCCCCAAGCCATTCCATCATACTGCGAACAAATGCAAGCATGTCCTTCCCTGTCCTAGAAAGGAGACATATAGGATACCGAAGCCGTGAATAATTCCAATGTTGGTCCAGTAGTACGAGGAGTTCGAGGATACGGGTACTAGAGTCACATGGAAGTAAAAGAGACGATCGAGATGAAAGGGTGGCCGTAATGGTATCTGTTTTATGTATTAGTTAAAGTATTGTTGTAATAATGGAGAATATATACCAATGAGGGCGGCGTCACGATCTTTCCGTCTACTAGTAATAACGTTTGAGCGGCCGGCATCCGTGATAAAAAGGTCAGGCCTTGCCAAAGGCTCAAATATCCCTCTAGCGCCTTGTCTCATCAAGACAGTACCGTCTAGATGTCGTTCCTTCATATGATTCATATGAACAGCGTAAACAATTGTTCCAGATGTTGGTGAGCGAATTTTCCACATCGCACCACCTAATGTGTGGCCAGCATTGAATGGTGTAATTGTTATTCCCTGACATTTTCCTATACACCAGTTGTTGAGGTTGAGAAATATAAAAGGTACAGCAGGAGTATTTACCTTGTAGATGTGTTGGTTGTGAATATCGAAGGGTGTTGAGATATTCAAAGGCATCCTGGACTTCAACTAATGTTGCGATGAATTTGCCTGTTTTTGGTTTGTGTGGGAGTGTTGCTTCACGTTCAACGTGGTTTTCCTCGGATGGTATACCCTCTTGTGGTGACTGGACAGGCTCATCACCTATATCTTGTTCATCCCGCATGCCTTCAACGTCCTCCATGCTTGCTATCTTTCCCATGGCCTGGACAGGAAGCGTAGAATACGCTGGTGCACTCAGACCCCATCGCGCGTGTGCGTAAGGATATAGGCCACAATGAGCCAAGTCGCCATGTGAAAGTAATACAAGGTCAATGGTAGGGGCTAGTCTATTGGTGTTACTAAATTAAGGGAATTCCTACTTGAAAATAAGATGTACTGACTGACGGAGGGTGTCGCAGTATTTAGTCCAGGGATATTCTGACTCGTCGTCTGGGTGTGGGTCGTAATTTTCCGGTGACCAGTCTGGAGAGCCACAGTCTAGAAGTATTCGTACATCGTCTATCTGCAATAGATATGAGAGGGGTGCAGTTGAATCCGAACGAGCAGACCCCGACAACGGTGTAAATGTGATCATGAGCTCATTTACTTAAGTTAACAAGTCCTGCACTCAACAGTCTTTGTTTGGTTTTCCTTCTGCAGACAAATATTATGATGTCACCAGTTCGGTCTGCAATCATGTGTTCTCTCTAATACCACTTTAAATTGGCATAGTGCCTATTTTCTCCTCAAACCAAGCCCGTAAGTACTACTTCGGCTGCTGTGCACGTAATCCCAGGCCAATTCTTAGCAAAGACAAGCAAGGGTGCTACTGAAGTTATTTAACTCTGGTGATAGTCGTCTTTGAAACATTCTTCACACATGCGAGGCGCAAAACCATACGTCTCAAACACAAGCAAAGAAACTTCCTCAGGATGACATATTATATGATCAGTATGATGTAGATTATCCTCAACATGACTGGATTTTCATCCAAACTGGAGCATTTCATATAGTTCAAGGTACTCGGAGGTTACACAGCTGACTGGGCCAAGGCATCGTGCTCATTTCCCCTTCTCAACATTTTTGAAGTTAGGAATCTATAACACTGTCGACTCGCTTCAACAATTGTGTGCATCACATTTCAACTATTCAATTAGGATCTGACTTAATTTGTAGTACCAATACACATGTTCCGTCTCCATATTGGGCGGCATTCGCACCCGTACTGGTTCCGCTGGCCTCCTGTAATCAATCAGCTGGTTATCTTACTGAATGGTTTGGCCAAGAATAACTCTAGAAAGTGATTAATAATGAAAGATGGTGGCAGGTTCGCGGGCTAGATGGTGTAGAGGCGGAGTGGGTCAAGCACATAGAACCCCTGTCCTAAATCTCACATGTGAAGAGGAACTCATCTGTAGGATGGATGAATTAGAGACAGTCATGGTTTGTCTAACATTTCATACATCACCAAAACCATCTCTAAACCTTCTAGTTGTATGTCCATAGCGGTAAGCATAAGCTAAGCTATACCTTTTACGAAAGCTGCAGAATAAATTTCGGTCTCCATCATTCAAGGTGGTTATTTCTGGGGATCCACCAGCATATGCCTTGCATACTCCCATCCTACCTAGAAAAATTATGTCTGCTGGAGACTCCGCACGAGGGGGCATATGCCTCACAGTCTCAACCATACTCAGGGATCTGTCGAAACCACTTCCCGCGGGTACAGTGCAGTCCATGGGTTGACCTTATGCATAGCTTCCCAAGTATCCTACATAATACCGAAACCGTTCATAACTGACTTTCATCTTTCATCTCTTGTGACTTCTTCAATCAATAGGATATAATCCCGGAGCCGGGTTTTCTTGCAACAGCGAACATGGTCTTCAAGATTCAGGGACACCTTAGGGAAGATAACAATACATTGCCTCATGGATGCAATGCAGAGGCAACGTGTTTACTACTGTTCATTTTCCAATCGTTTTTGGGGAGCCATTACTTGCGTGTATCTAATCAAAAATGCGACACGACACGCCTACTTATGCACATTTCGTGATGCATTAACGGACATGGTCTGAAACAAATTTAAGAATGTCAGAGAATCGTTGTACAGGGACGCACAGACCAGATGTGTGACAAGGGTTTACCGTGGGAAATCAAGTGTGCTATAATATACGAGAGTGGTGCGTTTCTTGACCTTGTCCTGCAAAGCAGAAAGACTATAACATCTCTGTCTTCTTGTGAGTATGCCTTTTCACCATTGTTCGCTCCAAGCCTTCTAACACTCCTGTTTGCTTATAGCTCCATTTCCTTTTAAACATGCGTGAAGTCATCTCTGTGCACGTCGGTCAGGCTGGTGTCCAGATCGGTAACGCCTGCTGTGAGTCTCTTATTTATATGACCGAGACGATTCCTTCGTGGGTTGTCGCGAAAATAAATGCTAGAAACGCGTATAATTCCCTTCACGCGCGTTTGAATGTTCTGTTACAATTTGGCACGATGCTTATCCGATTATCACAGGGGAGCTTTATACTGTCGAGCACGGTCTTAGCGTGCGTAGGAAATCAAACTACAATTGCGCGCCACTGTCTAACTCGGATTTCAGCCTGATGGTCGCCTTGTAGATGGCTCGGCCTCGCATAACGATGACGGATTCAGCACATTCTTCTCCGAGACTTCTTCTGGAAAACATGTGCCACGTTCGCTCTACATTGATCTGGAGCCCAATGTCATCGATGAAGTCCGAAATGGCCCATACCGAAGCCTTTTCCACCCGGAAACGCTTGTTAACGGCAAGGAGGATGCTGCCAGCAATTGTTCGTATATGCAATTCTTGATTCCGGACCTATCCTAATTAGGCAAACACGTTTTTAGATGCTCGCGGTCACTACACAATTGGCAAGGAGCAAATTGATGTGGTCATGGACAAGGTTCGCCGTCTTGCCGACAACTGCTCAGGGCTCCAGGGCTTCTTCGTCTTCCACTCATTCGGTGGTGGAACGGGTTCTGGCTTCGGTGCCCTTATCCTCGAACGTCTCTCTCATGATTACGGTAAAAAATCCAAATTGGAATTCAGTGTCTACCCAGCACCCACTTTGGCCAACTCTGTTGTTGAGCCTTACAACTCCGTCCTCACGACTCACACCACCCTTGAACACTCTGACTGCTCGTTCATGGTAAGTCACGGCCCTTGATTTGATGACCTGAGCTGAATTGTATAATGATTAGGTTGATAACGAAGCAATTTACGACATCTGCAAGAAGAACCTCGGCATCAACTCTCCTAGTCTTGTAAACTTGAATAGGCTCATCGCTCAAGTCGTTTCCTCGATCACCGCTTCTCTTCGTTTCGACGGTTCCCTCAATGTTGACTTGAACGAGTTCCAGACCAACTTGGTCCCGTATGTAATTTTTCCTAATCCACGCACATGCAAATCTAAATGATCTATTATTAGCTTCCCCCGTATCCACTTCCCTCTTGCCACTTTTGCCCCTATCATTTCCGCTGAGAAGGCCCATCATGAACAAAACTCAGTGGCCGATATGACCTTCTCTTGCTTCGAGCCCGGAAACCAGATGGTCAAGTGCGATCCTCGTGAGGGAAAATATAGTAAGTTGAACTCCTGGTTTTCTTTGAATTTCGTAATTAACTGTACATAGTGGCTTGCGCTCTCCTTTACCGTGGTGATGTCGTTCCCAAGGATGTCAATGCTGCTGTTGCTATTATCAAGACCAAACGTACCATTCAGTTCGTCGACTGGTGTCCCACTGGTTTCAAGCTCGGTATCTGCAACGAACCTCCTGCCCATGTTCCTGGAGGCGATTTGGCCAAGGTTTCTCGCAGCATGTGTATGCTTTCCAATACCACTGCTATCTCCAGTGCCTGGAGCCGTCTCGACCACAAATTTGATTTGCTGTACTCCAAACGTGCTTTCGTCCACTGGTATGTTGGTGAGGGTATGGAGGAAGGCGAATTCTCAGAGGCTCGTGAGGACTTGGCTGCTCTCGAAAAGGATTACGAAGAGGTTGGTATTGACTCAGCTGACGTTGAAGAGGCCGAGTACTAGTCGTTTTCATTACTATCCTTTTTGTTGTTTTCTTTTCTCTCACTTTTAGTTCGTAATTGTCTTGACGTTCTCTGTCACGATACTTTACGTATACCTCATCATCACACGGAATATCATGTTTCTTTTTCACGCTTTACACACTTCTACAGTTAATCATTAATGAAAACCTTTTTCAATTCAAAATTACCTTGTCATTGATATCTAATTGCTAGCAATCAGTAGAAATCAGGTAGATTTCCCTTTCTCTTCCTTCAAACTGACGATTTGATTTAGAATCAAGTAATCTCCTTGTCTCTGCCCCGCCTGAAGTCCAGACTCTTCATTTATTGCTGCAACGCGCGCATCTTTATCAAGCGCAAAGTATGCAACGCGCAGACCCTGGAATCGCACGCATTCATTCCCAACCAGCTGTGCACTGGTGACTTGAGGTGTATCTACCGCTGTATCAACATCCTTATTTTCAGCAAGAGCCTTTTGAGTCCGTTCCTCTGCCTCTTTTCGAACCTCAGTAATAGATCGCTTTGCGAGAGGCCAGAAGCCGACCTCAACCATAGCACCCTTGATGATCTCCAAACTATCGCGATCAACTTCCTTTTCAAAATCACCAGTAGGACGTTTAGTGTTGAAAAGAGGGTGGAAAATATGCACTTCATCAATCTTTACAGGACTCCCAGTGGGAGCATGTTCAGCAACCCACTGGATGAAAGCCTGAGGTTTCTTGGGAGGGCCTTCATTCTCGAGCTTGCAAATCAATTCGATCACATCTCCAGTCGTAGGGTCCATCTTGTATGATGTACAGGTAATCGGGTGAGGTGCCTGGAATAGTCCAACCGTTTTGCCTGGCGCAAGACGGAAGTAGTCCTTGGAATCTTCTAGGCGGAAGTCATCGCGATCGATGTAAATGGTGCGAGTAAATGGTATTGTGGCCGTTCCCAGCTCAGGGACTTTGGGGTGCAATTGCTTCTCGACCATTAAAACATAGTCTTCTTGCAGATTCTCGATAGTGACCTTTAAGGGTCGAAGAACCATCAGAAGTCGAGGTGCAGTTCCCTCGAGATATTGACGGACAGCTTGTTCGAATCGGGTGATCTCAATATTGGTCGCTGACGTGGAAACTCCAAGCGTACTGACGAATGAAAGGATAGCACCCGGTGGGATACCACGACGACGAAGGGCAATGAGTGTATACAGGCGTGGATCATCCCAGCCGTTGACATATCCTTTTTCCACCAGGGCTAGAATCTTCCTTTTTGACATGATGGTGCCTTCAAGATTCAATCTACCATATTCAGACTGCCTGGGTTTGTATACCTCGAGAGCATCGCATAGCCAGTCGTATGACTGACGTGATGCAATGAACTCAGTTGTACAGAGGGAATGCCTGAAAAAATGGATTCAGTATGCTCAACGCGGCCAATTACAACAAACTCACGAGATGTTCTCCATACTATCCACCAAACAATGCGTGAAATCATAGGTAGGGTATATTTTCCACTTATCGTGTGTTCGATGATGGGTGTTTCCAGAACTCGATAGGCCGTCAAATCCCACATCTGCGGGTTTCCGTCTTCAAGGTCCTGTTTCATGCGAAGTGCCGCCTCTTTCGGCTTGTACTTCCCATTCTTCATTCCCTCAAACTCTGCCAATGACTCCTCAATCGGCCTATCATGATGGATACAAGGGCGAGGCTTCGATTTCTTCTCTCCGCGGTCCGCCTTGATCTCTTCCTCTGCATGGCGTTGTTAGCTGGCTGCAAAAGAACCCAGAGTTATGCAGCTTACGAGAACAATGGCAAACATATGCCTTCCCGCGCTTGATCAACTCTACTGCTAATGCATACAATTCGTCGAAATAATCACTCGAATATGTGATTTTCCATGGTTCGAATCCAAGCCACCTTACCATCTCCAAAATGCTTTCAAAATATCTCGCCTCCTCCTTCTCTGGGTTTGTATCGTCATATCGAAGGTAGCACTTGCCACCATGATGAGCAGCGTAACCAAAGTTGACAAAAATAGCTTTTGAATGACCTATATGAAGGAAGCCATTAGGTTCAGGAGGGAACCGAGTCCAAACTGCACCCTTGGTAGTATTTAGATGTTCCTCTTTAAGACGAGGAAGAATCTGTAGGTTTCCTCCAGGCTTATGAAGTGCACCGAGGAAACCCTCTTCAAAAACGGCTTTACGTGTCTTTGTAGGATCTTCTTCAGTTTCCTTGGGTTTCTCCACTTTTGCTGACTTCTTAGGCTCCTAATTAAATAAATACATTTAGTGTATACATTATTTAGATACCAAATAATTTTACCTTTGCCTTCGGTTTTGCTGCTTCTTTTGGTCCAAGAGTGTTCAAGAAAACCTTCTCCACCGCATTCTTGACGTCCAAAGGATATGCCCATCGTAACTCTGGACTTGCTCTTAATGCATTAAGAACTGTACCAAGATTTGCCCACCCAGTCACATTTGCAGAAGAAACGTAGTTGGAAACTTGGGAAAGAAGTTCTTCCGGGGTAATACTGAATCCTATCATGATCGGCAATTAGTTACTTATCTATCAGGGGAGGTTTGATGAATGTTAGTACTTACCTACACCACAAGCCTTGTCAAAAGTTATATCGTCAATGGGAACTTTATTCGTCTCAACAAACTTCAGTGCAGCTATTTACAAAAGTAGAAAAAAAAACGTCAATCAGAAAACATCTTATCAACCACAGAAAACGTACTTACCATTGATCTGATCTCCCGACTTGAGGTCTTCCTTCAAAATCTTCTCTACAACATAATTCTTCTCCGGACTAGTAACCGTAGGAGCTTTACTAAGTGAAGTAGCCAAAGCAGCAATCAATCCTGCTTTCTTGTCATCCAATCCTTTCGCTATCGTTTCATTTTGTATTATAAGTTCTTGAAGGATAGTTGCAGCTTTTTCGGATTTAACTGCTTCTTTGGCTTTGGCTTCACTTAATCCGATGGTTTGGAATAAGGAAATCAGAGATGTTCGATCTGGCGATTCTTTCGACATAGGTGCTTAAGAGAATGAATGTAGTGGATGAAGGTAGTATATAAACTTTTGAGTCAGCATCTTAATATGGACTTGCCCGAATCAATCAAGTATTAGATAAGATAAGCAAATGATATTCGAGGAGTACATATGGACACACAATTGCAAGAATCTTTTTTAAATTGGGAACAGACAAACTATAGTACATACATTGCCGAACATGTATTTATACGAACAAGCCGAATTTGATTTATGCTAAATCGCTTGCATCGAAATTAAAATTGGCACGGCGTTGACGTGCTGGGGGTATAGTACTAGAAAGATCAGGACGATCTCTGTCCATACCTGAATTAGCACGGCCAGGGGAAGACGGGTTGCGGTTCATAGTAGTGTAAGCTCTTCCTTCCCCCTCAATACCGAAAGAATGGCGAAGCCTGTCAATCAAATCATGTATATTACTTGCATTCTCTTCAAAAGTTTGTGGTACCGGGCTTGCATTGTGTTCCATATTACGCCTGCCGGAAGATGACGAGAATGATTGATATACACGAGATGTCGAGGAGATGCTGCCTGTGATGGAGTCGAGTAGATTATGGACTCGACCAGCTTCTATCTCGAAGTAGTGAGATCTTTTTTGGACGATCTAAGAAGCAAAAAATATCATACCAAAATCATCATGAAGCACTCTCTCATCTGGTGCATGTGCAGGGATCCGCTCATCCAAAGTGTTAAAAAGTTGGTGAGAATCTCGTTCCTTGTCAGGGACTGGTGCATTCGTAGGGTGCGCAGCAAATGCATCCTGGGTGTGTTTGGAATCTTGTTTATCAAGTTGTTTTCGAAGATCACTGATTTGCTGCTTCAAGAGTTTACTAAACGATGGCTTCTCTCCTGATATACCAGCGAGAGTAACCAAAGTTGAGATACTGAAACAGGATATTAGTGAATAAATACAATGAGTATATTTCAACTCACAATGCCTCTTTCAGGTACGCGAAACTGAATCGATCAGTCAATTCAGCAATAGCTGTAACAAGGGAATCTGGAAATTCTATATCCGGATTTCCTTCCAGTTTGTTCTGCCAATATTGGGCGTATAAGATCCGTTCTTCTTTGTCTGGGTCATCGAACAAGCTACAATCCGGGTTTGAGTGTTAGGCTCGTCTCTTCAGCCTATGGTCATGCATATACTCACAACTTGCGGTCAAATCGGCTGGGGCGAGTACTAAGACCTGGGTCCAGACGGTCAAAATGATTGGTGGTACCAATAATCAATAGACCATTGTTTCCTTGTAGACCATCAAGTTGATTCAAGAAGTAAGAGCGATTGCGATCGTTGATCAAACTATCCAAATCTTCCAGGACAAGTACCGATGGAGCGAGTTGACGGGCTTGAGTGAAGACATCTTCCATCGCACCCTCTTCACCCTTCCAACCTGTAGTTTAATGTGAGAGGTGAGTGAGTGGAGGTTTGGTCTTAATCACATACTTTGGAAAGATTTGACATAGAGAGGAAGGAAACCATGCTGCCCGCACGATTTAAGAATAGCCTTGAGACTGATGGTTTTCCCGTTACCTTTCCATAATAAAGAAATTCAACATGGGCTTGATTCGAATTAAGGGGAGCACGTACCTGGAGGACCATGAAGTATCAAGCCACGCTACAAACACATACCCGGTCAGAGTGTTACGGACCAAATCACAAGCGCCGGATAATAAGAGATACCTTCCAAGGAATGGAGAGCCTTTTATATACCTCTTCTGCAGCGAAGAAGTCATACACATCTTTCTGCAATGTCTTCTTGAATTCGTCTTTTAAGATCACATCTTTCCAATCAGCCTTTTGTACATCTGCCCACAGGCCTCGGTCCTTAGCCCAATAGCCTTGATTAAAAACCCAAATTTCATCATGCAATTCGTGTCTCCATGCCCCTATAGTCAAGAGCAGCAGTCTCGATGCTTCTTCCGGTCCTAAGAGTTGTAAAGCTTATAGTGAACAGATCGGTAATTCATATATTCAATGCTTACATACCTTCATGAAGGACGAAGGTTTGTGTGATGTTACCAAATCCAACTGGGTACTGTCAGAAGTTTAGCCCCTGACTGAATTACCAGCTCTCAGAAAAAGGGCTTACATTGACTACGAACACCAGATATTCATAAACCTGATAGTGGAAAGGCGACATAAATCAATAAGTAATCTTTCGATGGTGTGTTCTCAGTATACCTTCCACAGTACTTTGAACGATCCGACTTTAACCTGATCTATTACTATGCCAGGTATACCGTCTTGGCTTCTTGGAAATGGAGCGAAGAACACTTCGGTGACCAAAGGAGTGATTTCAAGAGGAGTGACTGTAGTTCCAGGGAATGATAGGATATCGAGGTCATATGCATTCGTTGAAACTAATGAGTGGTCTGGATAGAGTTTGCGGAGGCGATGTGCACTAATAGATAGAAGTTAGTCTGTGCAGCTTACACAGGAAGTACAGTTTGCATGGCTTGCCAAATGAGCGCTGGATCACTGTGTTTCGCGGATGCTAGGTGTAGATTGAATAAGATAGTATACAGATGTTGAGCAAAAGACAAACCGGTATCAATCCATTGGCTATAGAAGTCTTTCCTGGAACCGATAGATTCATCGCTATTCAACCAGACATTGACAAAAGTATCGTCCATCTTAGGAGATGTGGTAGAGTTCCTGGCTAGATAATGGGAGTGTCAGCGTTACTGCGGTTGACGCAGGGTATATATATATTCCCACAAGGCTTCATCAATCCGCAGGTTCGTTGCCAGTTGTGGAGGAATAAGCAAGGGGTCAATTCCTCAGTCCAGCAATCACTTCTGATGTCCAAAAATAGGTTACATCCATAACACTCTCAGTCACGTGTGACCACATAACCTTCTCTCCTTTCGCCGCTTTATTCGAAATTATGAATGCTTCTGCTGCCGATATTCGCAGTGCACTTCAAATTGAACCAAACTCATCTGCAGGTCCATCACAAATAAAGCGGTCAAATTCATCTGCTGTTAAGAAACCCGAAGGAATATCGAGAGAGCTGTATTCTCTTATTGGTCCTGCCGCACCTACCCTTGCGGCACAGTCAAGACCTCGTCTGAAACAGAAACCAAATCTTGGAATTGGAACACGTACGAAGTGGTAAGAAACCCGCTAGTGATGTGACTGTATTCTGGTGCTCATTAGTCCTTGAAGGGAATGGAGATCATTCAAGAATGGTGCACGGACAGACAGCCTCGAACTATGCCATTGGGTTAAAGCGGACACAGCTGCTGGTGGAGGTGTGTGAGTTTGGATATACGTTTTGCAATACTTACTGATAATTGTTTTAGAATATCCTTTCGCAAAGTATAATATCCAAACGCCATCCTACACGTATTCCCAAGATGAATATATCCGTCTATTAGAAGGTGTATATTCCTGATAACTACCACATACCCGAACATCTGATCGCAATTGAATAGACAAGGATTGGACAAAAGAAGAAACAGATTACCTACTTGGCGTTGTCAAAGAATATGACGCGCGCTGGTACATTGTTCACGACCGCTACGACTATGCAGGAGGTGTAGAACGTTCACTTGAGGTGCGTACGGTGGTCCCGTATTATCGGTAAAGCTCTGAAGTTGGATGGCCAGGATTTGAAAGATCGTTACTACAGTGTTTGTCGGAAGCTGGTACGAAGTAGGTCATGGGCCGGGGATGAGGCTGGCAAGGCACAGCTACTGTCGAGTTTCCAATTTGATAAAGGTGAGTGTCAACCTCGTATCTATTTCAGTCAATTTCATATTCGGCATTTCAGAACGAGAAGTTACTCGCAAGAAATACCTAACAAGTCTAGAGAACAGGACACCAGAACAGATTATAGAGGAAGAAGCTCTATATATTGAAGTGAAAAAACTTGAGCAGAACGAGCGTAAATTCAAGCGCGAGCGCGAAGAGCTATTAAAGGTGTTAGCGGGAATCGACTCTGGTTTACCAGAAATAGTTGAAGACGATGTTTCATCGTTGGGCCAAACGACTCTAATAGACACGAAAAAGCGAAAGAAAGGGGCTCTAGAATTGGAGTCTCCAGCGACACCAACTGCATCATCATCTATCCCTACTCCTGTAATTAAACGACCGCAACCCGCGAAAAGCGCTGCATACGGTAAGTGGAGGGAGGTCTCAGTTTAGATCATGAAGGTTGATTGTGTTGTACAGATGCACAACATTGTATTATACGAACAGAGCTTCCCAACACGTCTTCTGCTACGAAAGCAGCCCACCAACCGGCATACCTTCGTTCGTTCAAACTGCCAACACCCAAGGCTGCGATTGCACCCAAGGTCACCCAAGCATTGGCGGAACTGGGGATCTCAGTGTCACGTCTGGTGATGCCAACAAGAGACAATGTTGCTCAGCTAGAGTCTCTGTTAGAGGCGACCGTGGCGTTGATCGATACCAAGCGTACAGTGGACAAGGTGGACTATGAGCTACAGGTACTCCGATCACGGCTGGGGATGAAGGAGGCTGGGGATAAAGGGGACGGCATGGACGTCGATGAAAGTGTTGCCGAAGGTGATGAAGATGGAAGAGCTCAGAGTGTTGTGAGTGTACGAAGTTCACGGGGGAACCGAAAGCATGTAAGGATGTTTGATATTTTAATTTGTGAAGAGAAAATGACATTTCTTGCAGTCCAGACGATCCATGTCTGTCTCATCTGTAGATACGACGACAAGATCGAACACGAAACGGCAAAAACGGAGTTAGTTACTATTGTACATACTATCTGTAGAGGTGCATAAGCGGACAGGTGGAGTAAGTACACTCAAAACAAACATAGTCCAATTGAAACAAACAACGTCATTCGTGTTCTCATCCTTCTGTGAATCTCAAAATGAAGTTGATAATGACGGCAACTGCAGTGGATGAGTTACTGATAGTGGTACAGAATTTGGCAGGGCATACCTAGCAGTGCGACACAAAGAATAGTCTATGCCACGCCACGAAATCAGCATGTACTCTGAGGAGGATGGGTTGGACAGCATACCGGGCCCAAACGGTCATCATAAGGACCGCGTCCGCCACGACGGATAGAAGCAGCTCGCCAATGATAGGTATAGAGGGCATAGAGCATGATAGCCATTGCTGTACGGAAGCGTCAGGGGTCCAGAGTGGGTTGAGACACTAGCTGGAAGGGACTGACCAACGACGGAAAACATGCCAGCACTAATCTTGCCAACCTAAGTGAAACACGAATGAGAAGCTCCGCCGATGAGGGTTGGCCCACGGACCTTGTCGCCAAAGTTGAGCAAGCCAACTGCAAGGCCGCCGAGTACGACGGTGAAGTGGAGCCATGAGAGGAAGGTGCGTTCATTGGCGAATGAGACCTTTGGCTCTACACGGACGGGTAGTGCGATGCGCTTTGTCGCAGTGCGTTGGAGGAGGGGCTGGGTGGACATTCTCCAAGTAAGGGGTCACAACAGAGTTATATATAGCCTTGCCAGAACAGAACTAAACATCAATTTTCCTCGGATCACACGTTCGTCGTTTGGTCAACTATAACTAATCTTACAGTGTCTTACAGTCAGCTACCCTACTATCTGCCTCCACCCATCATCCGCATCCTGTCTGGATGCATTGGTTGTGACCCAGGTCCATTGTTGTTCCCTTGAGACTGCTGGTTTTGCGGTCCATTTCCAGGTGGGTATGGTCCGGGAGGTGACGGATTGGTGGTATTCGGGGGGAACGGTGGTTGTGCGTTAGTATTGGGTCCACCATTAGGTGGGAAGGGCGGTCCACCTACATACTAATAAGCAAGAGCAAATAGAACAAAGCAGATAGAACATACCAGGCGGGAATGCACCTGGGGGAGGCATGCCATTTGGAGGGAAAGGCGGCGCACCAGGCATCATTGGGAATCCAGGTCCACCAGGAGGGAAAGGAGGGCGAGCTAGAGGTGTTACATTTAGCCCAGTCGAACAGAAGCAAGTGAGGTATACTTACGTCCACCAAAGCCTGGTGGTGGCATTGGTCCACCAAATCCAAAGTTAGGTGGAGGAGGGCCACCTAGATGCTGAGGTCCAAATCCAAATCCTCCTGGGGGAGGTCCGCCAGATGACTCGTAAGCCGCTGTGATTTGGTCAATGATATTTTGAGCCTTGTCATGTCCAAGAGCTGTGGTGGGTCCGTTAGAACAAATCAGCGTGAATGGGTGTGATACGTACATGCATAATAGTCTCTAACGTTTGATAGATGATTACGCCCGCTGTTGTGGGCCTTGCGTACTAATCATTCGCAGTTCAGCGACATCTACAATAAGACTGTCATTGCATACCAGATGTAGAGTCGTGTGTTAAGAAGACATCACAATAATCACAATAGTGTTTCTACGATGACAGAGATTAATTAGAGTCCATTCATATGGAAAGGATACTTACCGGCATGGTTGTCGCGTTCAACGTTCAGGACGCTGACAAGAGAATCCCGCGGAGTTTAAATAGCACACACGTGACCGGAATAATGCTTTAGGGTCAAGTTATTGCAGATTCTACCAAGTTCAAAGCAGCATGGATCCTGCTACATCGTCTGGAATCCAAGAGCCCTTTGATCTCATTCGTCTGTCCCTCAGTGAACGCGTGTTTGTCAAGCTGAGGGGAGACCGCGAGGTGACTGGAATTCTACATGTGAGTACACAACCCTGTGGAACATGTACTATTGAAGCTCATGAATCTATCTTCTTACAGGCCTATGATGGACACATGAATCTCATTATGAGCGATGTGGAAGAGACTATCCTGATCGTCGACACAGAGTCTTCGGACAAGACTATTAATGTATGAGCGGTCCTATTTCTGACAACTGACTAGGCTAAAAGATGAGTAGTATGCAAAGAGAAAGTGGGAGATGCTATTTGTGCGAGGGGATGGAGTGATTCTAGTATGTAACCAGCAACAGTCTACACTGTGATGCTCATCATCCTGCAGGTTTCGCCGCCGTCGAGATAGTATGTAATCGAGTAATCAAGGTGTCCGTGAGTCTGGGGCATCTAGACGCTCTAATACCATTGGCTCTTCCTCTATCCCTTCTGGCAGCTCGTCGTCTGGGATTGGGGCCTCTATGCCGGTTGGCCAGGTGCTGTCACGCACCCAGGATGAATGGACGACTTTGATCTGTGGACTGAGCGATTAAACACCGGCTATATTTAGAAGACAGTAGACCACATACGATGAGAGCCATCGGCAGTGCATGCTTGAGACGATCTCCCTTGCACAACCCTCTCCATACTTTCTCGATACCACTGTGCCAGCATGAGTCGCTATAGACTGCTCCAGGTGACTCCAGCAGTTCCTGTAGTTTTGTCCGCGCAACAGATGGGCTGGGTGGTGGGCGCGAACCCTGCGTCCTAGCTGGGCGTGCCGTTAGCCACAGCTGCCGTCGTGCCCTGTAGTGATCAGGCCCTGGGGGAGGCATGCGGTATAATGCCACGACGTCATTAAAGGTATACTGGTCAGGGAGAGTGCCTTCAGTTACCGCAGCAGTAGCACGACCATGTTGAGGCTGGGGTAGAGCCTGAGCTTCGGCTGATAACATGGCAAACTCTACGATGAGCGGATCATCTCACTGCAAGACCAACCTGTGCTTAGTCAGCAGTCACATTGAGCCTAGGGGCCAGCCACCCCCATCCACGACCTGTTGTCCCTTGCCCTCTCTTCCCCATGTACAACCTCAAGGCCTCTTCCAACACATCTCTCTCCGACGAGTATGATGAGGATGAGGCTGCAAAGTCTACCCTCTTCGTTGGCCGGGACAACCAGCCCCTGACTGTTGCCCCCGCCCCCGCACACTGGGCTTCCAAGTCATCTACAACGTCGTCCGATTTCTCTCCCATCTCTCTCGTTCCTCCAGAAATCCTCATAAACATATTCAAGCATGTCACTTCTACACGAGATCTCCTCAACTCCACTCGCGTTTCAAGAACCTGGTGCGACTGTGCCATTGAATTCCTCTGGCATAAGCCCAATTTCCCGAAATACGGCACCATGGTCAAGATGGGTCGTACACTTACATCCCGGGACCAAACATTCACCTATGCGCGCTTTATTCGTCGCTTAAATCTCATGGGCCTATCCGCAGACCTCAAAGACGAGGTCCTCTTCCAGTTCATGCACTGCGACCGCCTCGAACGATTGACCCTGGTTAACTGCAAGGGTGTATCAGGCGAACTCTTGAATCACGTATTAGCCCGCTATCACCACCTCATTGCAATCGATCTCACTGGTTGTTCACAAGTAACTAACAATGCCCTCGTTGGACTTGCCCATACTGCTACGACTTTACAAGGCATCAATCTCGCAGGCTGTACAAGAGTCACCGACGATGGTATACTGGCGCTAGCTCGTCATTGCACACAATTACGTCGAGTAAAACTCAGCAACGTACATTCAATCACAGATACAGCTGTTATTGCCCTCGCAAAAGCATGTCCGTTGTTGTTAGAGATTGATCTTAATTTCTGCTCCCAGATCACCGATCTTGGCGTGCGGAGCCTTTGGCAATACTCTTCTTGTATGCGCGAAATTAGGCTATCGTACTGCACAGAAATAACAGATGGTGCATTCCCTTCACCACCAAGAATTGAGGCTAAAGCACTACCAGATATGAACCCCTTCCCAACTACCGTCGAACTCGGAAAACCCCTCCCTCCCCTGGTCCTCAGTTGTACCTTTGATCACATCCGCATGTTGGATTTGACGGCATGTTCAAAGATAACGGACGATGCTATCGAGGGTATCATAACCCGTGCTCCAAAGATCCGAAACCTGGTGTTATCTAAATGCACTCTGCTGACTGACAAGGCAGTTGAGTCCATCAGCAAATTGAGCCGGTCTCTACATTACCTTCACCTTGGACATGCAAACAAGATAACTGACAAGTCTATTCGCATTCTTGCACGGTCCTGCACCCGATTGCGATACATTGATTTTGCGAGTGCGTATTTTGTTTACTCGATTTTGCATCAATTTACTAAGGTGTCATCTTTCAGATTGTACTCATTTGACTGACATGTCTGTCTTTGAGCTCTCCTCTCTACCCAAACTCCGTCGTATTGGACTTGTGCGTGTTAACAACCTGACAGATGAAGCTATCTACGCTCTCGCCGAACGCCATGCCACATTGGAACGCATTCATTTGTCGTACTGTGATCAAATTACGGTCATGGCAATTCACTTCTTGTTACAGAAGCTTCACAAGCTTACTCATCTTAGTTTGACCGGAATACCCGCTTTCCGTAACCCCGAGCTTCAGAAGTTTTGTCGTGAAGTACCGAAGGTAGGTCCCTGGCTCTTATATATAAGAAGGGAGATTGATATTGTCCGTAGGAATTTAATTCCGCTCAACGAATGGCTTTCTGTGTTTACTCTGGCAAGGGCATCTCTCAGCTGCGCAATTTCCTAACGGAATTGTTCGACAATATGAATGAGACAAATGGAACGGATGATACAGAGTATGAGGAAGACGAGTATGAGCAAAATTTTAACGAAGACGGTACACCAGAACCCGAGGGTGAGGAAGTTGAAGGGGACGCTAACGCAGGTCAAGACTCTGCAGGTGGGCAGAACCGGGGTGTTCGCTCAGGTGCCCAACCACAGGCACATGAATTTGTGTTCAACCGCGACAGACCCCAACGCACGGCGACCATTCCTACTTCTACTATCAGCGCCGGTCGTAATGGATCCAACGTGCCGCCCTCCGTGAATATTTATGGTGCTACCACTCGCCTTAATGCGCAGATTCTTGATGGCACTGCTATTCCTGTCGCTGGACCTTCTCGTCGTGGTCGTCAAGCCGTTGCTGGTCAACAGACCATTACAGATATTCTCCCAGTTGTTGAAACACCATCTGAATCGTCACTACATACCACTGCAGTAGCAAATGGCTCTTCACTGGGCTTTGAACATGTATCCGCGTCTCAATGGGACCCTGAACAGGACAGGATGGTTGTGGATATGCCTAACAACGGAATGGATGTAGACCAGTGGCCCAATTCCGAAGCTGGATCCTCGACTGCGGAACACAACCAACAGGTGTCTGAGGAAGCCACCAATTGGAATGTAAGGAGAACTTTGAGGGATGTCTTCCACTTTGGGAGGGGCCCTCCCGATAATCTTCCACATCCTGGAGGAAACCAACCTCGCCGTTAGAGACATGGGCCATGTTATTGGCAAAGGACCTAGATTGATATCTGCTGCTCGTGTAATATTAGAATCCCTATCGTCTCGCTCTTTTCTGTTCTTTTTTTTCTCTCTTTTTCTTGTTTGACACCTGGTTTGATTTGTCTTTCGAAAGATCTATTACTACCCTAATACATTGTGTTACGTCATCAGACCTGTCATAACATTCTTCTGCTTCTCTTTGACCATGATCTCGCTTCCTCAAGTACAGGGCAGGTTCTCAGTTGGGGTAACGACATTCGTTACACCCATCCGACCTGCTAGGCCTATTGGAAATGCCCGGCTCAAGAATCCTAGGGACTTGCGCAGTGGTTTGTCCGACTATGCTCTTCACTTGGAAGAAGTTGCGTTCACCGCATACTATCCCGCGGACACTTCAACCAATCCTCCGAAAGGCGTGGAATGGTTGTTTAGGTATGCATCGAATGTCCATCACACTGGACAACTTACTCAATCCGATATAGACCTTTAAAGGACTCCCTTCAAGGGTTGTCGGCATATCTAGGTGTCTCCACATGGCTATTATGGCCTGCTGTATATCTCTTTGGCTCTTTGCTGAAGGTGCGTGAAAATCAACAGTCTTAAAATAGGCTCTAACGTGTTCGCAGATACCTGCATACCAAAACGCACCTCTTTTACACCCAATGAAGGCTTCGCATGCTGAACCAGAGAAGCAACAATGGCCACTTGTCATATTCTCACATGGGCTTGGAGGTAGTCGAACGACATATAGCCAATACTGTTCTCGACTTGCTGCTTCGGGAAAGGTCGTTCTAGCTTTAGAACATAGAGATGGCACTGGTATGGCATGTTTACCTCGGGCTTGGGAAGAAGATGGCAAGATAACTCATAGGTCTATAATCTATCTTCGTGAGGCTGACGTTGTGTAAGTAAGTCTCATAACTCATTGTCTGTCAAACTGTCAGTATTAATATTACCTTATAGTTGGGGAGAAAATAAAGACGTATCGGATCGTCCTATGCCACTTAGAGCAGAACAACTCGCTTTCAGACATCATGAGATTTACATCATGTATAATGCATTCCGAAGATTTGTTCAGGGAGACACCAGCGTCGAGTTGGAAACCATGGACGGTAGTACATTCGACAAGGCAAGCTGGTCTGTCCCGTTGGATGAAGACAGCATAATTAGACACCATAAAGATATCATTCTTACCGGCCATTCGTTTGGCGGTGCTACAATAGTAAGGATTTTTGTTACAATCATATGATATTTCTGAAATAACGTGTCGTTTATTTTTAGCTCTCGCTTCTTGCTACTAAAGCAGTCGATAACCATGAGCAGATTCCTATATCTCATGTTGTTTTGCTCGATCCCTGGCTAGAACCCTTGCCTACACCAGGGCCCGCACCATATTGCCATTCAAATAGTTCTGAGGGTATTGTTTCAGCAGAGGTTTCAAGCCTTGAAAACTCCATCGCTGGAACAGCTGTAGAAGTTGATGATGAACCAAAGACCGAAACCTCTGGTATCCGTATGTTCGTCATCAACTCGGAAACTTTCACGCTCTGGAAAGATCATTATGCTCGATTACAAGAAATTGTGGAAGCTTGGGCTCCTCAAGGTCGTTCCATAACAACACTCGGTAAGTCGTCAGATCCCGATTTTTCAAATTAAATATCACTAAATAATAAACACAAACATAGTGGGTAGTCAACATATATCATTTTCGGATTTTTCTGTTCTTCCTGGGTTACGCAAGAAACATGCAATGCCGCTATTTGATAATATTTGCCGGCTTTCGCTTGCTTTCATTCATGATAGACTTGAAGAAACTTTAGATGAAGAGATACCAACTACGGATATGAAAATAGAAATAATTGGGAAGAAGCCTGATGGGCGGCCGAAGAGGAAGCTAGTTGGTAATATAGGAGATGTTATAGTCAGTTAAAGTAATGTAAGGATGTACTTAATGTTGGGGATTCCGGAGTTGTTGCTTGTTTGCCACACAGTAAAATGATGGAACAAAATATAACGTCAACAAATCGTTACTTGATACTTGCTATTATCTTCGAGCAAAATGAACGTCCGTCCTGTCCGAGTGAGTGTTAAGAACAGAATATCCATATCCCAAAAATCTCATAGTCGGATCAGGTGGATGATCTCATAGGAATGCAAGCGTGCAACCTTCAAAATCTACCAGAAAACTACACGATGAGATATTGTCCGTATCCGCATCTCCCCTTCTCTCCCAGTCTCCTCAAGGACGTGAATAGTATATTCAGTGAACCCATGATTTCAATATCCCAGATCTCTATCATGCCATGACTTGGCCCTCCCTTTCATACGTCGCAGAAGATCACAAAGGTCGCATCGTTGGGTATATTCTTGCCAAAATGTAATAATCTCTCTCCCTCCCTTTCATCTAGTCATTTGTGTGTCCGCTCATATTTCTTCCTCCTCGACTAGGGAAGAGGATTTGAAGGATAGTGAAGAACCTCATGGTCATGTTACTTCGATATCTGTGTTACGACCATACCGCCGGTTAGGTCTTGCGAAGAAACTTATGGTTCAATCACGTATGTTCTATTGTCCCCCCTCACGGCTACATATAACCTTTTTTTCATATCAGAGGAAGCTATGGCTAGTGTATACCGCGCAGCGTACGTTTCCCTACATGTTCGCAAATCCAACAGAGCTGCTCTAGGCCTTTACCGAGATACACTGGGATTCACAGTTGATAATATTGAGAAGGGCTATTGTGAGTGATTCACAATATACAATGACGCAAATACTCAATTTCGATTAGATGCTGATGGTGAAGACGCCTATGCTATGCAGCTTAACTTGAAGTAGCTGGGAAGTACTCGAAACAAAAACTATGTCGCTCGTACTCTAGAGCATGCGAATGATCATATATATATTATCTTGCCCCGACCAGCCTATACACCTCCACCTACTCGAGATGCATTAACAGCTCCTCGAATCAGCTTCGCAGCCTCAAGACCAAGAGTGTAGTATCCATCGTTCGTCTTCGCATTGAACATGCCTGTATGCCCTTGAATCTCATCTGGCGCCAATTTATTCTTCGCCGCCGAGAAGTGTTTCCATTCGCGTGACGTCCGTTTAGGCTGTACAATAAAAGATCTGTGTGTGAGATGTACCGGAGGTGTTTCAGGAATATAGAGGTAAAAGCTGCAAGAAATGTGAAAAGGGATATAATCCTTAGAATTTTCGACAACGCACTTGTGAAATAGCACACCGTGCTGCTCTTGAGCATCCACCATATTATTAATACGCTGTTTCATTGCAGCCTCGTCCCAAAGATTCCCAACATACTTCATGTGGTCAGTAGCCCACGAATAACCTTGGTTGATTTCATTACGTTTGTAGTACACTCCACCAGCAGCAGCGCCCGCTAATATGGCACCTCCAACAGCATACGCAGCTGGCGCCCATTTACTCCATCCAGATGTTGAATTCGAAGTAGAAGTATTGGATGCTCGAGCTTGGTCTGCAGTCTTTTTAGCACCCAGAGCTGCGAATGAACCTAAAAGAGTAGAGCCAACTGTTGTAGCTGCATTCGCATACTCAGCTACTTTTGCCGCACTATTCTTCACTACGCCAGGATTAATTCCTAAGAACTACAGTATAACCAAAACTCTGTTAGAAGAAAACTCGGAAATAATTCTTACAAATATTTACCGGTGTGTCGAATGTGATACATGCAATAATTTTCGGCCATAGAGGACATGTTGTATCTGGTCTAGTCTTGATGAATTCGAGTAAGGAATCTGCGGCTAGAAATCCTCCCATACTAAATAGGATTGAATATATGATTTATTTGAATATTATGAAAGTACTTACCTATGTCCACAAAGTACAATCTTTGCACTTCCAGCACCTGAATGCTTGTTTTCACATTCAACAACCAAAGTTGTAAGCCAATCTGCGAAACGTATGACAGCAGCATTCTATAGATAACGAACAACAAGTTAACCTTCTGAAGCACACTGGGAAGACAGCACCTTGCTTACCAAATCTCCTTTGGTCTATGTACAAGAGTTCCAGCTCAATTTATCATAGAATGACCAATTGGCAATGTGCTCACCTCGTAGGCAGGGAATACAATACTCTCCACAGTTGCATTCTCCAATGATTCCGTAAGGATATGTTGTAATCGTTGTGGGAACACACCGAAAGTTTCATCTGTGCCTTTAAACCCATGTATGAATATGAGTAGTACGGGTTCTTGCACGGATTTGTTAACTGCAAGTTGATCGCTTGGTTGTAGTTGTTGTACCGACATGATGGACCTTGAAGATCATGCGGTCGTGAGGTTAAGATTGGCATCAATGCGCAGTGTACACGGCTCGTAAAGACTCCTCTGCATTTCAATTCTAATGTAGTATACATGCTAGTGCTAGTTTGTACATTTCAAAACAAAACAACCTTCGCTGGACTAGAAAGAGAAAAAAGGTATAGAAAATGGGTACCCAAGAATCAATTTGTCGACGACCTTCAAAATACTACTCCAAGTCGCTAGAACTAGAATATTCTTCAACAGAGGTCCGGTTCCGGTTGGCTTTCCACTGTGGGTCAAGTCGCTCAAGTGTGTCCAGAATGACATCAAGTGCTATTAATCCAAAGCTGTGGAATCCTTCTTCGTTGGGTTGCTTTAGAATTGGCCTCTGACAACTAAATTCCCAAGTTCTCCAAGCTCGCTCCAAACCCTGGATTAATTCTTCAATAGTATAGTCTTCTTTCTGCTGTAAGATCTCGTTCTTCACTTCCTTTACTGCATTCGTTGTATGCAATCGCATTCGATATATACGGTCACTCCTCGACCGTTTCTGAGAGCATTTTGCTAGAATGGTACCAGCTACTACTTCCGCCTCGAGAAGTTTGACACCAGGTGTGTTGGAGAGAGTGTGAGTGGACTGAATGTAGCTCAATTCGTCAACATAACGCTGGTAGCATGCGTCGATCTCCGGTGCAATTGGTTCGCCACTGGAATTGACTCGGTCTTCAATCCAACGTTCCACTGGTTCCCACAAGACTTGAGAAATGGGATCACAGAGAGGTTGACTAACTACACTGCTTGGCTGAGCCGAGCTCGGTTCTTTAAGTGTGATTGCTCTATAGAGGAAACCGAGCGCTCGTGAAGATTCATAGTAATCTGTTTTCCGAGGGGATACAACCTCAGCAGCATGCCAATCGGGCTTGCAACGAATGAGGGTGTTTGGAAGTTTTTCATTGTCGAGGACAACAGGTTTACCGCTCTTAGGGTAATCAACAGCCTGGAGTCCGGTCTGTGAGCAAATCTTGAAGAATCCTACTTCAAGAGAGGTTTACCTGTGAACAGAGCTCCGCCAACCACTTGCAGTTATCGTCGTGCATTCCTTCCTGTATCACGATTATGAGCACACGCTTGTAAGAAAATAATACCTCATTACCAATGATTGATCTAAATGTTGGTGAGTAAATGGTATATAATTTTACACGACAAAGGAACGCACCTGCTATCATGAGCAACCGATCGGACAATAAACCCTAGGAAACGTGAGACGAATACTCGTTATAACATTGTTCATGAAGCATACAAGGAGATCGGAATTGATGTACTCGACCACAAAATCGCATATATCATCAACAGTACTTTCTCTGTCCAGAGTTTTGGGCTCCATTGCAGGATATACCCCTGCTTCTTCATAACTCTTTGGCATAAGAGGCTCATACTGAAGAATCTGGAAAAGATCTCTGATTGACCCTCAGTGAGCAAGTGTTTCATTAGTAAGGGTACCCTCATGCGTACCCGTCAACATCACCACCTCCAAGACAGGACGCCAATGACCGATCACCTGTAGGTAGAGGTTAATGAGAGAGAGATTGTACACGTATTTGCACGTACCTTGAGAGGCCATAACAAGGACATTTTTCATGTGACTGAATAGGCATAGTTGTCCTTCCGGAGGCTTCCCTATTGCACGTACGCGTTGCACTAGATCCTTTTGTCAAAAAATGATGATAATATTGATGTCAAAAATAACATACGATCTCCAACGTGAGCTACGGGACTACGAGTCACTGTACAGTGGCCTTGAAGCCATTTCGGTTCCTGATCCCATCCCGTTTGGATACAGGCTATCTGATGTTCATACGAAAAAGGCAACTATTCAACACCGATACTCACCATAAACACAGCCCTCTGGCAAGCAGAACACGTCGTCGAACCCTTTTCAACGTATGCTGGGCCTTCATCTGCTACACCAACAAGTAGATAGCTATCTGGAACCAGCAGTCTGGCGCTGTGTTTCATGTCACGGAGAGTATTCACCATTGCCACTTGGCGAACTTGCTGTAAGAATGGGGTATCGATATTTGGTTTAGTTGGATCCTTAATGTCCACGCCTAGGTCCTGGAGTGATTTTATGATATAGGCAAGTCTGAAAGGTCTACCAAGCCCGTGCTTGAAGAGAGCGGATCTAAAGCGATCGATATTATCATCAATCGTGCGCGCTTCCGCTACTTCTGTTTCCTGTAGTTCTAAGAATGCTTCCTTACTGACCCCAAGATCTTCAAGAAGCATCACAAGGGGCCTATATAATGTTAACCAGTCTGTATATGTGAAGTGTTGTGTAGAGATATTTTACCTGTTTAGATAGCACACATTCGGATGTTGGAACGCTTGGGCAATCTCAATAGGTGCAACTTCGTCATTCGCCGTACCGAACTTGCGCATTGATTTCCGGAGTCTCATACGAATTCCGTTCCCATGTTTATCAAGGTAATCGTCGACGGCAACAACACCTTTATAACCTAAGAAACGGATCTGGTACTGAAAAACAGGAATTAGCCTCATTTCAATTGACATCATAACAAGTCACTTACTGCTGAGGGCTTGATGGTTTTTTGTCCGTTATCACGCCGTTTCAAGCACAATTGTTTCCATATCTCGTCTCCCAAGGATGTCGAAATGGATCCCAGACCATCAGTGAAGACATACTGGGGATTATCCTTTGGAATTAAATCTTCGACTTCTTCCCATTGATTTCGTGTTATGGAGATGGATGCCTCAGTCGCAGTGAAGGCTTGCGCCAGACGAGCAGCATACTTGGAGGGCATCTTGAGTAGGTCTGTCCCCTGGAAGCTTCCAATAGAGTCACGAATCTTCTGAGCATTGACCCAGCCTATTTTTGGATCAGTGTGTTGGAACGGAGACATATACCAAACAGCATGTTCGCGCAAAGCAGAGCTAGAATATGCAAGAAATTCAAATCTTCTACCAGCAACCTCAAAACCTTCTTTCAAAAGGGTTCCTACACGTTCCCGAACAAATGAAGCACCGTCAACCTCTCTATCCCAACGGTATTGCAATTTGTCCTCGTCACGAAAATCGACACGGATGAAATAATCCTCGTATCCGGAGAATTGACGCACGATTCGATTCGATTGTGTGGGGTAAGGTCCCTCCATGAGTATTCGAGTAGGCGTGAATGTGACGTGTCGGCAGTTGAAAGTGGCCGAATTGGTTTTGGGTGGAACATATTTTTTTATGACCCGCTCAAAGCATGCGCGAGGGCTGTCCCTAGGAAACTTGTCTTTGTGTTTCAAGGAATCGCCGTACCGACGTAAAATATCGCTAGCGTATGCACATTCATCTCCCGGGCGCTGGTCACAAAGTTGTTGTATACGAGGGAATAGTGAAATAATTTCTTCTGGATGAAGGCGACCATTGTGGAGGAGTGCCGTCAGTTGAAAAGCCACAGGCCAAGGAAATCTCTTCAGATCCTGCTGGAACCGATATAGAACTTTCCTCGCAAAAAAGCCTCTTCCAGAGGCCTCAATCTGTGGAGCGCCAGGACGATCGGATCGGTTGATGATACTCTCGGAGATACCAGCAGCTTTGCACATTTCAACAAACCTACCAATGATATCATCTGTTCCATAACTGTAGAACAGAAGGCGAAGATGTGGGCTATATGCAGCGACAGCTTGGTGCGATTCATCTAGTCCACCTATGCGTTGTTTGTACCTCTGTTCATCCCGTGCACGATCTCCAGTTTGCGCTCGATGATACTGAAAAGATTCGAGTACTGGGGGAATCAGAGTATCGAAGCAAACATCTGTAATCAATTAACAACGCCGGGACTTGTACTAGTAGTGGTGGAAAACTTACAAGGTTTGCCATCATGACCAACACCTAGTTTTTGTATGGAGCTGAAACTGATTGCAATACTATGACCAATCTGTCCAACGACAGGGTTGGTGATCTAGAAACCTGAAATGAGTGTTCGTCAATATTTTTGACATAACGACCAACCGTAATCCGTAAGAGCTTGTGATCATACTCAAACTTGAGCCATCCTGCATGATCGTGTAGGAGATTCTGTGTGTATTCAACCGAGAACGAGCGAGGAACAAGACGGTCCTTTGCATTTGCTGGGTACCGGTCACGATAGAATATTCCAAACTGTACGGTGTCGATGCGAAAGTGGTCCGAGAGCTCAGCCAATTTCCTTTGATGGGCCTCTTCATTGTCTGGTTCAGAGAATGGTGTCTTTGCAAGAGTTGCTACGAGTCGTTTAGGAGGATCCTTGTCGGACTTCTTGAAGAGTTTAATCTTCTTCATTTGATTAGTTGCGGGGTTCATGATGCGTATAGGTTCTTCAAAAGCCCATCGAATGAGCCTATGACCAAGGTCATATGCAGGTAACGTCAAAGTGCCACTACCACCATTTCGGGCTTCGCTAACGTTGCTTTTTTCGAGCTCTACGTGGAAATTGTGTTTGCGAGTACCTTGAGGACAGAACGCTGGGGAATGCAAAACCTCGGCGATTGCACGGACAACATCCCAATAGCTAGCTTCACATGGAATGTATTTGAGACCGATTTCCATAACAGCGACGATAGGGGATCTGATGTAGGTGCGATATCGATAGCTGGGAAGAAGCTACTGGGAAGCCGCAGTTGGTGGTGTCTATTTAATCTCTTTCAGTGTGGGTGGGGTCACGGGACGCTGCACATGGAAGGATTAGAATATAGAGAGGGCCATACATTGTTCTAGAAATGTCATCAAATCTCCTATTTTCTACCTTCGAGGTTACCCGCCAAGCATTCTATAGAACATCTTTATCGTACGCGATTGTTAATCTCAAGCCGATAGTCCCCGGACGTATGTGCTCTGTCTATAAACCATTCACCATTTTATGAGTAACTTTGGTATTAGATGTCCTCGTTATCCCTCGACGACCTGTGTCTCGGTTAACGGACTTGAATGGTAGCTAATAAAACATTATCCAAGAATAACTTGCTAATATTATTATGTAGCTGCTGAATTAACCTCACTCATGCTAGGCATCCAGCGCGTCGGAAAAGTTATTGAACGTGTTTATGGTGCGAACGGCCTCACAATAGCATGTCAGGTATGGGGCGTCCCAATTGGGTGGACACAAATATGTTAACACTGGCCCCCTTTCTAGGATGGAAAAGCCGCTGGTCAAACTGTAGGGCATGTCCATTTCCACTTGCTCCCTAGAAAAGCTGTCGGTGATCAGTTTTCTGAAGATAACGACGCGATATATCCGGCTCTTGAGAAAGCATCTGGAGAACTTGAGTCTGATTTTGAGAAAGCACAACCAAAGTCTCAGAAGGTCCATGAGCATTTGCAGGTTGATGCTGATGAGTCGCGGAAACCTCGGACGCTGGAAGAGATGGAGCAGGAGGCTAGGTGGCTTCAAAGTTTCTTTGGAAAAGGAGGAGACAGATGGATTAGTGTAGATTATATTCACATGTTTACAACGGCAAACAAGCCATCATTCATGCGATCACAGACTGCCCCTAGCTTACAACCACCACACACAGGTGCAACTAATGCACCTCTACCTTGCCCAAAGTCCACGTTCTCTCTACCTAATCACTGACGAACGAGAAGAACGACTAGGCCGTCCTCGTAGAGCACTCATATTCCGTCCAGGACGATCCAAATCCCAAGTGGTGGTTGAATTTCTCTCAACAAGGGATGTTGACCGAAACAGATTAGTCAAGCTTACAACCAGGGTAGTCAAAGGCTGTTTGGGACTAGTATCTATAGATAACGGTTCGTAGTCGCATACTCAACCTCTTCGCTGAGATTCATCTACTTCAGACATTTTTCTCGCCGTCGTGACAAGCGCAACAGAAATAGGAAACACTCGTCCATCCGCTAATGACCCAGAATCAGTTGCAAGAATACATGATGTTGGCTTTTTCTGTTTGACCTCTTCAACATGGGATTCTAGCGAACTTGGAGTTGCGGCTGATGCCGGAGACTCCTCGTTTCGGAGCGACACATATACACAGAATGCCGTATATGAACACCCTTGTTTGCCACTCACAAAGATTCTTTCATCTGGTACCTTCTACTATGCACTTGAGCCGGCCTGGGACCTATCATCAAGACTGGCGGTACGATTGGCGCGAGACGCTGCGTCATCTCGGGACATTGGTACCTTTGACGAACGTTTTGTATGGAATGAATATATTTTACGCAGCCTGCTGGACTTCAGGGAGAGATTAGACTTTCATGAACGCGAAGATCTAGATCGTTGCCAATTCTTGGTAAAGTGTTCCTTCCATCCCACACGGAAATCAATATATCCATACTTTCAATGTTTAGATTTTGGCAATTCAAGGCTATGTTGGTATTGCTACGGTGGCCTTACCTGCACCGCCAACCAATGGCGGGCCTACTATTGCTACACTTTCCTTAATATCTCGGTTAGGTTGGAAAAGAGCTGGAACTCGATTCAATACTCGTGGTGTTGACGATGACGGTAACACTGCAAACTTTGTGGAGGTAAGATATTTTCTTCTAGACAGGTTGGTATCTGAGGTATTGTCAGACCGAGACAATGTTCAGCACCGACCAACACTGCATTAGTTATGTACAAGTCCGAGGAAGTGTACCATGTATGTATTCTGGTCATCCAATACACCTGATTTTTTCTGAATAGTACCTGTCGCAGTATTCTGGGAGCAGCAAGGATTGCAGACATTTGGTCACCGCATACAAATTACTCGACCTAATGCATCGCAACCTGCATTTGAACGCCATCTTGCTCAGCTTATGGAAGAATATGGATCTATTCACGCGATCAATCTTCTTGGCACCAAAGAGAATGAGGCACTATTGACAGATGCATACGCAAAGCACCTTCAACTTGCCCGTGGTGTACTGGGGGATGAGTTAGGTATTACACATTTCGACTTCCACCAAGCGGTACGATATGGAGGGCATGATAGTGTCTTTCGCGAACTGAGGTAGCTTTCTGTTCCTTTAATGCAACGCAGCCTTTGCTTACTATAACCGCAGGTCTCAGGAGAGTATTAATGATCATGTGGATAAATTTGGTTGGGCAATGTGTGATGCTTCTACAGACGAAATCATAGTCAACCAAAAAGGTGTTTTCCGAACAAATTGTGTAGATTGGTGGGCTTTCGCTTTCATGTTTTACACGCTTGTTGAATGTGTTCCAGCTTAGACCGCACAAACTTTGTGCAGGATATTCTATCACGAATGACCCTCGAACAATATTTGCTCTTGGTTCGTCAAGAATGGACACATTCAAATCAACTGTGGTCACATCATCGCGAGCTATGGGCAGAAAATGGGGATGCATTATCAAGAATATATGCTGGCACTGGTGCTCTCAACACTAGCTTTACTAGAAGTGGAAAAAGGACATTGGCTGGTATGTACATTATAAGAGTATATTGTCATAACATCTTGTCAACTGAGATCCTCTCGCTAGGTGTCTTGTCTGACGCTACTAAAAGCGTATCTCGTGCATATATCAACAATTTTCAGGATAAAGGGAAGCAAGTTGCCATTGATATGTTCTTGGTGCGTTTCTTGTATCCAACTTCAAGATACGATTCTGATAAATGCTCAGGGGAATCTAAGTGCTCAAGAACAAGTGACCATATTCGACCCAATACACGATACAGTTCACGAGGCTCTTAAGAGAAGGTATAACACACAGCATTTATCCTGTCCCGGGGTTATTCTTGACCATCATTCCTAGACGGGCTGAATATTCGACTATGAAGAAATGTACTATTATGGTGGGTACATGGAATGTGAATGGTCGTGTATGTGACTTCGCCTTGGGATACATTCAGTCTGCTGAGATAGATTCAGATAACCACGGAATCACTTCTACCGTGGCTATTCCCTCGAGACAATAATATAGAGTAAGACAAACTTATTCACATATGCTATGCGAACCAGTAAACTTACTGTACGTCGAAAGACCTGACATGTTTATTTTGGGTTTTCAAGAACTCGTACCACTGACAGCTCAACAGATTGTTCAAACTGATCCAGAGAAACGGTGTGTGGAACTTTTCGTAGGAAATGACGCATAGCATTTAACTACATGAGTATTCAGCCGCCTTTGGGAAAGAAAGGTCATGGAAAATATAGAACAAAAACCAGGTCGGAAATCGCGTTATGTTCTTCTCAGAAGTGAACAGGTAAACAACAATTTACATTCACAAGGTAGTATGGGCCTAAGTAGTATATAGCTAGTGGGAACGGCACTCTTTGTGATTGTAAAGGAAGAACTTACTTCTGTCATACGCAACGTCGAAGGCACGTCTCGCAAAGTGAGTTGACAGAAACTCAGTTCAATCAACGGAGACTCAATAGTTAACCTAAATTAGACTGGTCTTCGTGGGATGTCTGGAAACAAAGGCGCTGTTGGCATTCGCCTTGATTATCATGACACAAACTTCTGCTTTTTGACGGCACATCTTGCGGCTGGGCACCAAAACATCATTGAAAGGAATGCAGACTACCGAACTATCACAAATCATCTACATTTTCTGAAAGGCAAGACAATATCTAGCCACGAGTAAGGGAACGCTCATACTTCATCATCCATGGTTCTTACATGTTATTCTCAGAAATGTTATATGGCTTGCAGATACCAACTACCGGATAGATATGGATAATGCTACTGTACGCTCACTAGCAGAAGCAAATGACTTCGATCCATTGATCGCAGCTGACCAAGTATGAACCCGTTGAAACGAATTTAACAAAACTATTAACTAACACCCTTCTTTTCTTTCATTACCCAAGTTACGGTATGTCATAGATACCGGTGAAGCATTTTTTGGTTACGAGGAAGGTCCACTTTTGTTCCCTCCGACATATCGGTACGATGTTGGGACAGACAACTATGATACGAGTGAGAAAATGAGAATTCCAGCATGGACGGGTATGCTTTTCACTGATACCAAAAACATAAACCTAATCACTTAAGATAGATCGGATTCTTTATCGTGGCCCGGCTCTTGATCTCTCAGTTTATTCTAGAGCGGAGCTGGGAAGCTCAGACCACAAACCAGGTATGGATAAAGGAAATATATTGAGATTTATCTAATTAATATTATCATAAGTATTTGCCATGATTAGAGCAGATATCCGAATGATTGACACTGTCAAGAAAGCCGCGTTGTCACAATTATTGCTTGAAAACATTGTATCAACACAACCCGGTGAGAACCTCGAAGACAAATTAGCTAGCATCGCGCTCCCTGATATGATTGGAGAATGTATGTCTTTTTCTTCCCTCACAGTTCAGCGGTGCTCATTATTTACCTTCAATCAGTGCCCGTTCCAAGCACGGATGAAAAGGCATGGTGGGATACACCGAGTAAGTCATTGAGGTCGATAGTTGCAACACAGTCTAACCTCTCAATTTCGGAAGCTGGAACTGGCGGTATTATTTCCATCGACGAGATCCAGGAGTTCAATCTATATTGCCGTGGAAATCCGTTTGAAGATGAATCTCCACCCCTTTCAATATCTCCCACTACCTCCGACGAAGAACTATATAGGTCTGCTTATGCGCTACAACCACCAATGACACCAGTTCCTGCGACAGCAAGACCCATTATCTCCGATGGAGGGCCAGCATCACGGAAAGTACCTCCGCCACCGCCACCACGACCATGATTCTGAAATCATTATCATTATCACAATCAACATTAGCATAACATGAGAGTAGATATATGGTACAAGTCTAAATCAGACCCTGTTTCTTCAGGTCCTCATACGTCTTACGATTATATACATTGCCTTCGTCGTCTTCAAGCTCCTCCATGGTTTCCTGTTCGAAAATTTCATGGCGGCCTTCTTGCTTGAGTTTTTCGGCAACTGTAGATTCTTGAGTAAATGATTGGATAGACAACAATAATGTACTCACGGGCAAGGGCATCTTCAATACGAGTGATTTCATGGAAATGCTTAGTGTTTGGTAATCCAAGCGCACGCATACCGAAAGCATGTCGAGACTCCTATACCAAGAATGAGAATAGAGAGAGTGGGATTGAATGCACTATCAACTAACCTGGAAGTGTCGATCGAAGTTTTTCCTAATCATAAATTTTAGAGTTGTTGTTAGCGACACAAGGCAAATACTGACCTTCCCATATAAACATGATCTGAACAAATTTCACATCTATACTCCACACCTAGACCATGCAGTTTATATAGCCAGTATGGAATAGGCTTTCCGTCCCAACCCAACGGGAGTTTGAGGGGATTGTAGATTCTCTCTTCCTCTTCCTCTTCTTCACCTGCTCCCTCTTTAGTGTTGGCTGGCGGTGGTTGAGGGTTTGATTGTTCGATAAGTTCTTGTTCACGTTCCCGAGCTGTTAATGAAAATCTCCGTTCAACGTTGGACTTTGTTTCATTAATAACAGGTGCTAGTTTTTCTAGTAATGCCGTTGTCATGTAAGTATGATATGCAGCATTTCTTATCCGAAGTGTAGCAGCTGATTGGTGTTGAGAATGTGGTGTTGGTGTAGCTGCAGTGGTTCCGTTAGGGTTTTTGGGCGGCTCCCCTGAAGTAGCTTGCTTGTTCACGGCTTTAATATGTTTCTTCGAAGTAAGATGTGCATCATAAACCGTTTGCTTTGCGTATTGTTTTTGGCCTGAATTTTATGACAAAAATGAGGACGGGTAGATGAAGAAATTTAGTTTCCTTACAAGCAGCGCACCAAATGCCTGCGCTCTCGCCGTTCACCGTCCCTTTAGCTGCTTCACTTTCCCAGGTAGGAAATTCTTTAGCTTCCCACTTTTCATCAAACTCTTCCGCGACTTGCATTTGTTGCGAGTCAATATCAACGAGTGGTTGCGTACGTTTGACAAAAGAAAGAAGGTAAGAATGTAGGTCTTTGATGTAACTGGAGTAAATGGGTATCAATGGCGGGAGAGATATAAAAGGCAACTTACGCCTCGTATTCCTTGGAAAACTTTGTCTCCTTCGGTAAATCATCATGAACGGGTGCCTCTTGTACCATTAACAAGATATCAAGGTACTGAAGGTATCCTGGTCGCTTTCCAATCTTTTTCAGGTTTGTATATGCGATGTGGTTGGTATACAGGTCACAGTATTTGCCATACACCTCTTCACCGGAAAACATGAGAGAGATGGCTAATGTGGGGTAAGTACAGCATTGCTTGACGCTGAGAAAGGGGCGTACGATCTTCCTCCTCGTTTTCGTCGTCTTCCTGGTTAGGTTCATCCAGAAATGACGCAAGTTCCAGGTCAATTCCTGGTGTAGAATCAGGATACTTGTTGTGGTGGTCCTGGATTTTCACCAACCGCGAATAGAATTCCGAAAGATCATCGGCCTTTGCAGCTGTCGATATCGAGTTTATTTCTGCCTTCCTCACTTCTTCATCAATGTAAAGATTGTTGAGAGCAGACATGCGTGTCGTTATACGGTCGATGACCTGGGAAGCCTTATGCTCATTTTGGAGTTTGTGTTCGTGTGTAGGTGTGGGGCGGGACAGAAGCTCATAGAGGGCACGCTCGAAGCGCTCAATCTCTTCGTGGGTCTGTCTTTGGAGTTCAATGACGGAGTCCATGATGAGAGTCGAAGAGACGCGGTTTAACGTGACGCATCACCTGCGACGCAACACACATCATTTCAGACTCCGCTCTTCTCCCAACCACCACACATAAAAATGTCTGGAATCAACCCTGGCGACGAGGTATGTCCTTATTCTGTCCGGAAAGCACCCAGCTAACCCCCTTCATCTAGAAACTCGTCTTTGAATCGTCAGAAGCAGTTTCTGTCGTCTCAACTTTCGATGACCTGGGCCTAAAGGAAGACCTCTTGCGTGGTATCTACGCGTACAGTATGTCCTCTCCCTCCTTTCCTGCCAATTCCTAATTCAGACAACTCCCCACAGACTTCGAAAAGCCTTCGGCAATCCAACAGCGAGCAATCCTACCTATCACCCAAGGCCGTGATGTAATTGCCCAAGCACAGTCTGGTACCGGTAAAACGGCAACCTTCTCCATCTCAATCCTACAATCCATCGACGTAACTGTGCGCGAAACCCAAGCTCTCGTACTTTCCCCCACCCGTGAACTTGCTACTCAAATTCAATCCGTTGTGTTGGCATTGGGCGACTATATGAACGTGCAGTGTCACGCCTGCATTGGCGGAACTTCCATTGGGGAGGACATACGAAAACTTGAATACGGTCAACATGTCGTATCTGGTACCCCTGGCCGAGTCTTCGACATGATTAGACGAAGAAGTCTGCGGACACGCAATATCAAAATGCTCGTTCTTGATGAGGCCGACGAATTATTGAATAAGGGCTTCAAGGATCAAATTTACGACGTCTATCGCTACCTCCCCCCTGCTACCCAAGTGGTACTTCTTAGTGCTACTCTCCCTTACGATGTTCTCGAGATGACAACCAAGTTCATGACCGACCCCATTCGTATTCTCGTCAAGCGTGATGAGTTGACTTTGGAAGGTATAAAACAATTCTTCGTTGCAGTCGAAAAGGAAGACTGGAAGTTCGACACACTATGCGATCTCTACGACACCTTGACCATCACCCAGGCAGTCATCTTCTGTAACACCCGCCGCAAGGTGTGTTTTACGCGTATCTCATTTTATGCCTTATGTTAATTGTTTATTTCAGGTCGACTGGTTAACAGAGAAAATGCGCGCCTCCAACTTTACCGTTTCGTCCATGCACGGAGACATGGTACAAAAAGAGCGAGATGCTATCATGGCTGAATTCCGCAGTGGAACTTCGTGAGTAACCAGCAAGTTCACTTGTCATAAGTCAAAATTTGACATGCTTTGCAGTCGCGTTCTTATTACAACTGATGTCTGGGCTCGTGGAATTGACGTTCAACAAGTTTCCCTAGTCATCAATTACGACCTCCCCGCGTAAATTATATTGATTACCCACATGACCGTACGAACTAACTTGCATATTTTAACAGAAATCGTGAAAACTACATTCACAGAATTGGTCGATCAGGACGATTCGGTAGGAAGGGCGTGGCGATCAATGTAAGTCTATTCCTGCCTTTCGATGTTGATGACTCTCATCTAAGTATCTTTCTTTTTTAGTTTGTGACTGTGGATGACGTGCGCATTCTACGAGATATCGGTAAGTCGACTGTAGACAAACATTAACGTTATACTAATGCGTACGCACCTCACAGAACAATTCTACAGTACACAAATTGTACGTTCATAATTATTTCTTTCCCCTGTTCGTTTTACTAAAATATATCAACAGGACGAAATGCCTGTCAACGCTGCTGAGTTGATCTAACCTTGCTCTTGTTGTCTTTCTTTTGGTTGCAGATACACCTGAGGTAGAGATACCTTCCTCGTTACTTACCTGTTATTTGTAATGTATAGTTTATAGTTGTGAACGAATCGAACTTGTTAGAGTTACATATAAGCATGGGAATACTATATCACTGGCGGAGAAGGAGAAAAAGCACTCGGTACTCAACACCCGTGGAGAGATGTTGGAGAAAGACTGAGAAACCGGGTCAAATTAATTCTTATGTCCGTTGCGAACTAAGATCTCATCTTTTCTAATATCGGACACTGGCAGGGATTATTAGGCAGTTAAAGTGGAATTGAAATTGAAAGTGTTCCGATGACTCCGAAAATCCAAGGAGTTAGAAATGTTAATATGAACCACCCGTTTAAATGTTTTTATCAAGTGCGAATCTTTCGAAAGTTTACTCACTTAAAAAATATACTACTCCAGATCAATCTCTCCCCACATAACGTTCCGGAAAAGTGTGGCAAATTATTTTATTTGTAGTCCATCTTTTCCAAAATCAAGAAACTCTACTTTTCTTAGAGATAGGAGAAGTAAGATCATATGAGCAGCAACGATGTGATGAACGTCCGATGATACATCGGAAACAATGTATATGAGATTGAAAAGAAAGAAAGAAAGAAAAAAAGAAGAGAAGCAAAGAAAAGAAAAGAAGTTCTTCTAACGACGGCGGTGAAGATCAACGTGTGCCGAGGTGGAAAAATGCATAACACAAGCTTTTTTTTTCTTTTCATTTTTACGTCCTGGAGACTTGGTCCTCATGACGGACGATAGCACAGGTTAATGTCATACCATGACATGGGTACTATAAATTGCAATTAGCGTCATGAACAGGTTCAACTTTGAAACATCAACGTTTCAACAACCCACTCGTTCTAGGCTTCGTTAGAATTGGCCAGTTCTACTAATCAAGTGTTTAATGTGTTAGTACCCAAAGTCACGTTTAATAGGTTACATTTCTGTATATATAGGTTTTGGTTAAGTAGGCGGGATATTGTACATCAGAAAAGCAGGTTCTATCGGACCGAAAGTCGATGCTTTTTTATGATATGGAAGCTAAAGCTTGAAGTTTGAAGTTTGGTTAGTGTGACGATCTTAATTATTGGTTCATAGTTTCAACACGGAGTAGGTTGGGAAGTTTCCATTAAATAGGAAAAATTAAAACCCGCACAATTCCTCGGTGTAGTGAGATAGAGGTAGTCAGTACCAATGATGGGAAGGCAATGAAACCCGGGAACCCATTAGACAGCGTATTCCCGTGATTACTTCCATCTTCGAGAAAAAGGAAAAGGAGGGGAAATGGGTGGATCGCGGCGGAAAAACAAAGGTAGTATATTCGAGGTACATTGATGTATTATATATGATAGCCTAGAGTGAATCTGAAACGCCTTCTTAGCTATCAGGTGTAACTAATTCGATCCTTCTACAGCATTACAAGCCTTTCCTATTCTGTACCACCCGAAAAATTACTCAACTCACACCAGGAAAACCGATATAATGGTCACTCAGCTCAGTTTTTTTCGTGTCCTTTATGGTGGCCCATGTGGGCCATTTGACTTTTCTGGGGACCGGAAAGAGCCTCATTTCCAACAACCTCAGCTCAAGCTTCATCGATAAATATGATCGATAAAACCAGGGTGTTATCGGCAACCACCAAGAAAGCAGGTTGCGTGGATCTAGGAGACACTTATCTGGTCACTTAATCGGACAAGCCGGGTGAACAGTCCCTGTTGTTAATGAGTTAGTTGATGATGCTCCAACTCGCTTCAAAATTACCATTGAGTCTTGTGGGGAGTCACGTCAATCGACAAGACCATCAAAGCTAATGAAGCTTTGTTATTTCTTGACGATGACATCTTGATGTTACCTGCTGACGATGCAAATTTTTTTCAACTGCCTGATGTTGGCCATGCACTCGGAGTTAGCTATAATGGAGTTACTCTCACGTATCGGATGAAGCAGATTCCTACTACGTGTAGGATCTATACCTGTCCTCCAATCGGCGGCTGTGATTGATAATACTGAGCAGTTCGAAACAAATTACCATGGCTTTTATTAAGTGTAGAAGCCTGGGTTCTGATGCTACTTAAGATGGACAATATTGGTTGCAAAACGCTAGCCTGGAGTTCTAATCAAGGAAGCCCTTTTATAAGTATTCTATATAAAGTAGGCAAGCAAAGTGCATTACATTCGAACCACGTTCTCGACGCATGTGTTATTGGCGAAGGTGAGCCACTAGCAGCTTGGATATTCAACCCGAAGGTGACAGTATATCTGAAGGGTTCGTAATGTATACAAGAAGTAGGTCTTGATAAAGGTCATCCATGATCGACGGGTACGCTAACGATTCTTGTTCTGAGATGCGGGCACGCAGAAAATCTGGTACGTGTGGTATAGCGATTTAATGGAAAGGATATTAACATATTCCATAGCCAGACGAAGAGGTGCGTTCCTTAAAGATCGATGGGCATAGCTACATCCAAACGGGACAGATTAAATGCGACCTGTATCAATGCAAATTTAGTCCACTACACCCAGATAATTGTAAACCGCCTAATTGCACACAGAATTGCTGGCAGTAGTAAGGCCTATTCCAATCTGATATCCATAAAGCCTCATAGTACTGCAGTCGACAATATCCTCAACAGTATTCGCCACATATTGACAAATTCTGCCCTGCTTGCGAGGAAAAAAAGGGTGCATAGAGGAAGCGGATACTTCCGTTACTTGGTGAAGGATCGACAGAAAAAAACAATGTTCGGTGGTTAAAAAAAAAAAAAACTATAATGTGTATGAAAAACTAGGTATATAGTAGCAACTGGATCAGAATGGACAACACCTGTTTCAGTCATCTCCAATGTTGTGTTTCTTTTTTAATTGAGCTAATTCTTCCTCCCTTCGAGCAAGATCGGCCTTTGCAGCAGCAGCGTCTTGCTTGGCGGGCATATGGTAGAGAACAACGATGTATCGTTCTTGCAAGTGGAAACCATTCAAGTGGTCAAGCGCATTTTTTGCCTGTGGGCTTGTGAGTCAACACGCATAGAGTTACAGCGAGTCATTACGCACATCCATCACATCTTCAAAGACGACGAAGGCTGTTCCTCTCGATTTCTGTTCGTTTCCTATCCTGATTTGACGAATGCTTCCATACCGACCAAACAAATCATAAAGGTCCTCTCCAGTAATGTTATAGTTGAGATTCTTTACAAACAAGATACGGTTGGCACCGGGAGGGAGCTTGGCCTGAGTCAGGCTCAGTAAACTTGTGTTGATAAATCTCAAAGACGTACCGTTGGGCGAGTGATAGACATGGTTTGTAAGTAAAAACAAGATGTTGTTGACCAATGTAGACAGTGTCAAATATTACGTCATTGTGTGCCAAGCCACGCACTCAAGAAGTCAGCTCCTCATTAATCCATTCGTCATCGAACGTAGAACGTAAAACATTCATATTCATTATTACACGTAGACTATTTCCATCCTCTCGACTGTTGAGCTGCTTTGCACTTTATCCAGGAGCAGGCCAGGAACTTAGTATACTAGTTGCACGTGACGGTTAATGACACGTACTTAGATAGAAATAGATGAACGTTGTAACAAAATACCATACATCCCATATCCCTCACACTCTCGTTGCACTTAATATGTTTAAGTCTCCGCTGCCTTCAGTCCTTACTATAACAATATTACTTCTCCTGCAACTTCAAGTCTCCCTTGCTCAATTTGACGGTTTCTTTAGTAATATGTTCGGGCACCAACAGCAGCAGCACCAACAACAAAGAGCTAGTACATCCCAGTTCTCAGCATATTTGGATAGCAGTACGTATACTTCAATACCGTAAAGCCTCAGCTGACAATTTCTTACCGATGCAGTTTCATGTTCACAGTACCTCTGTCCAACGACCTTAGACTGCGTGGGACGACCTTCCGATTGTCCTTGTCCCCATCCAGAAGACATTAGATGTCTGGTTCCTGGTTCAGATGGATTGGATGATGCTACTGTTCTATGCGTGAGGGGAAAGCAAGAATGTACAGAGGTGGAAAAGTTGATGAACAAGCTATCTAAGAAATAAAAACAAATATATACTAATTAGAGACCAGTAAGTCCTTCCCAGAAAACCCTCTATCGAGACTTATATGTGTACCAGAGACGGTTTATTCATTAGTTGGAGTTAGGTCTATCTGAATTCATACAACTTTATATGAGTATGAGTTATCGAACCGAGAATGAATACCTCACTTGTTTCATATCATCACCGCAGTGTTTTCTTTCACTCGAATCAAAGACTATCGTTGGAGCACCAACTGTATCCTCTTGATCTTCTACTTTTGGTGACCTCCATTTCTCCGGCTCTCCGTTTTCAAGCATATGAAAGTGTGCTTTCGCCGCGAAGGTTGTCAGCAACACAATTTCTAGGAATGACAACATGATTTGAACAATTTGTGTCCCTCTTGTTGCTAATCCACCGCTTTCTTGTACTACTTGCAAATTCCATCTCCACTTTTCCTTCATGCATGTTGCAATGAGCACTCCCAGAAATCCGACTATCCACCCAAACGCAAGGATGTAGACGGCCACTATCAACGAGGAGAAATAAGAAGGCGCTCCCTCTGCTCGAACGGTATGCGCAAGAAAGGGAAATGCGGCATGTGAAACCAATGTGAAGAGAGAGAGGGGTGGTATGATCCAGAATGAGAGGTATCCCAGATCCAGAATGGATAATGAAAGTAGTATCAACGACGTTAGGCCGGAAGATACATATAACCAAAATAAGCAAAGTGGCAGACCCAATTTGCTTTTTCTGCTTTTTGACAATGGTTGGGTGGATGGAGATGATTTCCGCAGACTTGAAAAGGCTTTTTGAAGATTCGGAACTCTTGCTGCAAGTTTTGAGAAGTATGTTTTCTTTGGGGATTCCATTGTTACGTGTTTCGGTGACCAGCACCTGGGAGTGACCAGCACTATGTTCTGAATTAAACCACAATGCCCGTGTTATATAGCATGCAGTATACCCAACCGGTCTGTAACCATAGCGTTTGATGCTCTGAGCGACGCACAGCCTATTTCATTCTGACGAAACATGTTACTTTGAAATGATTGATCTGGTTAGAGGTAGTCCGAATTCCCCAGCGCAAATGTTCATGACCTATACTCATGTTTTTCCATTTTTCCCAAACCTATTCAGAACATATGGAACACTTTTGTCGTTTGCAGGTGTGAATACTCCCAGGCCATGCCAATAGAACCATATCGTTTTCGTCATATCAACCTCTGTTATGGTTAGAAATACCTCACGCTATGTCGTTGGAATTCTTCGAAAGGTGTGAGAGCACCCGTCTTTAGGCAGTATATAAAGCAAGCCATTCCGAGGTGAAGATGGGACACCTGGATGCTAAATCATATCACCATACTACTTTCCCTGGCTATTCTTGGTACAGCTCAAACATCTGCACCAAATAATGATGCTTCCTTTCCAGGCGCATTGAGGAATGTAATAAATGCTTTCACGCAAGCAAACGTTGTCCCAGACGTTTTACCAAGTTTTAACCCAATCGCTCTCAACGATGTCGTTTTCGGGGCTGCAAGTGAAGGAATTCAGGTATTTCCAGATGAACTACTTACCATGCAACGTGAGTTATTTTTTTTTATCAATCATGTTTAGGTTCCAAAAAGCTGATGAGAAATTTGATAAGAAACCCACGACCCACCACAATATTTTATCTCCTCCAACTCAAGTGACGTCTTTACTTCAAATTCATCTTGGGTGGTCACCATTGTTGACCCAGACGCACCCACTCCTCAAAATCCTAACATCTCACAATTTCTCCATTTCATCGGTCATGATTTCAGGATCAATGCCTCTATAACTGGTCCCAATAACTCAATGGCGTTGATGAACACTTCAGAGGCCCTTGTAGAATACTTTCCTCCTACACCACCTTCTGGGTCCGATCCTCATCGGTGTGCACAAAATAAAATACCTATATCATCATTTTGTTGACATTAGACTTAGATATGTTATCCTTGTCTTCTCCCAGCCGGCTAACTTCAGTATGATCGCACGTTCATTCTTCAATGGAAGTGTCGGGATGGATGAGGATTCCAGAACGCTCTTTAATTTGACAGAGTTTGCTTCCAATACGACTCTTGGCGACGTAGTTGCGGGTAATTTCTTCTTAGTTGGACCTGATAGCGACGACTCCAGCTCAACCATGCCTACATCACCTGGCACAACTGCGGGAGCTCCCGCATCCACAGATTCACCTGGAGGTGATACTTCGGATACGGAAAGGGCGATGTCATTGTCCATGACTATTGTGGTGACAGCATTGAGTGGAGTAATTGGAATAAGCTCACTCATATGATGCTTCATCGATGAAAGGGTTGATAGTCTTGGTAATCTACTATACAAAAATCGGAATGTTGTAAAGAACCTGCGTTGTCACTTTAAGATTGGGATTTCTTCGTTAACTAAGTAAACAAGCACCTCGACTTCCATCACTCTGTTGTCTTCTTTTTCTTCTCCTCTACAATCTCGATGTTATCTTCAGGGACACCTTTCAAGACTCCAACACCGGCTTCCAGCATCTCCAAAATCTCATCAGCAACATCGCCTTGAACAATAATCTCCTCTCCACCAGTTAAAGTTTTCGTCACAGATGCGCCGGTAGCGAACTTGGATGCCAACTGCTTGGCGGCCTTTTTGAGATCGATAGAGAATGCTTCAAGACCAGAGATGGCAGTAACATGTTTACGCTTAGCGCGCTCGATACGTCTGATGATGACTTGTGAAGCAAGTTTTTTCTTCAATGCTGCATCTGCCTTAGCTTCCGCTTTAGCCTCTTTCTTTGCCGTATCTTGTTCAAGTTTCGCCTGAGCTTCAAGGCTTAGAGTACCGATCTTGGATTGCAGAGCCTCTATAATATGGCTCAGTTGTTTCATGAAATTTCTTGACCAGGAAAGACCATGTACCATCGGAATAAAATTGGTCGTAGAGTTCTTCATTAGTTTCCTTAAGCCACTCTTTACAACGAGTTAAGCTACTCCCAAACTCGCAATATTCCACTGGGAAGGTACAAACTGGAACAGATACTATACTTCAGATTTCAGCTAAAGATGTTGCTCTAGTGGACATACCATTGCAATAGAGAACTTGTATTGGAGCCCTAGGCTCAGGTGCTGGTTCTGGTTCTGCTGCAGGGGCTTCAGATTCAGGTGCCTGCGGTTGTTGTTGTTGCTGTGCGCGATTATTCTTTCTGCCCATGGTGGTTTATTGCGAAATGGTTGATGTGGTATTCAGTTTGTGATGACATCTCCCATCGTTATCTTATCTTATCTCATTGTTCATTAACACTACACAGGGTCGGGCTACAGTTACAGAGGTTTGATAGAAGATTCAAAGCATATTTAAAGGTCTGAAGACCTTATCTCCCCTCGGGTTTCCTCCCTTTGGCATCTGAACCAGCCGGTCCTTCACCTGGATGACTAGTTGATTCTCCTTTGTCCGCTGGCCAACTCGATCTCCCACCATACCTCAACCTCTGACCTTCAGACTCCTTGGAAGCATAAGGTTGCTCACTCGTATTCATACTAACATACTCAGAAGTTCTAACACCCGCACGGCTCCACTGCCCTGAAGGTGCCTCATAAGGCTTCTGCACATTTTCACTGTCTGGGTCGATTCGATGCACTTGGCTATCGAGTGGAGGGGTAGTGTCCACATCCTTTGCATACGAGTCTGTGGTATGTACCGTATTCTTGGTGGCAGCGGGAAAGCCACGCAATGTGGTTTGATGGAAGCGACGGCAAATAGGGGTCAAAGTGGGTCGGGAAAATACAGACAGCATCTGTTGGTGAAATGAGACACGTACTTTCCGAATTATGTACAAGAACTCACCGTATGTTTGCTTTGGTTGCTGAGGGAGAGTCTGAGGTGTTGTGACTTTAGCATTCTCATGTCTCTGTACTTGTTCTTCTATTCGCACGCAGGGACCATGACGTCAAGACCCCAGCAGTTGCATAATTTGCAATGGAGCAATTACAGTGTGTTTGAGGAAATGATAAACAGATAATGTCACTAAGAGTATATGTTAACATGGATACTAAATTTCCGAGGTCAACTGCAAGAACTATATGCTGAGTGCATATTTGGAGACAAATCGGGAAAGGTATAGAATGAAAACCGTATGTGTCGTAAATAGGAAGAGAAAAGGAAGACAGAAAGGGTGGAGTAACAAGGTGAGAAAAAGATCGTCGACTTCGTAAGAGAACCAAGAAAATGTTTTGTACAAAAGATGGGCAAGATACAGGCAACGAGAATTTTAGGAATATCAGACTGAGAAAATAAGAAAAGAATAAAAAGTAAGATAGATATTTGGTCCTTGATGTGAGCGATAGGATAATGTGTAGGATGGCGTCAATGCTGGTCGATAGAATGGATGTATGATTGTGGGGGAAAGCAAACCACTTGAGATGACAAATGCATCTAGTCGTTATATGGTTCGCCATCAACTTCTTCTTCTAGGGCTCTGCGTCTTGCTTTACGCTGCTCTTTCGAAGGTGGCTGACTTGATTTTCTTGAACCAGTACCTTCAGATATGCCGAATATAGACATATGCCTAGGTCTCAACATATCGCAATCCTTTGGCGATGGGTCCTGTGGAGGTGAAGCGGGTAGTGAAAAGGACTTGACACCAGGGGGAGAAAAAAGTTGCGTTTTTTCCGACACAGGTGCTGTAGCAACTTGGCGCAATTTCTTTCGTGGAGGGAGGTTCTCCTTCACCATCTCCATTTCATCATTTGACTCTTGATCAATATCGGAGTCTCCATCAATATGATTCTCAAGCGGTGTGAGTATTGATGGCGATGTAGGCACGGGAGAAGACGAATTGCGAAGGGTAGGAATAAAGATATGAGGATCTTGATAAACGGAGAAACCAGGGTAGTGAATAGACTGTGGGTCAACGGGTGGAGGTAGTTCACGGGGAATACAAGTGAGTTTAAGGTGATGTTGGGGTTGTGATGAAGTAGACCATGAGGGCGAAGGCAAAGACTGGTTTGGGATAGCTGAGAATGTGTTCGTGAAGATGATGGCGTAGAAAATTCCTCCAATTCCAGGTTCCTTTGTCTTGAACGCGATCCTGATTGAATCTGTGGTGATAACGCCAACTGTCGACTTAGGTACTCGGTTTCCTTGGAAGATGTCGCCATTACGTGGAGAGGCGCCCTGCTTCCAACAGCAACACCCTTCGGGGTCCCAAAGTCCAATTTTCGTGCAGGACTGTCGGGGCCTGTCAAAGCTGTCGTGAACCTCGAGACAGTGATATGTTGATGATATTGGGGTGTTTTAACAGATTTTCCCGAAGAACTAGCAGTGGATACAGAGCCTGAAAGAGGACTTTTAACACCAAAATGACCCTCCTCGCTAAGTATACGGCGCTTCGCTGGGCTGTAAAGGGCTGGTGTACCGGGTGAAATGGGTCGCTTAGTATTTGAACCAAGCTTGGACACTATGAGTGGAGCAACGAAGTGATCAAGCGGGAGTTCTAGCAGAGGTCCACGATTACTGAGGCGTGTGTTTCTTGACGAGGAGGGAGAGGCCATGGGTGTCGGTGTCCAAGCAGAGAAAAACAAGGCAATCTGTCAACTCCAACTTGCACATTGAATGCCGCGTGTTTGCCAGCCACTTTCCCACAGTGTCACAGACGCGTGACGTAACGCGTTTTATGAGCCCAAAATATGTCACCCTTAAATCTAAGAAGTGCCCCACAAACTTGAAATTGATTGATTAGCGCCTAGCAGTATAACAAATTGGGATGTCCCTAAGTATAAGTATACACAAAATTAGGTTACTTTTGTTGTCATCGGTCCCTATCTTATTTTCATACTGGCATGACAACATCAAATACTCCTGTCCCTGTCGCGTTTGGTCTTCCAAGCACAATATTTCCTGATGGTGAAGAGAGATCATCAAAGTCTCCATACAGCGTAGCGTCAGACAGGAAGGATGCAGTTGTCTCGTACGAGGCCTTGAGCAATGGCGATGGGTTGGTAGAAATACCCTTACGATTGAAGGGCTTGTAGCCACCTTCAAAGGTCTGTGTATATGTTTAGCCAAGTCGTGACCAAGGGGTTGTAATACGACTTACCATGTAGTCAGCTATCAACTCGAGATGGCGCCTGTCCACCTGGATGTTGTAGGCACCGAATACACCACCCATTTCTTGCAGAATGGCTGCGCGAGCCATCTCTACTCCGTATGTCTTGAGGATGCCATAGATATCGTTGGAATAGATCTCGTCATCTTGAAGAATGCTTTCTCCAGAATTTGCTGCGAACTCCCACATCCCGCGCAAATTGGAGCCATTAGTGGTAACCTGAAATAGAAGACAATCAAGATCAGACAAATCAAACAATATAAAACACTCTTACAGTTTTGGGCTTGTCCCCCTTTTTGTCATTGTCATCCTTCACTAGGAAGCAGTCCGCAATTCCAGGAATTTCGCGGATTACAGTTCCACGGCATGTTCGTTCCACAATACCGACAAACAACAGTTTGGGCATATCAGTAGTGAACTATTGGATCATGTCAGTTCAACCTTAGAGAGAGGGTTCAATATGAAGGTTTACCTCGAGCTCGAATGTGCACCGTGATGGCGAGAAATTGAATGAAGTCGCATGGTTCAAATGTGCCGTGAAGTTGTCTGCAACCCGACTAACTTCGCCCTCAAACGAAGAGTGTTTCTTCTTCTTCTTCTTGGCATTGCTGCTATCAACATCTATCTCGCTATCGTCAGCATATGCAGCCTCTATCTCGGCATCTTCAAATTCGCCCATATCATCGTCACTCTCGTCACTCTCGTACGATGCTTGCTGTTTCTTCTGCCTTGCCCGTTTCTCATCATCCGCATCACCATCACCAACCTCACTTTCACTATCTTCATCATCCGCTCCCTTCTTCCTTGAGGTCTCTTCGCCCTCCTCCTCGGCATCATCACCCCCCTCTGTGTTTTTGGCCTTTTTACCCTTTCCAAGCTCCGAGATCTGGCTTCTCAAATCAGCATCCAACCGTTTCATCTCATTTGTGATTTCTTTCTTCAACGTCAAGGGGAAACGGACAGAAAAGACGTTCAAGATTTCCAAGGGTTGAACATCATACTCCTGCACATATTCTTCCTCCGGGAAGAAATGGATATCAATAGTGAATACTGTACGCCTAGCTTGGCCTTCAACCTTGGACGTTTCGCGTACAACAACATTGTCCACTATTTGAGATAGGGCGACACGACTGGCTCGTTTGCAGAACTGATCAATCTCAGCTTGAGGAATTCCAGCACGGAGTTTCAAAATCATAGAAGGTGTCTTCGGTTTCTGAGAAGCAGTCATAACGATTTCACGTAGACGCGGGATACCAAGTGTAACGTTGGCGGCACCATGTCCTAAAATGAAAGTCAGAAAGGAAATAGACTTCTAATGAAACAGCATACCGGCGAAATGGAAAGTGTTTAGTGTCATTTGCGTCGACGGCTCACCAACACTATCATGAAAAATTAATAAGGGACAGCTACCTAGGAAACATAAACAGGAACATACCCTTGAGAGGCCAATAAACCAACAGCTTCACCAGGTTCAACAAGACTACGCATATATTTGACATTTGTCAGTAGCTTGAAGTTGAATGCCAACATCTTATCGTGCCGCCTCTTGAAGAATTCGGCATCCTCTCCCTTCTTTATGAGCAAATTGCTTGGGTTTGTTTTCATGTATTTTTCAACCGCCAGCGCAAATTGCTCTGAAGTAGCACCCAGGTATCTACTTGGGTTATACAAGGCCAATGCAGGATCATACTTATCCCTTTTAGAACGCTTTCCCCTCTCCTCCTTCTCGGCAGACCTCTTGAGTACTTTTTTCATGTATGAAATTGCCATGGAATCATCGACTATGTCAGCAACGCGACCGGGTTGTAAGCGGATGACCAAGGATTCCTCGTTCTGGGCCAGGAAGTCGAATTGATACAAGTGCTTCTGCTTCGTCACATCGAGAGCATCACCACCATACGCGAATTGGTATATAGAGTTATCGCTTCCTCGAACGGTATGATCGTAATGCACACGGATGCCCTCCAAATGCTTAATCAAACACCTCTGAAGGTAACCAGAACGGGAGGTCTTAACGGCTGTGTCAATCAATCCTTCACGACCAGCCATACAATGGAAATAGAACTCTTGCGGTTTGATACCAGTCAAGAATCGACTTGCAACATATCCACCAGCAATAGCTTTGGTTTCGAAAGCCCGGAAAGAGGGAAGAGTCTTCCCACTGACCATCACAGGTACACGACGACCTTCTAGTTCCTGTTGACCCAAACCACACGAAATTTGACGGGCATTCACAGCAGAACCTTTAGCACCAGATTGAGTCATAGCCTGCATGTGGTTGTGGGGGAACTTCCGCAATAGCTTGTGAGGTAGACAGGTGTCAGATATTGACGCAGTAAGTTTGTTCAGCTTGCTCTTGACAGTCATATCAAGGCCGGCCATCTTGTTATCGTCGCGTAAGACACCTCGGAGAAGCGATTCCAATTCTGCGGGTATTTCATCTATAGGAGTATCCGCAAGAGATGGGAAGTTATCAATGGCAGCTTCTGTACCCCAGTTCTTCCCACTCTCCAGTATTTCGAGCCGTTTTCGGTCACCCTCTGGTGTTAAGATGAGGTCGTCCATACGACAAGTGAATGCACGATGCTGTAGGAATTTAGTGAACAAACGACTCAGGACACCCAGCAATTTGCCTGCGACGTCTGCACCATAGAGTTCATAGACAGAATGTACCAAACCATAGTCGCTGGCACCGAAAGCACTTTTGTCCAAAACACCACATAAAAGCTCCCCGTTCGCAAATATAACCTTGTCCTCTCCGGAGTTTTTTCCCCATAGCTCTCCAGGTACCTTGGTTTTAGCATTTAAATTGAGGCCCTTGAACTGGGGTGGTGTGATGTTCTTGAGAATGGTGGAAACCTGGAAGGAGGTAGACAAGTTTTAGGCTAAGTAAAATGAGATGGATACTTGACACTCACCACTTGTTTTCCAGTCCAAAGTGGCTTGGGTTTCCAAATAGTTGGGGGCAGCGTTTGTAATCGACCCGTGGTGCAGTAGTCGTCATCTTCTGGCCGTAGTGCACCGTACAGTAGTTGGAAGTACTCTTCACGGGTAAAGAAGGTATCCCGGTTGGTCATCCAGACACCAGCCACAACGTGATCCTGAATCAAACCACGTAGTGGATTACCAGATGTTGGAACTAGATACTGGTTGTCGGTGTTCGCAATCATCATGCCTTCAGCTCTTGCGACATGATTTTCTGAAGGTATTTGATCATGAGTTGAAGGATTACCGTCAAACAGAATACTACATACGAGGGAAATGTATGTTCATCTCTGTTCAAGCACATTAGCTATCTGTTTTCTCAATATTTTTGCATACAGCTTACCATCTCCATCAAAATCAGCTATATCGGAAGTAATCTGTTTTAGCAGGGAAAAATGTATCACTTTTTCCAAAACTTACCATTGTAGGAATTACTAAAGGTGCTGAATAAGTGCCAGCCCGACAAGATTCTTACATATAACACTCACCAATTAGCGTAGTGCATTCTGATGGTCTTCTCTCCAGTCAGAACTTTTGCTTTATGTGCCATCATGCTAGGTTTATGAAGCGTGGGTTGACGATTGAGGATCAAAATATCACCATCCTTGAGATGTCGATACACCTTCTTGTTGATAGCAGGTGTTCGTGTGGTAAGTCCTTTACGGCCTACTGTGGCACGTTCTCCTTCTTGAGGCGTTAGAAGCTGGTTCGCAATGGCTGTGCGTTGTTCAACGGATAATTTATCCTATAAGCCTATATCAGATTGAGTGCATTGAGGATCAACAACAAAACTAGCCAATGATTGTTGGTGACCATCTTCATATTCAACCATGGTTGCCCCGGGGTATCCGTGAGGTCCAGCAATGACTCGTTGTCGCATTTCATGGAAATTGGCCGGTATGACAGGTTCAGGGAATGTCAACTTTCGAGCAAATACCGGAGGAACACCGATCTCGTTGGGTTCAATGTTGACGTCTGGCGAGATGACGGATCGTGCAGCATAGTTGACACGTTTACCCTACAATGCACTTCGTATACATATACTGTGCACCAAGTCAGTGGAATGGGCTTACCATCATGTGTTTCCGGAACAGACCCTCCTTCTTTTCCAATCCCTGCTTCACACCTGCTGGAGGTAGTTTACCTTGGCGCATCGGTTGAGGGTTTTTGCTGCTATCCATAAAACTGTTGACGTCGACTTGTAATTGTACCAATCTCTCGAGAAGAGCAGCGAGCAGTTTTCTTCGTTCAGTATTATCGGCCGACTCGTCTTTGTTCTGTTGCAATGTGCGTAGCTCAACGTTTACGTCCCTCATACGATATGAGGTGTTGAGGACACGAGCCAATAGCTCATTCTGCGGATGCTCAAAGAGTGTCTCCCCCATTTTTGCAGGCGGGCGGAAACGAGTTGGTGACACAAGGAGAGCCTCAAGGAAAAACATGTCGGCAGAAGCATAACTAAGTGCTTCGCGTGATAAAGGGGCAAAGGGACCGTGGCGACCAAAGATGAGAGAGCAAACGATGGCCTCGTTGCGGAAAAGTCGACGGAGATGTGCACGACATTCTTCGGGGGCCATAACCCGTTCATTACGACCTCTGGAGGTTTTAACCTTGCCATTAGCAGCCTTGGGTAGTTGGCCCTCCCTGGCATCGGTATCAAACATGCCCTCTCCAAAATCTACATCCTGCTCTTCTTCCTCGTCTTCATTGTCACTCTCTCCACTCTGAGAGCCATCCATGTCGATGTCAGAATCCTCTGTCGACTGTTGCACAAGAGCATAATTGCCTGTTTTCTCTGCTAGCAGCACGTCAGGTCGTTTCCTCGTCATCTGAGCCTTCTGCTTTGATGAAAGGTCATATTCAATTATTTTGGTGTGGCCTTCTTTACGATATGTGTAACCTGGCCTAATTTTATCTTTGAATCAACTGCGGAACATATAAATGGAATAGCTCACGAGTTACAATCTCCATTCTGACATTTCTTTAGAATAGTGTTTTTGAGGAATTCGTTGACAAGGTCTTTCCGGGCTTGGTAGACCAGTCCATCCTTATAATTGTCTCGGGTACTACCTCTTACCCGAGAAAGGTGAATTCCAACGTAGAGGTTTATCCGTGTCATGTATTCCTGTGGTGTCTCGTCCGGTACATCCGGTTCTACTTGAACTTCAGCCTCTTCCTCACCTTCGACAGCCTTCTGTTTTGATTTTTTGCTCCGGACTCGTATTTGTATGTCATCGACACCTTGCGCCGCTTCTAGCAATCCTCTTTCCAATAGGCGGAACTTTGCAATATATTTGCACAACTACATCATTTTTGAGCGTTGAAATGCATAACAGGTCGGACTGAAGGACGTACCACGGTCCGGCTCATCTTGAATCGGTGGCAAACCATACAACATCCTCGTAGAAGATTGAACATATTTCCCATAAACAATGGATGGAACACAGGTGCGGGAAGTTCGATGTGGCCATAATGGCCGGGGCAGGTGAAGTATGTGAGGTGACATGTTGCACAGCTAATGGGTACAAAGTTATCAACAAATATACTAACCAACTTCATTTTTGAGGACGCACATATCGGAACGGTCACTTGGACCTAGGGCAGGATCATACAAACCTCCAATATTTGGTCTATTCAAATCATCGAGGAGGACGGGATTGACGATTTGCTTGACAGAGATACGATGCACATCTTGGGTGGTGAGGAAGGAAAAGGAGATGCTGCTGACAGTAGAGGGCAGTGAATGTGCGATATTCATCTTGTTATTATTTTATAAAGGAACGGACAAGATGAACATTACAATAGCAGACTGTAATCGACTTCACACTCAACCTCCCATCTTTTTTCCCTGGTCACGTGGGTATATATTGCGGATACGCCGGCCCGCGTCTTAGCAAAAAATCAATAATTTAATAAATCGCTGCTAGCCTGCTATGCGACACCACTGCGCCGGATGCTACCTGTCCGTTGCTTCCCCGTTTTCATCTTTTGCGCCTCCCCAACCATCTCTGCTATCAACCCATTGTACGTCTCGGAATCCTGTTGTAGTGCGTCTCGAGTTTGCAATAGATAGGTTAAGAGATTGGAGGTATTGGCAGTCTGCAGTTTGAAATCTGTTAGGTAACCTTCTAGTGTAGAAAGTGGTTGTATGTTTAAAGTTTCTGCAATCACGATATGTTCATAAGCCGCGGGACTACAAATAATGCATATGAAGCTTTACCTGTGTCTAGGGCTAGGAGCGCGTTGATTTTGTCCATGTCAAGGTCGGGCTTTGGTCCAAACTGCGCTGTTGCAGGTGTTTTCCTTCCCACAGGCTGGGGCGTACTCGACCGTGAAGGATGAGCGGACATGGAATTGCGTGCTGAACCTGGTGTAGAGTGAGGTCGGGTGTTGATTTCCAGAGGAGGCAAGGGTTTGCTATTTGCTCTTGGAAGCATTTCATCCAGATTAACTGGAATACCAAGTGCAATTAAGTGTTGTCGTCGGATCCGCGACCTTGTCCAGTTTGGAGGTTTTATAGGCGGAGGAGTCTGTAGTAGTGTTTTGTACATTTCCCGACTGCAGTGATCAGCATGGATGTAAGTATTCACTTCACAAGACATTATGTCTGCCTACCTTTCAGGAGTTGTTAGAATCTGTGCAACACCTTCAACCTCCCGTATCCCCTCGTCCGTTGTAACCTGCGAGATATCCTCATCTGCCCATATAGGATCTAGCAAGTCCTGAATCTCCGCCTCTAACTCACTTCTCTCCGGCAAAGGATCCAATCTTAGTGCATGCCAATCCCGAGAGGAAGGACCACTTATAAAACCCTGGTCATCAGACGTCATCACCTCCTCCCCAAACTCTTCAAAGTCCCCAAACTCATCATTTGCTTCAACAGCAGACGTAGGTGCGGTGTTAAAGTCCTCAAAATCATCAAATGCAGAATCTCCGAAATCCGAGTCAGGCGCAAGCGGTGGTGGTGTCGCCGTAGAGAGCGATATTGAAGGTCTGCCAGGGGCAATATCAACGGTAGCGTCGGCGCTCCCCCACACCGAGGCTCCAAAGGTTAGATCGTCATCCATGGTACTTTTAGTCACTAGAGGCGTAAATGAGTAGAAGAGAGTTGGTGGACCTTTGGCGTTGTTTGCGGCCCTAAGTTATAGCTCCATCATGCCTTCAAACCACAACTTTCTCTTTGCATCGCTCGACTCAAAACGGCCACCCACAGCACGCAAGGTTCATATTAGGCGTCTATACGACATCTTGCAACTCTCGATCCAACGAAATGATTTGCTACGAGCTAAGCGCGCATGGTCTATTTTAATCAGGTGCAAGGAGTTTCGATGGACAGAACACTGGAGAACTGGTTTGTATATCCTTAACGAAGGCCCATTTTCTGTGACGGAGAACATACCACAACGGATTTCATTTATTCGCACAATGATGTTCAAAGAGGTAGATAAAGTAAGCTATCTGATTTTATCCAGATGCAACAGACTGAAGTGTAATTGTCACAGGAATCTTTGTTAAAGGAGTTGATTTTGCTCCTTATACTATCTGGTTACTATCAAAAGGCCCTGGATGAGCTTGAACTGTAGTCTTTTTGCTAATGCTTTAGCAGACTCGGGTACTGACATATTTTATTCAGTTACCTCCCCTCGTTTCCTTACCAAGACAATCCAAATCTCCACATTTATGCTGGATTGCTGTCTCTCCAGATGGCACAAAAACCAGAAGGTAATCAACTTCAACAGAATAACAAGCCTCATTAGAAATCTAACATTTCAGGAAAAGGAGCATTCGACGAAGCACTTCTTCGAAATGCTCATTCGCATCTCAGTCAAGCAAAAGCAGTAGATCCCTCAAACACAGTCGCTGAAGCGTTTCTGCAAAAGGTATATCACATTACACTATTCGCTTTGCTGACCCTTTACTAAAACCAACAAAGATAAATACGCTACGGAAGAGAGAAGGCACCGAGGATCTTGAATCTGATGATGATAATATGGAAGTGGACTCGACTCCTAGACGGAAGCGAATTAAGACTTGACAATCAACATTCCAATTATTCATCAACCTCGGAATCAGAATCCATGTCCAACGTTGGCATTTCCTGGTCCTCATCTTCGTCTACGGGTGCTTTATAAATAGGTACCATAGTACTTAAGGGTTCGCTCTGTATTGTTTTGGGCGGGGCCTGCATGGGTAGCACTTGCTGTTGAGTGGGTCTAGGAGGTTGGATAAATGAAGTGGATTTTAGTGTGGTAGATGTTGGTTCAACCAACTTGGAGGAGGAAACTGCTGTGGTTTGGGAACCAGGAGATTGGTTGAAGGAAATATGTGAAGTTGAATTTCCGGAAACTGCATCCGGAGCTTTCTGGGAAACCGAAATGCTAGGAATTTGTCCTACGGGTGTTTGAAATAAACTGTTTGAAGAAGTCAATGGTATCATTTCCTGGTCTTCAATCATTGCATGAGAATCCGCTTGAACATCGTCATTTTTTGTATACACGCCCAAGGTTCGTCTTATTTCAGCTTCTTCTTGTGATTCCTCCCATTGGAAGAGTGAGAGATGTTCTGGAGGAGGCATAGCTCTCGTGATGGGAGGAAGGCGTGGATGAAGTAATAAATCTAGCTGGCGATGGTAATCCTGATCTCAAGTTAAAAATAAAAATAGAAACCGATACCACAAAGAGACTCACGGTATTTGTACCTTCTCGAATCACAGCGTTGACAACAATAGGGAGACTCTTGGACAAAACACTTGAAGTACCGGAAACGAAGTCCATGCTGACGAATTGAATTTTTTCTGTTAGGAGTTGATGCAAGGTGGTATTCGGAGACAGTGTTGATGGTGGAATACGAGTGATGCTTATAAGAGCCGCAATCAACACACGCACAGAGATGGATTGTATAGCGGCGGACAAGTGAGGATCTTGTAGCAGAAGTCGAAGCGCTATGATAATTCATTGAGCCTTCCCCGACACAGACATGAATATACAAACCTACCTTCCAGTGCACTCAACAAGACCTGACCGTCGATGTCTGCCGGGCAGATAACTGAACGGGACGAAGAGAATACTTCATCACCTTCGTAAGATTGTGCCTTTTTCTTCCCCTTTCTACTTTTAGAAGACGTAGCACCGTTGGTTTCGGCCTGCTGGTCATTTTGAGAGTCGGTTAGAATGACAGAGATAGAAGGCAATACGGCCTTCACTAGTCTAGTCGCTAATACCCCTGAATGGCTAGAATGGTAACGACGCAACACAACTGTCAAAGTTTCCAAGAGAGTATAACGATGTTCGCTATATATTACAAAAAAAGATTTATTAGAAGGAAACAGGATAGACAAGAGAATCAGCATACCTAATTGCTTTCTCCTCGAGACGTACTGCAAGTGTAGTGAACGTATTGCCGAGGTATGGCTGGAGGCGATAATCCAGTCTTTGTTATGGTTTTAAGAATTGGAAGACGCAGGACTAAAGGAGTACTCACTTTTCGGTAAGTGATACAAGCAATTGGCATCCAAGTGCTTGTATACTTGGAACTACAGATTCTTCGAGTGTATTAACAGTAGGGTCGATGAATCCTTGGGACTATCGCCGATAAATGGGAAAAACGTTATCATAGAGTTAAATTACAAACCTTGGATTGGGTACTTGTTCTTATGAGCTGAAGCGCAAAACGAATGAGAGGTCCAACGGGAACTTGGACCGGACGATAGACAAGTGCACTATCAATCAATTAGAGGATGCTCTAAGAACCAACGCACACAATATACCCGAGTAAGTCATCTAAAATGGTCACTGCACATCTAAGACGATCAACGTTCAATGGGATTGAGATTATTGGATCCTCGTTCATCACTAATACTTCTGGTGGAGCTAGAGACAATATGTCAGAAATGGGATCGCTAAAAGTAGTATTTAATCCACCTGGTGTGTTGAAAGTTGTGCGTAACGACCAGTATGCATTCGTCCCGAAAGTCAACGTCTCATTCACAGATTTACGCCATAGGCTCGCCGAACCTACTTTCCCACCAGTTGTGTGAAGTGTAGCATAGAGTCGGGATGCGGCCATGAGTAAATCTTTAGGGATTGGAGCCTGAGGATGGCCATCAAGAAATCGCAGGGCAAGTTTGAAAAGTGCTGTATGGCATGGTTTATGCAACGTTGGATACAACGTCACCAAGTTAACTAGTGCGGTGATTGCGACAATCTGTGAGGATATATGAGAAAAGGTGTAACAACTAGATTCAATATACATGCCTTGAGTTCCGTTTCACCTGGTTTCTCCACGAGGGAAATCAGGGCAGCAACAAATTTAGGAATGTTTGGTGTTGAAACCTGCCGACGAAATTCTATGATTTCGTGAGAACGACCAAGAATTGTTTTAACCAGGCGAATTGCGGCTTTTAGAACAACGATGGGTTCATTTTTCTTCACAATCTTATGAGAAAAGAGAGTAATTAACTTTTAAGTAGACAAACCAACTGATAGTATAGGGAGAGCTACTCCGACCCAGCTTTGCCCCTGTTCAAGTAATAACGATTGTGATAGTATTGCCGTTTTTTGCGCAAGAACAAACCCGGCCCAACGACCTCCAGGGTCCTTTGAATGTAGTAGAGCTTGAATTCTTGTCGTCCATTTAGATAGGTGTGGTGAAGGAGCAAGGGCATCAGAGGTGAGAGTATTCAGCACGAAAGGTAAATGCAAAGGGGCCGATGTATCCGACGCCAGATGGATAGTGAGTAGCGTTTTCAAAGGATGAAGTTCGCTCATTTTTGCTTGAATATATTCAATTAATTTCGCAAACTTGACGGGACAAGATTTCTCAAGCTATCGGCATTTGTCCCTAATATAGACAAACATAGAGTATATATATATATACATCGGACCCCGGTTACCGCTCTACTACCTAAGTTGCCGACTCAACTTTAAAGGTTTTAAGGGGTCAGAAGTTATGTATCAGGTCTCAAGACCTTTAAAGTGTCTATATAGTGTCTATATCATATCATTATAAGAGTTCTTCGCTATAACATCGAATATTATCGGGCATTACTAGATGATTTAGTACTAGTAGATGAGGATCTAGAATATTACTCAGATTGTTCTATTAAGGAAGCAAATATGTCCCAGTCAGTACTCTTTTGGCATAATTGCCTGAACTTGCTGGACTTATCCTGGAGCAGACGTTTGGGAGAGTCAAACTCGGCGATCTTTCCGGTGTCCAAGACAAGTATTCGATCATAGTCGAGGATAGTTCTGAGTCGATGAGCGATTGTGATGACAATAGAGCCCTGCAACTCCTCCCTCATTGTTCGTTGAATCTAATTGTAATAGTGAGCATTACTTGGAAGGCAAGGAAAGGTAAAGGCATACCCGATCATCGAGATTTGTGTCAATTTGAGATGTCGCCTCATCCATTATAATGATATTTGTTCGTCTCAGTATTGCTCGTGCAAGAGCAACCAGTTGTTTCTCCCCAGCACTTAAGGACCCTGGGCTGATTTGCATATCAAGAATGGTAGGCTCTTCTTCCGTTGGTGTAAAGTGAAGGACAGATGTCAAGTGACATCGTTCCACGACAGCTAAACATTCTTCTGTAGTGGAATGCTCCAACGGGTCCAGGTTGCTCCTGATAGTCCCAGCAAATAAGGACACGTCTTGACTTATAATCGTCTGAAACAGTAAGTTTTAAGTGCAAACGAGAGTCTTTATTCACAAGAGACTTACCACGCTTTTGCGGAGATCTTCCAAGCCCAACTTCGATATATCAAGTCCATCGATCCTACATTCATGTTCAATGCTAATACCCGCACAAGATGGATTCTGAAACGTACAGCATTCTTCCCTCGCTAGGTTCAATGATTCGCAGGAGGGATAGTGCAAGAGTAGACTTTCCTAAAGCAGATTTAGTAAGACAAAACGGATTTTCGGGGAAAGACCTTGCTGACCTGAACCGGTTCTACCAATCTACAACGCAATTAACCCGGAGTGAATGTGGATTATGATAAGAAAGCAACTCACTACTCCAACCTTTTCAGAAGCTCGAACGGTAAAGCTTACACCTTTCAAAGCAGGTGGCAGATGTGGGGCATATCTAACAACCAAGTTCTCTACAACTAGTTCTCCAGATGATGAAGGCCAGTACGCTGGGGGTCGGGAATTCTCAATAATCGCAGGTGCTTCTTGTGGGACTGTTAGGTATTCCATCACACGTTCTACACTGTTAAAATCGAGTTCCAGTTGTGCCAAAACTCTGCATGGGTTGCATATCGGTAAGCTATAGTTAATGGTATAATCGTGTGACCACCGACCTGACAAGTTGGCGGTTAGCCTCAGCAAATTGTGCAGCTTGTGAGATAACTATAGCTGTGAGCCCGTCAGATATTCCAGAGCGCAGAGCGAACAGTGTTGCCACATAGACAACCACAGATCCTAGACCTGTACCAGTAGTTAGTACCCATCTGAAGTATAGTAATAGACACTCACAATCATATCGCCACCGCAGCCATCCATTCACAAGCCACTGTAAGCAAGATTGAAAGGTGGTGAATTTCAGAAGTCATCATGAATTCGAGGGCGCATACGTAGATGTGATCGAACGTTTGGAAGTGGTCCACCTGAAAACCTTCAGGTTAAGAGAGTAAGACAAATGTATCAGATTTATAACCCACCCTCTCGTAAAATCGGTCTTGGTACCTCTGCTCCATCCCAAATGCTCGAATGTGGGTGATACCATGTAGTAGTTCGTCGAACCCGGAAAAAGCAGGCGAAAGTGCGACAGATTCTAGTCTTCGAAGGTCTCTAGATGCACGAATATAGGGAGGAGCAATACGGTAATAGAGCGCGGAGATAACAATGGCAAAAGGGGCAAAGTCAGGAATAACAAGCATAATTGTGATAAGAGATGCGATAAAATCCATTACGCCTGAAATACAAGCTTTGGCAGAATTCTGCAAGGCACCGTCTATAGTGCCGATGTCTGAGGTAAAGCGATTGAGAATGCGGCCAACAGGTGTGGTGTCGAAGAATCTGGCAGGGGCTCGGGTGATTCTAGTGAGTAGAGATGTGAATAGGGCACGGGAAGCTTTTATGCTCGTATAGTATCCGAGGGAGATGTTCAGTAGTAATGCGACTGCCCCTGCGATGGATATTAGAAGATAAATAAATAGCCATGGCATAACATCCTTGTCGGGGGCGGGGAGATTATCCCATGGCAATGAGAACTGCCAATGTGGAAGGGAATATAGGAGGACGTTGGGTACGCTTTCTTTCTCGTATGCCTCTCCCCAGCGTGCGATAAACACCTAATCAGCCAAAGATGGTAAGCTTGACAAGTCCTTCGGTAATGCCCAACAATATTTCAGTACCTGGTTCCCAATGTTGATCAATCTGATGGAGAGCATTATGATGACTGTGAGCACTAGAAAAATAGGTCCCGCGGCGCGAATGTAGGTTGTGTATGTTTTGAGCGCTACACGACCTTCCGCGCGTGCTTCCGCATCAATGAGTCGGCCATCCATTGCGAGTTCCATGGGATTGATTGGACAATGTGCTGGGGTAGGAGCACCACTGATACCAAGGTCGATCATATCAATATCCGAAATACGAAGGGTGGAGCTGTCGGACCCGCTGGGTTGAGATTCAAGTTCAATTATTTCATGAACTACTTCTTGTGGTTCGGGAGTCTTCCAGTGATGCGAAACGCTTCCTGCATTCAATTCAACCGCATATGATGCCATCGGCAAGCACAGACTGATATGATGTGTGACTAATATAATGGTTCGATCTCTTGCCAAACTTCCCATAAAGCAGTACTTGACAATATGTTGTGCTGTGTGCATATCCACAGCTGCCAACCTAAACCAGAAAGAAACATGAGTATTTGTTTCCCAAGTGTAAGAAAAAGTGGGTTTACGGATCGTCTAGTAGAATGTACTATTGTTTAAATGGTATGAGTGTCAGTACTGACAGGAAATCGAGGTGGCTAACCTGGGCTTGAGAATACATAGCACGGGCCAGTGCTATCCGAGCGCGTTGACCACCGGAGAGAGTGATTCCCTTTTCTCCAATTTCTAGTAGTTTACAAGTGAGTGAGCACAACATAAGTGGTCAAACTTGCTATCACAAACCAGTGAAGTCTCCTGCTGGTAACATTTCCAAATCCGGCTTTAACGCACAGGCTTCAATAACCCTATCATAGCGGTTTTGCTCATAACCATAGGAAGACCCGAAAGTAATGTTGTTTCGAATTGTCGCATGCTCAAGCCCTAGAATTGTGATCAGGACATTTTAGGATATTGTGACCATATGAAACACTCATGCTCACATGGAGTTTGGCCACAATAAGCAATACGATGGTGAGATTTGTTGATGTTGACGTCTCCAGAAATACAGTGCATTTCTGTTGCAAGGTTAGGGAATGAGATTTACCAGCTAGTCATATAAATTACCTCCTAATAGAGCAAGAAGTAGTGCGGTCTTCCCAGATCCTGTCGGACCGCTAATGACAGTCAACTTCCCAGCAGGAAAGGTAAGATTTAAGGGCCCCAAACGGAACCGGGATCCTGTACTACCATCTTTGCTTTGTTCATCCCATTCAAAGACAGCCGCTGAAAAACCAATCTCGTCCTTCGCTTGGAGAGTTTCACCAGCGCAAGTGAGTGTAGAGGCCCAGTCAGGAACTTCACCTTCGCTCAAGAATCCTTCAATCCTTTGCATTGAGATATAGGCTACACACATGTTAGGACAGACGAAAATAAAGCATATGACAGATGACATTTTACCTTTCAACATTGCATCGACTTGCCCCGGTAAAGCGGTCATTGAACCTTGTATGTAAGAGAACAGTGATAGCGCCGTAAATGCTTTCGAAACGGTCAACTGACGACCCTCAATAGTTGTGTAGCATAAAAATGCTACTAAAGCCGTTGCTGAAGGCGTCCATATCCTTGAGGATTATTCTGTGAATACACGTATTTTTCAACGGAAGAATAATCTCACCAGATGAAATTAACCACTGTATCGATAAGGTAAGCTTTAATTCTCCAACTGAGCTCATCATTCCGTGCTTCTTGTGCGCGGCTGGACCAATGGTTTTCTGCAAATTAGTCAGAATTGGGGGACAAGTTCATCGCAACACAAATCATGACTCACCCCAGCCATAGAATTTCAAAAATCTGACATTCTGTAGCAGTTCATTCACAGTGTTCATCCGCGTGTCCATACTTTTTAACATAGATCTTGTAATCTGTGACAAGTATCAGAGAAGCGGTTAGAGTTTCAGAAAATGCGTCGACTCACCGAAACATTCTTCAGTAACAAGGGATAGTTCAATATCCAGGCGATAAAAACAATCAATACGCTCGCCAAAGAGCTCCAGCCTAGAAATCTGAAAGGTGGGATCAGTAAATCTATCCTGGACCACAGTGAACCAAGCTACTTGTATAAGAATACCATAGAAATAACGAGTCGAACTGGAGTGGCCACGATCCCAGAAAACTCCCAAAATCTCTGTGCAACCGCATATGAATCACCGCTGTAGTATAAAGTTAATTGACCGTTAATTATTGAATGCAGCTCCGTACCGCATAATATTGACTATCTTTCCTAAGTCAGCGTTTTCATTGCCCTGCACAGCGCCAAGCTTCGCACCGACATCTCGTCTCTTCAGCGCTTTGTAATGTATTGCACAGAACAACTGTCCACGCGTACGTTCGTAGCATCGTCTTGTGTGCCATGTTTGAACGAGGTCTACCTGTGCAAAAGAGAGATTCGCGAAGAATGCTGCTGTTGCCCACAGGAATGCGGATCTTTTTGCTTGAGGAGTGTCCACAGCCAGTTCTTGCAAAATTACCTTCAATGCATATGGAGGAACAAATCCTGTTTTCTTATCATTAATCGGCGTTCACGACAGTGACTTAAAAACTTCTTACCAACAATAGCACTCCACATTTCAAAGACAACGTCTAGACATAGGTCCAAAGCGTTTGAGGATACGAGAAAGCGAAGCAGCGAGTGAGATGGATTCCTAGCCCAATAGTCAGGAAACTGTGAGAGTGAATAATACGTACGTCACTTACTGTGACTGGTATTCTAGTCTCTTATTAAAAAGATTCCGATGTCGGAAATAAGGGGAAAGGCTCCAGACATCACTTTCAGATAGCGTTTTTTTGCTAGCAAGTTCCAGAAGCGGTTCGACAAATTTGAATGCAGACCATGACCACAGAGTGACGTTATCCTCCGGAGATGTAAAGGCATTAGAAGGTGGCTGGTAAAATTTAGCTTTGGTCATTAACTTGAAGAAGCACAGGCTTACAATGTTGGGCCCTGCCACGTTCTCACACGGCAACGATGAGATCATTGGAAGCGTGCCTGCCACAGCGACAAAAGCTCCCGAAGTCAAAATATTCAACGTCATCCAGCATAACCAGAACCAATCAAACTCTCCGTCCAGCATTAAGGTACATAGGTCGATACTCCATCGTGTACAGTCGACCAACGCAAATAAAAACAGGAGATATGGAGGTGTTTTTACCGATCTCAACAGAAGCTTGGCACAAATATAGAGCTTCCTGAGAGTCAGTACCAGAATATTGATGGCAAACATGCATTAAACAAAAAAAGGTAACACCTACCCATGCAACAAAGATCACGATATCTTCAACAAAAAAGCCAGGCGTTCCGAGTTTGACCTGAAAACATAGATAGCCAAGGCAACCGGTTCGGAAGCATGCAGTAATAACCAAGAGTTGTCTTTTAAAGGTGACTTCCGGTAGTTGTTTCGGTGTTTCCAGTAAATCGTCCTCAGTGAGAAATTCCTGGAAGACGGGTGTATAAAGCTTGAAGAATTTCTTGATCCTCTGGGGCAACAAAGTAGCAACATCACTCGCCACCGAAATGGCAAAAATACACGCTGCCATGATTATGGCATACCTATGCCAATGTACACCATCCTCGCGGTCTGCATTCTAGTGAGGAGTACGCGTCAGATGACCACAAATGTGAAGAATTTGGAATACTCACCTCCCTCAGCATGGTTACAAACCACTCAATGACCACGGCGCTTGGGTATGAAGTAAGAAGAAGGGTATAGCGTTCTCACGAGCGACTGGGACAGTACGAAGGGCAGTCACGACCCATTCATTACATAGGGTCTTTTTGTGGGTCTCCGTCAGCCGCGGTCCGACGAGCACTGCGTGTGGCTCGCCGCATGTTGGCTGTCAATTCTTGAGACGAAACGTTGATGCTGAGCTTAAACATATGTACATCATGCAGCATGGCGGTCTCTCCCTGTCGAGTTCATTAAATGAAACATGCTCTAGCAGCGAAATACCTTGTTTGAGCGAGTATGTGACGGGCACTATGTAGATTTGTTCAACAATCAGAGAGTGAGGTACTCCGAAAAATAGTTCAACATTGCCACCGTAGAGGTTCAAGGTGAAATACGGCTGTTGAAATTCCCCAGTTATGTGTCAGCGGGTCTTATCCGGACGTTTGTACTCGACGCCGCTGCTCTTCACATACCCACGATTAACATGATTCGACTGAACATTTTACGCCTTACCCCCGCCAAAAGTCTTCGTCTTGCTATCCCTCCGAGTCGCAGGTGCTTATCTACACCCGCCCTGGAAGCGTTCCTCGAACCTGTTCATGAGCACCCAGGTATTGTTGCCTTGGCATTAAACCGACCACAAAGCAAGAATGCTATTTCTGTCACTCTTTTAAAGGTGTGTTTGATAGTGTAGATCATAACCCTCGTTCTCATTCACATTAGCAAATGCGAGAATGTCTACAAGAGGCTCATTTCGATAAGAGGTGTGTTCAACCTCATACTATGATGTCACTGGCACCTCATCTCCGCCTCCAGTATACGAGTCCTTATCCTCAAATCTACAACTGTTGGCTCATTTTGTGCTGGTGCTGACCTTGTGGAAAGACGAACAATGACACAAGTACAAGTAAATAAATTCCTCGCCAATCTCCGGGATGCGCTTGGAAAACTCGAAGGTCTCCCAATGCCTACAATCGCAGCTATAGATGGACCCGCACTGGGGGGTGGCTTGGAGCTAAGCCTTGCCTGTGACCTACGGGTAGCCGGTAAGCTATTTCTATTATTCTTCTAAACCAATGCAAAAAGGCAAAATCCGATAATGTGCTTTTGCCAAGGTTCCGCGGTCACAAAAATCGGCTTGCCAGAAACAGGACTGGGCATCATCCCTGGCGCGGGAGGGACCCAGCGGGCGACAAGGATCCTCGGAGTTTCGAGGACAAAAGATTTAATATTTACCGCAAGGTCTCTGACGGCATCGGAGGCACTTGATTGGGGTCAGACCTTTTCCTCATCTCTTTAATATTAATGGATGAAATTTACTAATCTCTCCCAAGGACTTGTTAATTATGTTTCAGACCCTGGAACGACAGCATTTGAAAGAGCTCTTGTTCTAGCCCAGAGTATGGCCAAGAACGGTATGGTTTTTTTAATGTCTGTGGTCCCTATTACTTATATTGAATCAGCTCCACTGGCATTACGAGCAGCCAAGCAGGCAATATCTCGGTCCGAAGATCTTGCTCTTGAAACAGGCTTGGATTTCGAACGTGCTTCGTACGAGACACTACTCACATCAAAAGACCGGATGGAAGCTCTCAACGCCTTCAGGGAAAAGCGAAAGCCAATTTTCTTGGGAGAGTAGTAATAGAGACCCCAATATATATATACATATATCTTACAATATAATGGTATCAATCACTAGTTCCCAAAAGGCTTGGAAGGCATTGAAAATGCACCGGTCAAACTAGAAGGCATCATTGGCATGTGTAATTGTCCAAATCCACCCAGTCCATCCACTACTTTTGATCCTTCCAAATCCTTCATCATCAGGCTCAATCTACCAAACCGATCCTTCAAACCACCGCTAACAATCTCGTCAGATCCACCTTCGGAGGCATCATTGAATCCTTTTTCAAATTGTCCCCAGTCGCTACGAAGTGCTATGTATGGTTTGAGTAATGATGCATCAATGCGACCGAGGTAATTCTCCGTGATGTATGATTTAAGGATTTCGGGGCGTACAAGGAAGATGTTACCGAGTTGACGAATAAACTCGAAACGTTCATCTAAAGCAACAATACCAAAAGAGCTGATTATATCTTGGTATGATTTAATGTCTCTAAATGAGAGACAATTTAGTTATAAATGGAAGTCGAAACGTGAAGATGAGTATTACGAACTTCGCCAACATCAAACCTCCGGTCGCGCTGACGGGGAATTTGCGCATATGATCCAAGAGAAGGCTATAGATTATAATTAATATATTCTGGATGTTTAAACGAGAACAAAACCAACCTATGGAATGAAATTCCGATCTCTGTCAGAAATACTTCGAGATTCTTTCCGCTGAGATTCTGTTTAGCGGAATCACGAAGTTTTTCTAGCAGATCACAACATGCCACACAGGGCTCGGTGTTGACGCGAGAAAACGAAAGATCATCATTTCGCGGTTTGAAATCAGTCTTCTTCTGCTTGGATAACTGCGTAGATAACCATGCAATGACAGCTAATCAGCGCGTCAACAAAATGCATGTTATTAGGTGTACAATGTACATACCATCGGTAATTCGTTGCAGGATACCATTAGCACCATTCTCTATACGACTGACAGTCTGGTTGTTGAACACGACCATTTCCCGGCGAATTGTAACCGAAGAACTGGCGAGAGGCAAGACGGCAGTATTGACGTATTGTTGCCAGAGATGGCATATGAGATCTATAGTTCGGACTACACTCAATGCTTGGAAGGAAGGTTCTGATTTTGAATCCGCAGCATCTAATTTTAATTGTGCACTGACACAAGTGTTTAGTTAGATTTTGAAAGTATAAGAAAGAGAACATACGTTTCAGTAGCCATATCGATATAGGAGGTGGCGATAGCTTCAGCAAGGACACGTAAAAGAGAGAAAATGTGTTTAGGTCTGAAGCGTGAATTTAATTTAATTAAGACTTAATGTTGTAAATGAAAAGGAAATACTCACACATCTGTAATGGGACTCAACTCGACACATCGACCAATTGCCTCAGCATGCCATTTGAGAATTCTCTCCGCGATGTCGACAGATAAAAATCCATCCTCTTCACGCACAGGTTCTTCTGTCACAACTTCAGGCTTCCTTTCTGCAGTCATTCCACCAAATCTCATAAACGCAGCAGCAGCCTGTGAAGAAGTCGTTGTTCCAACACCTGTCGTGCTGATTTGGTTCACTACTCGGTCAAAAACCGATGATTTAGCCTTAGAGGTTTTCTGTATCACGTAAGTCAGCTAATGGAAAATGTAACAAATGTAAAGCATACATGATATCGGGAAAACGGTAGGAGGAGGTTCATATAGAGGCTTTCAAGACTTTTTAGCTCATGTTCAAGATAACGTTGCCCTTCAGTGTATGGGATGAATAACTCCTCCATTGCTGTTTCAAGCATAGCACTAATCGTCGTCGTCGTCCCTGGTCCGGTCATAGGTACAGAACCAGCAAGTGATCTCCGAAACTCTGTTGCTTCATAAGGTGTTCGAGGAGAAACATGCGGAAGCTCATAGCCCTTGAGATCTTCTACTAATGAGGATGTCTGGTTGTGTACTAGCTGTAAGACCCGAAGATATGCGAGTTCAGACATATCAGCTCCTCGATGCAGTAGCTGTTCCATGTGTTGTTGAATCTGTTCAAATTAGTTAAATGATAACCAAACAGATGGCTACCCGCACATACTGACTGAGCGAAAATACGTTGCAAAAAGACTTGCATCACCATAGGAGGATTAGGAAAAACGGCCTTGACAATATGAGCTTCTTGTTCGACAGTCACCCGAATCTCCTCAAATAGTTCCGCCAAACCGAGTTCACTCTTCGGCTGACTAGAGTCTGGGTTAAGGATATTTTGCCACCTTTAGAACATTCAGTCTCTATGTCGATCGACATGTGGAAGTAGATTCTTACAAGACGAGATCTTCAGGGGGTTTCGCTTTCTGCCTGGAGTTGATGAAAAAGTCGTGTTGATTGACGTACACCTGGACACAAGAAGGTCCTCCGTTGAATTCCAACAGTGTTTGGGCACAGTGCTGGTAGTAATAGTTGCGTTATGATCTAGCATGATAACATTGCAATTCACATACATGCATCATCTTGGGATCCCCCTTTCGATAGCATCGATCAAAGAGGTTGAGCATTTCCTTCTCAAATTTCTCGCAGTACTTGTCTATGTTTTCTCTTGTCTATGAACGAGTTTAGTCATTCCAACGCCACGGCGATTCTCGTACGTGCCTTTTCCGCCGTAGGTAGATCAACCTCCTTTGCAACAGTATTCAGTCGTCGCAGAATGATGGCCACTTGTCGCCTCCCTGGTCGCCCCTCCTTCCTTAGGGCATCGAGGCGGGTAGTTTCTCCTTTGCTGAATTGATTATAGTAGTCAATTAGTTCATACGCAGCCTGCGCTCGTTGGCGCTCAACATGGACTGTCTCTAGTTGATCTCCTATGCGGACTGCGGTGCTGCTGACATCATTCATTCTATTCTCCATGACCGCAAAGGTATTACCAACTGTCTGTGAACCATGAGGACTGTTAACACACAACTGCCTCTTCTCCTGACATTGAAGGCTCACCTCGAAGCTACGATTCAGGTCTTTCATCTTTTTAGAGTATTCTCTATCCGCAACACGCACACTCTTTTCCATTTGCTCTGTTTTCGTTTGCATATCACGACGCAGTGTAATGAGCTTGTCGACAGCAAGTTCGAATGTACTGATGAATGGCTTTGGATCAAATGCTGCAAAGCAATTTGCACTTATTCCGGCGCACATGAATACAAGCAAGACATACGACCATTATCCGCCTTCGACTGTGCAATGAGTTTCTCGGATATTGAGGTAATGAACTCTGTAGCATCGAATTTTCCCTATAAGATGTTATATAAGTTATACCTGTGCAGGTGATAGCGACATACCTTGAATGCAGGCAACTGTAGATGCTCCTCTATGTCCTGAATGGGCATTGTATGGTATAAATTGTGATTATTACAAGGGTTTGGGTATATTGTGTTTAACCGAAGGGAGGATCGCCAAGTCGATCTGGATTTGACAATGTTAGGATCCAAGGCCAATGTGATGACATTTTACGCCTTTGATTGATTGCCCATAAAACAAATGGCCTCCACTGCTCTTGCGGGATCGTGGGCTTCACTACCGACAAGCCTGACACCATGGATGTAAGGACAACTGTTACTCTCAGTATTTCTTATGTTCATGCGGTATCAGCCTAGATGTAATTCAATCCATGGGTCACGAGAAAATGACCCCCGTACAAGCTTCAGCAATTCCGCTGTTCATGAAAAATAAGGATGTGGTAGTAGAGGCAGTCACTGGCTCGGGAAAGACTTTGGCATTTGTGATACCTATACTGGAACGTCTTATTCGGAGAGAAAGTCGTCTCAGAAAGAATGAAGTAGGCGCACTAATCATTAGTCCAACAAGGTGCAATTCATTCTTCCCACTGGTTTAGAATAATCCTCACCAACGATCAGAGAATTAGCCTCTCAGATTCATTCCATATTCTCCCTCTTCTTGTCTTCTCAACCTGGCTCCTCAGACTTGGACTCTGAAAGTAAAGCGGATGAACTACAATTCCCACCACCACTACTTCTTGTTTCTTCATCCCACTCTTCCCCCGCACAAGATTTACAGCGCTTTTTCTCTACTGGGGCAGACATTGTCATTGGAACACCAGGACGTATTGAAGAGTTTTTGCTGGGAAAAGGGAGAGATTCTGTCAGTGTGAAAGAGCTTGAAGTACTGGTACTAGACGAAGCAGACAGGTGCGATCTAATATCTCTTCTAATTGCCGCATTGATTAAAAATAAATGATATGCATATAGGTTATTGGACTTGGGATTCCAAGACGCTCTACGTCGCATTATCACCCATCTTCCAAAGCAAAGAAGAACTGGACTTTTCAGTGCAACTATGACTGATGCAAACGCCATGACAGAGTTGGTTCGAGTTGGTTTACGCAATCCGGCCCGAATTGTGGTTAAAGTGCAAACAAAAAAGACGAAAGGTGCGGTGGGAGGTGCTGTTCTAGAGGAACGTCGAATACCCGCCAAGTATGAATAAATTATATATCCAACTGCAGAGTCATTTACTTACAATTTAACAGTCTAAAAAATTACTATATCTCATGTAGTGCTTCGGAGAAACTACTTGAACTCATCCGTATAATCAATGTCGAAACATCCCAAAATAGAGCTTCAAATTTCATCGTTTATTTCGCCACCTGTGCTTGTGTAGATTATTTCTACAAGGTTGGTATAATGTTTTCATTTTTCATTTCTAAAACATTGCAAACCAATTATTTCTTAGGTTCTTCCGAGCGTAGCATCACCAACTACGACCTTTTATTCACTACATGGCCATCTTCCTCCTTCTGCACGTACCCGTACATTAAATAATTTCGCTTCCTCGTCATCTACCCCTTCACATCCTTCTGTACTTCTTGCAACCGACGTGGCCGCACGTGGGCTTGACCTACCTAATGTCGACGTCGTCATTCAATTCGACCCTCCGTCCGATCCCAAGGCATTTTCTCATCGTTGCGGTCGGACAGCCCGAGCTGGTCGAAGCGGAATAGCATATGTCCTACTTGTTGGTCGTGAAACCGAGTTTGTTGGTATGAAAATCATCTTAACATATTCACTCCAACTCATTCGTCTCACAGATTTCATGAATATACGCAAAATACCCCTTAAAAGACATCCATTTATAAACCAAGATCTGACATTTGCCCCAATAGAGGATAAAAATGAAAATGACATTGAAGAGGAACCAGGATCAGAAGAACCAGACCCTGAAGTAGAATATTATTTAACTCGTATTCGAACAAAAATCCTAACAGACCGTGCCATAAATGATCAAGCAAGTCAACCTCTATCTCAAAACAACTCCCAATTTTCTAACCTCTCTCTTTCTTCTTGCTGTGCCATTAGGCAGCAAAATCCTTCGTTTCGTTTATTCGTGCATATTCCAAACACGAAGCATCTTACATTTTCCGAATAAAAGACCTTGACCTTGTTGGAGCAGCCAAGAGCTTTGGTCTTCTTCGTTTACCTCGTATGCCTGAGTTACAAGGAGTTGACAGAGGTCGCTGGACCGATGCTCCAGTTGATGTTAGTACCTATCCCATCAGTGACCCAAATTTACTGATACTAATAATTTTGGCTCTTAGTGGGATAATTATGAGTATTTAGACAAATCACAAGAAGCTAAACGGTTGGCTGCAAAATTCGTGAGCAAGGAGACACTCGAAAAGCAACGCGAAAAGCAACGTGAAGCAAGAGCAAAGAAAAGTGCTAATGAAGCATGGAGCGGACAAACTGCTAAAATGGAGGAAAGGGAAAAACGAAAGGAAAAGAGGGACAGAAAGAAAAAGTGGTTAAAAGAAAAAGAAAAGGAAAAGGAGATTCAAAAGGCCAATGAAGAAACCGTAAATTCCACAAACAAGCGTTCGCATTCAATTATCGAAGATAATGCTAGTGATAATGCAGATGACTGGGATGATCTTGCAACAGAGGAAAGGATGGCTAAAAAGCTGCGGAAGGGCACGATATCACAACGAGAATTTGATGCCACATTTGTTGATTTATAGTTCATTGTGCATAAAAAATGGACGACGAAAGCATCAATTACATGTTTAAACTATCATACAAATAGTACAATAAAGCATATGTTCAGATAGGAGGGAACACAATAGGAGAGAGAAAACAAGTGACCATTACTATTTTGTAATTTGGCGAGTCTGTAACGCTGGTCGCATCTACGGGTACAAAAATAAGTATCACAGAACAGGATGTAACTGCGATGAAGCACAAAACTCACCATCTCAATAAAGATGGGTAACAGTTGAGGAATATGTTGTAATTCAGGGGATTTGAGGACGTCTGCTTTCTTGTTCTTGCTTCCTTTGGACTTCGACTTAGATGCCGTAGGTGCAACCACGATTGATCCCACTCGGCCGGGTTGACTCCCGCTGGAACTAGAAGATGAAGGACTCATCCGATGGCCTGGTGAGGGTAGAGCCTTTTGAGTACCAGGTCCAGAACTAGGAGGAACTTGTGGTAGACGGTTAGAAGAAGTCAAAGAATCTGGCATTGATGTCATGGTAGGCCCTGCGGTTTGCGGAGTTTGGGGAAGTGGAGGTACAGGAGGTACATCTTTTTTTCGAGGGCCAAGGGATGGAGAGCTACGGTTAAACGTCAAAGATTTAATCCTCTTCAACGACAGTGAGCTCTTCTGCCGTGACATTGTTGGAGCAGAAGCAAGAGAAGTCGTCGATGCTGATGCTATTGCTGTTGGGGACCTCGGTTGACGTGTAGGTTGCGGCGAGCGCGAAGCGTGCAAAGGAGATGGAGATTTTTTATTAGGCGATGTTTGAGACCTGAATGGAGATGTTTGGAGACTAGTTTGAGTTGTATGGTTGCTAGAGGTTTCACTTTCAGTACTTTCATCTTCACTACTACTCTCTTCGTTGTTAGAATATTCGCTTGAGCTGTGCTCATCACTGGACTCGGAATCAGATTCCTGAGCAGCAATATCAACGGCATCGCCTTCCACCAGTTCCCCAAAGTTAATCTCTCCAATAACACTGTTAACCATTGCTCGTGTCATCTCATCCTCGGCATCGGCATCATTCTCCTTTTGCCCGGCCTGTGCATTTCCGAATCGCCGACGAAGTTTGTCTTCATATACCACTTTTAACTTGTAATGATATAACGCAACTTTGTCTACCTCCGCAAGAATATCCTTACGTTCTTTACCTGTGTGAGGTAATAGATACTCCAGACTGACAGGTTCACCGATGCCTTCCCGGATAACGGTCAAAAACATCTCAATCCAGCGCATTAGGTTGTCAAAGAGACCATCACCCTTGGAATGGACTTTGTGCACAAAATAATAGAAGGATTGTTCATGGCGTTTGATCAAATTGATGAAAGCCTGAACAGTGAAATGAGGATCTGTTTGGGCCGCTGGATGAACCACAGTCACTATAACTTGCAAGACTCGCTAAGGAAGAATAAGACGTACTTTCTTCTACCTGCTCCACTGTCTTGATTAAATCGTTGATAAAACTTTGCAAGTCGCCAATAGAGTCCGCGATGCTTGCTGCTCGGTAAACTTGAGCCAGCGGAGAATAGAAGATCGTAATGATATCCTTTAATAACTCTGCGGTAAAACCCTGTCAACAGTTATTGTGTAAATAAGCCAAACAGATCAGCCTCAAAAGCACACAGTACCTCAAAGATAAGTTCGATTAGCATTTCCTTGTCCCGCAATTTCGTATACAGGAACCCGAGAACTTTAAGGTCCTCGAGCAGCCAAGCATCTTCATCTTGCGGCCCATCATCATCATCCGAATCTTCTAGAGTTGCGCGATGTTTGGAATATTGAGCATGGGCCTTGTGGGCCTTAGCTAGACGATATAATTGAGGTCTCGAAAGTACAGGGGCCTCCGCGGATCGAAGGATGACAACGAATAAGTTCATATTCTCCGACACTGCGAGAAACGTTGGATAAATATTAACGTAACAAATTGAAAGACACGTACAAGCGTCTGCCTTAAGCATCTCCTGAATTTCTCGAGGAGCATATACGAACTGCCGGACTTTCTCACACATGATTTGATCATCTACCTTATCCTTGACAGCCTGTATCTCATCTCGCAATTGTGCAACGTCCTCAGTTAAGGAGCTTGTAAACATCCTGTGCAAACAAGTGAATATTTGAGAGGAATATATGCATATAAACGAATTGACCTTTGAAGCAAGCTTTTGCCGCCGAACGGTTGAGCAAGGAAAAGATCGAGTACACCTGGAATACAATTAGATGAAATCTTGAAACAAGCAATGGACAGCAATCACTCCGTATCATGCCAATGGGATTGCTAATTTTCAAAGCGGCCTTGAGCATGAAATAAGGCATTAACCCATGGATTCTCTTCAATGCCGCAAACGTCTCAGATGCGTTATCAGAAGCAACAAATTGCTGGAACACCGTCGATGCAAGCCTATGTTGTTGTTTAGGTAACGGTCAAACAGCCATAGGCATAGGTCACTCCAAAACTCACGAGATCCGTGCCCATTCTGTAACGGCCTGGTAGTTAGATGGCAAACCACTGATATGAGGGGTAACCTTAATGGTCCCAAATACATGTGTTAGTCCATCTGTAAGTAGTAGCTTCAGCAAAAGCGATCTATCGTGATTTTGATTGGCATACCCTTTCCCATAATATCACCTTTGACACTTTTTACCGCTTCACGAAGTCCATCAACACGACTCGCTATTTCCTTAGCAAACTTTTTTCGACCGTCTTCTCGTACTTGATCCGCCTCTTCGCGTCGTTTAGCATCTTCCCGCTCTCCCGGTGTCAAAGTAATGGGTCCGCTCAATAGAAAGGACTTGAGAACCGGCGAGGACGCGATTGTTGGCGAAGTCAGTAAAGAATGTAGATAAGAACGGAGAGTTAGTCGGTTTCTCTCTCTGTTTAGTCGCGTAGGATCGGGTACGGGAGTACCATTGTAATTTACATTGGAGAACGAGGGTTGTGTGGCTGATACAGGAGTTGATACGTTCACGTGGGTACGGTCCTTCTGAGGAGGCGATTTGATGAATTCCGATGGATGCGCTTTCGCCAACTAAAAAAAAAAGATCAAAGCGTTGAATAAAGATAAAGAAGCTGTCACGAAAATAGAACCGACTTCATTTGCTAAGGTTCTAAAATCCCCGTAACGTCTTGAAACGTAAACATCCTCGTATCGCGATCGCCTCGTCCTAATCACAAATTCCTGCACAAATGCTAATTAGTTTGAAATTACCCATAGAATTTAAGTGAGCGCACAGCATGTACTCGACTCCTCATCCGTCCCTTATCCACTACATTTCTGACGCCAACAATGTTGACATCGAAACTATCCCTATTCTTCAGCTTCCGTTGTCTCTTTTTGCTCAGTGCCTCCAAACGATCCAGGTCAGCCTGCGTTAACCTGACCACTTCCTCTTTTTCAGTTAACCTCGTCGCAGCACCTATGAATAGGCTTAAATTACGTTCAATTTTCACCCGGAGCTTTTCTCTAGTAGCTTTTTCACTTTCTGACCCTTCCTCGTCGAGAACAGACAACGAAGAGATATTCCTAGATAGCATACTGGTAACAAAAGGTTGTAACTTTTGCGAGTAAAACTCCTTCGGTGTTGAAGCCATGAAAGGAAAAGTCAACACAAATTGACGAAACATATACCGCACGAGGGGCATATCTAAGTATGGCGCATCCTTAGGGGGTGGAAGAAACGGCGGTCCAAGATAAGACAAGGTGGAAACATTAGGCCAATGAGGATTCGAAGTCAAAAGTGCGCCTAATTCCCGTTCAAATTGGAGTTGAACGAGTGACTTCTTGAGATAATGAGCACGCAAAGGTGTTAGTTCTTCAGGATCGTTAGCATGCAATGCCTCGATTGGGTTGACGGCGACAGATCGAGCATTTATTGATGTATCATTCGTTCTTGCCTGAGCCTCATCCTCCTTTCGCTTCTGTACAGTATTTGAAATTGAATTCGGCTGTATTGGTGGATCGTCCTTGGATGGAGGTACTAGTGTGAATTTCAGTTCAGGGACTGGTTCGACGGAAGTGTCTATCATGTCTGGAGTTGGGGGAATGCTTCGTGAAGGCCTACGAGGAGGTACAGAGGATCGTGGCTTGTATGTACATAGGGAACGGGTACTGTGTCACTGCGTGGTCCAGCAGCGTGCTGAGAGCTGGTGGAGGCAGAACGGGCAACCTGAACGGCCATGGTGGGTGGAACAGAGGAACATGCAGAGGTTGCGACTCGATGTTCATAGCGAGAGCTGTGTTCGATCGAGGAATCTTGCATGAGTATCGTAATCAGAGACAGTGTGTTACCCTTAATCCCAAAACTCTGTGGCTTAGAAGACGTCAGATTACGTAATTAAATAGACCCCTATTTTACATTATCTACTGTAGGGTCTTTCTCTTCCGAAGTATTTCCGACTAAAGTCACCGCGGCACCTATTTTAGGTGCACTCCATCTCGCACCCCAGCTTGTAAAAAGTCGCAAAAGCCACATAGGCTTGATTGCGGGATGTTCAACGACCTCCTCCTCTTCATCTTCGGGTGGCGGTGGCCGTACACTAACACCAGTGATACCAACCCTATTATCTTCCTCCGCTTCGCTTTCTGTCCGGCCCAAATAATCTACAAGTCTCTTCTTCGCATCCAAAGTGTACTGTACACGGTTGAATCGCCCATGGGCCCCATACTTTCCAGGTGGTAATCGCCGGCCACCTGTACCAAACAGCTTTTCCCGAAGTTCAAGTATTTTGTTTCGTGAGAGTGATGCGGTGTGCCATAACTCTTGAATAAGAAACTGCGCAGATTCGTAGCCTAATGTGTTAGTTGCTTGTGTAATTTGGTCTGTCTTGTTCCGCTGATCTTCAATCTCTTCAATAATGTTTGACCGCAGTTCCGTCTCAACGACGGCATCCCTGTGCATATCAAAATCATCACGAAGAAGCGCATTTGTTGCCATCAGGCCCGAGGTTAAAACCTTGAATAATAGTTAATCCTTGTAGCGAGATATTAAAAGAGAGTATACCTACTTCAAGGCATGCGACAACATTTCGCAAATGCTCTTCTCTACGAATCATAACCAAAATTTGTCCACAAAGCTCGACATCAATACTCATTTGCTCGTGTGTCAAAACAGGCATGGACTGCAGAGACTCCAAATCATGAAAGCTCTTCCTGTGGATCAGTTAGCTTGGGTTTATAGTTAGGTAGATAAAAACCTCACCTCCGAAGAATCTTTCTCCTGGTTGTATCATTTTCGAATACATTCTTTCTCTGAGCATCACTTTCAATCATCCCTTCATCCTCTTCCTCCATACCAATTAAGACTCTATTACTCTCAAATCTTGGCCTTTTCTTCCTCGCACCACTTTTATCAGGATCGGGGGCACTCCTCGAGTCCGACCAACTTGAGCCTCTGTGCGAATACAGGGGTCTTTTTGCCTAATGCGTTATTGCTCGTTTCAAATGATCCAATATCCTTATCATAATCATGTTCAAATGCGGGCAGTAACGCTTGGACATCCCTCCATGCACCAATTGAACCTTCTTTCAATTGGTTCGGAGTGGAAGTTCCCGCACGTCGAAGATCAGACAAGGATGCTGCTGCTGAAGTGTCGTAACGAAACGATAGATTACCCCGATCGGATGGCGTAACACTACGTTCCAAGGTAAAAGGGTTTCTTTGATGATAGTCACTGCTCGGTGATACTTGTCCACTATCTAGGGTAAGCTCATCCTCGGCCAAATCACTACACAGATATATATTAATTCATAGTGGAATTGGCCAAGGCAATACGACATACCTAATAATTGGATGAAGAGTAGGTGACTGTACTCGTCCTTTATTGTGATCCGTCTTCAAATCACCGGGCTTCGTATTCGGAACCCGTGGTCCCATGGTGAGTCGATGTGAGCCTTTCAACTGTTTGTTACTAAAAGGCTGAGAATTTGTCAAATCCAAACTATGCTGGCCCTTCCTCTTCGACAATCTAAATAGCGCTCATTAATTTCATTACTTTAGATAGGTTAATTAGACATACCCTGTCCAATTCCCGATCTTCCTCTGCATTTTACCTCCCCAAACACCTCCAAAACTGTTAACTCCACGCCCTTCAAGCATAAAGTCACTATCTTCTCCTTCTGTGCTCCTTCCACCTATTCCTTCACTCTTCACCTCTTCACCATCACTCATATTTCCATTTGCAGCTCCACTGGATATCTCGATCCTCTCCCGTTCCTTATCCCATTCTCGCAATGCAACCACATCCGCTACTTTACCTGACCATAACAGGGTAATAATTGGACAGCTATCACCGTTGATAACGACTAAAGGCAAGTAAGTATTTGACTTGCCATAATGGCCCATTCCAGATATAGATAGATTTCCTCGACCAAAATCTACAGAATCACCTCCCTTGCCTGATTTTTTCCTTCGTGATTTACCTGCACCTTTCCTCCCTTCTTTCTCACAGATAACCGCGACAAAACGCTCAAGATTGACTGTCGCTTCCAAGACACAAATTAAACCTCCAGCACCACTTCCAAAATTACTCATGCCATTAGCACTGCTCATAAGTAGATTGCCGACGCCTCGAAGCAGGTGACCTCCACTACTTCCAACACTCATATTACCATCATTCTCGCCACCGCTTAGTGCACCAGCTCGATCATCTTTGCCACCGTCACCTCCGTCATCATAATCTCGGTCTCCAGTATACGTAACCGCGCTAGTCAAATCTTCCAGCTTATTTTTTAGAACACTTTTAACTTTCCTTCGCGTGTAACCGCTGGTTGCCGAGACAGAGCCAGGTACACTTAGTATATTACTTCCACCTCCATTGCCAGTGTTAACAACGGCATTACCACTTGCATTTGTAGCCGCAGTGAGAATGGGAGATGTACCTGTAGTATCACCATCATTCATACTTGCAACACGTTTAATATACGCAGCATCAATAAATTCCACCAGGTCTTTTGTCAGATGTACAAGTGTCGTGTTTGGGTATAAATGTGCTTGAACTGCACTACCATTTGGGGGGGTGTAATGTGCGTTTGTTTGCGAAGAAGGTAAGACGGGGTTCAGAAGTGCTGTTGCAGCAAAAGGAGCAGTGGTGACAGCCATAGCCATCGGTGCGAGAGAAAAATAAGGAACTGCAGCCGTTGGACTTGGATGGGAATGCAGATTTGTGGCAGGGGGAGCAACAGAGTTTATAAATGAGGCAATAGCTGGCGATAGCGATTGTGGGTATAGAAATGGGTCTTTTGGAACTAACTACAGGTTTGTTAGTTGTGGTGTTTTCCAGTGTCAAGTACTTACATTTGAGAAACCCAACGCAGATAATTTATTACAGGTAGAAACCACCAAACTGAGCAGAGCTGAGACAAACATAGGATCGGCTATCCGCTCCACTGGCTGGAGCCCGTTAAAGGGAGAGAGCTATGATGTATTGAAACGGCTTACTTCCAGGCCAATACGAGGTTCCCCAATTTCGGTTGTCCATTTTTCGATGCCCTGCACAGTGACATCACATAGTAAACCATCGACCAGGAGACCGTTAATAACTTGGCTGTTCTCCTTCACATCATACATGCCAAATAATGACAAGCCAACTTGGACAAGTTTCACTAACTCCAGCACAGTAGCATTAAAGAACGGAAAATCCTTTGTCCTACCCTTGGTATGACATGCCAGGAGGCTCAAAGCGGACGTTTTTGGTGGGATAAAATTGTCATTGATCTGTTCACTTAATTGAAGATTGTGTCGAGCTGTTCCTCCCTTCGATGCACTGCTTTTGGGTGATGAATAAGAGTCTCTGCGATAATGAAGGGGTTTACGGGTAGGTGAACCAAGATGGACATCTTTTGCTGTGAGACTGGAAGAAGGCGAGACAGAAGGGGGCAATGACAAATTCTCGGACGAAGCTAGATGTGTAGGAAAATGCAGGGGAGGCAAACTGGTTGGGTAGGTTATTTCGGGTATATGATAGGTTGAGATGAAGCGTTCCTTTGTACTATCACTATTTGAAAGTTAAGTTTAGGCTGTCGAACCAAACGAATTGAGTACCTTGGTTCTTCCAAACAAAGAGCAGATCTGCCACTGCAACCCATCCGCAGGAGATTAATATTTGTATATAATTGATCTTTTGCGAGAAGGAAGTTGCCGTGTGGGATGTGTACGATGGTATAGTCGGAACGGAAATAGGCTAAGGATGTTGCCATAAGGACACCATTGGAAGTCTGGATGTTGGTCAGCTAGGGGGAGATAATTGAAGGAAAGGTGGTGACCTGTTTCGGGCGAGCACTAGCATCGCGACGGAGATGAAGAAGAGCCTGTTCCCACTGAGCAGCAGCCTCTCTTTCGGACAAGGAAGATGAAGGAGCAAGGGCAGTGACGGTTATCTGGTGAGGATGTGAGGGGAAATGGTGAGCACGATGGGTGGTTGTGACGTACTTTGTGGGATGGATCGCCAGTGTAGACGGTAAGAACAGTGATGGGACGATTGCGTTCCACGATCCTGCGCCTATTGTCAAGAAATCACATGCTGCCAAGGAGCACCGAAGACGAACCACTTCTCGACGGCGTACATCTGGTAGCCTTCGATTTCGAGTTGCCCTTGAACGACATCAAAGTTGAGAGGAAGACCGAGCCATTCGAGGGCGGTGTGTGTGTGTTCTGCGGGGGTTGGTGGAGAACGGGTAGGGTTGAGACGAGGGGAGAGTGGGGTTGTGGGTGTTGACCGAATGCGGGGGAGGAGGAGGCGGGAGGGCGGGGGAAGGACCGAAATGCCGGAGTGGGCGCGTACTGGCTGTGTCGGGTGCAACATGGGTGAAGAGGACAAGTGATTAATGTAGCGAGGCCTCATAGGAAAGAGGAATGACAGATGATGTAATTCCGAAGAAGCACGTGCGAAATAGCAACAGATCGCAGAGTGAGATCTACGAAAGAGTCTGGACCTCTGGACCACCGTGAAGGAAATGCGTTGACCAGAAAACTCTCTGTTATGGCCACCGGAAAGCGCAAGGCTGACTCTCTCGCGGGCGGGGACTCTGGGCGGGCGTCGGATCGTTCCTCTCGAGATGTGCAGTCGACCTCCTCCAATTCCTTTGCGTCATCATCGGCTCAGGAAGATGAGGATCGAGGGGGTGTATCGAGTGCCCCGTCTGCTCATATAACCACCTTTCAGCCCCCTCAGTCTGCAAAGCCGCCCATGCCTAGTCCTGGCTCTCTGCGCCCTCTGCTTCTCTGTCCTGTCTGCAATACTTTTCTCTCTCGGCCGACAACTCTCCACTGTGGTCATTCCATCTGCGCCTCCCATGTCACTACTCTTACGGCCGACCTCGTGGACCCTTCGTCTCTCTCCTCAAAGGCACTCCCCTTCTGTCCTCTTGAAGCTTGTGCCAAAGGAACTACGCCCTCTGCTCCCAGTATTCCTCGCAACCCACGCGTCCATTATTATCCTACTCCCCCCGCCGACAACCAGCCCCCAGTCGAACAGCCACCAACCGTTCCCAAACCTCGCATAGATGTCACTCTCGATAAAATTATTTCACTTGTTTCTCGTACCGAATCGGTTGTGGATACACGCACTGTCTCTCCCCATTCTGACGACGATTCCGCGTCCCCCGATCAGCGACCATTGAAGCGTCGTAGGCGTCAGTACAGTCCGCTCCCACAAGAGGACGAGCAAGAAGACTTGCTTTCCCATCTCCGCAAACAGGTGGTCCGGGAGCGTACTCTCCGCCACGACGAACCTATCCTATCCACGTCCTATGACGCACCCACATACCCTTCCAGAAATGCCCTCCTGGCCCGATTCAGTACAGACCTTCTCGCAGAACTTACATGTGAGATTTGCTTCGTTCTGCTGTATCAGCCTATCACCACTCCGTGTCAGCATGTAAGATCCCTCCCCTCATCTATATATGACACTTGTGATTTAATTTTATCTAGACCTTCTGCGCAAAGTGTCTTCAGCGATCCCTAGACCACAGTTCGGCATGTCCACTCTGTCGGCAAGCTCTCCCCAGCTACATCTATTTCAGGGACCATCCTGCAAATAAAAAGTTGCTTTCAATTAGTCAGTTCCCTGCTTCACCTGCCATAGCATCTTATAATGTCCACCTCAGTTCTGCATGCATTCCCAGCCACGTATAGAGAACGTGGCGAGGCCTTTGCAATTGAGGAGCGTGGTGCTCGACTTGATACCCCAATATTTGTCTGTCAGCTTAGTCTCCCTGGAGCGCGTACCTTGTTGCATCTGTTCGAGCCGAGGTTCGTTTCTCCACCTCACAATCACACCACCTGACTAACCACCGTGTCAGATATCGCTTGATGCTTCGGCGTTGTTTGGAATCACCGAATCCATCCTTTGGAATGATACTAGCTCCTAAGCCTGGGTTTCCACAACCTGATTACGGAACTATGCTTGAAATTCGGAGTGTTCAGATGCTTGCCGATGGCAGAAGCATGGTCGAAGCCTGGGGGACCTTTCGCTTCCGAATCCTTGAGCGCGGTAATCTGGATGGTTACATGGTTGCCCGTATTGAAAAGTATGTCAAATTTATCCCACTAGAGTCTTCCGTTGACCACTTTACAGAATAGATGATCATCCTGAAGATATAACGGCATCCACGTTGTTGTTTTCACCTAACTCGCGCCACACAGACCCTTCTTCACATTCAGAACCTACTCTTCACACACAAACAACTACACCAGAGAATCCATTGTCAGTTCCGATAAATCCAAGATCACCCACCAACGAAGCGCTTATGGACACATGTCGACTGTTCCTCGACCGTCTTCAACGAGGAACTGCACCATGGGTTGTTCAGCGTCTTTCCAATGCGTATGGCACAATGCCAACCGATCCATCGGCCTTCTCTTTCTGGATTGCCCTCGTCCTGCCAATTGACGAACACGAAAAGGTCAAATTGTTACCATTGCGAAGCGCGAGACTGAGACTACTCCTGTTGGTACATTGGATTGAACAATTGAATAGCCAATGGTACGCATTTGTATGGAGGATGATCGCTTGTCTACTATGGACGGCTTTTGTGCTCACAGTTTCGCGTTTGGTTGGTTTCATATAGGTGGTTTACAAGTGGTTGTAACGTTTTTTGAAACCTTCTGCACATGTTTCGCAAGCTGGCACACACAGGAAAAAACGACCGATGGCTATCCCCCCAAATAAAATGTGGATATATGCACAATTTAAGGCATGGTTGTCGCCTTCGGTGTTATGGCTGCAGGACATTTTGTGTACATGTTCAACTTTTGGTGAAGAACTGGAAAGGAAACCGCTTTTTTAGGGGTCTACAGGCGTACCTACCAGGTACCCTAAGTGTTGTATTTATAATCCTCTCTCCTCTCTCTCTCTCTCTGCTTACTCCACCATTCATATCTCTCATACCATCAGCATTTTACAGACGATCATTTCCTATTTATTTTCCACCGCAATTAGTAATGTATAACTCCTCATCCTTCCTTCCTTTATTTTGTACCTGATATCCGTGCATACATGCGTTTAAATACTTTCTTCCTTCCTTATTATTGTGACATTTGTTACTCAAGTACCCATTCTTCGTTTAATCAAGTGTTGATTTTCTCATGTTATTATATATGTTAATAGCACTCATCGAAACCCAAGTAGCAACTAGTTAGAACTTAGTATTTATCACAATATGAATTACATCTGGTATACTAACATTGCGAAAAAAAAAAGCAAGTGATATATAAAATTGAGATAATAATTGAATAAAGGTAGACTTTTAACGTTGTATATGACGCGTTAATATTATTGACGTCGCAACAAGGAGAAAGTTTTACGAAGAGTCGAACAAAGAAACACTATCCCAAGCGTTTGATGTTCAAGCCAGTAGAGGACTATGGCCAAGGTAATAACAGATTACTGTTTCTGAACTACCTTTCCATGTGCCTTCCTCATAGCCTTTTTCTTCTCTTTCTCCAAATACTACACACAAAATTAGTTCCTTATTTATTTATTTATTTTTAGCTTGAGGAAAAAAAAAAACGAACCTTGCGTTGTTCGGTAGCACCCATCTTAGCGATTCTGTCTTCTTCAGCCTTCTTCTTGGCAGCCTTTTTATCTTGCACAGCTTGTTCCATCTATAACAAAAAAAAAAAAAAAAAAAAACGACAACAATCATTAACAAAAAAAGCACTATCAAAACGACGGAAAAAAAAAACACAAACCTCCTCTTTCTTACTCTTCTCCGAATCAGCCTTCAACTCTTTCTCCAACTCATCTCTAACCTTCTTCAATTTAGACTTTGTCTCAGGTCTCAATGTGATTTTGGACAATGAATCAATGAAAGGGAATAAAGCAGCAATAAACGTTTCTGTATCACTCAAATGACCAGAAGGAGGAACTTCAAGGCTAACTATAACGTGTCTTTCACGTTCTGTTACTGGGATAGGCGCATTAGGACGTTCTCTTGGTTGATCAGTGATCTAGAAATTAAAAGGTTTACATACAATAGGTAAGGAGTCAAAGAGATAGTAACTTACAGAAAGAGAACGGAAGTAGGGGTGAATCTTTTCATTATTGGTGAGGGGACCCAAGATTTTAAGCAGATTCTCGGTGACATCCGCGAATTCTATGTGAAAGTATGATAAGTTATTGATTGTGGATAGTTCAAATATATACTCACCAGACATGACAGAGAGTTTGGAAGAGATATTCGGATTCTCAGTAGTCTTAGTTAAAGTCTACAAAAATACAACATAAGTTAGTAAATAAAGTAATCATTTTGTCACAAAACATACAGTAAAAGACATACCAAATCCCAACGATTATCCTTAATTGTCAATAACTCATCCTTCGATACTAAAGCCCAAACAAAATCACTTTGAATGACTCCAGGAGCCAAAGTGAAATCAAGTTCCAATTGATCCTTAGGACGAAAATGTAAATCCATCAATTGACGACCAGTTTGAAAAGCCCATTGTAAAAAGTCATGACGAGGTTTGAATGTAAAAACAGTATGCAATGATTGAACATTACGTCTTCCGGTTGAAAAGTTGAAGAAATCAGAATAACCGTCAGCTGTTAGTTTTCCGAATTTCGTTTCCGTTTTGCTGAATTGTTGTTCATAGATTGGAAAGTGTGCTTTAAACCTAGGAGTATTTTCAAGAGAAAAAAAAGGTCAAACATAAATATCTCCGTAGCTCAAACGCGCGGACTACTCACCACCTATTCGCAATCTTGTTGTTACGCGATGAACCATACAACCAGAAGAGGATGTAAGCCAACAGTGCAGACGCAAGCCAAACTTCCGTTTTGAAGTCTAATCCAGTAAAAAGAAAGAAGAAAAAAACAATTTCAAGTCAGAAAACCTAGGGGTTCCAAAACATACGTGGACAAGAAAGCTAGCACATACAAGCAGGTCTAAATACTAACAACTTCCATCTCCATTCCAAACCTTCATACTCATCCGGAACGGAGATAGCTGGAGGTGTTAAGCCCGCAAGGAGCTGCGCAATGACGGACATAGTTGGAGTTGTATATAGGAAGGGCGACTTCTGCGAATTTTCCCAAAGTGGGCCGTGGTGCCTGATCAACGGAATCGGCAATTTCCGAAGGTCCTTCCCCTAATGACGCTATATACACTTCTTAATTTATGTACAGAATCCATAGTCTTTCCTCTCCCTAAGTACTAACCATGGATCGAGTACGTTATGTCTCTTACTCAGTACATAAAAAATCAGGTTTATGCATTCAACCTAGACTCAGACGTTAACAACAGACTATCGAGCTTTTGTCCTTGATGTATTCAAACGGGCAAAACCAGTGGGTGATGAGAAAAAAACACAAAGCGAAAAGAAAACCACTATCGGGTCTAATTCTACTCCACCAATCAACCAAGCTATCCTACGAGAATGTTTAGGTCTTTCATCATCATTCCTTATTACAGACCTTACTACAAATCCCAGTACGGAGAAGGGTATGCACACATGGCTTACGGGCTTCACATCCCTTGTAGATGTTGTGGTTGCCCTTCATAGTCATGGTGAACTCGAACTCGAAACAATTAATGCAGCTTCACAAGCTTGCTCTGAATGTTGGATGGCTGCAGGTTCTTGGAGAGGTTTAGAAGACTGTAGAGATGGTGTAAGAATTGTAGCAGGCAAACTGAAAAAATTATTGGACGTTGGCGGAAAGACGTATCTTGGTATGGATATACATTTTTATTCGTGTATTTTTAATCGGTACTATTTACTGATCCTACTCACATTTGTAGGTGAGCCTGTATACGCACCATGATTCTAATTTGGCGGAAATACCTGTACATACTACATACTATTGTCCGACTCTGATTCTATCCTTGTCATCTAATCTCCCTCATGTACATGTACTCCAGAAGACTCTACTCTGTGGCTAGACTATCGACCCTCAAAAGCCTATTATTCCCCTTCTCTCCGCATTGTCCAATGGGCCCAAAGATAAAACTTGCGATATTTCATTATAAAGTCCGCACCATCAAAAAGGTTACTATACTCAAAGTAATTACAGTATTTAATTGAGCGTTACAATATGTCCATCTAACTACCCACTTGGGTTCATTCATCAAATTACATCATTATATTTTTCTTGAGAAACAATTTGTTTAGTTCATTACCCCCACTTATCTAATCCTACACTACACCTACAGAAATACTACGTACACCGAGTTTGACAACACGTCGTTAATGAGGAAGTAAACAGACGAGATCAGTACAAAAAAAAAAAGTGAAAAAAGGCAGAATACCCGTCTATCATCATATTTATTCGTGATCAAAAAGGCTGCAGAGATACCAACAGCTCGCGACCATAATTGACCAAATTCAGATTAGTTAGAAACGCATTAAAGAGCAGCAAGGTTCGTAACAGGCCAGATGCTGGTCACTTCATTAGAACAGATGACTGCGCACAAATCTAACAACACTTACTATAGATCACCAGACCTCTTATAACCGTATTTCTTGATGAACGCTTCCAATTCCTGTGGCCCACGCGAACCGTACGGATATGTCACGGGCCGAGGCCTTTGAACACCACCTACTCCGTCTATCCAGTGCAGAATGGGCGTGAAGATCTATATTATATCTAATTAGCCTCTAAGACTAACTTTGATCCAGCCCCAACGGAACAAACCTTCCAAGCTACATCCAATTCATCGTGGCGTACAAAATTGGAGTGATCGCCCTTGAGTGCGTCCAGAATGAGTGCCTCGTATGCCTCAGGGATCTTTGCGTCAGTGAAGCGCCTCTTGTAGGTTAAATCCATCTCAGTTGGGATGGCTCGTGTGTAGAGACCAGGAGTCTTAGCATTGAGCTTTAAATAAACGGCTTCTGAGGGTTGAATACGGATGACAAGCTCATTTCGCGCGATATCCTTGAAGATACCCTGTGTGACATCCTTGAATTGAATTCGGACTTCTACCTTGGCCTCGTTCAAAGCTAACAATCGCTCGGATCAATACAGCGCAGTTGTGAACTCAATAGTACACACCTTTTCCGGCCTTGAGAATGAAGGGGACACCTTCCCACCGGGGGTTGTGGATCCAGAGTGTACAAGCGGCAAAGGTAGGGCAGACAGAACTAGGGGGTACGGTGTCATCATCAAGATAACCCGGTTTTCCGTTGGCCGAAACATATTGGCCAAGTAAACAATCACTCTGTTCGATTGGTGGAATCGAGCGGAGAACTTTAACCTGAACCGCCGGTTAGCGGCTAGCGGTGCAATTTGAAATTGTTGGAATCACCTTTTCATCGCGTATGTCTTCGGCAGAGAAAGAAACAGGGCGTTCCATGGTCAAGATACTCAGGACCTGTAACAAATCTGATTCTTGTGATGAGCGAGCTGTCAAACTATAGATAACACCGTTGGCTTACGGTTTTGAAGCACGTCACGAATGATACCAAATTCGTCGAAATAACCACCTCGGCCTTCGGTACCGAATGGTTCTTTGAATGTGATTTGGACATTGCTGATCGAGTTCTTATCCCAAGCAGCACCCATAGCAACGTTTGCGAAACGGAGGACAAGCAAGTTCTTGACCATCTCTTTTCCGAGATAATGGTCGATACGGAAAGTCTCATCTTCAGTCCAGTATTGCTTCACTTCATTGAGAAGTTCGCGAGCAGATTCGAGGTCCTTGCCGAATGGCTTCTCGATGATGATACGATTGACACCACCCTTGCCAACATAGCAGTGCTCTTTGAGGTTTTTGGCGACAGGGATGAAGACGCTTGGAGGAAGGGCGAGATAGAAGATACGATTGCACTCCTTTGATTGATATTTTGATTCGATTTCCTGGAGGAACTTGTTGAGCTTGTCGAAGGACTCGCCATCCTCGTAACCGCCAGAAACATAAGACGAGAGACTCTTGAATGACTCGATAGATTTTGCGAGATCGGGGTCGTCGTTTGGATTCTTGATGTATGAAGTTTCACGTTTGTGGAATTCTTCCTCGTCCATCTTTGTCCTGGCATATCCGACGATCTTGGCGTCGCGAGGGATGAAGCCCTGGCGATAGAGACCAAAGAGAGCTGGGAAGGTCTGAAAGCCTATCAGATAGACATGATAGGTTATCGTGGGCGACATACTTTTTTCTTTGCGAGATCGCCAGAGGCGCCAAGGACTAGGGTTGTGTTAGGGGGAGTATGTGGGTATGTGAGTATACGGACCAATGATGATAGTGTTGTCCTTAAGCTCCTGGTGGGAGGTCTCCATGGAGGGAATTGTACCAGACAGCGAGCGTTCGCGAGGCATTGGGGAGGATGTGGAAGGAAGAGGGCAAGAGAAGATATGATATGATATGATCTTGACAATCAACTCTTCCATTATCCAACTTCTACTCGGTACAACCCCGGACCGCTTCTCCGCCATGTCTCTCACCACCAGCCTCCACCGTCCTCCCACCGCAGACGACGTCATCGCTGCTCTACGCGACCTCGCTACCCCAGCCCATGCTTCCACAGACCCCGCCGTCCTTGCCGTCCGTTCCATGGCCCTCGTAGGTCGTCTCAAGTCTCTCAACAGGGCTGCCAACAATGCAACTCGCCTTCACAAAGACGCTACTGCAGACGCACGCCATGAGATGGACCAGTCCCATCTTCAACTCCAGAATCTTCTCTACGAAAAACGCCATCTTGAACGAGAAATAGAAAAATGCCGTCAGTTCGCGTATGCCTAAACTCACCAGTCTGCTGGTCCAGGTACTCACAACGACACAGTTCGGTTTACCAGGACATTCCTCTCTACTCGCTCGAAGATTACAAGCAGCTTGCGCCGGAAGATGCTCGTACAGAGCAAGTGCTATCAGATGAACACCAGTTGATGCTCAATCGCTTGAACTTTGAACTCACGGAACGCCTCCGGTGAGCCATTTCCCTTGTTTTATCACATGGTCTTATTTACATTTTGACTGGTTTTAGTCTCGACCTACGGCGAAAAGAACTGGTGCAACAGAAAGAAGAACTGTTGAAGCAGAGCAAAGTTAAAGTTACCACCATAGACTCGGTCAAGTCTCACCTTGATCTCCTCATGAAGGTTAGTCACAGCTCTGCATCCTATCTACTTTTGCTAACGCTCCTTCAGACGGCCACCGACATCCAAAAGAAAGTAGATGAGCTTGTAGCTCCTTCAGACAAAACTATTGCGCCGGCCACCTGATGAACGAGTATGTATATATATATTTATTGACAATACAACTGTACTATACAAATGGTAAGACCATTTCAGGTAAGACAACAAAGACGATGGAATATAAAGTGGAAGAGGGAGTACTATGTGACAGACAGACAGACAGTGGTTTAAAATTACAGAGAGCGCTGAGTGGTGAAGACAAGAAATCCGGCAAGTAACCCAAAGAATCGACATATAAGCAATGACAAGAACAAGGATCCATCACTCGCCGTCACTTATACTTCCAATGTCACTCATCTCCTCGTCCTCATCCTCGTCTTCTTTGCCATCCACTGCATCTTTCGTTGCGAATCTTTGAACGTATTCTATACACACTTATCAGTTCGCACGCGAGTGGTTTTGTTGCTGTATTGTTACCTACCCTTCACTTTAGCTTCATACTCCTTCGGGTGACGCATCATTAGGGACGCTGCTTCGCCATTGAGAGGGTCGCTAGGATTGGGATAACTTAAGAGTTGGGGAAGGAACACTTCGAAAATGTTGAACATGTCTGCATAACAACAATGAGACTTGAGTTAATTAAACACACTTGCAACAACTCGCCAAACATAGGTGACCATGTCTGATTGATAACATCTAGGCACACAGAACCGCTCCTATAGAAGATAAGGTTAGATAACAAGTAGGAAAGTCATGCTGAAGGGAACCAACACTTCATCGATGTTGGGGTGGAAGATCTTGTTCATAAAGCCAATACTAGGAGACTTGTAGGGGTATTGGTCTGGGATTTCCACGTGTATTTTCCATACACCCCCGACGAATGGTGCTGCAGAGTGTCATGCGTTACATCGCGGAAAAGGTGGGATAGATGATACACACTATCTACAGGTCCACGGAAACGGACATAGAACTCTTGCATGTTGTCATTCACGAGGTTGACCTCGTAGTCAGACATGAGCCTATGTATGATAATGTGAGTCCAGCGCTGTTGATATCTGTGAAGTTGAATGGCCATACAGCTTCATCACATCTGTCTCGATACGTCGCTTGTTTGGGGAAGCGTAAAGGCCAGAGGAAAGAGGTTAGATAGGGGCAGATGAGTAGTAACATAGACTTATCATGTGTATTGGATATCGGAATCAGTTAGAGTGAAGAGCCAGCGACAAAGGAGGAGGAATGACAATACGTGCCAAAGAGTCCAGGTCACAGTGCAGAACAGTAACCCCAAAACAGCGGAACTCACCGGCCGAGATCACTTCCTCACACTCGCTTTTGTTCTACACCGTAACATCATCTATATCCGCGGCTTCAATTTCAAATGAACACATTATCAAGTCTTAAAATCACTACACATTACAGCCAAAGCTTCTAAGATATAGAAAAAACCGTGTTTGAGTAATCTACAACAGTTCTCCAGGTCACTAGAAACACCATCTCCCCCGATGGTAAAAATTGTCGGCAGAAGCGGACATTAATCATGGGGTCGTGTGTGTAAGAGACAATAATGTATATGTATAGCAGATGATAATTAATGTCACATACTTTTCCATAGGTGTTGAGCCAATCATGATCAAGTGCTTCTTATACATGGACCCCGCAATCAGCCGACGGGGAGGGGTGGCAGAGTCTCGTTGGACGTGTGGACGATGGACAGCATCCACTTGGACCTCCAGGGGTCCAGTTGTTTGTTGACTCCTGTCTGTGAAGGACGCCAGACGCGGCGATGACATAATGGATCGCGCTCTACATTCTCTGGTCATGTGACCGACCAATTCCTTTGGTTGAACTTTGGCTTCGACAGCGAGAGCTTATCCGCAAGCAAGAGATACCCTTATGCTCTCCGTTTATTTCTAAATCATTCCACCCGCTATTGACACCGCCACACTCCCAACTCTCTCATGTCTCTCAGTACTTCACCCCGAAAAACAATCCCCCTAGCCACTGGAGATCCTCGACCACGCGCCAAATCCGTGACCCCAACAACCACCAAGCGTGTTTTCTATTGCGGGGTAGTTGTAGAGGGATCGGAACATGGAAGGCGGCTACCGGAGGGTATGCGCATCCTCCACTCTAATCACACCATGTATTTACTTTGTTGCAGACATACAGGATCTTCGTTCTTTCTCTCGGCCAACCAATATCTTTCTCAGCGAATGAAATATTATCTTCAACTTCCAGTTCTTCCTTATCCGCAACCGTAAGTTTCTATCGCACCAAAAGGTTGCGCTCCATACCGCCCAATCCATCTCTATCGCTTCGACTTCTCAACTGCTAACAACTGATCCGGATTTACAGGAACCGATCACACAACGCAAACGCGCATTAACGGATACCTCTGCACTCGCCTCCGTCATCAATGAACTCGTCACCAGCGAGAGAACTTATGTCAAACGACTACAGATGCTTAAACATGATTATGCAGACCCGCTACGAAACTTTGCACGCAGTAAAGAAACTGCTATCATTCCCGCTTACGAGGCAAAGACGCTATTTGGAAACATCGACAACTTGCTACCCGTCAATGAAGCTCTCCTAGCGGACCTCGAGAAGATGCAGACTTCCGATGGTCCGAATACCGTCGGCGGAGTCGGTGACGTAGCTCTACGGCACTTTAAAGAATTACGAGGTTTTGAACAATATAAACAATACTACATCAAACGAGAAGAGGCTCAACTAATATTCGGGCGAGAAGTGTCAAAGAGGTCCTCACGATTTGCTGCATATATTGACGTAGGTACTCTGTTATTTCACAACCCAAGTGTCGTGACCGATCGTTTATAAATAGCGCATCAAGTACCAGGCTGCTGATGCTAAAAATCGGGTTGGTTTACGAGAACTACTCATGGAGCCAGTACAACGCATACCGCGATATACTCTTTTATTCCGTATGATTCTAAAACACATGGCACCTCATGACCCACAACGACAGAAGATTTTAGAAGCAGACGAAATTGCAAGCAAAATCGCCTTGGCCGAAACAGATGAACAAACCAAACGTGCTGCTGTGTTCTATTGTCTAATTGCTACCATAGATGGCTTTCCTCCAGACCTACTATCAAATTCACGAAAATTCGTTGATTGTATCGATGTTGAGGATGTGCTTGCAGATGCTCCGGCTTCATCAACATCCTCAACGTCAACTTCTTCAAATTCCCTTCATTGCTCACTCTTTCTTTTTGATGATAAACTCGTCATCGTCAAGCGACCGGGTAATGGAGAGAAAGGAGGAAAGGCATTGTCAGGCCTAGATGAATTAGATAAAGTGACCAAGGCTGGGGGCATTCCAACAGGCAAGAAAAAAAGTGGGATGTCTTGTAAAGGAGTTATGGATGTAACCGATATTGTTGTTACTGATGTGGGAGGAGCTGGTGGGTGCATACCTCACGTCCTGTATAGTGGTTTTAACTATTTTTGTTAGACTTTCACCTGTATCTGGAGAATCCTCCTCAGGATCAAACCAACCGCTGGTCCGCTCGTCCTTTTCGAGCTCTAACAGTCGTCACTCCTCCTAATAGCAGTGATCCGGTAAGAGTAGAGGCCGATAAACAGCGTTTTCTTGAAAATCTATGGCACGTTCAAGCCATGTATAGGTCCCGGGCGGGTCAATCTGTAGTGCTTCGTGCAGAAGAACAGGAGGTTGAATGCCGTACGGGGAAGACTACCATCGCACGCACGTATTTCAATGTGTATCAACGGACTGCTTTTCTACAAGAACAGAAGAAGGTACTGTGTTAGTTCATCTTAGCCGTGGTTTTGTCACTGACAGATACTGCAGACCAAAATCGTGGTTCATATTGATCCTCTTGGTTCCGCTGACCCTATGCCATTTGGTATTGGTGCTCCACCATTTGCGCGAATACGTGTCCAACCTCTTGCGGGCGGTTTGTGTCGCTATTCCGTATCATCAAACGACCCATCTGATGAAGCGGAAGAGGACATAGTCCAGACAGAGCGAGTTCCAAGTCGTGTCGTGCAAACAAGTAAGTTTTGCTTGGGTCTCCGAACATCGCATGTTGCTGAGGTCATCTAGTACACCAATTTGGGTTATTTGAATTTAGGACTGGAAAAAATTCTATACCCTCAACTCCGACGAGCCGCTCTCGAGTAGCCATGTTTGGTCTTGATGCAATATCTCGGAACATATTTAATGGACGTCCCGGATCCGCCATGGACTTTTTCGCTGGATCACTCAATGGTCATCGTCGATCAAAGTCATCAACGATTAGTCGGTCATCGACATATACTCACACAAATGTCACCAATGACGGCAGTTTAGCCAAGTTCTCGTCGCGGTTGTCCACCTCCACCACACCAACAACTGTATTCTCTATGGATGATGACGCATCATTTTTTGCGTCTAAATCATCAAGGAATTCAAAGAGATTGTTCCGAAGAAATAGGTCACCTGGTGCTTCTACATCGGAATCAGAGAAAGAATTAAGTAGACCTGCGTCGCGGAATGATCTATTATCCAGCCCTTCGAAAGAGAGTCGTCCTGAGTACAGTGACTACGAGGACGATGGCCCGACCTCTGAGAATATCAAGAGAATTGACACTTCAGACTATAATCTTGCCATGCAACTGGAGCTTGCCAGACAGAATAGTCTAAAGCAACAGCCACAAGCAACCTTAGCATTGGATGTACCGGTGGAAGACACCATCTATGAGGGTTAGTAATTACCCTCATTCTGATCTTGAAATTGACGTCATACTTCATTCAGAGGAGCCTCCTTCCGCTTTACATTCGAAGGCGTCATCGGCTGATGACATAGGACTAAGATTAAATTTATTACAGACACCCGATCACTTGGCCCGACCAGCATCCCGACAGTCTGATCGCCGCCCTTTCGGACCCCGGAGTCCTTCACCTTTGCTTTCACCTCCAAGTCCTGAAAGCACACACTCAAGTGAACTTCCCTATCTTTCCGATGACCCACGATCACCATCTGCATCACCCGAAACCAAAACACCTTTTCCCAGTTACCCAATGGCTTACCAACACCTATACCTCGCAGCAAACGACAACCTTTTCATCCCACCGGTAATACGGATGCTACACCGAAGCAATCGACTTCAGCTCCTACAAGTAGCCTTGCCTCTGGTCAAATTGAACCTCTATCTATAAAAAAGAAGAATTCTGGCCGGTCCACCACCGCAAGTTCACCTCTTGCGCGTAGAGTCAATAACACACGCAGTTCCCCTCGAGGGAACCGTATAGTTTCTCCACGACGTGTATCTCCTCAAATTCGTAAAACGAAACATCACCAATCACAATCATCCCCCTCCAGCATGAAGATTGAAAATTTGGAACAAATTACATTACTTGCGGAGTCAACAAAGGAGGGTGTAAGTTATTATAGTTCATTTTTTAGTGAATACGTAAGAGACTGATAATGTATATTGCACCAGATCGAACTTTCCAGACGAGTAGTTAAAAAGATTAGAGCAGAGGTTGATGTAAACCGCTTCTCAAGGTCTACGGGTCGAAATTCGTTTCATGAAGAAAAAGAACCTTCTACTCGACCTGCATCACCAGACAAGAATATGCGAGGTCAAACTACACCTTTGGTGAGTACATAGATCAAGCGACCTCTTGTGTTCTTAATAAGAAAACAAAAAACTAATAAGTTGCCTTTTCGCAGACCAAAGAAGCTCAAGCGCGAATGGAAGAAATGCGTGCTCTGATAGGTCGAAGACAAGGAACGGAGCTTACACCTGTTTCACGGACTCGTTCAAGTATCTTTGAATCGTCAACTTCAAGTTCACGATCTTCAATGTCTATGTCTACGTCTACTACGGATGACGTGTGTCGGAAACTTGAAGATTTGTTTTTAGACGCTGACAAGAGTCTCGCGCAAGCATCTTCACATCATGAGACACTTCATAACCAGCTAAAAGTTCTGACAACTGATTTTCGAGAGGTGAGGATTTACCTTGATGATACCAAAAACGAAATGACTTATAAAAAAGAAAAATCAAATTTATAGAAAGCAATTGAGCTCGAACGTGCGAAACTGGATTTGCAGAATGCTAGGCGACAATGTGAACTTGTTAAAAGTTTACTAGCTGATGCAACTGCTGAGAAGGAGATCATGTATGAAGCATTCAATGAAGAATTGGATAGCATGTACAACGATATCAATCTACCAGACGAAGAAGCTTGGGAAGCTTTGACATCGGACTTGCGAAAGACCAAGGAGGCAAGGAATAATTTCAGTAGAGAGAATTCGTATGTTCATGTTTTATTATTACAATTATTTAACTTACATTTCATTAATTAGGCAACTGAAACGCGATCTTGCTGAACTTCAATTACAGCAGGCGGAATGGGGTGCACTACTTCGGGCTAATGGACTTATCTCATAGGCGGGTCCCCGCTTCTAATATCACTCATTTTCATTTCATTCTTTTTGCATTTTTCATGTATCATCTTACATTATGTTGTACATTTTGGCTATATTTCATTGGGTTCATGGACATTCTCTTCTTTCACATTTTGTTCTCAGCTTGACGCTACCGGCTTTAGCACTATTGTTTGTTAGACACAAGAATAGATTACATATATTTGTTTGACAGTTTGGAAATTGGCAAGGAAATAAGGATACAAAAGAGAAGAAATAATGGCGATGCATACTGAACTAGAACATAATTTACAGCTACACAACAGGTAAACGGGACATTATTGGAAAGGTATATGAAATAGACAAGAAACCTGCAAAATTGATCTAATGGCTAGGCAGAGATGGTCAATTAATGGAATTACGCTCCCTAGGTTGCAAGAGGCTGTGTGGTTTGCTTCGTATCGAACCCCTTCGCCATCGTCGGAGGAGTGGGGAACTAGTTTCTGAAACCGGGCTATCCACAAGTGGAGGTGAACTTGAGCCAATATGGAAGAAATCCTTCACGTTGCGAACAAGAGAAGACCTAGAACCATACCGTTCGCTGGTGGACGATGAAGCGGACCTACTTAGAGGGCTGTTGCCAGGAGAATGAGGAGTAGGAATAGTGATAGATGTGTTTGATGAATATACAGACGTAGAAGCAGAAAACGCGGAAGATGGATGTGATAGTTCTGCTGCATCCCGTGGATGAGCTGGCAAAGATTGGATACTCAAAGTCTTTCCATTTCGACGAGAAGAAATTGGTACTGATAAGTCTGATGTCTCTTGTCCAATCTTGAGTGTTGTCAAGCTATCACATCTAACTTTACGCCGAGGTATTCTAAGGCTCTCCTGCTTCGAAAGTCGATTTTTGGCCATCCCAGCTACACTGATAGCGGAGGCAGACCGAGTGAAACCAGAACGTTCCACATGTTGTTTTGGACTGGGAAATAACTCCTCGTCATGTAAACTTGCATATCGGCGTGCTGAGAGACAAGACTGAGAGGCTACGTCCTGGAAATCCTGATCAACCTGTAGTCTAGCGCTAGCAGAAGATCGTCGAATCAAAATAGAATCAGGATCATGACCAATGGGTGAGAAAATTGATTTCACGGAGACAGAAGATGAGCGTCGGATGGAAGAACCGGACCGTTCTGCGAGAACGGATGATGGTTCTCTCCTGGGTTTCCTGGTATTTGAGTGAATTCGCATGGATGGCTCTGATAGCTCAGTATCCGAGCCCATCGGCCCGGAATGTATGGACATTTCTGCGTCTTTTACCAGTTCCTCAGGGTCGTCTTTTCCGTAACTAGGGATTGGTTCGTTCTTCCAGGTGAGTTTAGAAGACATGGATTCGCGGATGGATTGTAGCCATATTGCCTTCTCAGCTTCACAAGCAACCGAAATGTCGAATCGAATGCCCGACGATGAAAGGCGGAACGAATACGGCAGGGTTGCTAAAAATAGACAAATTAGTTAACAATCAACAAAGTGATAGAGAACACAAACCTTCATCGTCTGCGACATCTCCGGCTTCAAATTCAGAGAGAGGAAACCAATGGCGTGGCTCATACTTTTTCCCTTTAAGTATCTTTACGAGAATGAGATATCCGGAGTACAGAAAGGCCCCTAGATACTTGGCCTTTGCACTCATCAAGTCATTGAAGGACTGACGGGGATGATAGTGTAAAACATCCACTGAGTCTGCCAGGATACAAGGACCAAGTGAAGATATAAACGATGGAGAGAGGGTATATGTGGGTATATGCACATCAGACAAGCTAGAGGAGGGAGAAGCGGGGGTTGAAGGCAGAACAAGACGAGAAATAATGAGTGATGACTTTGTGATTGCCTCTTGCATACGACGAGCTTCATCAACAGCCCCTACTACATCTCGCATAGCTCGTATCGCAGCCCCAATGACTACATCAAATTCCTGAAATTCAGGAGTTGACCTCCTAGGTTTCAGCTGTTCAAGCAATAGAGGGTATTTGCAGATGCGTTGAACTGGCTTAATCATGTAATCTGTGAGTGCCAGCTTTGCTCGATAATCGAAACATCGATCTGTCTCCTTCATGGACGGTCCGGCTATACCTGGGCTACATGGAACTATAGCGCCAATTCTCTTTGGCCCGTTCATCTTGTCCGACGGAATATTGAGTAAGTTTGGCTGTATCTCGATCGTTTCGGATGTGAGCTTGTCCCCATCTTCTCGGTTCATCCGCGATGCAATACGTAAACAACGCTGTTCAAACATTTCCCAATCGGATGGATACTGAGATATAAGTCTCCGGATGATGGCCAGCGCTTCGGAATGACCAGAACAGTAAGTCTGATAAGCATTGAATCGTGCAGCCTGTAGAACATGAGACATGGGACAGTATTTATGAATGAAGCAAACCTAACCTCCGCTACAAATACATCAGAAACAGCTTCCACGATGGAGAATAAACTCGAGCTATCATTGATTTCAAAACTCGTGAGATCGGTGTTGCCTTCCGAAATGGTCAAAGGTGACAACACATCTTGTAGCTCGCGTACAAATTCCTCGTGGATAGAGAGAATATCCTTCAAATTACGGGACACGATGTTGATTTCTCTTTCTGTAAGAGCTGGTTTAATAGAATTTGAGGAAGAAGACGAAGCCATTCCCTCTCCAACGGCAGGAGACGGGCCGACCTGTAGAGCAGAATACGAATACGAATTGATCCATGGTCCAGAAGCAAAAGTTACGGAAGCGCGAGAAAAAGCCGACACCCGTAGTTCAAAAGAATGTAGCTGCTGAATATATGCCTGCGCTTTCGTCAGAAATTAATCTCAGACAATAGAGTGGACTAGTTACTGTGAGTAAGATTCCCAAATCTCGCACATAGTCCATCTCCGTAACGAGTAACTCTCTTAACACATGTAGCATTCGAGTAGCTTCCTTTGAGAGGGATTCACAGTTGGTAGGGGAAATGTTCTCTTCAATGGAATTACCGTCTTCGCTGTGTGTAAATTCCTCGGAATCGTTGTCCAACTGAAAGGTGGCGCGCAGATGCCGTAAAGGAGATGTTATTTTGCTCTTGGATGCTCCTTGCAGCTCAGAATCCGATTCCGAATCTGCGCTTGAATGAATGCCTGGCGCCAGCATGGGATATGAGAGACAACGTTTTAGACAACCCTTAAGACCGAAAGCAGTAACATGCGGCAAAGTTGAGGCAGGAAACGAGGCAGAGGGTGAAACGGGAATAACAGGCGGGCGTGTATCGCAAGCGAGAGTTTTGCGTAAAGGCCTTTTGGGCGGCGTGGGGGGTGTAGATATCCAAGTTGGTGGTGTTGCAAACAGTATTTGGAGAGACATGCACGAGTTGGATGGAGTGGTGACTTTTATGAGCACATTCGGGTCCTTATCAACTTGGCATGGGTTATCTGGAGCTGGTAGGGTATCTTGAAACGGCGGAAAGGTGGGGGTTGGGGTGCATACAGGCGATGCAATGATGGTTGGGAGAGGAAGAAAACCGCCAAGTACGAGCCTCTTGGGTGTGGTAGAGTTATCCTGGGAGGGTGGGGAGAGATGGGGAGAGATGTGGGTGGTGCAGGGATCATTGAAGACGTTGAGATGGGCTGTGGGGGGCAGAACCTGCATTGGAGAAAGGGAGAGAGAGACGGGGGAGGGGGAGGAGGGAGTTAAGTCAGCTATTATGTATGAGACGATCAGGCTGGAATACGATAGGCAGGTTGGCATTTGTGGGGTGAACTGTATAAGAGCGAAACATCCTTGTAGTGTATAATTAAGCTTGGATCGTCTTCGCGGTTGCCAAACGCTTCGGGACTCGGCCCTTGTCACATCAGCCCATCCCGCCACCATCGGTATCTCGTCTTCATGGTGGGATCAACCGTTTTTCTGAGTACCCCAGGGCCCATAACATGCCTAGGCTCCCGAGTTCTGGAAGTGCGGCTCTACATATCGTCTGCTCAACTTCTCTTGGAGCTGCGAACCACGTCCGATATAAATTGTTTAAGAAGTAAGACTTGTGTCCGAAAATACAAAAATACACACCAAATAAGTACCGCGGCAACTTCCCTTCCACATCCAACAATATAAATATATCACTCGACGCTTCTTGATCGCAGATAATGCTACCAGGACCTTGGAATATCCCCCATGAGCCTAGATTTCGAAACGAACAAAAATAGAGGGTCTGTCGAGCACGCAATTCGGTTCTCCAAGTCCCAAAACAACACTGCCTTATTTAGTGTAATCTAAGAAACAAATTGATGGGTGACCATCAAAGTCACATCAAATCCTTCATCCGGCCATCATCCGGCCATCAGTTTCATCAAATCAAAATCACAGAGAGTACAAATCTTCGTTTTCTACAAGCATATCACAGTTTCTTGTTATGTTTTTCAGAGGGATCTACTGTAGCTACAGTACATCGAGGTCGACTCCAATAGTTCAATACAACCACTATCTGGTAGAACATTTTGATACTTCTTGCAATAGGTTAGAGTGAGATCACGAGAGGCAGTGGGTAGTTACTCAATATTCTGTTTAAAAGCTTACGCACAGTAATGTGGCTATGATATTACAACAACACATGCTTCCTGCTCACTTCACTTCAAGCAGGCAAAAGATCCAATAAGTTGCTATATTATTTTCTGCTCACCTCACGATAAGTTATAATACGACCAATAGTCAAGGCAAAACCGATGATATATCAGTCATCAATTCATCATTGATGTCCATCATGATGGATCTGATAGCATCAACGCTTTTTTCTCAGACTGACAGGGTCATCAACTTGCTTTTGAGACTACACTAAATAAAACAGGTATTGTTTTGGGAACTGGAGAACCGAATTGCGTGCGCGACAGCCCCTCGACTAAAATTAGTGCAAATGAACAATAATTTGGCTCCAGGACAGCAGGCCGGATCCAAAAAACATGGGAAATGTGAGGATTTTGTGTACAACAAGACTGGAAAACAAAATTTTGAGGTAGACCGGAGGCAAAAATGGACAAAAATCGGCCACATTTGGTGATTTTTTCGATGCCAAATTTCGGATCCAGGCTCATAGGGGATATTCCTAAGCTACCCCAGAGAATGACAAGAAAAATCCACCAAGAAAAAAAAGTTATAAATAATGAAAATATTCAAAATTAGCATAAAAATAATCAATAGAGATCAAGTTTATCGTCCGATCGCGGGACAAATCGTATATTCTTCATCTCGGCCTCCCGCTTACGTGCCTCTTCTTTGTCGAGGAATTTACGTAAAAGACCGACCTTGGGTCCAGTGAAAACTCTGTATACTGCTTGCTGAGCAGGGTCAAGGTTCTACAGTGATTTATTGATCGATTTAGCAAAACCAATAAGATAACACAAATTACAAGTTCACGCACAGCACTAGCCGGAGGAGTTTCTGAAAATCGTTGTATACCTTTGCGTTTAAATGAAGGGATTCCAGTTGCCGTAAGGTGTTCCAGATGTACCAATTTCTTCATGAGCATGTGAACCGCTTCCAATGAAAGCCGATCACAGTAAGACAAATGCAATCTCTCCAGTCCAGTAGCATGCTCGGCAAGTGCAAAGATTGCGATATCTGTCAGCTTTTGTATCCGTACGAGACTGAGACGTCTGAGATTGTTCAGAGAGGCCAATTCAAAGACCGTCAGATCAGTCAGGTTGCGACAAACTTAGTGGAAGACACAGATCAATCTAATGTGGCTTTATATGGAATTAAAGGGAAGGAACGGTGGTACTCACAGGCAACATCAACACATCTCAAGTTAATACAATGTCTCGCCAGCGCAATAACACCACGATCTGTTATGTTGGGAACATGCGCAAGCATGAGAACGTCGAGATGGCCTTGTAGTCGAGTAATGCATTCTAGAGCGTAATCGGTGAGTTGTGTACATCCGGATAGAATCAGAGTTTGTATTCGTGGTGCATGGCACACGATTCCATCAATAGCATCATCCGTTATCCTGCAGCCGGTAAGGTCAAGTACTCTCAGATTTTCGGCTCGGTGACGTAGAAGCAGCGGAGGTAGTACTTCAAGTATGGTGATAGGTCTGTGGGGTAAAGGTTTATCATCCTTCCCAGAACTCGAATTTATCGATGCGTCATCAGGTACGAATGATGGAAAGGCTTTGTCAGTTAATCCAATACAATGTGCTAGGCGAAGCGTCCGCAATTTTCTAAAATTTTCATTCTCAGCATGAAACCATATGGAACCTATGAGAGCATACCTCGAAAAAGACCAGACATCTCTGAGACCAAGCGCTGATAGAAGAGGTAAGTCTCCTATATCAAGTTCCATAAGACCCAAACATGTCCTTGCAATAGATGTTATAGAAGAATCTGTTAGACAGACAGCTCCGTTCAATCGTATCGATTGCAATGGCAAGGATTGGCTCGTCATCTCCGAAATTGCAACATCAGTGACTTGAGAACACCCTGAAAGATCCAATTCTTGCAAATTGATTGCATTTTCAGCCAAAGTTATTACCGTCCTGTCCGTTATGTTATGTACACCAGAAAGAATAGCGGTTTCTATATGAGGGCAGCCTCGGAATGCGGCTGCAAGTTCATCATCCAGGATTTGTAAATTCGCTGGGCCCTGTAGAATGAGATGTCGAACACGCCTATATTCGTGTGGATCGGGGAGTCTGTTGGCAATGCTGATCATGTCGTCATGAAAAGAGGTAGATTCAGATTCTACATCTTCAATCATCTTGGTGAATTAACCCCTATTCCAACAATCGGTATTATCTCTGGGTTAGGGCATCAATTTGGAAAATCTTGGAAATGCAGTAAATTACATGCCACTGAGAAGAGAGGTCGACGCGACGCGTCAAAGGCAGGTACTGCTGCAGCTGTAGGAACATCTACATATGTGGTAGCGTTTGATCCAATCACATTTGAATTTGCCGGTGCATGGCAAATGGCAGGTTCACACAATCAAAACTTAATGCCTCCTTCCACAATCTCTACCACATCCTCAACGCCGACCGCGAAGCCAAACCTAAGGCCCCTTCAATCGCCTTCCCCTGATAGTTCCAGCCATATTCCTGTCACTCCTGCCGTGTTGCGCTCCATATTTGCGTCTTCACGAACACCACATGAAGAACGGTCAATATCTCGTGTTGCATTCTTTCGGTACTCATACTCCTTAAACATGATTGAAGGCTACTGACATTTCGTCTCATAGTTTTACTGGATTCTTGCTGAGCTGCCTAGCTATTAGTCTAGCTGCGGCACGAGGAAGAGGAATCAGAAGCAGTGCTACATTACTAGGCGTCGTCTAGTTCATATGGTACATACATAATCGCTGTGATGAATACTACGTGCTATCAAAAACTTACAAAAACTCAACATGTCCGCGGATAGGAGAAATAATAGCAGAAACTTTGCTAGAGGAATCCAATGTGTCCCCACCTTCATACACAACCAAGTCCGTAGAATCCTCGTCGATCCCATGTATTCCCAACAGTTTCTCTAAATCTGTTGTCACCATTGCATACGCATCCTTCTCGCTTATGCGGCCATTGGATTCAAGTACTGCCTATAGAAAAAAAAACTCAGTTGGTGTTGGAGTCATCACTTATCTGCTTACCCATTGTAGGTCGAAACGAAGATTTCTTGCCTCCCATGCGTCTCTTACTCCCAAACCAACCCTAACACCATTCTCGACCAATTTTACAAGTGCTGTATCTTTGGAAATTGGTGGACCAGGCAAACTGAGGATACTGTGGCTTAGCGATCATTCAGTACTCAAGGAATAGGCATCTTACATTCGTCGTTGATCCCATACCGTTGGGAATGGCCTTATAGGTCGGAGTATGACCCCAACCCCAGCATCGCCTAAAGACTGTTAGGGTCATCATACCTAAAGAATTCGATAACCTACCGATCTCCCGTGCTAGCATATGTGCTTCTGTGGCGCCACTGAAGACTAGTCGCATCCTCGATCCAATCTTATATTCTACATCTGCCTTCAGTATGAGCAATGATGCCATGATATCAGCACTGTGAACATCGATGACCAAAGGAATAACCCCCTTCCCTGTGCGTTAGTTCATTGTCCAAACATTTTGAAGAGAAGAGTACCTCTGCTGCTTTCCTGAACCATTGACCCGTCTCCCTTTCGTCCGATTCCCAACCATAGAGCAACCTTCGTAAAGTTGCGATCTGAGAACTGACACTGATTCGCTTGTTGGGATTTAGTGGGTGTGACCGACCCATAATAAGGTGAAGGGCAGTAGTCTCTTGTACAATGGCCCCTCGTTCCATGGCATGAGCTGCTCCTGTTCTAAAAGTGGCGGATATACCTGCTATCATATTATCGCCATATACACTTAAAAAGGATGGCCGTGCCAAAGCAGATACAGCAAAAGTAACACCAGACCGGTATGCAGTTCTGATTTGAAGTTAGCAAATTAATTGAGTAATGACTTGTTAACTCACAGAGCATTACGAGTCCCGAACATCAATGCATCCATCGTCCTTACTATACCTCCAACATCATTCATCACCGCCGGAACATCATGAAGTAATGCATCGTATTGCTCTCCATCTCCTGTCGACAATTCGGACGCGATTTCTTCTGTTCCCAACAGAGATCCAAAGGTTATCATTGCAGGTCCGATGGATCCACCTTTCAAATCGATTCGATCACCATCAAGTTGATTGTTTTCAGGACAGTCATTTCCCATACAAAGAACCTTTCCTCCCTCAACGATTACTCTACTATTCTTCCCATCACCTTCAAATTGAATCATACTTTCCAATTCTCCATCAGCAGTTCTTCTCCACACTTTCCCTACATTCTCAAATACTACCTGACCATGTTTCTTGATACCTTGTAAAGGTGGTAACCCATCATAAAGTATAGTTTTCTTCCTCTCCTCATCCCAATTCGGAACACTAGGTACTCTTTTCCACTGTTCTCCTTCTTTTCCTTTTCCAACAGGAATAGGATCATCCTTATTACGAGCTAAAGGTATTTGCATAATCCCATCTATCCATACCTTACTTGGAGTAGCACCAATTTGTAATGGATGAGAATCCCACATAACAATATCAGCATCAGCTCCTTTAATCAATACACCAATACGATGAGAAAGTCCTACTGCTTCTGCTGGAGTTTTCGTTACTGAAGAAAGAGCTAGATGAGCAGGAAGACCGAAATAATAAGCTTGTTGTGCTTCATGGATTAGGTATCTAGAGTTTATAATTGGATGGTCTGTCTATAAAAGTTCTGTTAGGAGATATCTATTTACAATAAACCAAGGAGTTATGAGAATAAATACCTTCATGACGACAGGTATATTTTGGTCTGCCAAGATACGACCGGCGAACTCTGAACCCCGATATGACTCGCGTTTATATCTTTAATTATGAAAATAATTTTAGATTTAAGGGGGAAGAAGGTTAATTAAGGGATTGGTAGAAATCAACACCTTACCGATGGTTGGTAGCGAATATAGCGATTGTTGGTGTTCCTCCGTATCTATAGGATAAAGAATGATATTTTCAGAAAAAAAAGGAAACACCCTAGTTATTGTTTTCTTAATTTTACTTACGTTCTTTTGAGAACCTCGGGAACTAGATATGCCTCGGATGCGTGATGAAAGGAGGCTATTGGGAATTTAAACTCGTTTGACAACTAAATGTCAGATAGTAGTCAGAAATAAGATGTAAATTAAAAAAAAAAAAAAAGGGATAACAGAACTCACTCGAACAATAGCATCGAGATCAACAGCTTCATAACAATGATTCGCAACCTAAGATAAATTCAGGATAATTTGAATAATCATTCACAAGTAAAATCTTAACCTTGACCTTTCCTCTAAGAACATCAACCAACATTTCCCATTTTAAATTCTCCGGAAACGGATCTGTCAATAAATCCCATTGACCAGCATCCACTTTCATACAATAATCATCTTGCATAACTTTAACTTTCCTAGCTTGTTCATAAGCAGAACGTAATGCCCATATTGTGTCCATTCTATTTCCATATCCTCGTAAGTTTTCACCACACGCCTGTCTATTTTAACATGTGTCAATGTAAGTGATTCAGAGAGAATACGATATAGTATACTAACTTCATGTGACGCCATCGTGGATTGTTAGAATCTGGTGTAGAACCATTTAAACCATAAGGTGGTTCAACTATCATCGAAGAAGCAGAACGATCCAACGTTTGTCTTAATTTAACAACGAAAGCTTGTCCGCCTGTAGTTGAGAAAAAATAATAAGAAAGAAAAAAACCTGTGTAGTTTTCAAATAGAAGCTCACCAATAGCATTACCACTACCAGGAAGAACCTGAGCAGACGTAACACCACCAGCAACTGCCAACTCAAAACCATCATCATGAGTATTCAAACCATCAACACTTCTCAACCAAGGTAACACAGGTCCATGTTTAGAATTTACATCAAATGCACCAGCTGTCATGGGAGCGCTTATAACACCCAAATGTGAATGTAAATCAACTATACAACAACAGTGAGTAAATAATTAAATGCAAGTAATTTGACCTACCAAGACCAGGAGTAACCCAAGCACCATCCGCTTGAACAACAATCAGATTCTTAATCCCATTAATTTTCCTAGCCGGAATTCTCCCAACACCTCTAACAACACCTTTATCTAACAAAATATCACCACGAATAACTTCCCTACCCTCATCTCCACCAGTCCAAATAATAGCATCTTGAATCAAAGTAGCATTATTACCTTCAAACCGTTCTGACGACTTCCTAGAATGGAAAAATTGTGGTACAGTAGGTGTTTCTTTGAGCATTGCACATTGATTTCGAATTTCTTGTGCATTAGCGGGTGGTGTATTGGAACTTGTTGAGAAGGGGAAGGATGTGACTGTACTTCCAGCCAAGAAAGACGACCAAAGAATAGTTAACGTCGAGAATCCAGCTACGAGAATAACAAGTAATGGTGTATTGATGACCTTCTGTTTGAAGGTAGTAGTAGGTCGTTGAGTATTCGACGGAGGATGCTTGGAAGCCATGATGGTAAGTTCAAAGAACGTGAGGATTTACCGGTGCAAGCTCCCTAGGTAATAAAAGGCATGCTCCCAACGTACCGTGGATGCATGTTACCTTTGTATATTAAAAAACGCCATGCGTCTTGCCTTCTATTTGCCACGTGCTGTGAAACCGAGCTTGAACCCGGATTGAACCTGAACTGACTGATATTCCAACGTGTGGCATCAACAAAAAAACCGATTAACTAATTCAGATAGCTAAACAGGATGATAGATTAATTCAAGTACAACAATAGGTTCTATATGCCTACAACTTCTGAAACTTTACGTTTCATCAGAGCTAGAAATGTCTTCCAATTGGCGAGCAACGGCGTTTTCAGAGCTTGACCTTGTTGTGTCGGCATCTGTGATGGCTTCATTACTATTTACTTTCCGCTCCTTGCGTTTTTGATTAGTGGGGGATTGCGGAACATCTGGAAGCTGGGCCTTTTTGACACGGAGAATATCCATGATTTCTAGAGAATAATCTCAACTTCGGCCTTCCGGTTGAATTTTAATAATTAAACATACCAGCATGAGTCATACTCTCATTGCCTTTCACGCTACGTTTCAATGTCGTCCACCGCCGTTGAAGTGTATGTGCACTCCATAGGTTCCAGTCGGGATCACTTAGAGTCTTCCAATCGATTTCGGTATCATCTCGAACGTTGAGGGAGTCGACTCTGTAGGAGATATATAAGTAAATGTCTCCAATCTTGGGTAAATACGAAACTCACTTGTGCACTAGAATGAATGCATCTTGTTGATTCCAACGAGGTTTTTTACCCTCATTTTTTACGGTTTTACTTAGAGCGTCTGTCCTTTGGTAACAATTACATATCAGGAAAAGATATGACAACCCAAATATATTCAACTCACCATTTGATACGACATTGCTGGCGACCGCGGCGTCCTCCCATCATTTCGCTGACCTTTCCCCAGAACACGTCATTATCAATATCCTTTCCTTGCTTTACTGTCATATCAGTGACAATAGTCGTAAGCAGATCCTCCTCTGTCGTCGTCCAAGGCCCTTTGTGAAGATGAGATTTACATTCTTCGGTTACTATTAGGTTGGACCTACCAGTCACACGAAGATCACGGTTTTCGATATGATTGCGGTATCGGTCCCGGCAGTCAGAGGCCATCCTACCAACTCGAAGGCTAACTTTCTCCCATTGTTGACCCAGGTCCGTCACGGCTCTAGACAAACTTACTTGATTGAACCAGTGGTATATGATTTAACAATACTTACTGCTTGAGAAGTGCATCCTCTTCATGGGACCATTTTCCTTGTTGCTTGAGGGGGTGATATGCACGTCGGACATGGTGATAGACAGCAATAATCGGCCGCTGTGGAACAGCACGGGCTAAAGGAAGTTTAGTACACCAGTGTCCACAATGAAAAGCGGTTTACTAACTAATCGAAGACCAGAATGACAGGTCTTTATCTTTTCCCTTGGGAAAAATTATGTCCTGAAGCATATGGTCCGACAAGCCCGTGCCCTGTGCCACTGAATTAAGTACCACAGATGGTATACATAGAAAAGAAAAGAAAAGGCCTGCATACGGATTGGTACCGCTTTATTTCCTGTTGAATGCATTGCTCCTCAATAGCAGAGAATTTTCCCTTCTTGTATATCAAACCTGTGATAAAGAATTGGATGTCATTCTTAATGATCCGAACTGCTGATGCTAACCTTCAGTTTCAACAAGCTCGGCCAACTTGGACGCATTTAACCATTTTGTGCTGAGTAATTCTGCATGATCTGGTCTTGTATGCTGGTCCCCTCGTGTATTATTGTCCACTGGGGATAAAGTTTTCTTTGGGGGGATGCCAAGTATTGCATTTGATGGTGCGGGTAGCTGTCCAATGGGGGTTGGAGGTGCAGGAGGTTGTGGTGACCGCTGTTCGTACTGTTCTAAGGGGGGTGGGTGGGGGTAGTACATCGGTTGTTGCATGGGCATCATTGGGGCCACATTAGCTGCGGCTGCAGCCTCTCCGAGAGTTTTTAGCACGTTGGCAATCTTGGAGATGTCCAAGTCTTGAAGCGCACGTAGTACATCTTCGTTGGTGCCAAAAGATAGGTCAGAGAAGGGTAGACCCATGCTGTGGGACAGAATGGAAGGATCTGGAAGGGGATTGTTGAATCCCATTGGCGGGAATGGTAGGAAGGGTTGGTTATTTGGAAACATGAGGGGTTGGAAGTGGGGATCCATTTGGCCAGAAGGTGCGGTGAGTGTATCAAGAGATGATCCTGCAGCAGCAGCAACAATTGCGGAAAGCAGGGCGGTGGTGGAGGCCTGCGCATTTGCATCTAAGTCTGTTGGGGATATTTGCTGCTCGAGCTCGACCGGAGTATCTGTATCTTTGGACTTTCCCTTGTCTTTTTTCCTTTTCCTTTTCCTTTCGTCCTTGTGTGTGCCCTCATGGTCATCTGTGGAATTGTTGTCGGCAGGAGTATTATCGTGAGTTTTGCGCTTTTTCTTCTTTGTGGTTGAAGGGTCTGAGTCATCTTGGGCAGCGTCGTGGAGGCGCTTATTTTTTATCTGTTTTGTGGGATCTGAAGGATAAGGGATAGATCCCTGAGGGAGAGGGTTACTAGCAGAGGACAGACTGTTGGACTGCATTAGGGTCGGCCTTGGAGAGATCAGAGGAAAACAGAATAGCAGTCACATCTACACAGCGAGTAAAGTGTCACACATAACATATCTAAACTAATCATCCTCGTCAAACCACCGGTCCTGCGTCTCTCGGTCGTCATCGTCATCCAGTCCCTCGTCGTAGTCTACCTTGTCGTATTCTATCCCCTACACACATGTCAATACACATATCATCCTCAACTACCCTACGTACCGGTAGTAGTCCGTAGATGAAACGTTCTCGTATAAGTCGTTCAAAGTAGCGCCGCTTTTCCTCATCAGTCTCTTCCACAGGCGAAAATTCATCTTCATCTTCCTCGTCACTGTCCTCCTCTTCCTCGGGGACAGATGTCGAGGCAGCAAACTCCCGTCTAATATTTCTCACCCTTTCAGCTTCTCGTTCTTCTTCATAGTCACCCAGCAGGTTGCCTAGCTTTCCAACATGTTTCTTTTCGCCTTTGAGGAAACCCTGTGCTACCCATTCCTTCTCCTCCTCTCTTTCCCGTATTCCATGGCGTTCCCGCCCTTCCCAGAGTTCAGGCCACCTGTTGTGTGCCGTAACAAAGTCTAGCTCAGCCGGGTGTGAATTTACATATTTCAGACGCCTGTTTCTGATGGGTATAATGACCGTCCGTAGTTTAGGTGTGGTTATGAGACTGAATTTAGATAGGATGTGGGGCGGTAGCTGTGATAGATGTTTTCTCAGAAATGGAATGGTGGATGTTGTAGGGGATGGTTCATAATCGCGAGGCAGGCCCAGATAGGAGAGGATTGGACCCTCGTCGAAGAGTGATGGATGCATTAGGTCAAGTCATCACCTCATCTCTTTCTAACTAAAGTATTAATCATGTCTCAACTCTCCGACGAAACCTCATTGCACTATCACCGCTGCTGGTGGGCATGGTGTCGCCACAACTTCTTCTCCAGAGACCATTTGCTCCATCATGTCATTTCAGAACATGTCTACAAAACAGAGCCTGAGCGTTTGGCGAAAATCCAAGCAAACAAAAAGATTGGAGAATGATTACTGGGACTCCTTGCATCTCTCTGCCTTCACCGACACATCATCCCTTCAAAAGTTGACACTCAACAGAATGGTGTGTATGTTTCTACCCTCCTTGACTTGTTCTTCTCAATCAAGTCTCTAGACACCTTAACCTTCCTCCGTTCATCCCTTCCTTCTCCCCCTACCTCCACTCCCATAGAAATACCGGGAACACCTAATCCAGTGCTAGAAACCAGTCTACCTAATACTCACCATGTCCCCTCGACACGAAACGAACCGAATATCACTGGTACTCCTACTTTCGCATCTCTATCATCCCCAATTAACTCTCCAAATGGATACATTTACTCAATTCCTGATTCTCCTCCTTTTCACTCATTGGTAGAAGATGCAATATCTTCTCTTAAACACAATCGTCGCGAAACGGAAATGTCAGCAGTAACCGAGGAATCAGAATCAAGTAGTTCATCACAAGAATCAGAATCAGTGTGGAAATACCTTACACAGGATATTGAGGATGTGGGTGAATCTATGCGTAAGGACGATACACTAGACGATGATACAAGTATGGACGTTGGTCCTAGTTCGTCAGAACATATCAGCACGGAACAAAGGGGACAATTGACTGAAGGACATATAGTCTCTACTCCTTCAAAACCATTGGAAAACGAAGCATCAGCAAGCTCAAGTTCTCTACGAATACAAACCTCACATCTCAATACCATAAACCAAAGCTTACAATCACCCATATACCAATATTCCCCAACATACTCTACCACTAATACACCAATTCGACAAGCATGGTATCAAGCTCCCCGCAGACGTATATCTACTAAAAAATTCAGTGATCCAAGTATCAGTATCAGTATCACACCGACAACAAGTACCCCCGTGTCTCCTTTCTTGATCCATTCTACTAAACCAAAAAATGTTCACTTTGGTGCCAACTTGGATGTACAACAGTCACCTTTGACTTTGGAAAATGACATCGATTCGCAATCTCAGTCTCAGACGCAGACACAGACGCAGACGCAACAGGATTGGACTCAAGTAGATACTCAAGTTTCGTATCCCCCTTTACAAACTCAAGCACCATATGAGAGTCAAAGTCAAAGTACAAGTCAAGATTGACATTGACTCTCTTTCTGCCTATTCATTCTCATAAGGACCTGTTATTATATCATTATTATTCCATTCAATTCTACACCAGCAAAAAATAGTATGATAGTACATCCCAATATTACAACGCATTCAAGAAACCCTTCGCCTGAGTAACAACAACAATAACAACATAAATTAATTATAACCCGACTTCAAAGCATATTCCTCTCTCCAACCACCCTGCTTTTCCCCAATCTCCAATTCAAACATATCACAACCAACCAATTCCAAAAACTCCATTCTTCTTTTATCACGATTACACAACAAAGCATTCATACTCCCCATACATTGATCTACACAACCTAAAGTAGATGATGAAGTTGACAATCTTTTCCCTTTTCCATGAATAGGCCAAACCGTTCCACCCAAAACATATTCAATACTTGAAGGATCAGGAATACAAGTTGTACCATTTCCTACACCTACATTACGTATAAGTGTTGATAATTGTGGTAATAGTTGTGGTAAAGTTTCTGTAGATGTTGAGTAATTGCAAACTCGAATACGTTGAGTGGTTGATAATGAAGGTGCGAGGAATGAAAGGATATAAAGTTGTAATTCCAGAGGTAAAGATTTGAATGGATGTGGATTTTGGTTTAAGTTTTGGTTCGAGTTCGTTTGTATCTTTAGGTTGGGTTGTCAAAGGTAGAGAAGAAGAATTACATTGTCCTTGTTGCTTGAGTTTTCCTTCGAATAAGAGTAACCTCGAATACCTCAACAACACAAGTGATTGTTTAGCAACCACCCGTCTAAGATGAGCATTTCGAAACAATACACTCTTCAAAACAAGTTCCGCATCTTTCCAAGTTCGTATACGTCGCATATTCCCATCTTCAACAACTCCTAGACCATCTTCATCTTCCAAACTATCATTTCCATCATCAACACCAACTAAATCCTCATCCTCATCCTCTTGGAGTTGATTAGCATACAACTCAATCGACCTCAAACAATAATTGAATCCCCTAACAGCCCGCACAATCTTTTTGATAGTACTCAAACCCAACGCATTCCCATTACATCTCAAATTATGCAACCTGCAACGAGAAGAAGCCAAATACTTTGCAATGCAAGATCCCGATTCTTGAGACAATCCAATTACTGACAATTGAATTTCTTTAAGATGAGGTGAATCCAAAAGACCCAAGAATTCGAAAAGAAAAGGATTCGAAAGACATTTGTTGTTTGTTAATGAGAGGAGTGCTAAATGTGATGTATTGAGTGATTTTGTGAATTCTTTGATTATTTCCGGATCTCCTCGTAACGCATTCTATACACATAATAATAATAAAAACAAGGTTAGTTACCAACACACACACAAAAACAGGATTCAAGGACTCACATTCTGCAAAAACAATTCCCTAAGAAACTTGTTATCCTTCAAATACTCACCAATAACTCTCAACCCTTCATCTCCAATATCATTCGAATTCAAACTAATCTCCTGAATCTCATACTTTCTTCCATCTTCCGAATTCAAATACTCAAACAATACTTTACAACCATCATTCCCAAGTTCATTATGCCCTATAATCAATCGATTGACAAATCGTCTACTCTTGATCATGTTAATTATTGTTTTTGCTCCTATTTATAATAGGTAAAGGTAAGTAATTGATACAAGATGGATTAGTACATACCTTGAATAGAACGAAGACCAGCATCTAGTTGGTCTAATACTCTTCCTTGAGTTCTAGAGGAAGCCGCTGCTGGCACTCCTCCACCACGAAGATGTCCATGGGACATGAGAGCTATAGAAGTGTTCATGAATGGTATAAGTGAAAGTTTTCAGTTTCAAGTCAACCCACGTCAAAAACAGAAACCTAAGTATTGTCCTTTTGTAGGTTGTCAGATGAATAGGAGAGGAAACGTTCCAAACTCAACTGAATTATTACTTCTGCTTACAAAGACCAAGTAATGATGTCATCTCATCGACGTGTATTTTTACAAAAACAAAAACAAATTCTACCTAAACATATCCTCACCACCACCATTCTGAGTCTTACTCGAAACCCTACGCATTCCCAATCCCAATCCCAATACATTCCCATTCCCATTATCCGAGCTCGAAACCGTCAAATTCTGAATAGAAGGTCTTCTAGCCGGAGGAGGTTTCAATCTTATACTCGTCGTACTACTAGACATCTGTACTTCCAATTCCTGACCGAAATTAGGTGAACTAGGAATTCTAGGAGATCTAGGCGGCAAAGGATGAAGAGGAACTAATGGTCGAAGTGAAGGTGAAGTTGGTATAGGACGAGTATGTTGTTGTTGTGGAATGAGAATAGGTGACCTAGGAGCAAGTATACCTTCATCCGAAGTTCCACGAGATTTCACTTTTGGAAGTTTATCGAATGATAATAATGAGAATATCGATCGGATTAGTGATACTCGATTTTTGTTGTTGGTTGAGATAGATGTATCAGAGGAACCTAATGATGGTGATCCTGGTTCAGCTAATAAATAATGAATAAGCTTGAGTTGTCAAAAAAAAAAAAAAAAGGCAAGAACCACGTACGTGTTGACATTGGTAAAGCATTATCATTTGCACTCAAACTGAGAAACAAAAACAACGGTGCCAACCAAACACAAATCCCAAAAAACGAAGCTATTTCCGTAAACCCAGGAGCTCTAACTCCACCTCCTCTAGTATAAGACCTTGAATATCTCGCTTCATGCGTAATACGCGAGAAATAAAAGAACCAAAGGAAATGGTCTGCAATAACTAGAGCACAAGATCCAATAAAGGTTGGTGAAGATAAAGAAATCAATGGCCATGATTGGGAAAAGTTTTGAAGATAGATGATGTGACACGTTATTGAGAATAGTGTTTGAAGTAGAGGTAGGGAATCGGTGAAATAAAACATTGCATGTAGAAATATGATAACCTTTTCATGTTTTAATGTTTTAGTATGTGTAAGTGTTGTTTAAGAGATTATGACGCACATATATTCCTCGTTTACCGATCTGCTTGGCGATCTTACTGTGTTCTTCAATCAATTCTGACACATATAGTAGACCGCTCGCTGTATTGTGATAGTTCAACATATAATAACTGCCGGAATAAGAGACTTGCATACCCAAAGAAAGGGTAATGAAAGCAAAAGCTGTCAAAGCCCCCAAATAACTATTTCGTTTAACATATGTACCTCCCAGGTCACTCGAGAATAAGTCAAACACATACCTGACATAATAAAGCATTCCCATCGTCACGCTAGACAAGTAGCCCAAGCACTGTCAAAGCAGCAAAATGCGAATGGATGTAGAAAAGAAGAAGAAAACAATCAAACTTGAAACCGTGAAAGAAAAACAAAGAAGGCACTACATATTTCCATCAAAATGGGGTACCCACCACCCTCGGACACGTGTGACTATCACGTGCCAGAACTACTAAAGGCGTGGCTGTGCCGTTCGCTCACTTGAGGTCACTTGTGGTGAGGGGCGTAAGCTTTATCTACGACAACATGAGCAACCTCGAAAGTGAGTAAAGCTCACCTATAATTCTTAGTATAATGTTACTAATTCTGTGTAGAAACTCTCTTCCAGCTCAAGGTGAGCCCTACAATCCATGATTGTTCCATATCTTAAATGACTCGGACCCCTCTCCTGATGTACTAATCTCAATCTATAGTTCACAGCAAAGACTCTAAATCGACAAGCTAAGAAAGCTCAAAAGGAGGAAAACACAGAGAAATCACGACTAAAGAAGGTCAACTACATTTTTTTTTCCCTTGCTCTTATCCCTATACTTAACAAAAAAAATAATAATGATTTAGGCACTCCAACAAGGCAACACAGATGGAGCACGTATCTACGCTTCCAATTCTATTCGAAAGAAAAGTGAAGCTTTACACTTGTTACAATTAGCAAGTCGTATAGATGCAGTTGCCAGTCGTGTTGAAACCGCAGTAACAATGCGTCAAGTTACCGGAAATATGACATCAGTAGTGAAAGGAATGGATAAAGCTATGGAAACTATGAATCTTGAAAGAGTACATCCATTTGATTACCTATATGAAACCACATCCTCATCCACATTCTCATCCTCTTCTTTTTTTTTTTTTTTTTTCTCTCAGATATCACTAGTAATGGATAAATTCGAAACCCAATTCACAGATCTAGACGTTCAAACTGGATACATGCAAGATGCAATGTCCTCAACAACAGCAATATCGACACCTCAAGATCAAATTGATCAACTTCTTCGTCGTACAGCAGAAGAAGCCAATATCGAATTAGAACAAAATTTAGCAACTAAAGATGTTAATGGTCTTGCTGAACCTAGTTCTACGATTAAAGATAAAGTTATGGAAGAGGATGATAAGTTGGCAGAAAGGTTACGTGCATTGAGACCTGTTACTTAGATGTGTGGGTTTCTTTTTTTGGTTTTGGTTTGAGTTTTCATTTGTATTTTCTCACTTCTCTCTCATGTATGTTTTGATTGTTGATATGTTTTGGATTCTTATGTAGTACCAATTCCGCCATCCACGTTTTAAATGCGATATAATATTTCATGACAAGATATTGATCATACTACGTTCTACGTGCATATCGAATTAGCATAAATCATTATAAGGAACCTGAAGTTGAAACTCGAAACTTCAAGAGAAAAAAGAGCATCGAAATTTGGTCTGCAAAAAGGCAAAAAAAAAAAGAAAGAAAAAGTTGATGTTGAACATAGAACATAGGTTTGGTATCAAAGTACATGCATGTATGTATATGTAAAAAGGGGGTGTGCGGGTAATTATGTACATAGCACATGAGAAAGAGAAAAAAAAAAAGCATATCGACAAAAGAAAAGAAGCAAGACATAATGCCAAAACAAAACAAACAAAAAAAAGGTTTTTTTGAGGAGATGCTCGGAAGGAATCAAAGAAATAAAATAAAATAAGTGTTTTGAAAACTCGAAAGTAATATAAACAAAAAAACGAAAGTCAAAAAAAAAAAAAATCTATCTAAAACGATGAACACAAGAACTAAAACCAAGAAAAAAATCACACAAGGATCCGAAAAAACAGTAAACCATTAATCATTAACCAAAACCAAAAAAGAGTGTACAACCAAGAAAAAGTGCAAGATATGAACAAAAAAAAAACCGCAAGAAAAAAAAAAAACGAAATCAAGCAGTCTGCAAAATAATGCGTACAAGTTTATCCATAAGTTGACGTTTCTCTTCAAAGGGTAACGAAGGTACCATCAAGAGTAAACCATCCACTTTTGCAATAATACCCGTAGGTCCATCGAATGGAATTTCATGTGCGTCAAATTGATGGATATCTATGACAAGTACATTAATTAAGGTGAGCCTTCAAAAAAAAAAAAAAACGGAAAACAATACTGACATGTTTTAAATCTTGAATAACGAACTTCTCCAAGAGCAATTCTAAACATATCCGCCACTTCTCTACCGACTCTTGACCTTTCCTCACTCGTAAAATCTTGAGCTTGCATATAAGATTCTTGACTACGCCCACCATGTCCATGTCCATGTCCATGAGCAGATGAATTTGCCGATCTTGAAACAGTAGATTTTACACTTGACGAATTACTCGGTGTTCTCTTGAAAAGTTTTGAAGAAGGTAACAAGGCCGATTCTTTAACTTTTGAAGGTGCCCAAGCAAGACCCAAATTAAGATCCAAAGACCTGCCTTTGGATCCTGATCTATGACCAATAATATTGAGTGATGGCACGGGTACGGGGGACCGATCTCTTTGTCTTTGAGACTTCTTATCTTGTTGTCGTTCTCTTTCGCGTTTAATCCTTTCTCTCTCCTTTTCACTTTGGCCACCCCATGACGCTGATACTTCTTTAGTCGTACTAGCAGTATTCGTACTCCACGTAGGAGAAGGAACTGGCGGTTCAAATGAAAAGAGACCATGACCTCTAGAAGCTCCGTTCGGCACTCCAATAAGTCGCTTCCCAGATGCCTTTCCCAAACTTGACGAATTCCCAGAGGGTGGTGTGTGATGACCATTAGTGGAAGGTGCAAAATTCGTAGACGGTGCCTTGGTGGGTTTTGATTTTGTAGAAAGTGTATCTTTCACCTGTCTCTCCAACTCTTTCGATTTTTCTTCCCTTTCCTTAGCCCTTTTCATGGAGGCATCTCTCTGTATAGTACCCACACCTGCAAGTCCAGGACCAAGTGTACTTTCCCTGAAAACAACCTCCCCATTTCCACTCTTACTCCAACCACTAATTGAAGTGCCATTACTCCCTGTTCTCTGTATGGCCACTGCTCCCCAACCAGGTCTCTCAAAATCAAAGCTTCCGTGTTTGGTGCTCCGTGCACTGGTGGTCATCTTTGTTAATCCGGACCTAGGTACCGGGTCGACCTCTTTCTCCTTCTCTTTTCCTTTCCCCTTTGAAGAACGCGCTAGTTTTTCCATCTGAATCTCCTTTGATAGTCTTACTTCTTCATTAACGGCATCCATAGTGGCACGGTAGCGGTATCCAGTGTCAAGAGAGCGATTCTTGAAACTGTGCCCGGTTGGTCTAGAAGTGGAAGGCTTGGCGGAAGTAGTAGTAGGAGCTCCACGGACTGGAGTGGCGGGGGTATGGATGATTTTAGGGATGGCAGAGACGGCGGACGACGGAGGAAGAGAATCTGGAGGCTTCAAATTCTGTTTTTGTGATGGTTTTCGTTTTACAGGGCCGGATACGACAGGTATGGGTGTATTCGAGCGCGACGAACCTGGGGTAAAAAAAAAATACATATAGAAAAGTTTGATTTGACCGAGTGGGAGGGGCATACCTGAGAAAAGGCCCTTGAGCTTTGAGGCACCGTCAGTATTAAGAGAAGGATGTTTTTCATGTGATGGGTGATTTTGCGGGAATGGGCTGGCAGAGCGTGATGCTGTTGGTGCAGCTTCCTCAAAGCCTACTGTAGGGAGGGGCGGGATGTCGAGGGAGAGACGGGGAGTGCCAGGCCTTGACCTTGAACGCGAGCGTGATTTTGAGGGGCGGCGGAAGGAGATGCCAAAGAGATTTATTTTGCGCTTGGAGATACTTTGCTCGTTTGGCGGGGTCATTGTTGCGGAGAGGGGGCGGGAGGGTATTCTGTGGGGAGGCTTTGAGCCTGGGTGGGGTGGATTGGGGGCAGAAGGGGCTGGCTGTGGCCTTGAGCGTGAACGGGATCTGTTGAGAAAGCTGTAGAACTGTAGACGATGAGTATGGATTGTGCTGCCGAGTAGAAACACAGACTCTGTTTTCCTTCTTCAGCTTGCGTGTTGGCCTGTCGTCTGTTGTGGTGAACATGTCGGGGTGGCTGTCGGCATAGCCCGGCGAGTGGGAAAGGGAGCTGAGGCAGAGATGGAGGACTAGCTGATACACGTGTTAGGCACGATGAGATCATTATTAGGAATATATTATTATATCCATCATCAACTCCTTCAACAAACTCCCTGTCATCATGGTCAGAACAACTTCTCTTCTGTCTGACTAATCCTATCTCAACCATGCTCTCTGCTCTCCGTCGAGCCCCCCGTCTGCTCTACCAGGCCAGGTACTCCCATTCGTCCCCACCTAGTTCATATCCCCACTTTCCATGTGTAGAGGCACACGCCGCACGCACTTCTCGCTTACTCGCCTACAAACGCTCTCCAACAGATGATGCAGATACAGGTCCAGAGCCTCCATATGCAAGGCCTAACCCCACGTCCTACCACCTCTATCATCACAAAGGCCCTCTCCAGCTGACCTACTCAACAACTTTGCCCTCCTATGACATAGCTTATGAAACCTGGGGAAATCTTTCACCCCGGAAAGACAACGTCATTCTTCTTCACACTGGTCTCTCAGCCTCTTCACATGCCGCATCTACCAACCTCAACTCAGCACCAGGCTGGTGGGAAAAGTTCATCGGCCCAGGAAAAGCCTTGGACACAAACCAATTCTTCATAGTCTGCACCAATGTCCTTGGCGGATGCTATGGCTCAACTGGGCCTTCTTCTATAGACCCCGCTACTGGAGAACCTTGGGCTACTCGATTCCCCGTCATCTCAATATTCGACATGGTCAGAGCTCAGTTCAGTCTTCTCGACCACCTTGGTGTCAAAAAACTCTATGCTAGTGTAGGCTCTTCCATGGGAGCTATGCAGAGTCTAGCTGCTGGATGGCTCTTTCCAGAACGAGTAGGGAAAATAGTAAGCATCAGTGGAACTGCTCGAAGTACTCCTTCCAGCATTGCTATGAGATTCGCACAGCGAAGTGGCAAGTTTCTCCAACTCTCATAAGCAACATCGTATTCATCCAAATCTCTCCAGTGCTCATGGCAGATCCAAATTGGAACAACGGCTTCTACTACGACGGACTTCCACCTCATACAGGCATGAAACTTGCTCGACGTGAGTTCTAGTTCACCACAACTTAACATCCATTGTCCTTATATCCAATCTACAGAAATCGCCACCATTACTTATCGTTCCGGACCTGAATGGGATCAACGATTCGGCCGACAAATCAGACAAGACTCAGGACAAGAAAAACAACAACAACTGGGACCACATCGAACACCTGCTCTTTGTCCAGATTTCCTAATTGAAACCTATCTAGACTACCAGGCATGTGTCCTATCTCCGCTTCTATAAATACACAAAACACTGACTAAACCGATTACTCAGGGAGAGCAATTCTGTCTCAAGTATGACGCCAACTCACTAATCTACATCTCGAAAGCCATGGATTTATTCGACATGACACATACATCACTTTCTGCATTAGAATTAAAACCCAACACTGGTGATGTGGAAGTTTCAGAAGAAACTGCAGAATCACAAATGCATAAAACTTCACATTCAAAATCTCATCCTCCACCTGTTAATCCACCTCCTCATTTATCTGATTTGGCTTCTGGTATGACACCTTTGATTGGGATTCCTACTTTGGTATTGGGAGTACAGAGTGATATTTTGTTTACGGTTGAACAACAACGTGAAGTTGCTGATGCTTTGAGAATGGCTGGGAATAGAAATGTTAGTTATTATGAACTTGGTGGAGTTTGGGGACATGATACTTTCTTGTAAGTTTCTTATTCTCTTCTTTCAAATCGTTTATTGATACTAATGAAAACTGTGTTAGGATTGACGTTTTGAATGTGGGAAGTGCTATTCGTGGATTCCTTTCATAGAATGCTGTCGTTGATATTATCTTATCTTATCTGATATGTGTATATACACACTATGACAAATAGAGATATATTGGTTGTTTTTGTTTACAAGTGTTACAATTACGCAGCTGCACGTCACAATAGTTCATAACCTTACTCTCTTTCCACTTTCCTCTTACTCTCTACACCCATCTCTCTCCAGTTTATTAAATATGAATCGATTCTTTGGTAATTCATCAACAAAGAAACCTAAACCAACACTTCAAGATGCTATTGCATCGGTTCGTTATTCATCCCTATCTAACCGCAGAACGCGTACGTTTACAACCTTGGAAAACTTACTGACAATCGTGATCTTTTTTTTATTTATTTATATAGACAGATGCAAGAATTGAATCTATTGAAGTTAAAATCCGGAAATTGGATGGAGAATTAATGAGATATAAAGAACAAATGAGTAAATTAAAAAACGGTCCTGGTAAAGTAAGTTTCTCTTTCTCTTTCCTTACCCATCCATAATACTTACTTACTCACATATAAATTCTCAAACCAGAACGCAATTCAACAAAGAGCATTAAGAACACTCAAACAAAAAAAACTATACGAAAGTCAACTTAACCAACTCACTCAACAAACTTTCAATATGGAATCAACAGCTATAACTACTGAAAATTTAAGAAATACAATGGCTACTATGGATGCTATGCAAACTGCTAATAAAGAATTGAAGAAACAGTATGGGAAGATTGATATTGATAAAATTGAGGTGAGTTTTTTTTTTTTTTCCATTCTTTGCAATCATACATACCTCCTCCAATTTTCTTTTTCAAAACAGAACATTCATTTCGATATGGAAGATTTATTAGAACAAGCGAATGAAGTACAAGAAATGTTAGGACGTTCCTATGCTGTACCAGATGAATTAGACGATGCAGATCTTGAAGCAGAATTAGATGCATTAGCATTAGAAGAGGAGGAAGAAGGCACATCATATCTTGATGATCTCAATAAAGTACCAGACTTCATTGATGAACCTCCTGTAGTGGCACCAGAGGTTCGTTTTTTTTTTTTTGTTGGCTCTATGAACAAATACCCCTTCTGCATTGACATTGTCTAACATATATTTCACCAGGATCCTCAGAAAGAAGCAGTCAAGACAAGCGTTTGAAAACTGCATTATATTGTTTTTTTAAATCATCCCAATCCCAACAATCATGTGTATATATCCCCTGTAAACTATCTGTATGGTAATAATGTTCACGTTCAACCATAACGTTTAGCTTCAAGACTATCCGCGAACCAGTCATCAGAAGATCTAGTTTCTTCTGGTGGTGCCAAATTGACAATAGTAGACTTGCTTTGGGAGTCTAGAGATTGTGGTTGATTAATTCATCAGCTGGTTGTTCTCATAAATAAGGATAAAAAATAGACGTACATGCATTAAGTGCTTCAAGGCCATTTTCACGTCCAATTCCACTCTCCTTCATACCACCCCTATTTCAAAAAAAAAAAGTCAGCCTTCTATCATTCAGTATAATAAACGCGCAAAATAGTTACCAAGGTGAACTAGGATCATTACGATGATGAGTATTCACCCAAGTCAATCCAGCTTGCATTTCCGCAGCAACTCTATGCGCTCTAGACAAATTTGAAGTCCAAATACCAGCTCCTAATCCATATTTACAGTCGTTAGCCAATGCAACACCCTCTGCTTCATCCTACTCAAAAAAATCATTCAGCTTCAAATATGTTTTCATTCAAAAACATCCGAAACGGTACCTGGAACTTTCGAACAACCACTACAGGTCCAAATACCTCTTCCTTCCATAATTCATCTTCAGTTTCAATATCCACAATCACAGTAGGAGCATAGAAACTTCCAGTTGAAAAATCAAAACCATCCAAATCTGAAGTACCAGTCATTCGACCACCACCTAAAATAATCTTTCCATTCGTCCTCATAACCATTTCTTCTATTCGTTTCAGATGGTGCATTGAAATGACTGTACCCATTGTTGAACGTGGATTGAGAGCTATAAGAATAAGAATAATCAGATTTTTTTTACACCTAATATCTGAATAAAACGTACGATTTCCCATTCTACGTTTGATACTCTCCACCTTTTCAAGGAATAAAGCCATAAAAGTATCATAAATATCAGCTTGAACAAGAAGACGTGTACCAGATACACATGTTTGACCAGAAGCGACAAATGAAGCAAAAGCTGCACCATTAACCGAAGAAATCAAATCTGCGTCTTTGAATACAACTACTGGTGCTTTTCCACCTAGTTCAGCTGTATAAGCTGCGAGATTTTTTCCAACGGTACTGCCTATACTACGTCCAGTTTGAGTCCCTGCCTGAAAAACAAGGTCATTTTATCTATTGTAGAATTTCTGGATATAATACACGTACCGTGATGTCCACCTTGCGAATCAAAGCATTTTCAACAATCTCCATTCCTGTTGTTGCGCCCATACCAGGTAGAACAGTGAGCACACCTTCGGGAACTGTGAAACAGAGAGAGGATTTAAAAAGGAAGTATGCATATATAAATCATACGTCATTACCTCCAGCCTCCGTAGCTAGTTCCGCAAATTCCAGAACTGTGATAGGTGCCAACTATTATATGTCTGTATCAGAAAGTGATTATAACCAACTATCGATTCATACCCACCTCGGATGGTTTTACGATGACACTATTACCAGCTGCGAGAGCTGGAGCAATCTTTTTGACGGCAATAAGTAAGGGGTGGTTGAAAGGCTTTATCAAAAAAGTATTAAGTATGTGTGGCAGGAAATGAGGGTAAAGGGATACACACAGTAATTTGTGCAACAACGCCAAGAGGAACTCGTTGAATGTAGTTTAACATTTTGCCTTGTGTTGGTGCGACATGAGCGTTTGTTGTGCGTAGAAGAGCAGCATAGTAATCCCTATATAAAGGGTTATATATCAATTTCATCCACATGAGAGAACAAGAAAGTTAACTTACAGCCATTCTGGTAACCGACCCAACTGAACATTCATCTCACGTATCGTTCTACCAGTTTGCATTGTTTCAATAACAGCGAATTCTGATATTTTGCGTTCTAATGCTCGAGCCAAATTTGACAAGACTTGTGAACGATGTAAAGTGGATGTTTTAGACCATATTCCAGACTCGAAGACCGACTGAGCTCGTTCAATAGCAATATTCACATCTTGAGTAGAAGGAGCAACAATCCTAGAGAGAGGGGGAAAGGGTTGGTTTAACATGGTGCTAAAATATTCAGAGAAGAGAAAAACGAACATACTGGCATAGTTCTTCTCCAGTTGCGGGATTAAATACAGGAAACCTTGTTTAATAAACCCCCAAATTGAGTACGACAATGGTAAACCAAAGAAAGAGAAAGAACAGCATATATGCCACGAAAAACTCACTCCGTCCTTCCCTCTTCGCCTAAATCTACGTATGGATACGGACCATATCGTTCACGATGAAAACGGCGCTACAAAAAGTAATAATAAAAAAGTCACATTCTCTACATGCACATAACAAAGACAAAACATATAAACTGACGCTTTGCATAAAAGAAAATGGTCTCAGCCGGAGATTCTTGGACAACATGAGGACGACATTCAATACATTGACCAGAACATTACCTATCTTCGTCCCAAAGGCAAACTTCACACGCCCAATAAACTCCCGGCCCGGTACTCTCTGACGTCAAATATGTGTACCCCAAAAGAGTGTACTTAATCTTACCCCCATAACCCCAACTCCCACATAGACTTTTGTACATAAAACGATCGTCCGAAATGATAGTAATTGTGGAGTGTATGCCCTTTTTTTTACCCTAACCTCAGCCAGTATCAAGATCAAGGACGTTCGCTTGGCAGTGACCACCATTCACTGGACAGACAGCCCTGGTTTTATCCCGAGACCAAGAAGACAAATCCTTCGCAAAAGAGCCGATCACATATCACAGCCTCTTCAAAGTCTATACATGGGCGCCTGATTAATGACCGTTTACATCCTTCGGTGGTATTCACTCGTGAAAGAAGTTCACGAGGCGGGTTACAGCAACTTCGAGTATACAGGTGTAACAATATGGCTAGTTAGTAGGAATGAAGCAGATAGATAATAAACTCCAGCCTGAGGAGCTATGCCAATGGAAGACGTCGTAAATGTTCTATTAAAATACATAGGAGGCGAGGACGAAGCCCGCCTTCGCGAAGTAACAGAGCTTCTTTTTTTCTTCCCAAAGCCAAGTTTTTTTCTCCTTCTTTGGCACAACGACATATAAGGTTCTGTGTCCGTGACTTACCGATGAAACAAATAGAAAAAACTGTATCTGCACTGCCAAAGTTTCAGAGGTCCCTGGTGGTGACCCTGTCTATATTCAAAGAGAGACGCACCAGATTTGAAAGCTTTTGTATTTATCCCCGACACTGTAAGCTTTCGTTATTCCTCAAAAGAATTATCAAAGAGCCCGGCCACGCTCTTTCAGAAATTGCCGGTGTGGCCCTTATATATAACAGGCAGACAATACGACATCTTGATTCTCTCATCATTCCCATCCCTCCCATTCTCGTACAATATGTCCTCCGACAGCGTAAGTTCTTTTCATGTATACAAGATGATGATTGACTGAAAGAATTGGACAGGTTATTCCACAAGGATACACTTTCATGAGTCCAGAGATCTTCATTTCAGAGAAGGCTAAAGCAAACGTCCTTGACCTCCTCGATGAGTCTCACAGACCAAACCCAGATGCATACCACATGTATATCTACAATGGTATGTTTTCATTTTAATTGACAGAACTATATCAGAAAAACTCACTAGAGGAACCTTCGAAACCAAAGACTATCATTCCCATGGGATGCTTAATCTCATCGAGAACTTATTCAAATCTACCTATTCCGATATCAAGAAGAATAATTGGTTAGACGCTTACTGTGGCATCGAAACACTTACTGTCCTTTTCGAATTTGAATCAACATGGACTAGTACGCCATTCTCATTTATATCCATCCCTGCCAACCTACCTGAAACTCATTATGGCATGCTTTACTAGCATGTGAGGATGGTGCTCTTACTCGGAAAACTAACATCCTCTACGGTGCTCTTCTTCTTGCCATACTCAAAGGATTAGAAGACGAAGGCAACCTTACTCCTCAAAAAGTTCCGAATATCGAAGTCATACTCCGCACAGCCTCCACGTTTGCTGAATGTATGGAACTTATAGAATGCGAGTCTCCATATGGGGCTATTTGCAAGGCAGTAGCAAAACGGTTGTTCCAAGACTTTGATGCTGCCAACAGAGCTTTATTCGAAGCCAGGATGCGAGAACATGCAGAAACTGTTGACCCATCAGAGAAGAAAGAGATGTATAAAGATATTGAAGAATATTTGGAGGAAAATGAAGGCACTACATGGTATCTTGAAGGGGAGATCGGAAGTGACGACTTAAAGGATGCACCAACAGCCTTAGTCAAGGCCTGGAAAGACTACGAGGGTTCCGCACCTGCTGTCCCTTTGAAAGGAGCTCCAGAGTGGGACCTCACCAAGTGGACTGAAGAACAGAAGAAGCCGTTTTCATTCGATTTCCCGATCCTGGATGATTCTGATATTTGATGTGGATTTGCGAATCAGACTTGTGTTCTTGATTTGAGAACTTTAGTAGACTTATTCTGAGATATAGTTATAATATATTAGGCTAACGAGATGACACCGGGGACGAGTTTACCATCTTAACCTTTACGTGTATGTGACGGCCAAACGACCAACAATGTAGTCACCAGTGTTTACAGGTGGATACCTGGGTTTGTCGCCACAGTTAGGCAAGCAAGCAATGTTAGCACTGAAGTTAGGATTGCAGAAAAATGCGATGGACTGGCGTGCTGGAGTCATTGTTTCTGTTGCCTTGAGTGTTGATGCAGGTGGAGTGACAACTCGATGTAACGTCGAACGGAGGACATCATTGCTCCAGCGGCTAGAAGGTCTCCTACATTGACAACAATAGTACCCTCCTGGAACATTTGATGAGATGTGCGAAATAAAATAAGCGACCATTAAACATACAATTGGTATAGCAGCAATGAATTCTCCCGTATGAGGATTCTGCACCTCCAATCCTCCGACCTTCCGAAGAAAGTCAATTGGAAATTCATTTTAACCAAGGAAGAACATCATACCGAGTCTTGGAATAGTAAAGTCAATGTTCCGTAATCTGACCGGGATCCTGTTCAGAATAGAAGTACGAGGAACATACATCATCACTAACCGGAATGAGCACCAGCACGAGCTTGACCTTCACCCTGTAAAAGCTCTTTTTTCACAGGAGGATATGATAGAAGTCGCAAGTTATGACACTGGTCATTGATTTTCTCATTAAAGAATTTCTCCTCGAGTTTCAAGCCAAGTGCAATTGACTGCATGACATCAACATGGAGGTTATGGCATGTCTGTCAATTTGTGTTAACCATGAAGACTCCAATGTGTCATCTGAGGCTTACTTGATAGAAATCCAACATAGTTTTCTTGAACTGAGGAGCATCTTGTTCCTGAGGCCACATATTCTTCCATTCGCTATCCCAGTCTCTACCTATCTCCATGGATTCCTTGAAATCGGGGGCTTTTGCGCGGAGAGCAGCAATTTCATTAGGATCTGCTGATTGTGTTACTCGCTCACGACCGACTTTGACGTAGCCTCTGTTTGAACGAGGATCTTCCCAAGCGAGTGATGACTGGATAATGAAAGTTAGTGACTTATGGTCTACGACAAGATGAATAGAATGACAAACCTTAATCTCGTTTGACAGTTGGAAGAATTCGGCACTCTATAGCATGGGTTCCAAATGAGCCACATTGATAGCACCAAAATCTGGGGGACTTGCCTTCTGGAAGGTATGTTTGATTGTGTCTGCCGATAATTTGTTTGTGAAATTGGCAAGGGAATACATCCAACTCACCTGTTGAAATGCCATGGTTCTTGAGGTAAATGAAACCACTCTCCCTAAATGCCATCACAATTTCGTCCGCTGTCTGTTGTTTCTCCTGAGCATGAGTTCCATTTTGGAACTTGGAAAAATCAATGACTGGGATCTTGAAGCCAGTAGCAGTCGCAAACCGACGCTTGGTGATGCTGCTGGCAACTAAACCTTTACGGAACGACAACATCACTCTCTCGAACGTCGGGGAACAAGAAAAATGAATTGACTTACGGGGTCCATGTGCAGTCTATTGATAAGACGTGTGGCAGCCGCCATGTGTATCTCACGCTCCGATAAATGATTTGCCTGGGATCAGCGGGTGAACACATGCCCCCTAAGAACTGGCAACACCTGTCTATACATATGCTCTTAACAACAGTGGGGTTTTATTAATAAATAGATGCCCCTATTGTATGTCCAAACACCTCTATGTCCCATTTACAATCCACTACGATGCCCAAGATGAATAGGCAAACTCCTTTTGCACCAATCATCGTCATCCAAAACCATAGTCTAACCAACCTACACAGCACCACTCCTTCCTACTCCTTTCATGGGTCTAACTCAAGTCATTCGCAGGACAGCGGGTATGTTCGAATATCTGATCCCAGTATCGTATTAACTTTCTCCGCAGCCACGGAGGGCGAACATATCATGTTCCAAACTATGCCACAAGGTTCGTCTCTCCATTACAGCTGTATACACCATTAACAAGCTCTGATTTTTGAGAGCCACGTTTAGTTATGCAAACGAGAAAACACGTTTGATTTCTGTAACCTTCAATGAAAACAAGGGTACCGGAAGAGCGATTCTTGTCGTTGTTTTCATTGTACTGATCCTTTTCGGCATCTCCACTTCTTGGGACATACACGAGTTCATTGACTTCACGAGTTACAAGGAAATATCCAAGGAATTGGATGCAAGGGGGATACAACAACCTCGAAACACTGAAACGGCAGATATGATCACAGGATACAATACCAATCATATAATTGCCGCAGGAAATGAAGAGGAACTCGACACACCTACAAATTCACATTGGACTGAGTTAGAAAGGAGTGGGCATTGTGCAGCATATGGAATCAGGAGATACACTGCACGTTTACGGAACGTGAGTTTGAGTTTCTGGAAGAATCGCACTCGTGCCTGCATAGAAACACCGATCAAGATCAATGGAGTTGATCTGCCATCCCCTGATGAATGCGAAGTCAAGGTCAGTAATATTCCCCCCACATGAAGAGATGTGACTAACTGATCTGCAGGGCGTTTTTGGTACCGTCAAAGGGTTCTGGAATGTCAGTGTTGGGGAACATGAGTGCATGCCTGTTTGGGGAAAAATATTGGACAAGGTCAGTGGCATACTATTAAGCTAGCAAAAATGTAAGTCTTATTTGAAGCAGGGTTGTATGGAGAAAGGATCTCGCCAGAGGGTACGTGGGATTCTTAAACACATATAAATAAATCACTGAGACCACAATGTAGCTTTATCGCGCTAGACTATGGAATGTTAAGCAAGGAGAGGACAGTGTCATTCTGTGCGAAACAGCACCAGCCCATGTACTTGGCATACATCGTCCAAAACCAGACTACTGTAAAGAACAGGTAAGTCGTTTTCCACGATCCAGTGCCGTTGTATGTGAGTTCTGAAATTTCCAGGGTGTATGGGGAACTTATGGATTTTGGATTCAAGAGGATAACAAATGCCCATGAACAATGCGGATTGCATGTCTATTACGAGTAAACCGAATACTGGATGTTTGGTTACTGTAAATTATCAGCCAACAGTACCGGGGGAGCGAAGCCGCCTGAAGACGGCTGTCAGGGTCTTTCCGCCATTGGGTCCCCATCTAAATTTTTTTTATCTCAACTGTAATATATGCATTGTAAAGAAATATGACACGTACTCTCCTGCAGCAATCTCCTGGCAGCAATGATCGAAAGCTTCAGAAGAAGATACTTCCTCCCAGTTTTCAATCACATAGTCCTAAGTAGCGTTCATAATTAAGAATATTACGAGTTCGGATTCACTTACCTGGATTAAAGTATGTAATTCTTCCCATAAATGCGTAGCAAGGAGGAGTGCAAAACTTGATTCAGGAGTGATAGTAGCCATGATATGTTCTAAAGATAAGTTGGCAAGCCCTGGCATAGAATATCGGTGAGCAACTTGATACATTGACAGTGCGGAGGCAGGGGGAGGAGTAGCAGCTGGATGAGGGTACGGATCTGGAGTAGACACAATAGAAGGTTGCTTCGGCCTAACGGAGATGGGAGAGGCTGGGTGGTGTTTTGACGATTGATATCGATTACTGGAAGGCGGAATGATTTCTGGCTTTGACCTGGATATACTAGAAGAGCTAGGAATTGATATTGGCAATGTACTTCCTGCTCCAGTTGTACGGCGTACACCAGACCGTGTCGACGGGTTAGGCGTAGATTTAGAAAGATTGTTGGTGGAAGTTGACGAAGCAATCGGAGTGACAGTTGATTGTTGTTGGAAGACCTCGGATGTAGCACTTGTTGACCTACTCACTCCAACACTTGCTGCACGACTTTCGACGCTGGTTGCGCTTCTTGCATCTGAATCTCCAAAACCGGTCTTGTGGAATGTTTTCCATTCCCATTCCCTTTCTTGTGAAGCTAGCCATCTTACACTCCAACCAGCCCCGATACCTTCAACTGCTACCCGCGGGTCATCGTACTCTTTAAATAGAAGCCAGTTTGCGTAACAATACTTTAACAGCCAATACATGGTCTCAAAGTCAGCTTCTTCGACCACCACAGTGTATATCTTCCGCTCGCCAACGGTTGGGTCAATTCCTTCAGAAAACGCTGAAGATAACATAGTAGCAAAATATTCTGATCTTTTTGTTAAGATATCAGAGTGTGCATAGATGACTCTCTTTCTAGCTGTAGTGGTGGATGAAAAGGAGGAGGGCGTTGATGTTGATGTCGAGGAAGGAGGTCTTGCCGGGTGTTCCAGATCGAGTTCCGGGCCATCTGATAAGGTGCTTGTATGCATTTCTGAGTTTAGTCTTTCGAGGCATACAAAACGAATATCTCCTGTGTCTATCATAATTATTCGTTCAGTTAGTAAAATAGGAAAGGGAGTAGGCGTGGTAATATCTTACTGGGATTATCTAGAGATGCCTCCAGACCGTCCAACAAGTCCCTTGGTACATATGCAACTGAGGGTTGTTCTGGTATAGAAGGTCCAGCAGGTGAATGCATTTGGACGCATACAATGAGTGAATCCGCCTCTCGAATCCCAGGGCTCTGAAGAAGTTCAGAAAACGGTGGTAGGGGACATTCTATTTATCATAAAAAGTCAACAACGCGATTAACAAAGAAAATGGATAACGAACCCCAAACTTCACTTTCCCGCCGAAAAACCCAATCATGTTGCCAATGTTGCCAAATCCAGTCTGCTCTAACAGCACGACCACCTACACTATTATTCTGGCATCGAATGGCAGTCATCATCGAAGCAGGTACCTCATAATCTCCGTGTGCGAAATCCATCATGAGCGACGTAACATACAGCGAAAGTGTTTGTGGGGACGATGCGGTTGGTTCATCGTGTGGTGGGGTATTATTTGTCACACCAATCTCGAGTTTGAATTTGTCTCCCATAATTGGTGATTGTTTCAGGACTTCAAAATCTTGATCGTCAGGTTCATTACCTCCTTCTACGAAATCTTTCAGCTTCTGCAGTTCGTTTATAGTCCATTCCAGTCCCTGATATGCACAAGAGAGAAAGTTAAATTGTATTCTGGGGGTAGGTATGGAAGTAGGACTCACAATCATGGACCATTGCCTAGTTGTTTCTCCTTGAGTAATTGAAGATGTATACCTATTATGCACGCCCCCGCCTTGCTTCCAAGGGACAGGTAACGGTGTTCCCGAGGAACTCGCAACAGAGCTCGCCGAGCGTGAGGGTTCATAAGACATTTGAAGGTGGGAACCTAAAGCACTGTATGTCGAATGCATGGATGACTGGGAGGACCTATGAGAGTACGAACGCGTAGACCAAGGCCATTCGGGCCGGGAGATGGGAGGCAAGCGCGCTGGAGATGACGGAAATGGAGAGGATAGCGTGCGCTGCCCTTCAGACATGGTCGATGCCTGGCGGTGGTTGGGATAAAGCGGTGAAGGGAAGATGTCTTAACGTAGTGTCACGGTTACTAACACTGCCGCAAGTGGCAATTGACTATCTATAATTAGTAAAAGAAAGCATCAAAGGTACATAAATTACAAGTAACCCCTATTCAAATATGCAAAGGCGTAGGCCGCGCTCAGAATGTCTCCCAGTGTAGATCCGGTAATACCATGCGCATCACTAATATGTAATATGTGGTCAGTGTCCAGAGCCTTCTGCTAGGGGTTTGCAGACTTACATTCCCAGTGGTGAATACCTTGTTTTCTTTGTAGCTCTCCAAGGAGATTCTTTTCATCAGTCAATACATAGCTGCTCACTTTCAGTGGGTCCTGTTCCCGGATGGCATTTAAATTAATTTCACGATCCGCCAACCCGTCGAATATGTATCTACGCAATGGCGATCCGAGGTAATCAGATCTCCTGCCTTTGCGAAATGTCAATGGGGCGGGAGAATTGGTACAGAAGAAGACCTTGTAGGGGATATTATGCTCATGTTCGAAATAAACAAGAGGGAGACTTACGATATTAATAAATTCTGTTCCATATCTGTCCTCTCCAAGGCTTTCCATCAAGTCATGGAACGCACGACAGGACTTGAAATTAGATTCCAGTGTATGGAGGACATACTTCGAGGATTCTGAGGCAACTTCTCCTGCAAAATTCTAACCAAATTGTTAGATGAAGATCGACAGCCAGCGAAATTCTGAGGACTGACCACAGCCAAAACTCCATCGGGCTGCATGACCTGCTTCAACCCTGCCCAAAATTCCGTTGTAAAAATATGTTCTGGAACGCCTCCTCCTGAGAAACAATCATGAACAACAATATCATACAGCTTCCTTTCAACATTTCCAGTTTTCAGAAGCTCGTCGTTGAGCCAAGCGCGCGCATCTTGAAGGAAAACGTTGTTTGGACCTGGATCAGGAAGACCAAACCATGTACGCGCAGCATCATAAACTGCAGGATCAATTTCGACAATGGATGTATTCAGACCATGTCGAATGAATGAAGTTGCGGATAGCCCAGTACCCAAACCACTTCAAAGGTATTGAGCATCATTTGTAATGCATTCACAACGAGCACCTACATTGTTAAAGCATTTTTCCACTTGTTGGACTTTCCAGCCTTGGTGCTGTTGACCAACCTTGCAGCTTCTTGTAGGACAAAAGTACTATAAATGGTGTCACCCAATGGTGTGTCAAAGGAGTCCATCACAGGCTTTTCGTTATCTATCACTTGAACTTTGTCCCTTAGCCAGACACCCCCGAGAAGTGAGTGATCTGCACGTAAATATCTTGCAGAGTGCATATGGTCTTCCTCCCCATTCAGTGGCGGTAGCGTCTCTCCAACAACAATGAGGCCTGTTAGTGATTGAATAGCAGAATGAATCTGTAGTTTCCCGGTGGGATGGGTGAACGTTTCTTGAAGTGGATGTGGAAGGATTGGGTTTTCGAAATAGGGATGAAGCTTCCACCATGATGCAGTAAAGGCAGCAAGGAGTATAAACTTAATTTGGGTATCTGACAGGGGGTATCTTGGTGCTGGCTCTTTGACTTTCTTTCCTTTGTTCGAAGTTGAGTGTGCGCCTGGAGAAAACTGGATTCTCAGAATGAACTGACTAATCGCGAGAGCGGCTAGAACAAGGAACTATTTCAAGAGTTAATATAATATATCACTGTTAACCTGCATAAGCAACATACTATTTGACTGTCGGAAACTTTGTTAAGGTATGATAATCGCGGCCAGTATTTGCGGGCCAACGTTGTTGCAATGAAAAAGCCACCTCCAGCTCTCGTCAGCCTATGGATCGGGGATTCACTATTACTATTTGACTTAAATGACTGAATGAGTACGGCAACAGAAACCATAGAAACAGACAACACGAACCTCATTAAGCAACGTTGCAAAAACGAACACCAATGGCGCCAGAACTAGAGTATGTGTAATTGCAGGCCCTAGGATTGGCCACTTTTGTCTAGATGTCCAAACGGCAACCCAATACGTGGCATTGGGTGCAAGCATCAGGTCCAGTCCAGCAATCAACCATAACGTTCTGCTTTTTGCCTTGACAAGCTGTAGCACTGAAATAAGAGAAGAAGCAAGGATAATGGTGTTCAGTAGATATGCTGTTGGATAGGAAGCATATAATGGGACTAGGGTGCGTTGGTAGGCAAAAATGATTAAGGAAATAGGAAGTAGGGTTGTTGTGACTCTTTGGCCAGCTTTGAGTGCACCCATAAGATTGATGAGGGGCTTGTCGTTTGCCATTAGCAGTTTTTACGTTGGCCTGTTGGGCATCAACTGTACAGAGTGAACGGGGGGTGTTAAGTCTAGGTGGCCATTAATCGCCAACAAAACCAGAGCAAATAGCTTGCCGGGGGCTTTTACCGGTTATTTATCCGTTTATGACATCATCAATATAGGTTGCACGGTAAATAAATGTCTTTCACAGGATCGATAGGTCAATAACGAATCGAATCTTAATCAATATTCCTAGTATTCCTAGACTACACGTGATATATGATAGCAGGGCTGGAACTACACCAACAGAAGAGGAAAAGGGGAAATATATGTACGGTACATATAGTTTCTAGATCAATCCAGACTTTTTTCCGAGGTTATTCACATTTGAATGGTTAAACTATTGAGTTTTCGAAGTTGAAGTAGAAGTACAACAATAATATAATCAACTAATTGCAACTTTACGCCGAGTGGAGCGACGCGGAACATCCTCCTCCTCAATTCTACCTTTTCTCTTGCGTGGAACGATGCTATTTTTCTCATTTCCAGCCAAATCTACGTCACTATCCATCAGACTACTAAGGGGTGAACTTTCCCTTTCATTAGCCACGGCTTTCTTTTGTGTCTTCTTTTTTACAACCTTCGTGGTTGCTCGAGAAGGCTTTGCTGTTACAGCCTGGGGTTTCTTTGTTGGAAGCTTTTTGCGGGACTTGAGATCCATTTCCTCCCATCCACCATTTTCTGCCAAAAGCTGGATGACCTCCCAGGCGTTTAACCCAACTCTTTGTACACTTAGTCGGCCACGAGTAACTAACTCCATTCCTGATAAACCCAGTGAAGTCAGGTTTATGCTCATGAAAATCGAACGTCTAATTTCGACATACCTTTTATGGCCTCCACGCCATCCTGTCCTATGTACTTTATTTCTTCGGGTGGATCATCCGAAGAAGAGTCAGCAATATAACGGAGTAAAGCCAAAGGAATAAAGTGGTTTGCACGTTTCTTAAATGTCAGGTCCACCATATACCATCTGGGGTTATCTTGCTGAGATTTCTGATACGATAAATGAGTTAATTTGGCCGTACACTCTCGGCGGGGAGGATAAGACATGTACCGGGTCGTAATATGGGTGCAACCTAGATTCAAGTCAATGCAGTGTTATCCAAATCATAGTTTTAAAACGTACTCATCCCAGGCAGTGTCTGTTTTTACAGATGTGAATTTAGAAATTGGTTAAACGTTATTACTCGAGAATAACTCACAGTCTGGGTAGGCTTCCTTAGAAACCTGGGAAGCGTATATAGTGTTGAGGACAGGAAGTTATATTGAGTCACATACCTCGGCAAAACCAGCTATACCTGGAAAGTGTGCCATTTGGTAAGATGCACTCGGCAAGGAGATTGGGACCTACCTGGTATTTTGCAGTTGGAGTGATAAAACACAGCCTAGAAATTGATCAAAACGTCAGAAGAAATAACAACATTGACAAAAGTAATCGCCTTTTCTCCGGCCTTCATTTCTTTCATCAAGTTCCTTGCTTCATAGTTGCGAACGCCTTCCCAGGGTGAGGTGTTTACGCGCTCAAAATCATCTACACTGAACTGCCTTCGGCTAAGGAACTAGGAGCATGCGTAGTGGACTGGTTGCTATTACCTTAACATCTTTTCCCTTGACAATTCGCGTGTCGGGCTCTGCTTTGAGCAACCAGAATTTGTCTGCCATTAAGAACGACTGTGCAGTTTGGCATTAAGTAAGTCATTCAAACGCGACCGCGCATATTTACCTTGATGTGATGGGAAAAGAAGCAGAGGTTATAACTGTCATTCGGCAACGTCAGGCCGATTTGTTTTCTAGGTACATCCACAAAAGCTGTGTTTTTTGGCGTGTTTCAACAACAGATAGGCATTACTATTACGGTGATTTACATTGTAATACATATGTATCAGAAAACCGACGGAAAACCCAGCCGTTTGAAGCCGACAAAGGCGGGAAGTAAATGCTTTACAGGGCATGTCACGAGGATGGAGTGAGGCTGTGTCCGTGGCTACATAAGTACTGCTTAAAAGCTTTCACATACCATTCGTTCCCTTTAATCAGTGTTCCTTTACAATGTCATCTACCGGGAAAGGTCGTCTCTCACCCACAAACTCCACGTCTGATCGTGGCAATGTTGTCGACCATCACTCACCTGGAGGTATGTCATCAGTGTTGGAAGTTCACCGCCATAAGTCTTTCCCATTCATGGAGATCAACAGTCACTGAAGAGTTACCCGCCGGACCAAAGAGACAACCGCAGGCAAAGGAACACATGATCGTTGTTCAACCGTTGAAGCGCAGCGAGATGCAGGCATGTTATTGTTAGGTATATTCAGCTGACTTTATACTCATACCATACCATCATGTAGCCTTCCTATGCTCAAGACTTGGGCACTGGTGAAGTTGTACATGGTCTCTACGGTTCCCTTGTACAAGGCTTAGGATCCGTGGTTGGCATCTGTGGTATGGTACCCTGTCTTCCATGCCCCAACCCTTTCCGCGAGGTTCAACAAGGTAAAGACCATCGTTGCCTTTGCCGCAAGGACATGACCTCATCTTTTCCACAGGTTCCGTTGGCTTGGTATCTCGTTTCGGACAGTTCTACAAATCCGTAGACCCTGGTTTGGTCCAGGTCAACGTTTGCACTGAGTCTCTTAAGATTGTTGACGTCAAGATCCAAATTAGTCCAATTGGAAGGCAAATGGTTATGTAAGTTACATGTCTATCACGTATCTGATTTAGTCCTTCTAATATTTATCTTAAGTACGCGAGACAATGTTAATGTCGAGATGTGAGTAACCATACCTTTGGTCATCAGTCATCCCATTTATCATTATGCTTATTGTCTAAAAATAGTGACTCCGTCATCTATTTCCAAATTACCAATCCCTACCGAGCAGCATTCGGCATCACAGATCTGCGCCAGGCCTTAATTGAACGTGCTCAAACTACGCTTCGTCACGTTGTTGGTGCGCGTGCTGTCCAGAGCGTGGTCACTGAACGCGAAGCTATCGCTTATGAAATTGCCGAAATTGTTGGCGACGTCGCCGACAAATGGGGTGTTTCCATTGAAGGCATTCTCATCAAGGATATTATCTTTAGTGCCGATGTATCTGCATCTCTTTCCTCCGCTGCTCAACAGAAGAGGATTGGTGAATCCAAGGTTATTGCCGCACGTGCAGAAGTCGATGCTGCCCGTTTGATGAGGCAAGCAGCTGATATTTTGGCTTCACCTGCTGCCATGCAAATCCGACAACTCGAGGCATTACAACAAATGGCCAAGTCTGCCAACAGCAAGGTTGTCTTTGTGCCTATGCAACTTCAAAGTGATATTGCCAGTCAATTGGCTGGACCGAGCTCTGGTTCGGGTGTTAAGGATATTATTCAGAGTGAAGTCAGCGATAATAAGGGTGGTTTAGGTGCTGCGGGTCAAGTAGGACTGCTCAACAGTGTTTCTGAAGTATAAGATTGACGTTTTCTTTTTTTGTTGTGCTCTATTCCCTAATACCTTTGCTTATACCCTTTCGTCTTTGATGATTATATTCCCAACTATTTGATTTGTTGCGCTCGTTTATGTATTCCCTTTAGTATAGTCTTAACGATACATCATGAATTAAAGCACACTTTTTGGTCAATTTCAAGGCACCAGAATGTTCACAGCAAAACGAGTAGTATACAGAAAAATGACGTAGTAGATCATCAGAGTATATATAACCGGAAAAGAACCCCACACGGAATAGTAACCAGAATGAAAAATGAAACATAAATAAATCACAGATCCAAACCCCAGTTTAACACACTTTCTTTACCAAATCAAGCACCAGTTGCAGCTTGTACTACGAACAAGCTCGTATGAATACCCTTTGCCACCAATGCGGCACCAACATCACCCATAGTCTTTGGAACAGAAGATCCCATATGTCCACCAGTTTCAGTCATAACTTGTCTCAACTCGCTTTGATGAGATTCAATTGCCATCCTTCTTGACCTTCCTAAAATAACAATCAAAGATTTTCCAGCTGCAGCTGTACTCGATAATCCCTGTGCAAGTTCAATGACGGTATGTAAAGGTGTTGTTGAACTTTCAGTGTCGAACGTGATTCGTGATATGGCGTTTGATAGACTGGGGCTGTGTACTTGGGAATTAGAGGTATACTTCTCCCACAAAATACTATCAGCAGTGTCGGATGCCATACGGGTTTGAGTTGATTGGTGCCCATATACAGTATCGGCTGCAGCTACAGTCATATGCTAAAAAAAATAGTGGTAAGAATGCTTCAGGAGGAAAATGTATAAATAAAACACTCACAGTGTTACCATGTCCCATAACTGGAGGACTAGCGAGTGCCGCTGCAACACCCTTTGCCTCTGCAATAGTGCTTAAAGGACTTAGCTCTTCCACCTTTCTTATACGAATAACGGTGGCGGTTATAGAGGGATTGTGGCATAATTGAACAAGGAATGAAAGGGCCAATCTATCATCAGGGCCACCAAAGAACGGAAGGAAAAGGTGTTGTTTCACGGGTCCAACTTCATTGCTCAACCCACGGTCAACGAAAAGCGCTACATCAACCGGGGACTTCAAAAATACTCCTCTAATAAACTCGGAGTAGACAACCGAGCTGGTCTGATCCTGGATGTGGAGGTTGGATTTGTGGAAAACGCCATCGAAAGGATTTTTAGCTGTGTCTTGTTCTTGAGGGCTGTCTTCGTACACTGAGGTCGATCCCCGAGACCAAGGTAGAATAACCATTTGGGAGTCGGTGTTGGCAACGTGCCTCGCAATCGCGTCTGGGAATTCGTCGTAATTTACGACAGATAGAGCAGCCGATACTGATAATTTGTTAAGGTTGCCAAAGGTTCGGAAAACCGATACGACGGGATCATTATAAATGAGGGATTCTGCTTCTTGAGACTTAAGGACAGCGGATGTTCGATTGGTCAACTCGATTAAGCGAAGAGCATCAATTATAACACCGGTTTCATGAGGAGAACTCGGTGAAGGTGATTGAGAAGGGGTAATGTCTACCGATTCAATCAGATCATCTTTATCCTTTTCTTTTTCGCCGAGGGACTTGGTCGGGCTCAACGCAGTAGTAGATTTGTTGCAAGGGATATTAACGAGCTGCGAAAGCATCATTGCTGCAGGAAGCTGATCTATTTTATCGAGAATAACGGAGAATTTCGTCTTGTATTCATCTTCGGAGGGCTTGCGATAGGGTATGCCATCCTCGATGCTTGCTGTGGGTTTCTGTTTGCTTACGCTACCTTCATGTTTGCGGTATTTTTCGGGATAGAAGAGGAGAGTGAGAGGTGTCGTGATGAATGTTAGTATGAGTGCGTGTACCACAAACATGGAGAACGTTCGATCATCCAGGATTCTTGCTTGAAGACCAACATTCAGCACGATGAGTTCCACCAAACTGTCGGAGAAGAAAAGTCAGATGTGCCGATATTTTCTGATCACTCAACACATACCCTTTACAGCTCATCAAGGATCCGATTGCGCCAGCCTCCCTCCAGTTAAAGTTAGCCTGCAACGCTGCTGCGCCACAAGCGACGAATTTGGATGTAAACGCAACTAAACATATAATGATTGTATATCCCCAAGTAACACCATTGTCAAGTAAACCCAAGTTGGTGCGCAAGCCTGAAAGTGTAAAGTACTAAACGACGTACTCAGAAATTGCAAATAAACAAATAAATTAGACTGCAGAGCTTACTATAGGTAAGAAGAGAATCGAGACAAGATCTTCCAGCTTTTCCACGAGAGATATCGCGAAACCATTGTCATGAGGTATGATCAGACCAGCTAAGAAGCCACCTATGCGGAAGTTAATAGGCAATCAGTCGAATTGAAATCTCAAGAAGTTCATCAGAACATACCAAAAATAGCGTGAACTCCAATAATATCGGTGAAGAATGCAGAAATGAAGGTCACAAGGAGCGTGACTGTCATCATGAGAGCCGTCGGAGAACCCTGTTCTAGACTGCCAGTACGACGGGCAAGCCATACATATGCCCATCGAACCGGGTACAGAAGGAACAGCACATAGCCCACACATACAAGTAAAACCCAAAGAGCAGTCAAGCCAGAAGAAGCATTAACAAGAGCAACGGTGAGTGCCAACAGAATCCACCCAATCACGTCATTCCCGACTCCAGCTGATAAAACCACGACCCCGACGGTTGTATCTAGCAACTTTAACTCTGTCAATATGCGACACAACACAGGGAATGCAGTAATCCCGATAGCGACGGCTACAAATAGTAGAAAATACCCAAAGTTGACCTCTGGATTGATGAATTCCCGGTAGAGTCCCACACCCAGGGCCGCACCTAGACCAAGAGGGATAATCAAGCCAGCCAAAGATATGGCAGCCGAAGCCGCTATATTGCGTTTGATAACACGAGTGTCGATTTCAAGACCGACTAGGAAGAGGAAGAGCACCAGGCCAATAGTACTAGTGAGGTTGAGTAATGGCATGGCATCATCAGGGAAGATGGTACTGCGGAAGCCTGGGATACGACCCATGATAGTAGGACCAAGAATCACACCGCCAATAACTTCTGCGATAACGCGTGGTTGTCGAATGCGACCTAATGCCAGGGAGAGTATTTGGGTGGTAAAAATGATGATAACTGTTGCATGATGATGAATAAAGAAGATAAATAGTAGATAAGAAGTGAACTTGCCAACTTGGATGACCCATAGTCGAATTGGATTTGCCCTGTTGTATGATGCTGGGTTTTCGCCAGAGAGGACGCCTGCCTGGGACAGGTTGAACATCAAGGAAAGAACGCAGTGGAGACATACATACCTGTTCAGCAGCAGCCCTGGCAAAGACGTGGCCCGTTAAATCGAGGATCTCCCGAGAGAACTGACCCATGATGAAGGGAACTGGGGAATGAAGAAAGCGGGGGTCTGCCTTGTTTCATTTTTAAAGGGGTTCGGGTTAGCATTGAAGGGTCAGGAAAGGATGTGTGACATAGGTGGCGTTACATATCTGAGTTCCGTAGGAAACGGTCCCTTTGATGGTATCCCAAAACCTACCCAAAACATACAGCCCCCATAACAAATTACCAAACGGTTTGGTTGTCTTGTTTAATTTAGTACTCCATCTCTTCGCTTGGCTATCCAGCCGTGTGCCTTGGCGCTTCCCCGGAGTCGCTACCTCCACCGTCAAGACCTTACATGTCGACGAAGCTTATAATTCAGTACAGCAAATTTAACTCTACATTAGAGTCACAATATATTCTACAGTGATCGAGATCAAGACACACGTTTCGATATTTCGCTTGGCATCCATCACCACAGAATCCATCATGAATCAGAACTACAACCCCGACAACCTGTATTTGAGGTCAGCTGGATACTAGAATTCGCTGGATAAGGCCTACATACCACAGTGCACACACTCAACAATAGTCCCTTCCCTGACCTGCGCCTTTGGTACTCTGCAGATACATGTGGAGCCTTGGTAATTCATGTCCTACATGGAATAGTTTAGTTTGGGTCTCTTGCTTGGTGTACGAGCAACGCACTCGAGTCTGAATACATCGAAGACAACACAGTTTCTCATAACCGGTCTTCTTCCATTTGGCTATCAGGCTAAAGTGACACACGAGTTAGCTAACATGTGGAAATAAACAGAATTAAATCTACTTTGCATCACCGTAGCCTTCTTTGAGGAGCCAGTCGTAGAGCTCCCTGGAGATTGCCTCCCGTTTGTAGTAAAGTTCATATACATAGCGAGACCGAGCGTGAGAGATGCGCATGATTGGCCACAGAGACTCTGCTTTACGCTTGCCCTCGTGAGACTCATTCTCGGCGTCTCTCATTTTCTTTGCATAGTCATCGAGAATCTAGAACAGGGTCAGATACTGGGGGATACGCTCTGGAGAGTTCATACCGCCTCTATGTCTTCATATCCCTCAGGAGGCTTCTTGGTTCTGGATGTCCGTATTTTGGGCATCGTGGTAGGGAACACAAGGGAAAGGTGTGGAGGAGTATTAGGTAGGGGGCTTACATAAGCTGATGGTACATAATTGGTGGCAAAGTCAACTTGACTGGCACATGAGCTCAATCATCCTGCGCGTGTAGAGGAGCTGGCTCACACTCACACCGAATATCCTTCGCCATGGCTCTTTTTGTTCGCGTCTTCCGCCTGGCCCTGCTCTTCTTCAATGCATACGATTCATACAAGGTCCTCAAGATGCCTCCCTCATCATCCCGCAACCGCGGTAAACCATCTCTACGCGCAATGTCCCAACGGAAACGGGACATGAAGGGGTGCCTAGCCGTCTGGATTGTGTGGGTAAGGCGCCCATACTTCTATCTGTAGATCACCCTGTTATATTTCTTTCCAGTGTTGCTTTATCACATATGAGCGCTTTGCCGAAGCCATCATCAGCCTTTTCATTCCTTTTTACGACGAGTTCAAGTCCTTAGCCATGCTTTTTCTCATTATGACCCGTGCTAGGGTGAGTCTAGCTTCATGTACTATCCCATTCGCACTAATTTGAGTTTCTACAGGGTGCAGAACCAATCTACTTACATATTATCCGTCCATTCCTAAAACCATATACATCAACAATCGACCAAGTACTCGACTTAGCCCGTGTTATTGGAGACATCATACTTGGTCTCATAGCACTGCCCTTCATACATGTTTTGCAGTGGTGGACTAACAAGTTCGGTCAACCTGAAAACTTGGCCACAGAAACCGAAATATCCTCTAGTCCTCGTATTTCAGCTTCGCAGATCAAACCCCAACCTCCTATTCGCCAATCCTCCTCATCTAAATCAGTGGCAAAACCAAAGGTCGGGGAATATCCAAATATCAATTTTTCTTCATCGATACCCATTGCTCCAATATCAAATGGACAAGTGCGATCAAAAAAGGTATGCTGCATGAAACTTATCCAAATCCATATCTTGACCCTTGTTTTCAGCATGAAATTTGGGTTCCTCCAAGCTCAGTTCGCCACAGCGACGATGAAGGGGAACACTTGATTGATAATGACCCGCACTCCCTCCACCAAGATTCTCACCCTCACCCTCACAGTAACCTCGACTTGGATGAATGGAGACAGTACCCTGCGTTCCCCTCCGCATATCCGCCTACCCCTCTTACCAAGCAAACTGAAATCATTGCCACCACAAGCGTTTCGACTGTAGACAGCTTGTTCCCATCGATACCAGAAGAAACCCAACAACAGGATTTTCACGAGTCGCTTATGCCACCGCATGACCCTTCAAACCCCCGTCGTGCTGATGGCTTAAGCGACGAAAATATCCGTCTAGGGGTTCAAATAGAACAGGTCACTATTTCAGTCATGGATGTTGATGATCCAAATGAAACAATGGACGAAGCAGACGAGTACGAATCTGAAGACGAGTTCAACATCACACTCCGAACCCCCGATGTGCGCGTTGTTACTTCGTTAAAGGTTCCCGCCGATACATCCCTCGACAGTCTCTCACCTTTGAGTTTGAAAAGTAAATCGAGTCCTCTGTCGATCACCAATCATGATTTCTCATTGCACACTACTTCATCTGCGGTATCGACTCCATCATCCTCGGATTCTTCTATGATTCCTTCAGTTCTTATCGGACGCAAACGACCTCTACAAGATTCAGTAAAAAATCTGCCCTCTACGCGCGCAGTGAGAATATCCCGTTCACCGAAGAAATCCGGTTTTATTCAACGCCCTCAAGTACGAACCATCAGTGCGGCGGCAGCCAAAAGAACCTTTGATAAAGCACCTAACAAGACCACTATAACAAACGAAGACTCTGATTTAATTTCCAAACGCCGTCGTTTATCAGAACATCTAGTCGCTCCGTCAGCCAATCGACCTGGTAGACGGATCTCACGAGATCATCCTAAACCCGAGCCATCGACAGTTCGTAATAAAGGACCTCGATCTTCTCAGGCAGAAACCTCGTTATCATCGGCATCGGTCACCAAAGGAGTTCAGAAAGTAGGAGCAGGGGTTACCAAAGCAACGAAATAACTTTAAACTAGCGCTTTTTTGGACCTTACATAACATCGTTCACTCAATATTCCATCATCATATACATATCTATAGAATAGAGGCAGGGGAAACATTTATTCATCATATTGCATATCGGTATCTATTTCAATCTTCATCTATAATACACCTTTGGCGCGCTGGGACTTTGTTATTGTGCAAGTAGGTGGACTGTTTTTAAGCCATGGTGAGAACTTTACACCCAGCGCCTTGGAAGGTTGCCCGGTGATTCTGGTTACTTGAAAAATGCCGAATCTACGCGGCGATACAATGATGTTCAACAATAGTGATGTCAAAGCTCGGCTCGGCCTGGAAGCCGGGGCTCGGGCTCAGGCTTCACAAGCTTGGGCTTACCAAAATCTGAGCCTGAGCCGACCACTAAAGCTCAGGCCGGGGCTTCAAATTATAATAAATAAACTAAAAGGAGATATTTAATATTCAGTAAACACTACTTGTCCTTTAGATACGTATCCCAACTAAAGTTCAACTGTTCAGGATCCTCTACCACTACTTGATTGCCCTCATCCGAAAAATCATATTTGTTGGAGGGTGATGTCTCGAACTTTCACTTCTTCAATCCTACTATCCAGTTCTTGTTTTGTTTTTGTTCTGCATTTTGTTTGGTTTCAAAACGGCATATAAACTGTAAATTTTCTCGATGATCCTCAGCGGTTACTTTATTTCTTACGCTGAGGTGAGAACACTTAATATTTGGTTTATTTGATTACATATAGTATCTAACTTGTAATGTAGACATCTCTTTTCAATACTCTTCATCAATACCCACTTCTCTATAGATGAGCATCTCTTATCATGCATTTTAGAAATTAAAGTGCTTCTACAATATCAGAACTCAGCCGATTTTCTTTGCCTCAAAGCCCCGGCCTGAGCCCAAAGCCTGGGCTTCACAGAAATTGAAGCCGAGCTCTGAGCCCTAAAGCGGCTCTGGCCTCAGGCTTGAACTTTGACATCACTATTCAACAATTACAAGGTAATCAATTATATACCTCCATTTCATCATGCTGTGTCGAGATATCTCTAGTCTCCTCCAGGTAATGTGAATGTCAAATGGCTTCTTACACTGCCGATGACGCTGAATGACTTTTACCACTACTAACTCAACTTTTTCTCAAACCCATCAAATGTAGTGCAAGTCATACTATCGGAAAACAACAAAGACGTATATTGTAGTGTGGTATTTCTAAATGCAGCTGTTGATCTATTTTTACTTTTCCCGCAATATTTTGTTGCGGACACTGGTTTGCAACAGATCAATTTCTCCTTCGCCTAGAGCACAGATGATCACCGATACTTCGAGTCGACAAATTTAGGTGTACCTGTCAAAACACACCTTCTCTCTATAAATATGGGGCTATTAGGCTCATGGACATTGTATCCAAGGTCGGACTTCCCAAAGACCGTTTCTCTTGGAAATACACGTGGGCGACACCAAATTGAAAAGTATTGCAAGAATAGATCGGTCAATACTATATATTATGGGCTTGATCTCGTATGTTCGTAAGACAAGAATCCCCAAGTTCACACCAACTTCTCTCCAATCAAATGAAGTCAGACTATGGTCAGGTTACAAGGAAAAAAAAGTATAAGAAGAGAAGAAATACAGGGACCAGAACGGTAAGTGGCTTTTCGTGTAATGTGCCATAATATAGATCGGCTAACTTATAACAACAGTTCAAAGTTGCAGCTACAACGTCTCAGGGTTCCAGTGGGGGTCAAGAGGGCATGCTTCATCATGTTGATCATCCATGGGTACCATTGCCCTTGGAATTCGACCTCCACCAGAAACGACAGAGGCATACGCAACGGAAACAGAGAAGTGAAAGGCACAGATCAGAGACAGAAATAGATGAACTTCCAATTCGTACATCATCTTTAGATCTGCCAGACTCATCGGACCTGCCTTTGAGCGAATCTTCTAATTCGACTCTTCCTACGGTTTGCGCGTACAATAGGCCTTCCTCTAATACCGGAATCTCACATGCGGCATCGACTCATTCCTACGAACACTCGGAATCCACTGGTAACATCTTTGTACCATTCGTTTCTCCAATTTCCACTTTTCCCGACAATGTCGCAAATTTCGAACATGAACAAGTCCGAGTCGCTACTGCCGCATCATCGTCAGAATCCCTGTCTAACTCAACATCTTCACCTCCTACCTCAGTATACCAAGAACATGGTTCTATCTATCAACAGATACCGGGAGATATTACTTCAACACCGGATTTCAACACTTTGGGCTATCACCCACTGTCAGACAACATTCAAATGCTCATGAACCACAGTACTTCTGAAGCAGTCGACACATTGGGATGGGATACACACACTCCAATTACGAACATACCTCATCATCTCACTGCCTCTAATTCGACTTCTGCCCCTACATTCTCTTCCACCACAGCCACAATCTTCAACCCACTGAACACTTATTCTTCTTCTTACTTGATGCCTGAAAACAATCCGTACCCTTCGCTATCTATGAATCAAGGATATACATATCATAGAAAGCCGGATTCAACTACGTCTTTTTACGATGGCTCTCTCGGTAGTGGTTCTCCGAGTCTTGAAAGAGTTTATACACAGCCAGCGATACCACCGGCCCATCAAGCTACTTCAGCTCACTGGGCTTCGACTTCGTCGCGGCAGATTTTTATTCCCGATTCTCAATACCATGGGCTGGTAGGCGATATGTCGATGTCAGGCCTTTATACACATATATACTAGATGAGCTAATTTTAGATAACCTGTTTTTGTGGTTTTGCGCCTCACTGTTAGTTACATTGTAGCTTTCCGAGGCACGTAATGACTTCATGGGCATGTGTCACTTTCGTACCCTGTATTATAGTTTTGTAGCTATATCTTCTTACCCACTTCTCAGAAATATATTTATGTTGTTATCGTTATCGGTGGAACAAGTTTGGTCGGCGATGGGTAGCCCTTGTTTACCAGATTTTTTAGTTGATTTATCATAGATGACGTGAAAATGACTGGGTACTATCATATATGTAAGAACTTTGATCATGATGTTTACTAACAAGCTTTACTTATTTTTATCACACTCTGAGTAGTAAGTAGTATGACTGTCAACCGATGATCGATGAGGAATAAGAACTTCGGCATGTTCACTTACAAGCTTTTCCTACTTTCTCCCGTGGTGTTTCAGCTCCTAAATATCGTCATTCATTCCACATACCTTAAATTTGTAGTCACCGTGCGAGACCGAGATTGAGTTATATATTGAACAAAGGTTCTCCGACTTGGGGCTCTTTAATATGGTTAGATTATTTATAGAATCACCCACCTCAAGCCTTTACACAACAACTACAAATACGATCAACACCACAACCACAAGGTCAACTCTCTAACTCCGGGATTCCTAGTCATTTGCTATAATCATGCCTGTTCCTTGGGAGGCTCTCATTCCTTTCGGTACGTGAATCATCTCTTTTTTACATTACTGTGATCTCATTGACAAAAATCATGATCGTGTTATATAGGTCTTTTGACCGCCATGTTCGGAGCTGCCGGAACGTTATTGAACGTTTCGACACGAGCTCAAAACCAAGGACAGGTGTGTTTCATTATAATTTCTCTATTCTAAATCAATGGATATATCACCAAAATAATTTACAGCCAGCTCGGTATCAAGTTGATAGGTGGGACGAAATGATGATGAGGAGGGATGAACGTTTAACTGGTAATAAACGAGGACAGACTGTACGTCTTTTTTGTTTTTTATTTTTGCTTCTCGCATTCGTTTTTCTCAGTTTGGTTTATCTTTGTGTTAACGTTTCTATAGGATAATCCCATTGCACCATCAGAATTCACAACAAACAATGTTTACTATGCCGAACGCGCTACATAGAGAAATGGACATGTTCTCTCTTATATATATTCAACTTTTTCTCATCTTTCCGTTCTTTTCGCTGTCAATACTAATGGAAGTCGCAAATTTCAGTATTGGGGTCGTAGGTCTTCATTCAAAATACCAAAGGACGAAAAGGCTTGAGTTCCGTCAAACTCGCGTGGCCGTTTTACTCTAGCTTTTTGGGGGTGTGCTCTGGTGTGTTTCATGTTATTAAATTTATGTTGCCGGACTGTTGCATCGTCCACGACGGTGTCAAGTCAACACGCCCATGAAGAAGCTAATTCAAGAGATCATTCAACCAAGACAAAACCTCCAATGATGCAGAACAATCGGAAGGGGTTATATCACCCAAATAACCATATCGTAACCCTTCCATCTCCTTTGCTACCTTAAATAGTATTTCAGCATGTTCGGGGGATAGACGCGAGTTGGTGATATTGAATACGCATTCAAGTATTACTCCGTGCTTTGAAATCACTTTTGCAGTCTACATTTCGGCGAAATGGAAATACGTCAGACGGAGATACCCTACACTTTTCAGATCTAGGTTGAACACTTGCCATTTCGCCCCAAGAGAAATTCCGTTTAATTGTGTACGTAAATTCAGGTGTTTGACCATATCCCCATTCCCAACTCTTAAAACACCGGAATCCCAAAGTTAAATGTGGCACAAGTCTTTCGTCATATTTTCATTCTACTCACCTGAAGTTCCGATATTCCTTTCTTGATATAATCGACGGACAAGATGCTATCAGTCTCTTCCACATCTACCACCTAGGAGAGAAATTTCCGGAATCAATAATATAAAAAATACAATGTGAACAGCATCCAGACCTCTCCATTGATATTATATTCTTTCTTGAATTCTTCCACCACGGCGTTTGTGAAAGCATCGTGATTGATTGAAGTATTGTATTGTTGAATATTGCAAACAGGTGAGCGGACGGAGGCTACACCTTTTGTGATCATTGTTTCCTATAATTACAGTCATTCATATACGAAGACTATTGACACAGAATAAATAAAATAAAATCGTAACTGTACCTTGTTAGTACGTAGGATATCCCCTAAATCATTTAGTTGTGTGGAAAGAAGCATAGTACCATGATGATACGCTCTTTTATTGACAATTTTATACGCAGATCCTGAAACGTAGATAACAAGCCCAAGGTCAGTCCAAAGAATAGAGAATTGAAAGGGGAAACATATCTTGTCTTTTCCTATGCATATATCATTTCTATCGTTGACACAAGCATCTATACCCAAAGCGCGTACTGCTCGTAAAATAATTTGTCCAGTAACGTGTCTATCAAATGAATTTCGGGGAAGATGTATAGAGAAATTGGAATTTCCCAAGTCCTAGTTTTTTCGATACTTCAGAGTTAGATTCTATGCGAAAAAAAATGAGATACTGGACGTACGTGGTATACTGTTCCACCACCACTTCTCCGTCGAATGAATGGAACGCCAGGACGTGCTTTGAGAGCGTTGAAGTTGACTTCTTTCCAAGGATTTTGGTTTCTGCCTATGACCACGCATGGGTCATCCCTATATATAAGTAGCAAAGGTTCTTCTGGGTTTTTATGTCTGAATAGCCTAGACAGATCACGGTGTTGGTTTAGGTATGCAATTTACTAGAGGAACCATACCAGTCTTCGTATGTCAAATTAAAATATGGATTCGTAGATTTAGAAACATAAATAGAATGATTTGGGTTAAGAGCTTTAGATGAGTGGTGCCGGTGAAGAATGTGCTGTGAGCATGCGCGATGAGGAAGATGTCGTAGTAGAAAGGTCATAATTAGATATTAAGTTGTGGTCGCGTCATAACCCTCCTAGCCTACCCTAGGTGAAAATGTGCACGGATTTATTGGTGATTTATTAACAGCCTCAAAGCCATATCTCTAGTATTGAAAGAATACAATCCGAAGAAGTTCATTCGCAAGGAAATAGGTGGGATTCTCGCCGAGAAAGCGATAATTTATATTAATTGACAGATGTCCCTCCATTGTATCTAGTGGTCTATTTCTGAATAGCCTTGAAAACCGGGCTTTCTACTTCGTGTATGGGCTTCTGGCCAGGTGGTGTCCCAGGGATAATCTTCTTCAAACCCTATGGACCAGAACATGTCAGTTACAAGCAAAAACACAACTAGACGAATATAACCCACAAGCTTTTCAAACATGCAAGAGTTCAGAGCCCGTTCTGGCTGACGACAAAGATAGTATTCCTTTTGTCGAAGGTTTAATGCAATTACAATCCCTCAGTGAGATATTACCGTTACATACCTGGTTCCTTAGGTCTAGACATTTCCAATGTGCTTCGAATTGTTCCAAGCAGTTTTCTCTCATCTTGTTGATCCTATGAAACAATTAAGACTCTGACCACATAGTGAAATGAGTAAATTTACAAGTCTGTTGCACATCTAGTCACTCGTCGTCCTTCCTTCAAGCAATGTCCAGGAGCCCGGTTTTCATTCTTGCAGAGCATAAAGTCCTCTATACGAAACAAGCGTGATATAATAGTCAGCCCAACCGCTCTCCTTCCAGACACACAACAGTTGGTTGTCTGAGCATTTCCATTACACACCATTGAACTCCTTGCAGTAGGCACCAACGAAGAAAGCAGCACTCTTGAGCGGGGCACTTGTGACACCGAGTTCGTCGACCTTGGGGATATTCTCGGGCATAGGCGTAGGGTCAACATAGCCTTTCACGGGTCGTGTACCTGGCTGGAACGTGGACATGGTGGGCGAAACGGTGGGTAATACGGGGAGGAGGAGTCTTTCCGACTTGCCAACTTACAGTCGGGATCACGTCGCCCAATTCAGGAAACAGTGGGAATTTCGTTGGCGGAGTTTCCCTTGGCCAATCACGCACGTTATAATACATTTCTATTTAATCTGTATTTTATTCATTTATGCCTACTGTATGCATTAACTCGTCTGAACACGCTAGTAACTCTCTGCAGATATAATCACATTTTATCTGCAAGTTAACGAATAATATGTGTTTCTAGAGGTGCATTTCGCGATCACGTGCACCAGATCCTCACACTCTCTCAATTGGCAACTTATCTTGCAACCACAATGTCGCGTCTATCCAAAGCCAATCTCAAAGCAAGAGATTCAATTTTTGCATCAGGACCAGGCTTCTACCGTGGTGATACTCTAGCGATATGTCCCCCAGATCTTGAAGAATGCGTTGCAGCCATGGAAGATTGTTGCGAGGAGGTATGAGTTTTCATTCAGCCTTGATATTGGTCCTTTTCGACTAACTTACAATAGGCATTTGAAGCACAACAGCTCCTACGCAGTGGTACACGGGATCTTCCAAGAATGACAAAGATTCTGGAAAACGACAGGGTACTTAAATATCTCAACATTGCTCAGCAATCAAACTGATATAGATTAGGTCTTCCTGTTGGTCAACGAAGAAACTGTTCGGCGATACAAAGCAGACCTAGCTGAAGAAGTTGAGCCCACGATTAATGAAATGATTGAGCGTGCCGAACAAGGTCTGGCTGCGTTAGAGAAAAAGGAGAGTCTACTTAAGGCAAAGGTGAGACCGTTATGCACCTGCGCATTCATATTGTTGACCTCATGTATCAGGTTGAAGCTGCTCAAACTCGTCCCAACCGTATCCCAGCTGGTACAACTGCCACACAAAAAATGGAGGCCCGCAGGTTACAGTTGCTCATCAAACAGAGAGAACATTTGGAACAAGAAGTCAGGTCACTGGATGAAGAAGTCATGCTTTTGGTATAGTTTTATCCATGATTCGATATCGATGTACTTTACTCATATTTAATCAGGAAGCAAAAACTACTAGAAGGAAAAGATTCTGATTATTGCAGATCATTCATTTATTTCAGTCTGGATTTCTCCGATAACGACAGCCTCCACTTTAGTACCGGCATCTAATCGCAAAGGCGAATCTGCCTTGGCAATTGGCAACACTAAAAAACCATTCGCACCGCTGAGGCTAGCAATCCGACTTGAACGCTGGCCTCCGGTGCTATATGCTTTCAACCCGTCCCTTCCGGATCGAATCATTACACGATGGAATTCCATCCGTTGATCTAACGGCATTGCAGAAGCCAACTAAGGAGGAACAACATATCAATTTCAATTCATATACACGACGCTCTCGATTTTCACTAACCTCAACTGTCACCTTCGGAAGCTGTAGGAGATGGTCCGGCCAGCCAGCCAGTTTACGAAGGGCGGGTATTACGAACATGTGGAACGTCACAAGAGCTGAGGCTGGGTTTCCAGGAAGCGCAAACAAGGGTTTCTCCTGTCCTTGGTCTGTGGGTATGGTGGCAAATGTTGTCGGTTTTCCAGGCTTGATAGTCACTCTGCCAAAGTGTACTGTTCCGTTCAGATGTCTTTCAATTACAGGCTTCAGCAGGTCTGTTGGACCCATGGATGTTCCACCGGTTGTGATAATAATATCTGCTGTCTCAACGCCCCTGCGCAATGCATTGACATGAGCATCAACACTATTGTCTTCTAAGTATTCAGTTTTTAAAAAATTAAGTTGCGCCACATACTTGTCGCGAACTATACCCAGATCAACTACCGAATATCCCATACTCTCCAAAGCTGCCCGAAGCGAAGGCCTGTTTGTATCAAAAATGCCTCCCCATTCATTACCTTCAGTCGTAGTTGTCGCGTCGTGGAGATCCATAATCTCATTCCCTGTACTTAGAATTGCTGCAATAGGTTTCTTGTATACCGAAACCTCTTTCTTCCCCACAAATGCCAGAGTACCAATTTCTCCCCCATTACCATGAATCCTTTCTCCTTGTTGAAGGACTAAATCACCCTTCTGTACATCCGTACCTGGTGCTCTAATATTTTCTCCTAAGGATACTTGTGCTAATGTTTCAACCTCTTTCTCTTCTCCTTCTTCCTCTCCTTCTACAGCTTCATGCGTTGAAACAAGCTTAGTGTCTTCAACCATAATAATAGAATCTGTGCCCGTGGGTAAAGGACCACCAGTGTTAATTCGATAAATATATCCTTCGGGTAAGGGGCTATCTATAGTATGACTCTTGGAAGTCAAAACCTTATACACTCCAGGTGGATCAGTTGCTATGAAAAAAAAAAAAAGAAGGAAATCAGTCTTTTTGTCTTTTTTTTTTTTTGACAACCATCTAAACCTTGAAAGTATTTGGTTTTGATGTTGGGAGAAAAAAAAATCACTCACATCGCAATGCGTAACCATCTACACTTGTTGTAGCTCTAGGTGGAACTTGTTGAAGTGCATAAATATCTTCAGCTAGAACATGATTGCGAAGTTGAGAGTTAACCTTTTGTAGATTGATTGTGATTTGATTCGATATGAGTTTTGAGTGGACATATACAATCATTAAAAAGACAGTGATTGGTTTTTAGACTTACAGGAAGTGTTTGTATAGGAAGACGTTTGACATTTGTCGTTATAAGTTGAATGGCAGATTCGAAGGAAATCAGAGGATAGGGTGATTGTCTATGTCTTGCAGAAACTGGATAATTCAATTTCAACGTTGTGGTTGAATAAAAGAATATGGAATATATTTACCAGGTGCAGATGGGTCATGAGATACTACTGTCCGTGGGACAGGCGCCTTATGGTCATGACTATGGTGATGGTGATGATGATGGTGATGGTGATGGTCGTGGACAGCTGATTGTGAAGAAGGTGATGTTTTTGTGGATAGTGAAACATGTACATCGCGCCCAGTACCTCCTTTGATTAGATCCAAAGCGTGATTGATGACATTTCTTGAAAATAGTGCTTCCAAATTTTCTTTAACCGCTTTGACACTACCTGGTAAAGTCACTATCAAATGTATTCTTCCGAGTTCCTGCTATAGGTCTTGAAAGTGCAGCGAAAGGTGTATGTTTCAATGATGAGGAAAGTAGGAGATGTACTATTCCCGAAGCTTCACGGTCTAGAATTGGTTTAATAGCCTGACAACATTACAAATTAGGTTTAAATGACTCAAATGCGTTAAAGAGATTTCGTTGATGCGCGTACCTCTGGTGTAACATCCCTGACACCAAAACCTGTTCCTCCTGTAGTGATGATCCAATCGACAGCTTCTTCACCATCACTCCATTGTTTGATTGTTGCTTGGATCTGAGCAATATCATCTGCCACAATCTGATAGTACTGTGAATTGGGAAGGTCTGTAGGTAAGGTTTTTAAGTTGATCTGGAATTCCTGACGAGCTTTGAGAGCATCGATAATTGAGGGACCAGATTTATCTGCAGATGGATCTTTGGATGCAGTGTCGCTTACTGGAAGTATGTTAGAGCATTACCGGAAATGAAATAAGAGATACTGACTTGTGAGAACCGCCACTCGGAATGTAGACATGGTAATAGGAACTGACCAGTGTGGAAAGGATCATGAGAACGAGTATCTATCCGATGTTCTAAAAATAGTCATCCATCAACTCACTCAGGATCAATATCTGTTTTGGTAAGTAACTGAAGATCCATACATGTAAATAAGTACACGGCCCGAACCAACATTAGGTCTAAACCACATAACAATCAATGATTCATCTATTCAAAGAGTCAATTCCTCCAGTTGATAAGCACCAACAGCCATTCCTTGTTCATGCATCTCCCTTTTCCTTTGTCTCCAATCCCTCTTATCTTCTCTTCCTGCACCGGACTTAGTCTTACCCGCTTCAGCATCTGCGATAGCTTTTGCATGTGCATTAGCAAACCCTCCTATAAGACCACGTAATTGTTCAGTCTGAGAAAGAGTGGAAATTTCGGGCTCTATATGGGCTTTCAGATTCTTGAGAACGGAATAGGCAGGCGGGTATTGAAGTAAGACAAGGAAAGATGCATCAAGAAGTGATACAAGGAAAACTAATATCTAAGGGAAAAACATTAAATTATTAGATCATTTTTTATGAGCTATCATTGGTCTTACTTTTTCGATGGGAGGCAAGTCACTGGGCTTGGGTTTGATATTTTCTGGTTTGAAGATAATAGCCCCATGTTCATTTTTGGTAATATCTTTCTTGGATGGCAACAACTTAATCTCTTGCAATTGCAACTTTTTGATCCACTGGTCAAGGATTTTGCCAATGGCGGTGATAGCCTCAGCCGATCGTAAAGACCGACGAAGGGCTACCACAAGTTGAGGTGCAGTGAAAGCCCAATGTTTCAAGATTGAAGCCATAAAATCAGAAAGGGATGGAGGTGTGAGGGTTGCTTCGTCGACTTGGGTGGCATCAATATTGGTGGCAGAAGATGATACTATAAGGTGGTGATTTGCAACAATATTGAGAGTCTCGACCAGCTCATTTTCTGTGATATCAGGAACGCAACGGAGAGCTAGATCAATTGAGGGCTAAAAATAAAGCCGACGTGTTAGCTAAGGAAGACAGTTGTCATGATACAACTAACCCAGTCGTTTCTTGCTCTCAAAGTCCCCAGTAAACCTCCAAGCATCGAGCTTCGAACAACTCCTCTATCAATCAAGTTCCGAACAACGTCTGATGAATACAGCGGGCTTGGTGGATTTTGAGGTTGAATCAATGCTTCTAAGATGTCTTTAACAAAAGTGTAATCGAGTCCCATCTAACATGTCATGTTCAGTATCGAGTCTATTGAGAAAAGGTCCACAGCGTTGAACGCACCGATTTCACAAGTCCTTGTTCAATTTTTCCTTGTTCGTCCTTTTCCCATTCATTAAAAAGTGCGACGGCTGCTTGTGGACGATTTTGCTCCACAGCCGTTTTCATTTTCGTTACTAATTTTACTCTGGCAGCATCCCGAGGAGAGTCTTTGTCAATTGCTCCCTTGATATCAGCTATCCATCGTTTCCCAGCATTTCTGCGGCCGATGGCATTAGCGAGTGTGGATTGCGCTGGAACATTATAGGGTACGACGTAAACAGTTGACTTGATGGGTGATTTGGGATCTGCTTCGGCGGTCGGTTGTGAGAGGGTTAAGATCGCTTGCTGATTCCCAGATTTCATGGATCCACCGCCCGGAGATAGTAAGTCAAGGGTCAGCGAGGAAGACCGATCATTAATGGAGGAAGGAAGAGTAAGCACGTGTGAAGCAAGAAGGACGGAATATTGCGTATCCCAGAGGAGTAGAGCAATTTCGTTTAGAGGCGTTATTGAAGCCAAAAGTGTATGGGAGGACGTTAAAGCCAGAAGTGACAGCGGTGTGGGGGTCCGAGACTTGCCAGTTTTCCCTTGGACCTTGTTGGTTTCAGGGGAGGTGATAAATGACAGTCCTGATAATTGCATAGATGACGATGGTGTAGACAAGTCTAAGTCTTGTGAGAGGGAGGTCATGCAATAAGAATACCAAAGGCCATCACGACCTAGCGTTACATTTGAACACAAGCTCGTAAGAATAAGTAGCTTCATATAGACTCACATATTACATTTAAAAAGCCCATAGAGCTGCAAGATGATGCTGCAATGTCCTGCGAGTAAGTGATAGTTAGTATCTTTCCCGTAAGGTAAGGGAAGAGACATACAGGTGGAGAAATATTCAATTCAGATGTGTTAACAAGAGTAATCCTATCTCCAGAATTGATGATATACGTCCGAATTTGAGTGTGACTTCCGACTCCAACCAATAGCATAACCACTGCGCCCTCCATGAATGTCCCCAGTGACTTAGTAAATAAACAAGAGTCCTTGGAGAAAGTGAACAAGTTTAGTACTTCTACCTTGGACGTGTCGGGTTGTTGGTAAGTCGTTTTTAGCTCCAGGTCAGAGGTAATAACAGAGATATCACCGGTGGGTGATATGGCTACAATTCTCTCCGGTAGCCCATCGCAGTTACGTAGAAAACAAACAAGATGCGGAACCTGATTCCTTGTGCTTAATGAATAACCTCTCGCAAGTAGTGAACGCATATTTTGACTTACCACAAGGGTGTGGTGTTCAGTATTGGAAGAAGAGGATGCACGTTCTGCGGCGGGGCTAGCAAGATTTTCTGTCCATCTCCAAATACATTTTCCTTGCTGATCCTGTTTTATATCAGGTGATGATGCAATTACTGTATATGTGCTATGTGTGTTTTCCGACGGTAGATGGTGTGTCAATGGCGAACATGCGAAAGTAGTTGAAGGCCCTAATGTATAAGAGATTATCGGGTGTAAAGTAGAAACCTTTTTATATCTCTTAGCGTGTGGATGTTGTTACGAATTTTGACAACATACGTCGAGAACATGGACTCCGTCGGACTGTGCGACGACACTGACAAACCCATCTGAATTTTGAGTTGATTTTTCATAGCTTGCATATATACCCAGGGCATTCGAAGCGCGTCTTGTCGTTGAATAGTTTGCCAGGACAAACGGTTCGTTTATCATTTCAGGCAAAGCAAGCAGATCGAAAATCAAGACAAAGTCCAATTGCCGACAAGATTTTTCGAATTCTATCACGTGAGAAATCCGCATGCCAGATTCGGGAGTCCTCAATCTTAATCTCAATCAAGCCTTCTCCAGACTTTACCTCTACATATGTAGCTACTGGCTTCAAGGTTCGATCGTTTCAACCCCTTGGAGTGACAATTGAAGGACAGATAGTCTCCACCGATGTATATGTACATGCACAATGTGATTGTGTAACCGAGCCTGACCGGAGACCACGATCTATGCCAGATTAATGCCGTGTCAACCGCGCTCAACCCATGCCTGACATACAACGAAAATCGGATCCGACACGTTCGGGGAGTTATGCTATGGATTCAGGACATAGTGCAGTGCGGGCATGGTCAAGCGACTCTCCTCACATACAGCCTCATACGGTTACACGCGGCATCTTTTTTATTCGTCCAGTGATGGATGACTCCGCATTGGGTCTGATGTGCCTAGATTTCACTCAAAAAACTTTGTCTAACTTTGTAATACACTCCAAGGTTGAACCAGGTTGTTAACGCGCCCAAGTGATATAAATCATAGAAGAATTCCGTTACTTATACCATGCTTGTTCTTGGCACAGTTTTGAACAACATTGACATGTTGACATGCCGGTAAAAATCATACGGGTATCCTCAGGGTGAACCTTACATGACTATATAAGACAGATGAAGAATGCTTTCGTGCGCTAGTTTTGTCCCTTTTGTTATCGAGGTACCATGCAGCTATCCCTCATCTCCACAGCAGTACTCCTCCTCCAACTCTTCGCCCCAACTCTGGCGGCTAGTGCTGGTGTACAATATGCCCAACTTGAACCCTTTGTTTCGAATTCGCCTGTGCAGAAAAGGCAGATCAGTGGCTTGCTTCGCGCCAGACAAAGTACTTGCAGTATAGGCGACAGTGCCTGTGGTACCGAGGGTTGTTGCCCATCAACAGGAGATTGTTGCAGTGGTAAGTTTACCCACTTGAAGTCTCAAGACCGGCCACTTATTGGCCAATTTTATTGTAGGAGAAAGCTGCTGTCGTAGTGGAACATTCTGCTGTACAGGTGAGTAATCTCTTCTCTCTATTCTAAAACTTGTTCTGAGATTGTGATTATTTTAGACGCGGAAGGTGGTGGCTGTTGCAGAATTGGTACAGTCTGTCAAATTGATGGCTGCTGTCCCATTGGACGTGTTTGTGTCGGCGGTGGCGGAACCATTACCGACGAGGAGACTACAACGGCTACAATTAGTACCACTAGCATCCGAACACAACCATCCTTCACAGACGTATTACCTGGAACCACCACTTCCCGAACTCGAACCACAAGCAACCCCGCCAGTACTGAAATAGCTAATGGTAAATCGCATTGTTCCTTGACTCAATCCAAAGCTAAACTCGTCCTTAGATGATACCGGTGTCGGCAGTGGCAATGATGACGATGGTAATGGCGGGGGTTTGCTCGGAAACCTGAATGGTTCAATGGGGTCCTTTGAGACTTCCAATGTCCTTGCTGCTGCTGCTTTGATTGTAGCTGTCTCAAATTACCTCTTATAATTTCAAAAATCTGCATTGGTACCTTTTGCTTCCCTGTTTACGAATATGACATGTTTTGTGGACAATGATTAGGACTATTTTGAATAAATTCTTTTAATGTGTGTAGGGATCTTGAGGTTATTATATATAGGAAAACATCCGACATCAGCGGGATCAGCGCTGATTTATTTAAAGGAAAAGTAGTTGTCAAAAAACAATGCATCACATTTCAACAGACGTCAACGTAGGTCAACGCCCAACGTAACATTGTACATTTCCAAATTCGTCGAGCTCTTTTTGCGAAGATGGACCTTTGAAAACAGCATTAAAAATGGCACGAACTTTGCGCGTGCTTCATGAACAGGAGATTTATGCATGCTTAAAGGTGTTTAAGCACACTGAAGCATGCATGGTCGCCGCTGGACGCTTGGCAGGGTCTTGACACAACCCTTTCCATCCAAAGGGCAGTGTGTTTCTGAGTATTTCGTATATAAACAGGAAGGTTAAGGACTTGTCTTTTTCTGTGTCTCACAGCTTGTTCATACCAATGCGCCTCGCACTCATCCAAACCACGGTTTTCATTGCTTTTCAACTATTCCTACCGAGCTCCCTTGCTCAGAGAAGTCTTCTTGAACACCGTGTGTCGAGGGTGGGACCCTCTACCGCCAAAACTTTGGTAATTCGTGGACTTCTTGGGAAAAGACAGTCTACATGCGATCCAGGATACGGTTCATGTGCTGGCGATGGATGCTGCCCCATTAAAGGAGATTGCTGCCAGGGTAAATACCCATAATTTTATGCAATTAACGCTCAGAACTGAAGATTGTCTAGATGGAGACTCCTGTTGTCCCAACGATACGTTTTGCTGTTCGGGTAAGAGGTTTTCTGTATTTACTGATACCTGATAATCACACTGAATTTTAAATAGACGAGGATGGTGGAGGATGTTGTCGCGTTGGTACATATTGTCTCATTGATGGATGTTGTCCTACTGGCAGCATCTGTGAGGACGATGCAGATACCTCCACCGGCACTTCCAGGACCACCACCAGGACTACGACAACTCTTGCTAACCCAACAAATTCAGCTAACACAACCACGACCAGCGCTTTCCAAGCGCCAATTGTCACGGATTTCCCTACTTTCACGTCAGGTGCGAGTGTCATTGAATGAACCATTTTTAAACTATTTTTTTTACTTATGTACCACCTAGATGCACCTAGTACCCCTGCGCCTTCAGGAAGACCGACAGCTTCCGATGGTTTTATTGTATCCTCAATTGCCTTGGACGACAATAGGATTGAATGGGCTGGTGCTAACTGGCATGATGGAGAAGAAGGATGTGGTGGTTCTGAATCCAGACGTACTGATGTGAGATCAGATAGATTCACTGCCATGCTTGACTCCGAGGGTATGCCAAGTCTAACACTAACGGAAATTATGAGGAGCTGACCATTAATTATTTCCAGTCCGAAGCATTCATTTGAACATCAACAACTTGAATGCCATGTGGACTTTATATATCAATGGTGATTCAACTCTTTACTTCACTGATGTGCTCGATTTCGCAGAAACGTGCGATTGGAAGGGTATTTCAGTCCCATCTGGAACTCAGAGCGTGAATGTCACTGTCGTTGTCCATGGAGTACCCACCAGTGGCAGGCGACAAGAAATGGACTCTTGGTACTATCAAGTAAATGAGCTTCTGTAAGTCTTCTACCATATTTGTTGTCTATCGTTCTGCGATTCACTAGTTTGCAGCGTGTTGGAACGTGATGATGGTACCAACAGTGGTGGTAGCAGTGACAATAGTAATGTTTCTGGCAACAACGGAAACACTAACGGTGCGTCTCACATGTCTAATGCCTCTTGGTTGCACGCCAGCGGTATTGCACTTGTGGGGAGTCTCCTTGCCCTTGTACTATAATAGTACCAAAGGCTGTTTGGCCTAAATACGGATATACCCTCAGAAGGACCTTGTTAATTACTAAGTAGCAATCTTACCTAGTTCACAAATCATTTGAATGCTTCGTAGCAAGACAGGATAATCTATCTACTGTCCAGCCTTCCAGTGGTGTTAGTGATGGCGGTGTGTCCCAGGACACATTGGTATAAGACTATAGTGCGGTGCACATTTCTTGGGATTACAAGTGGAAACGTCAGGATGAGAAAAATCATCGTCGTATATTGTATTATGGGAGTGATAAGAAGGAAAGAAGCGTTTGCTGAGAGCAGGGGGGCGGATTCCGAGCAATCCCTGACGCATAGTCATTCGTGAGAATCGCCATATATGGAAGAAAAAAAAACTGTCCAAAGCAGGGTCTCTTGTCACAGACTACAGTGGGAAGATCACTGATAGATATGATGTCAATATCTAGATAAACATATTGTTGTGTATGTATCCAACTGGCATCGAATGAATTTCTACTTAATATCTACGGACCGACGGTACAACTCCAATATAAGTCTACGGTTTTCAGTAGTTATAGTAAGTAGGTGTATAGCCTGAGCCCTGAAGACAGAAAATACAGCAACAATAGTCTTAGAAACATAGTGGGCTATACTGTGTTACTATACTGAATATTATAAAAGTGAGAACTCAAAGACAGAAAACATTAAAAACACAACTTCTCAATGACTTCTACACTCCCAATCACTATTACTCTCGACTCTCTCACTGGTATTGGCCCTCCAATGCAGTTAACATCCATACTTGTCAAGAAAACCCACTATATCCAGTGTGATATTTGTGGCGCTAATATCAAACTTGGTGCAAAAGCCAATCCAAATATTCTTTACACTCATCGGGACAAATGTCGCAGGGCTGGTCCTTTGAAGTTGGACACTAGTCGATTCCGACTTCAGAATGCCATAGGTGTTACTACTGCCATGTCCAGCTCTGCGGCGCCAGCGCTAGTGACAAGCCCTTGGGGACCTAAACCATGTCCTGGTATTTTGATTCAATGGAATACTGTATCTATCTTTCGTTCGTACCCATTCCATCAACATGAGAATGAAAGGATTGATTGGTTTCCTGTTGGTTTAAACAAAAACAATAATTCTATTATTGTCCGATCCAATAACTGCTCCCATTTATCACTTGGGTCATCCAACACACCATGCATACAATGTGCAATGATCATAACTTCCTCCAACTACCTCGCTATGAAAGACTATGCCTCTTCAAATGATTGTTGATATGCACGTGTCAAGTAAAGAGGAGCACTTACCCATGACCTACTACAGAGGGGAGCTGAGAGTAGATCATCACGTGTATGTTATACAGTTGAAGGGGCAAAGTTCTGGCCTCCTCCGTCATGTCATTCCGCGCCGCCTCTCGAACGTTTGCAAAAAATCTATGTGGATTAAGGCCGCGTACTTTGTGTGGCGGAAATACCATTCGTTTGTCAATTAATCACATCTCAACAAGAAAAATCAACACTACACCTACATGGCGGGACCGATCCTTCACGAATCTATTAGCAGACAGTGACAACCCACCCCCGGTTCAAGTCAGTTCTATTACCGACGAAGGTATCCAGTTAGAGGATGGGTTGTTAATTCCTTCAGCCTGTGTGTTCCTGGAGGGCCACGTTTTCTTGTGGGATGTTCCCGCAAAATTATGGGAAGGTTGGGGACCCGAGAGGTTCGAGCTGTTCGAAACGGCTATTCCACGACCAGGTGAGTACACTCCCCACAATTCTAAAAGCGCCTCATCATTAACCACCGTATTGTAGAAATGCTGATTCTCGGAACGGGACGAACATTGGTCCAACCACCACCCACTTTGCGCCCTTACCTCACCAAGCTCGGTATTCAACTTGACGTCATGGATACTGTACGCCAATTTCTTATATTTTCAATCCACCTGTCTGACGCGAACGTTCAGCGTAACGCTTGTTCCACATATAACCTCTTGTCAGAAGAGGGTCGGCGAGTAGCAGCTGCATTATTACCTTTGAAACCTCAGAGTTGGCAAAAAATACAGACGCGAAAAGCTTCCTCAAGTTGAAAATGATGCCAAAAATGTAACTGGTTATTACTCCTCTATTTAAATATCTGCTTTCCTTTTGCCTAAACTTGTACTGGAAGGTTCTGGTTCAACTACCGATCCCTCGTCTTCCTCGTCATCTAATGGTGGGAGGGTATATTTTGGTGGAAGAAGTTCGCCTGAATGGATGGATTCACAGTCAAGTTGCCGGATATTATTGTTTATGTTCATTGGGTGGATGTGAGAGAGAGAGAGAGGGAAAGAAAGAAAGAAAAATGTATATAGAATGTGAATGATCAACCCCGCCAACAGTGTTTAATACTTTGGGTAAAGCAATGAAATCTCAACTCACCAGTTTCTTTATCCCTAAATTGAATAAAAAGCGTCTCCCAACCAGTTATTCCAGTATACATCATCTTCGTTTCATTTGCGTTAATAAGCTTATATTCACCCGTCGGTTTATTTTTTTCCATGACTGCTCGACATAACTCAAAGTCTTCAAGACTTGTCACTTGAGGAACTATATCATCAGGAGTAGGTGGTAAACCTGTATCGTAGGCCAAGTGATCCTCTTGCATTTCATCGTCACCTATACCACCACCGCCACCACGTGTAAGTGGTACACCAACATCGGAAGTCAACGCTTCAAACACTTCTTGTTTGAGTTCTTCGAGTGTTTCTGTAGGTTCGACAATAATATTGATACTGAGTTTATGTGTTTTAATTTGAAGAAGGTATATTCTGGGTTCAACGCGTGGTGGCTGTATAAACCATAATGCATGTTGAGAATAAAGAGAGTATACTGACTGCAACCCTAAACGTGATCACTTACCATGTTCGTGGCACTTTAATATAGGTAATTATCAAGAGGTGTTGAACGCACATAATTAGAACACTATATTTGTATCAGAAGGTATTGCCAAACGAATAATCTCCGTTTGGTACATCCGATCAAGCCAATTTAAAACTCCGACCTCAGTGATTATATAAATCTCGCCAAATTTTCTTTTTTACCCTCAAGTGTCCGACTTCAACCCATGAAGCGTCTCTTTGAGAGTTCTCGCAAGGGACTCTCAATCTTTTATGGCGTTATTACTTTCAGGTTGACGGAGCGAGGTGTCCGCTTTCTTCACGGGAGGTGTTGACGCTCACGAGACTGAGCGATTTTCGCATTTTTGTCTTCGTTCGTTAAGACCTTTCGGCATCGTCTTCGGACTTGATGTAGATTGGTTGAGCGTTAGGTGAAGTGCGGGTTGCGTCGTTATATTCCTATACCTTCCGTACTAGTTACTATGTGGCATTGACGGTTGGGTGAGACCATAACGAATACATTTTCATATTGTGACTTAGATTTGTTAATCATCAATAAAAAACATATTTACATATTTGCTACCAATCTCTGAGATTGACAAAACAAGCATGACATCAGACTTTTTTTCCAGCAATCCTTCACAAGATGAGATGTTGCCAGAAAGAGTGCCATTAGTAAAGCCCTAGGTCAATATAAATACACAACCCCCAAAACCCTCTCCTTTCTAAGTTCTGTTTCTACTATACTCTTCCTCATCTTCATCATCGCTGCCCACATCAAACACAACCGCCTTCTCCTTCCCTTTCAAACTTCTCCTCGACGACGTATTATCTTCATCATCGACATGAGCATATCCATTTCTATTCCCATTCCCATTTAAATTGGATATAGATGAATTGAGTGGTATGCTTTCTTCATCATCACCTCCGTTTGGTCCATGATCTGTTGTCAATTGTACACGTCGACGTTTAATGCGGCACCAGACAAATGTCCCAATCAATATGAATACTAGTAAGAGAACGAGAGCTGCTGATCCGGCGTTATAATATGCTATACAAGGATAATTGATTTAATCAAATGATAATGGGGTATATAAAGTAGAAAATCTTACCTTCCCACATAGCTTTATCCTGTTCAGGTGATTTTGCGGGTGGTACTGCATTAGTCGGTTTCGCTTGTTGTTCTTCAATCAATATTGGTTTAGCTTGACTGCCTATACTGCTTGGTATACGAGCAGAGCCCTCAATGATGGCTGAGAAATTAACGTTCATGAATCGTAGCATCATGTCATGTGCGACATGGGGAACATCATAGGGTGCCATATGAGATGCATTAAAGATCTATTTCATTAAAGCGATTCTGTCAGAGATGTGGTCAGGTTTTCGAAAGGAAATGCATACTTTAACGTAAGTAAGATTTCGAGATTCAACCCATGTACCCGCAGGGGTTGCATTGACACTCCATGATTGAGTTTGTACAGTCTAAGGATCGCCGTAGTTAGTAATACATCCATTTCATCGGGAAATATATGCTCACTCCTAGGCCAGTATTACCGTTCCATGTTAAATCTTTAATCATAGCCTCCAATCCAACATAATTGCAAATCAAATCCTGATCACCAGCAAAGATCAATACTGGAACCTTTTCGATAACTCGGGGGAGAATAGTAAACGATGAATTCATTTTGGACTCCTGGAAAGCACGATGAACGTCTCCTCTGCACTCTACCCAATTTCCCGGTCGTGCGGAAGCATGAAGGGCATCAATAACACCAGATTGCTAACCAAATATCAGTGAACACTGGAGTCGTGAAGAGCGAGATGACATACACCAAGGAATTGTGTGATGGGGTGAATGTCGGGAGGCCAGTTCATGCCGCATGCAGGCATCTCATCGTTAAACCGGACATCATAAATATTGATACAGGTCTCTGTACCATTTACTCTGTAATTGTTTTAATGAATTGACATACATGATCGGAAATACAGGAACTCACTGTTTTTGCCTAATTTTTGCTACATCAAGAAGTAGGCTCTGACATTGATCAATTACCATCAGGTCTCCAGATTTCTCTATGGCCGCAGCGCAATGATCAGTAGCTTTTTTAGCTTCCTTCCACGGCTGTATATCTGTTAGTCAGAATGATTTGCATAGCGAGCGATCAGAAACCTATGGACACGTACTGCAGAATTCTCCTCTAGAATCCCAACCTTGACAGAATAGTCCAAGTAGGACATATAGTGCTTTTTCGGATCTATCCACCCATTTCCAATGGCGATGCCCTTGAGAGGGACGCCGATATTCGAGTTGAGGAGAGAATCAGCTGTGACATGGTTTCAATATGACTACAGTGTTGGGAGTAGGTGGTTAACAGACGCACCATAGTATGGTATCCATTGTCCTGCAAAACTTTCGCCAGCAAGGTACGTCTACAGAAATGATGAGAGTAGACCATTAAACCATTGTGCGCATGCGTACATCCATGCGTTTGTACTCGGGGAATACACTATAGAATTGGTCGAGGAAAGTTAGGAATTGTTTTTGACCCTAAAGAACGTCGGAATGAGCTTGTTGTGACGATGAATGAGGCAGTGATGTATAATTACTTCATCTATGAAATGAATGTATCGATCAGTACTGGTGTACGAGAAGCCTGTTCCTGCAGGCTGGTCGACTGTGTGCAATATGAGTGTGGGTACATTGGTTGGATTGTCATGATGAACGCACGGAAGACCATAGTGGTGTATTCCTCCCAACCACCTTCCTGTACACGGAATTCGCCTTTATCGTCCAAACGCCATGGACCAACCTCCATCATGAGACCGTCGAATGAGGAGCAGCCTGGGCCTCCCTATTAGAGAATTAGATTCAGGGTAATTTATGCTGATAATATCACTTGCATTGAACCAAAAAACGATTCGTTCTCGGTCTGCTGTTCGCCTGTTCTTTACGAGGACGAAGAAGAGATGGGGGGTGACTTCGTCTGTCGAGAGGCGTGATATGTTGTACTCGGATGAGAGATGGCCGGCATATATTGTGAGAGGGTGGTTTGGATCTTGGTGGATGCCCGGAATGGATGGGACGTAGAAGGACGCTGCGGACGGGGCTGGGTGGAGTGAGATGAAGAGAACACGTTTGTTGTATTGGACATACCTGTTTGAGGTGCGGCAAAGGCATGGAGCAGGAAGGCCAGCAGCAGAGGAATGGCGAGCAGCATGGGACTGGCGGAGGCCAGGTGGCAGGATGACAACCTATAAATAATCAATTAATTTATTCTTTCTACTTCCCATGCATTTCCTCTGCCTCCTCCTTCTGCCTCTGGCTGCCTCTGCACAATATTTCTCAGATGGATGGCAACCAGGCCAGCCAGTACACACTACCACACACCCAGCACCAGTATACACACCCGGTCCCGCGCAAATCACCCCGCCAGAGCCAAAGCGTATCTCCGACCTCTTCAATCTCAACAATATCCTCACTTCGTCTCCCGTCGCTTCACTCTTCCAACATCTCGGCATCAACATCACAGAACGCGTCGAGGCTACAAAGGTCAAGTTCTGGGACGAGCGCATACCCTTGATCACAGACAGTAATTACGAGGACCTCATCGTCAACGAACCTCTCACGGATCAAGAAAAGCGGGATCGCGTCTGGGTAGTCGTCATGTATGCTTTAGTCCTCTAGCACACAAGCCTTTTACTCAATACTATTACTAGTTCCGTCACGGCCTCAAAGCAAGACGGTATATCCAAGTATCTCGACCATGTTTTCGACTCGGCTTACAACGAGACGGTAAACGCGAATGATCTCCCCCATGTGCGCTGGGGACGCATCGACTACCTCAATGTCACCTATCTGACTACCAAGTGGAATGTCTGGCAGTTCGTCTTTTTTGTTTTCCTCAACAATAAAAACTGCCCCTGACTGTATGTCATCACAGAGCACCGTACCTTATGATTATCACAAACCGTGGCCAAACTTTACGCTTCTACAAACCCTACCAGCTAAGGCTCAGGGAAAATGCCCTCCGCGAATTTCTGCTTAACGGACACTGGGAGAACACACCTACCTGGGAGTCGCGCTATGCACCTGGGGGCGATCGGTATGTTATTCTCGGATTATAATGCCATACTCTAACAAGTCAATTTAGCGAGTGGATCATGCATCACTTCGCAACGTACCTCACCCGAATTTATGATGCAGTCATTCTTGTGCCCCGTTGGTTATTTTTCATGCTCACAGGCGGTCTTGCCTCCATTATTATCAGCTTCCTCCATCGCCCTTCAAAAGCCCAAGCGACACGTCAAGCCCTTGTGAAGCCTGAGTCTGCAACTGAACCCGCACCCAAACCAGAGGTACCAGTCAAATCCGAGGTACCACAACCTTCCGCAGGGGCAAAAGCTATATCCAAGCCTGAGATACCAATCAAAGTTGAGGAGTCAGAATCTTCTGCGAAGGCAACTACAACCCCTAAACGCACAAGGAAAACAAGGAGCAAGAAGAATTAACATGATTTTCTTCGTTCGGCGTCTTGGTTTATCATGTGTGTGCTCTCATATATCTTATGCATTATGTTTGATACCACTTTGTATACATACCCTCAGTTGTGTATGCTTATTTTAGCCAATGTAGCACTACAGTTACACAACCCATCATATCAGACGCAAGCACTACGCCGGACAATGTTTCCCTCTGAGACAACAGCCTTCATCCCCAAACGCAAGCTCAACACAATACGTATTCGATGGGCAGCAATGGTTCACTAATCTCCCCATAATATTGAGACATTTTAACCCCCTAGAGTTAAATGGAATACTCACTTTTACACTTGGTACTATTATCTGGGCAACAATTGCATGTATTTGTATTTCCATTCCACCAACATCCTGTACCAGAACCATTAACCAAACCGATCTAAATCTGTAAAACTCAAACTCAAACTCACCTGGACTACATCCCCACCTCTTCCCCATAATACTAGTTTTCTTCGGGTCCAAACCATTAGCTGATTCCGATTCTACATCCCCTCGGCGAGAATACATATCCCTTTGCTTAAAGGTTGTACTAACTTCTTCAGGTTGTATGTATGAACGGAATCCCTTTATACCAGTATCTCCTTTTTCTCCACTATCAACATTTCGGTCTCGGTCACCATGTGTAACAACTCTACCAGTGCCGTGTACCAATAAAAAAGATGCAGCAAATGCGAATGCGGTTGTAGGTGTCCAGAACTTCATCGTTTGTTTGCTAGTAATATGATGTAGATATAGATTTTTGTTGGGGGTATGAATATTAAACGTCAAGATTCATATGTAGGTGATATCTGCAATTTGGAAATGTATAAGATCGGGTATTTATAATTCCGTGTTTCTCTTTTGTGTCCTAAGGAGCCAATGCGAGGAGAAGGTTGGAAGTGGATGATTTTTTCCCAGGCTCGATCTTTACTTCTAACCTCCTTTCTCCTCACCCCCATAATTTGTTTCGGAGTAGTTTATTCTCCTTGTTCATAACTTTTTTTTTCCGAGTATAGGATATATTGATTTGTCGTGTTGTAGTTACTTGTCTCTCAATCAATTAACATAAGGAGAGGGGCAAATGTATTTATAGAATGCCCCTTTAACTTATTCAAATTCCTATATCTAGTCACTAGTGTTATTTTTAGGTTTTCTGTCCAAGTTACACATACGTAGAAGGCAACAACCTAATAGATCAATACAAAAAAACTCAGGTACATTACATACAATAATTATTCGAAACAAACGTCCACTGGCAGATGTACGCTAGTTATTATAACCATGCTACGAGAACGGCCATGATCATGGAGAATACCATATAGTGTGAACCAACCGCAGATACAATAGCCGGTTCGACACCATTACTACTATCAGTATTATTGCTATCAGTAGCATTGTTCAGGACACTAAATAGTCGACAGAAATAGGTCAGTAAAAAACATCTTCTAAGCCAGCGAGAGGATAGTAGTAGGAGTAGTAAATTACTTACAGAATTTCATTTAATTGGAATGACCAATCTCCATTCTGTCTCTTGTTCAAACTATTCCCAGAAGGTCCCACAACGATAATAGAAATATTAAACCCTGACGGATTTGATGCTACCCCATTTATCAAAGGTATCTCCACATAAGCACAAACTTGAGTAGATTGTCTTGTAACGACTTGTGAAGACCCATCAACTAAAATCCTGAACATGACGTTCGTAGTTGTATCGATGCTTAACCAGATACTAGTAGAAACTGGAAAAGGCGATGTAGGAATAAGTGGAAAGTATGAATTAATTATTAAGGCTAATCATACCTGAGGAAATCATTACCCAGAATGATTGATTGGGAGAGGTACAGCGTCTAGAAGCCGTGGAGCAGGGGTTGGTAGAATTGAATTGTAATGATTCCCAACCAGAAGACCAAGTTATCGCTGTGCTACTTGCACCAATTGAGACAATTTGTTGTCCAACAGAAGCGGTAGGTCGAGGTGTAAATGCAACGGTAGGTGCAGTAGTACTAGTGGCTGCGTTGAATTGAATGTAGTTGTGAGTTTGAGTAAATGGAAAATTTTACAAAAAAAAAAACTTACAGGTAGTAGCAACTGAGAAAGTGGTAGTTAGCGTGCTTGAACTCGTACTGGTCGTGCGAGAGGTAGTAGTACGAGAACTAGTCGAAGTTGTTGTACTAGTACGATGTGTGCTTGTAGATGAACTTGTAGCTTGACTTCCTGGGCCACCTCCCTCAAGACACCTTGGGTTACCCGCACTATCGCGAACACATTCTTCATTTGGGGCTATATATACAGAAATAAAATGTCAAATTATAAGGCTTCGCCACATATGTTTTTTTTTTTCAAAAAACTCATTCACATACCACAACAACCATTAGTGCCTGGACAGAAATGAAAACCTGGATCGGCGCATTCATTACTGGAACTTGAGCATATTTCACCATCCGGACAGCAACCACCTGGGACACAATATGTTCCTGGTCTGCAACAATTGCCTGTAAAATGTGTAAAGTGGTGTACTTGAACAGTTTTGGTACTTGAACTTACTACCAGGACAACAATCATAACCTCTTGGGCAGCATTCATCACGGCCTCTACATGCAACGTCGGTGATCTGACAACAATCTTAAACGATCAGTTGAATATATGGGAGATGGGTAACAAAGTATCAATATATCCTACTTGATCCATGACAAACGAAACCCGCACGACAACATCCTAGAAATTAATGTTATGCTATTTCTAAGATAGAAGTGGATTCAAGGCGAAGGACATACTATCAGGACAGCAATCACCTCCGACAGGGCAACAAAAGATTCCGTTGGAGCATACACCATACCCAGCTCTGTTGCAGGTGAACTGTCTGGTAAGGAGTTCTTCAATTCTTGTGGAAGCACTCCGCCTTTGTAGTGATGGTTCTTGTGGGGTACCCGAGGACAGTGCAGGTTTGAGTGCAGGTATGGTCCTACCCTCACGAGGTAATAATATCCCTCGAGAAGTATCTCTGGAGAGGACGCCAGATACGAATACCAAGAGTAAGATGATAGAATAGTATAACATTGCTTGGAATCTTGAGGCTGATTCCAATACAGCGGTTTCGTCTTGGATTAAATACCAAATTGCAAGTTGGATTACACGATCTTGGAATATAGATATGAGTCACCTAAATTAAACCACTTGTAGATGAATATCCATGATGTGCGCGAGAAGACATTTGCGCCACCAAATAGGAGCTCTAATGAGCAAAATCCAAGTCGTCAGGGAACCATCACATAAGAGTTTGTTTGTTTCTCTTACGCTTTGCACTATATTTTGCAGGATATCATGATATGTGTGATCTGTAGTTAGACAGATGAAGACATGAGAACCCTGATATTATAATAGGTAAGAGAGAAGTTGGGAACACTCACATGGTTCAACGTTTAACGTTCGGCGCCCCGAGTCCGTTAAAATTACAACTTATAGATGGCAACTGAAGACGTTGCGATGCTCATAACATCAAGAAAGTGGTTCAGGAAGCACATATCGCCTGTACATAAATTTAGTTTAATATCACTTTCAGTATGTGGTTACCCATACATAATTAATGAAATTCCCACTGTCATAGAAATACCTTTAATAAATTGGACACGACTCAAACATACCAGTGTACTGAACCCAGTCCGAACCCTACAATCCTTTTATGTAATTCATCAGTCCCCAGAGTTCTCCAGTTCCGGGTGATATGGTGATATACATCCAAATAACATGATCATAGTTCTTAAGCTTTCCAAGGGTGATCGTTTTGAGTGTTAATAGCTTAAATGCTCTCAGTTGACTGTGATCTATAATCCAATTGTTATTCACTCGTATCAAAATGGGGCTCATATATCTGCTGTTCTTGGATGCGATGCCTTCGGTGTTTTATATAATAATATCTCGTTGTCTGTTCAGTGTTGGATGGCTAGAAATAAAAAAAAATGACAGTATCCCGATCAATTCTTCCTTGAAGTTTGAAGGTCATGGGTGCAAATTATGACCTATTCCTTCATGCAGTCAGAAGCGTCAAGTACCCTGTTGACTTGAACAATCTTATGTCCTTGAATGGGTAGAGGACATATTCAATATTCAATGACAAGTTTTCATTCTTGTGTTTCTGTCCCTGACTGGGAAATTCTATTCAATACGTCAAATGGTTGTATTTTCTGGTGGTATTATAATAATGCTGGATCATACAGAATACAACAGAGTAAAGATAGAAGACCTTCATGGGAAAATGGGCCATATCGTACCTATGTACATGATCATAAAACAGGGGAAGAGTAACGCAATGTGAACATGAAGGTGAATGATGTGTGTTGTTACAATGAAATGTTGAATTAGGACGGAAATGATAGTAAGTTTTTTTTTCGCAAATCTAGATTTTTGATCAACTAACACCATGGATTCTTGTATGCAAACTTACCGTATGCTTTATAGATTAAAAAAAAACCAATTAATGCGCGTCATCAAAATGCAGTTTGTAGTGCAACAAACTCCCTGGCATTGGAGTCAATCCCTTGAAGATTCTCCTCCCTCGTAATAAATCGACCCTCCTCATGCCACACTGCTCGTTGTACAATGGTAGCCCCGGACTATCCTTACATCGCTGCTTAAAGGCTGGTTGGCAACGCAGCAAGTACTCATCTCCGATCATTCGCTTTTCACTGTTGGTCAGCAAGACGCTGTATGCATCATATATTGCTTGAAAAACGTCAATACTCCGAAGTCCACGAGACCTCCGTACATGTATTGGCCAACTTGCAAGGCGGTCAGACGCAATTATCATCTCAGTTATCTTTACACCCAATGATGCTGAAACCGGAACCTCGCTTTCCTCCTTTGTCAACGGTGATGAATGACCTCCTCTATGTGCTCGAACTGCCCATTTATCTTGTTTGGGATCAAAACCGACATCGAAATATACAGGTGGCATATCCAAGTGTCTTCGGAGAGCAAAGTCAACTAAAGGCCAACCCAAGATAGCTTCGTTCGGTGGTTCTTTATTGCCATGAGTAAGTGCCTTCTTTTTAACCCACTGTTTACTCACGTTCTTTGATATAAACTGGGACATACTTGGATGGTTGAATTGGATACTCTGGCTTGGTTTCGATCATACTATGGTGTCTAGAACGAGGCTGCTGTTTGGCCACTATCGACGGGTTTTAGCTAGAGCCTAGAAGAGGAAGAGCACTACGGCGTACCATGATTGAAGTTGTAAGTTAGTTCGTCGTGTGTTTGTGAATGGCGACGCTCGACAGGAATGGCGGCTAAGACAATCATTAACGGGGATATGATCACGGAGATACGAAGGGGTCAAGTATATACCAGCACGCTCATAAACTGGTTCGTGGTGTGCTCGCGAATGGCGATGTTCGACGGGGATGGTGGCTAAGGCCAAGTTAATAGTAGTACAATCACAAACGTCTAAAAACGTACGAAAATCATGCTTGTTTACGGTGGATATCATTTGAATGGCCCCTCCTTTCATCGCAGACTTCAATGGCCCTTTAATTCAGGTCAGCCCTGCATGTGTTCATATCCCCACTATTTGTAACATACGAGTTTGACAAACCACCGGGTGTTCACCTTTACCTCTTCCCCCTTGTATTAGGAGTGGCGGAATATATGCATCTACGTATTTCGGAATCGTCTTCGGAATCACCGAATTTGCCGTGGTAATACTGGCAGGTTGTGCAGTGATATGTGGCGGGGAAGCTTTATGAGGCTTCAGGTTCAACATGACAACATCTGATAAGCAAGTTAGCTAGCTATCGCCTGATAACGCTGGAGCACACCTACCACCGTCATTATGGGACGTTGATACCGTCCTCAAGGGTGAAATATATGTCTCTTTGCTTCGGCGACTTGAGATCACTGGAACGGGTGTCGACAATCTACGGTCAGACATCAGTCTTCCAAAGAACGACACTTTCGACTGTTTTTCCGATGGTTTGCTAGGTGTCGGCGATCCTGCACAACTGTCGGTGTCGGGAAGGGATGCGAGGGACATCTTGGGTGTCGTGGGCTCACCCGAAGTTTGTCTGGCCTTTAGAGACTTGAACATGTTGGTTTTTTGTTATAACGAATCGCGTAGATCCAGCGATGGATTGAATCAAGTGGGTGGGTGTAAGCCGTAGATGATAGTTAGTTGCGAAGCTATATAATATATAGGCACGAGGAAGGTGGTTGGTTGGTTGGCTAGCTAGCTAGCTACCATATGCGAGATATATGTTAGTGTGGAGAGATATGGGTGATAGCTTGTTTTTGACTGACCGATTTATGTCCTGACTGGATTCTTCAAAATCCGAGTCGTTGTGAAGACCCTTGTGTGTCACCACAGCCCAACCACTTTGCACCTATGTATGTGCTAATGGAGGGAGAATAGAGAGCTTGGAGAACACGAGGCAAATATCATCTATACCTGCCAAACTAAGTATGCTTCTCAACTACTTATTTCGGTAGGGATTCGGAGCTCTTACTGTCAAGGTAGTAGTGACTCGGGAGTATAACTGTGTATAGTGTAGATGACTGCAGCGCGATTCTGAGAGACCTTTGTTTGGAAAGTCGCAGCTTGAGAGAAGTAGAGATATAAGTAAACCAAAGTTGCGAATAGACACATGATCCGGGGTCCCGGTCAATTGGGCACTGTAATGCCGAGTGCCAGGACCCTGGAATATCCTCTATAAGCCCAGACCCAAAATTTTCGAAATCTGGCCCTTTTGTTCATCAAAAATCATCAAATTTGGCCCATTTTTGTCCATTTTTGCCTCCGGCCTACCCCAAAGTCATAATTTTTGTTCATATTTTGGCGGATCCTGCCTCCAAAAATGGGGGGAAAATGCTGAAAATTTTGTTTTCCAGTCTTGTTGTACACAATATCCTCAAATTTCCCATGTTTTTTGGATCCGGCTTGCTGTCCTGGAGCCAACTTCTTGTTCATTTGCACCAAGTTTTTGTCTCCGGCCTGACGGCCGATTTCGACATTTCTGTTCATTTCAGGATCTAGCTCATGGGGCATATTCCAGGGTCCTCGAGTGCCCCTAACCAACCTGTTCACTAAAAATACCTGCCCTAACACTCCGAAATGTTCGAATATATTGAACCCCTGCGAACTGCTGCGGACTCAAAAATAGCATACACAGGTCGCACAGTTCGAGTATGTTGGAACTGTATGTCTCCACTCATGCAGGTTGTAGACGAAAAAAAGAGTGTCAATGCATCTCAAGAACAAACCACCATTAAACTCACAACGAAATTGAAGCATCCTCGCCGTTCTCTATGGTTTCGTCTACTCCCAACCTTCGTCTCAGTAATCATTATATACCATATCCATGTTTGGGGTCGTCATCGGCACTTGGACTTTTCAAATCATGTAAGAACTTGTTTACTTTTTCGATGCTGAAGAATTAAATGGACCCAATAAACAGGAAGGGTTTTGGCTTGGTTGCCTATCTAATGACATGAAAGACGGTAAATGCCCCGGGGACCATGGATCCCCCGATATGTCAGATCCGAATGTCAATTGGTTTGGGTCAACTATCCTGTCAAGTGAAGGGACCAGGAGACACCCGAACAAAAGGGATGCCAACTGAGCCATCATCTGGGAACTTGTCACGATAGCCTCGTCAATGAAAGGCGCGGGGAGGGGAGTCACGATGAACAGGAGAATAAATGGCGTAGACGCATTTTCCGCGCATTCCGACGAATACAATCTATCAATGAAAAGAATCACGTTCGTTTGGGTCGAGCTTGATTTCCAAGGTTTGGGTGCAGCACCTGGGAGATAATTGGAGTATGGGGCGACAACCTTGCCTGGTCTTACCGAAACCATTGTTTTTGACCATGATAAGGATACAACGGAGAAAGAACAAGGAAGGTTAGAAATTTTGATTAGGGACATGACCAAGAGACTTGAAGCATGAGGTTAATTATGTAGTAGTACTAAGTTGGTAGTAAGTAAAATGTTGGGAGAGGGTACTTATTGGTATTTATTTTTACTAACGATCAAGCGGAAAAATCCACCCAACTATCTTGTATATCTGAGCTATATAAAAATCCAACGGAGACTGATCCATAAATCAAATGCCGGACTCTGTTATGCACAGTCTGATTTCTGTATATGTAGTTTTTGTTGTACGGAGGAAATACGAAATAGAAATATCAGTCAGCTTCGAAGCTATTGTACATGTAGTACATGCACCGGGAAGTCGATAGTTCAATAATGTACAAATAAAGACAATGGTCCACATTTCCAACACATTTGGACACCAAACAATTCAAACCCTCAGATTCCTAACGATATTGTCAAGTACACCAACCAACCTCTCCCTCTCCTTCTCCGCATTCTCTTTACTACTATCAAACACGATGGCCTCTGTAAGTCCCGGGAATGTAGTTGCTCCATAACCCAACCATTTCCCAGGTGCAACACCCAAATGGCGGAACCATTCTCGGTCTTTGATACCTTCCTTTGAAATAAACCCATGTTCAAAGGTGCGTAGTTTCTTGTTCACATTTTGGACACGGTGTATTGCGTGAATAATACGTTTGCGCCATTTCTTATGTTGGTGTTTGTGTTTATGGTGATCCTTTCCATAGATGTCGTAGCCATCAACAAATTCATCGTCCATCTCCATCTCACCTTGTTCGTATTCATACCATTGAGCGAGGGCTTCTTCAACCGACGCAGAAATATCTTCATCTCGAATACACCTATTCTTTCCATGTTTATGTTTATGATGATGTTTATGATGTCTCCACCAGCTTCTCAAAACATCGACGAGTTCATGCCAAGCATCGTGCTTCTCTTTATCAAACCTTAAACTTGCTTTGTGAACTCTGGATACTGCACAATGGAGAGAAGAGAGGTCAATGCCCAGTTCCTTGGTCTCAGGGAGGTTCTTCACGCTATTTTTAGGAAGATTAATCTCAGAAGGTTTCGTAAATGCTAAATGATGTGCTTACGTATCAAAGTACGACTCGAGTTGCAGCGAGTAATGAGTCGTATTGAACGGAAGTATAGGCACGCTAGAAATACGCAGGAGTTCGAGGCCTAAATGCTTGGCAACGGCAATCTGAGGTTGAAGATCATCAGATAAAACTGTAAAAAAAAATTGTTATAATTAGATAGACTTGCATGTCTATTGAAACCTGGATCTCCAAACCTCTCCATCCATGGGTTTGAATCGAATACAGAGTGATAGTGGTACACGGGGTCGTGCACAGCTTCGCTGAACCCTTCATTAGAGCATGGAACCTTAGAAATGAATCAATATACGCTTCTAAAATAGGGATTAAACGACGTCATACTCACCCCATTGCGTTGAAGGAATACAGTATAATCACTACCCGAACCTAAGGGACTGACTCCGAGATCACCTGTGTCTGTACTAGCCTTTCTTAATAACCCTTTTTGGGATAGTCTGTGTCCTTCATTCGTTTTCCCGGTGCTGAAAAGTACACCACTATCTTCTCTAGCATCCCATAAGGTTCTATTATCGTCTGTCGGGTGAGGTATCTCCATAGCAGTCTCACGAATGAAGTGAGCAAGGAGAGGAGAACCAGATGTCCCAAACTGCGAACCAGAAACGGCGACATCTATTTATATCAACTGTATCAGTGAATCATATTTTTGACGAGAGTTTTCCACGAACCTAAGTTGAGGTATGCCACAACGTGACGATCAATCCATTTCTCAAAGTCTTCTCCCCATTCAACGCTACCAATTAATCCATACTAAGAAATAATGGTAATGTTAATAAGCAAGACAGGTTATGAGAATAATTGGATGGCACCTCTTCTGCATCCCAACTAGCGATCACGATTGTTCGAAGTGGTTTCCATCCCTTCTTGAGTAAGTGACCAAATCCACGAATAATCTCGCTGACGGAGACTGTACCACTACTTGGGTCGGCCGAACCAAGAACCCAAGCTATAATTAACATATTCAGTACAGTTCTATATCTTGGTGGTTCAGCCGCCTGTCCTTACCATCTCTGTGGTTTCCTGCTACAACAACTTCGTTCTTTATATATCCAGGAATAACACCAATGACATTCCAAATAGGGGTTACCTTTGAATCTACATTGTTGAAGAGCCTGACAGGCTTCCCTTCTAACGGATTTCCAGGAGTCAAAACTTGAAGAAGTGTTTGAGCATTTTCCCAAGAGAGTGGCAGGCTGGGAATAGATGGAGTATTTGTAGCTTCTTGTCTCGTACTATTTTCGTATGCGGGGAAGCCTGGAGTTGTCGGGTCTCCTGGGTAAATACTGAGGAATTGGACACTTCCCCTTTGGACTGAGGTGGGATTTCGAGCTGGTCCATCAGGGTACCTAGATATATGTTTAATATGATGTAGTATTACTGAAGAAATGTAAATGATACTGACGCAGCATAACCGTTCTCAACTGTGACCGTTCCGTCATCTCGTGGGTCAGAGTATATAACTACCCCAACTGCACCGTGTTCTTGTCCTCCCTTGATTTTAAGACCGCGGAATATCACGCCGTAGCGACAGAATACAATAGATCCTTCCAATGGTGCGTCTAACATATTATATTAGGGAGAATTTTCTCATGATTTGAATGAATGTGACAATCACCCGCAGCAGCAAGCCTATCATAATCCTACATTGCCGTTAATTGCGCAAGTCTATACCCAGATGAAAAACCCCTCACTCACCTCTTTAGTGCAGTAATTTCCATCAATAAGATGACCAGTAACGTCTCCACTAACGCTTAAACCATGGAAAGTCGGAACTGCATTGGCAAATCTGGCAGCATCTCTATCCTTTTCATCACCTTCGGGTTGGTGTTCTACCAGATCAGCACTCCATAGAATGTTTCCAGATTCATCCAATATTTCCAGCGCCCTTTCCAAAGGAGTATTCATGACGGGGTAATATTTATCAATCCAGGCAGAAGGTTCATTCCTTTCGACAATTCCTAAAGTAGCTTTCTGGGAGTCATGGGAGCCAGCCTCGAAGATTGGTTTACGTTTGGGTGCAGCGATACCAAACGACCCTTGTAACATGGATAAGAAACCTTCGGCTGTCTTCAAATCTGTATTAGAACCGGCTAAGTGGGGTTGTCCAGCAATTCTACGCGAAGTTTGGATAGCATTTCGCCCATCTGGAATTGACCTATGGAATACGAACAAGATTGAGCCTTTTCATCTCGATGAAGACATTGATATTTGGAATGACGTACAAAAACGCTTTCTCCGCAGCTCTACCAAGGATACGGTGGTGGTGTTCATGGTGAACTCCCAAGCTTTCCAATAATTCCAAGGAGTATGGCCAATTCCAATACCAGAAGTACAGATGGTAGAGAATTACGACTGTCAAGAATATGCGAATCAATTGTTGCCACATGGAGAGCCGAAGTGGACGTGGGTGAACTTGAGCTTCATTTTTCACTTGTTTTTCAAAAACATCCACAGTCGCCTTTTCCTCCTTGAGGTTGTTCATTGTCGAAGGGATTGTCGTGAAGGAGACGCCCTGGGGCGGTTATATATGTGTGTAGCATTTATTCTTAGAATTAGAATTAGATCCCTTGCCTTACAGAGGCTGAGGAAGAGAAGGATGGTTCGCATGACATAACTTATTGCAACATGAAATTGTTCTTTCCCACACCCCGGTAAGATCATCAAATATGTGATTTGGGGTCAGTTCTATTGTCATTTTCCGCAGTGACCTCGCGAAACACAACAAAAGAAAATGATGCACACACAAATGTGCGCTAACTACACAAAGTTCAGATGATGCATATGGGAACCCTTGGACTCAGCTAAGAATATCTCATATAAATTTATAATATTGACATTGTTGAGATGGGCATCAATTTGCCTCATATGTTTCTTCTTGAAAAACAAAGACAGTATACACTATACATAAAAGTCCGTATATTTAACGTTAACCAGTCCATTCAAGCACCTATACCACCAAACACAATCAACTTGGTGTTCATATATTCCTCAATTCCGTGACCACCCTCCCTACCAAGTCCACTTTCTTTGACACCACCAAACGGAATAACAGCTTGTGAAATAACACCTGTGTTGGTACCAATCATACCAACCTCCAACCTCTCCGCGACTCGCCAAATTCTTCCAATATCCCTAGAGAAGAAATAACCAGCAAGTCCAACGTCAGTGTTATTAGCTAATTTGATAACCTCATCTTCTGTTTCAAATTTTGTCAATGCAGCAATGGGACCGAATGTTTCTTCAGTATGAATAAGTGTATCAGATGATACGTCGGAGAGAACGGTAGGATGGAAGAAAGATGTATTGGGAATGCGTTTGCCGCCTACTAGAATTTGAGCACCCTTGGAGACCGCATCCTCTAAGTGCCTGACAACTTTTTCGATGGCACGATTGTGTATCAGAGGGCCGTGAGTTCTAACAAAAAAAAACAAGAAAATGTTGAAATGCATATGTTTTAGCATTTAACGAAAACTTACACTCCCTCCTCAAGGCCATTGCCAATCTTGAATTTGGAAACGCGATCAGCGAGACGAGATGCAAATTCGGCGTAGATAGAGGATTGGACGTAGATCCTATTCGCACATACACAAGTTTGACCACTGCCACGGAACTTGCAAATTAAAGCGGCTGAAACATGTTAGTAACACGGAAAGACCAGACCAGAAGCTGAGTGACGTGAACAGGCTTACCCTCAACGGCTTCATCAATGTTTGCATCGTCGAAGACAATGAAAGGTGCGTTTCCACCAGCCTCAAGAGAAACCCTAAGGGCGTTCCGTGAGTAGTTGTATCCATTGAATAATGATGTGTACTGACTTTTTTAAAGTGGCTGAGGCAAGTCCATATAGAAGTTTTGCCACAGGGGTTGATCCTGTAAAGGTTACTTTTTTGACACTCTTGTTCTGACACATTTCTTTGCCAACATCAATGACATGGTCCAGAGTCGGAACAACGTTGATAACACCATCAGGAATACCAGCCCTACGGCCAAGCTATCGCTCACTTCAGTAGACACCAAGATTTATAGGACAAAACGCACTTCGGCAAGCGCGAGAGCAGAAAAGGGCGTCTCAGGAGGTGGCTTAATGACTGCTGTGCAACCAGCAGCAAGGGCAGCACCCAATTTACGGGTAATCATCGCAGATGGGAAGTTCCATGGAGTAAAAATTGACCTATGGCAAAGATGAGTTGTGGCGGCTGCCTATTTGTAGCGGATTGCCCATACACAACACCAATAGCTTGCTTGATAACGATATTCCTGGAACCTGGAATAGGGGATGGTATTTGCTCTGTATATTGCGGAGTGTTAAATACCCGAGAACAAGGGTTAGCTGTAAAAACATACCTCCATATGTTCGAACGGCCTCCTCAGCTATACTTAACGTGAGATCCTAGTTGCCTTAAACTCGCTTCAAAGGAGACCCACCGAACCACTGTTAAAATAGCATTAGTTCACCCATGAACTAGAATGGATAAAAGTAACCCACCTCCAAGAAAGAAGCACTGTATGCGTTCTCAGCCTATTACCATACCACGTACGTTGAGTAAATATGCTCGGAAGATAAGCCAGGGGGTAACTGACCTTTGCTTCGGCTAATGTTTTACCATTCTCCAGCGTCTGAAATTCATGTTAGCGCATTGTATGACGTCAGAGTGGACAAGTATGGACACACAATGAGACGGCCTAGATCTTCATGGTGTTCTTGCATGAGATGAAAGAAACGTAGCAAAATATCATGTCGTTGCTAGAATACGTTGTATGAGTGTGTAGGTCTGGGTGATGATACGTGAACAGACAAACCTTGGCGGTGGTGCGACTCCAGGTGGCGAATGCCTCAGTAGCAGCCTCGATAGCCTCCTGCGTCTCGCTTAATCCCATGTCCGGGACTGACCCAAGCTCCTCGTTCGTCGCAGGATCTGCGGGTTATGTATGAGCCAATACAAGCTGGCTACGAGATTAGCCTACACACTAGTGACGACGATCTTCTGCCCGTTTTTTGCGTCAACCCATTTACCTCCAATGTAGCCTTGGAACTTGATTAATGAGGGGTCTGAGAGACCGAACTATAGACGAATAAGAATACAAGCCAGAACAGGAACGGTGCTGTGCATACCGCTGGTGCTTGTGAGCTGGCCATTCTGAGAGAGAAGTGGGGGCGAAGAAAGGATCGATGGAGAGAAGTGGCTGAAAGCCTTTGAAAGGAAGACAGTCGCATGTGCGGTAGTTACATGACCCAAGCCCTATTTTGAGAAGTAATCACAGAGCCGGTTCAACTTTACCACGGATGCAGTATTGTATTACATACGCTACTCTTAGTGTTTTCTCCGTCCACTATGTACCTTTTTATCTCCTTCCTCTAAAAACCCTCCTAGTTCCAGCGCATTACGTGCAGCTTGGTTAATGTGTTTAAAGCGGTCTGGACCTAAGTGTATTCCACCAAAAAAGCGTGTAACCACAACGAGAACGTTATCGACCTCCTGCCCGGAATTCAACAGCGGAATACCCAATAACCGGAGAAACCCACCAGTATTTGCAGCAAATGGGCCAAACGACCACCGGCAGCCGTTTCACCATCATCATCGTTATCTGTAATATATATCAGCTCCCGAACTAGCAAATGTCCGGCAGCAGAAGCTTGCCTTGATGGAGGACATTTCCCACTGGACACCGCCATGCGTTTATGATTGGATGAGCTGCTCGAGCTATCCGCCTATCACACATAAGATGGGAGAGAATCTGTGGCACCTGAGTCGCTGAAAATCAGAATTGAACCATTGCTTTGCCGCATGACCATATACCTGTGATGGGTGTGATATTCGGCATGCTCTTCCAACAAATGAACTTTTGCGGTCCATGATCGCTTCGGCGACATAGAGGTTTACCCCCGGGGGCAAGTCAGGCCCAGGTGCCGGTCCCTGGTCGATTTCTGTAATGTCCCTTGGCAAAGTTGAAGTTTTAGGGTTTGTGTTTTCGCCAACCCCTTTGGCCTTTTCATCGTCTCTGACCATCTCGTTTACCTTTTCTTGGTTTAGCTGTTCTTCGTACCATGTATTACACAGTTCTAAAGCGTTCTGTACTCCGTCAAATACACAGACTGTTTCCAGAGCGAATTCAACACCATTGATAGAAATATATGTGCGGAGGATCGATCCAAATAGGCTGGCATCGGCGCTGAAAGCACCTATGTACCGCGACAGAAGCTGTAATTGAGGGGGTGAAGAGACGGGATAGGTTGGGGGCAGAGAGACTAGGATCTTGATAGTTATTGTTTCAAACGAAGGTAGACTGCACTCGGTCATTTAATATGTATACAACGAATGCATTCGGTCACAAACGTACCTAAGGGTCAGTGTGTAGCGTACTGTCTTGGGATCTGAGTTTCCATTGGAGTGCCATATTCTAATAGCATCTTCGCCATAGATAGACTGGAGGACTGATTCGATTTGAGCGCTTGAGCTCGAGCATCCGGAAGCGTTGGGACCTCACCCTCTATCTCGGAAGCAACCGCTTCACGATCCGGGCGTTGGTATAGTTCAGCTATAAATCGCTGTAGTTCTTGTGCATAGTCCTTGTCCGAGTCAGTGTCGCTAGAAGCTGAGGGAAACATAAGGCAACACAATCACTTACTTAGTCACCACCACACCCCATGCCTCCCACAATCCGCGTCGTCGTCAGACTTCCTTGGAACAGACCAGAGAATGCAGAGCCTGACCCTCCGCGCGTGTGTATCTTCTAGTATTGGTACTTATCGCAGCTAACAGTATTCGCAGATAGAATGGACTCCAGAGAAAGCTGATATACTCTGGAAAGTCATAGAGAAGTCACGCTCTAGTGATAGCGGCGGCGCAGACTGTACGGATCCATCTACTTCACATTATTACTGCTGGTTTTAATATTATATTAGGGAAAGGACTCGCAGCACACCTGCAAGTACCACTGCCATACCTACTCTACCGTGTCAACGCTCGGTTCCAGGAAGACATTCGTGGACTAAAGGATATCCAAGGCGCACTCTCACCCAACCCAGCTAACACCAGCAATAGCAAGCCCGAGGCGCAGCAGACCGATCGTCCCTCCCTCGCGGTTCGAACTAGCATAAATAATGCTCGCCTCTCGACGTCCAAATTGACCACACCCCGGAACGTCCGTGCAAGACTCAATTCACTTGGGAACAATTCTCCGAGACCTAAGAAAACTATTTCATCCTCGACATTGACTGCAACTGCGAAGAGGACACATATCCACATGCGCCCAACCTCCCCTTTCTCGTCTGAAGGATCCGAAACAGACGAGGAGGAAGCGTTCAAAGAGGAAGAAGCTGCACGTACAGCAGAAGAGGAACATGCCCTCGATCGCAAACTTGAAGAACTACAAAGGATGATTACTAACGATACTCTTGGTCTGGTCAAAGGCGCTTCCAAACACCGATCGAGAAAGAGCGTTGACAGAGGACGAAACCTTGACAATATTTCCTCCCCCGCAAGTATGTCAGGAAGTTATAGGAACGACTCCTTGTCTAGTAGAAGTGATAATCAGAGCTTGTCGAGTGTCAGTTCGCCACAGGGGTCAATACCAGAGATACCGTCACCTTCTACCGATTCTCAATCCCATTCGCCAATGAGAGGTTATTTATCACCGAATAAGAGCACCAGTTCAGTAGCGCTTTCTCCAAGAAGTGCACTAGGACAGGGATCGAGAAGGAACACTCAATTGGTAAGTGAACCGGGGAGCAGCCATGAGTCGGAAGCATCCAGCTTCAGTGATTTAAGTGGTATGTGATTGTCTTGACTTTTCATTGGATTCAACAAACTTACTTATTCTCCCTTTCACTCTCTAGATGCCAGTTTGTCAGCATCTGCGCTTGAAAGTGGTTTCATGTCAAGTGTGCGCAGCACTACTACTACGAGGATGTCTAATCATTTCACTTCGCGAAGTCGTACACAAAGACCATTGTAGTGGATGTTGAGGTTCTATAGAGAGAGAGATTGTACAGTATTTGATATATGATACCCATGCTAATTTACCCGTTTATTATACTATTTCTTTTTAGGAAGAAGTTTTCCAATGAGCGTATGTCTGCGTGTATGTATTAAGTCCATAAACGTTCCCGAGGAATGACACTGAAATTGAAATTGGAATTGAGCCATATTGATCGTGTAGCGATATCTGATGCCTGTGATGCAATCAAGGTCATCCTCCCCAAAATTAAACAGCATTGTAGTTCTCTTTCATCAACCACAATCTACCTCCTCCTCTATTCTATATACAAGAGAAATTGATGAAGCTCACTTTTATTAACGATCTTGGTAGTACCTTCACCGTTGAGATCGACCCGGGAATGGAGCTGGAGAATGTTATGGCTTTGATCGAGGCAGAAGTGCGTTTTTCTTTGCTTGTATACACACTGTCCTCCACAGATTTACCAAAATGCCTTTTATTTACCTCTCCACGACCTATTACCCCATTAACTATATATTATCCATCGAATATAGTCTGGCATTCCAACATCCGAGCAGGGGGTCTACTACGGCGTCAAGGAACTGACGAATCCCAAAAGCACAATGAGAGAATATGGTATTGAATCTGAAGCAGTTTTGATTTTGAGAAGAAAGGTCGCAAATATGGCTGGGCAGTACGTCTCTATTCTCTTTCATAATCTATTATTTCAATTAAACTATTCTGCTTCGCATATTTGCTTCGCGATTTATATACTGATACGTATTGCTATTGTCTTTACGATGCTTTTAGGCAAATCGAACAGGACGCTGAGATGATGAGGTTACAAATTCTAGGCGATCCTAATTTAATGACTCAACTCCGAGAGGTATGCATCATCTCCCCCATATCTAATCAACTCCTCATAAACCATCCCCAACTCTCCCCCCCCCCAAAAAAAAAAAACATCTTTCTCTCACGAAAACAAAAACGAAAAAAGAATCAACCGGAATTAGCAGCTGCAGCCCAAAATGATCCACAAAGATTCGGAGAAGTACTTCGTCAAACTAGACAAAGACAACATGAAGCAGAACTCCAACATGAACGTGAAATCGCTAGATTAAATCAAAATCCTTATGATGTTGAAGCTCAAATGAAGATCGAAGAAAGCATTAGACAACAGGCTGTTCTTGAAAATATGGAACATGCATTAGAGTACTCACCAGAGAGTTTTGGCAGGGTTACTATGCTTTAGTGAGTTTGCCATCCTCCTCCTCTTTTTAGTGAGAAATGTTGAAGCCCATTTTTCATTTCCTACCCCTGGCTTTTTCAGTATTCCGGTAGAGGTGAATTCGCAGCCAGTCAAAGCATTCGTGGATAGTGGGGCTCAACAGACTATAAGTGAGTCGTTATATATCTATCTATTCACTGGAATAAGAAGCTAATTCTAATAATTCTGAATAGTGAGCCCAGAATGTGCAGAAGCATGTGGGTACGTGAACTTGTGTTACCATTTGTTCTAGGATATATGGATGTCCTAAGCGCGTTTTTTTTCCCTTTTCCTTGATAGCTTGATGCGCCTGTTAGATAAACGATTTGCTGGTATCGCGCGAGGTGTTGGCATAGCGAAGATTCTTGGGCGAGTACATAGTGCTCAGATAAAACTCGCAGATTTACATTTGCCTTGTTCTTTCACTATCATGGAGGTAAGTCCTACAAAAACATGATCTCATACAATCAATTATGGGTCATTAATAATTGCATTTGTATTCACATTCATAGGGTCGGGATGTTGACCTCCTCTTCGGTCTCGACATGCTCAAAGCACACCAAGCATGCATTGACTTGGAGAAAAATGTTCTTCGTATTCAAGGCCGCGAAGTTCGCTTCCTATCTGAACATGAACTTCCGGATAAAGCTCGGGATCCAGTTGGAGCAATTGCAGGTGATGAAAGTTCAATAACAGGACCAACGGGTTCCACTTCTACTGGACCGGGAAATAACAGTCGCCCGGGACCCTCTTTCCCTGGTTCTGGGCATACTATTGGTAGTTCTCCAGGTGTTGCTGCTGGAGTTGTACCACAAACACAGGGTAATGCTAGTCGTCATCCAGAATCGTCGATACGTACTTTGATGGATTTAGGAGCTACTCGAGAGTTCGCTATTAGTACTCTTGATGCTGCTGGTGGAAACTTGGATGTTGCTGCTTCGCTTTTATTTTGAACAAAATAACTTTTGGTGGGTATCTGGACGATGGTGACATTGTGAATAAATAAACGAATTCGATATATACTGTAACAATAATATTGTACAAAAACTTGGTGTTGTACATAGGCAAAAAAAACTGCATAGCGATCAACCAGAAAAAAGAACAGAAAGAGGAAGACTCAAATTAAGCTAACACGAGTCCGTACGAGACCACCTCGCCAATTATGCATACCAGCGGATCGTTTATGTGACCAATCGCCTTGCATCCTAGCAAATGCATCTTGAATATGCTCAGGCATCAATGCTTTCCTGTCTTCAGGTGGTTGCATAAACAAGGCATTAACGGGCAACGTATATTCTGCATCATCATCCGGTGAACTTTCTCTTCTTCTCTTCTCCGCAGGACCTCCTATCCCAGTATGTTTACGCTTTCCGAGAACAGGTGAGGAATATTCTTCTCGTAAATGGGATTCTTCCAAAGATTTCTTTACGGTTAGACCTGCGAGAGTAAGAGAACGGACCATTTCGAATGCGAGGAAACCGACGATATCAATAGTATCATCATTGGCTTTGAGGTCGAGATGAGGAGGGAGGTTTAGGAAGTCACGAAATCGTTTGGCTTTACGGTAAGTAAAGGTGGCTTGTCGACAATCAGCATAGTGTTGATATTCTTCACGAGTCATTTGACGGGTTGCCTCATCTGCTTCCTGTCGGTGTTAGATGAGATTGACATCTCTGTGAATATTGAAAGGAATAGTGTACGTACTCTTAGACGTTGGATTGAGGCTTCATGTGCTTCAATATCGTCTTCGTCTTCTTCGTCGTCAGATTGGTGGCCGCTTTGTCGTAAAGCTTCAGAGTATACTGTAGTAATTTCCCAAGGAAGTTTGATTGTGATCTTTTGTGCTTTCGAAGTCAATTTCTCTGTGAACCTCATTGTTAGAATGAAAACTCTAGTGAAGGAGAATGTAGGAGAAATATACCATCGGCTCCGTCCTCGGGGATTTCAACTTCAACTCCTCCTCCTCCGTCACCACCAGAGTCCTTGGCATGCTTTCGAACTTCTTTCCAGGATAGATATGTTCGTAGTCGATTAACTTTGCCTCTGTCATGACGAATGAGGAAGATGAGATCCTCAGCAGATAGGTATCGTGCTCCTCGACGCGTTGCTAATGCTCTTGCTTGCACTATCTATTATTGTGTTGTTTGGTGAATGCCAAGTAAGTAGAAAAGGCAGTAACTAACTAGTTCGATGAGTTGACTTCGTACAATATCTTCGACTAAATTTACAGTGTCAATGTTGGGCTCTTGAACTTCCCCGAAGACGAACATCTATTGCAAGTATTTAGTGCCTTGAACGGGATTAGGGCTAATGTAAACTGACCATCTGGGAGATTTCTTGAGTATACTTGTAATCGCGGGTAGAGCTTGCCATGGGGTCTCCGGGTTTCTTACTTGCCATTATAAGAGCGTGAGGGTCAGGGTCAGCCTTCCGGATATATTGTGATGACGCTCAGTGGGAAGGAGCGGTAACCCTGCAAGGAGCTACAGCTACTCGCAGTTGCGTGCGTCTTCTAAGCTTTACTTCCAGTGACAGTGAATGTATCCTGTGTAATGGACACAGATGAATTTAGTGGATGGGGATGGTGAATGGACTTAAAGGGTGGACGTGATTGAAACTCCGCAGGCAACCCAAAGAAACGCGTTCACGCGCCTCTGTTACATACCCTTAACCATGTCTGCTCTGGCTCTCCGTCGTCTGGCTTTATCTGCCAGAAGCCAGACAAGACTTCTCTCGAGGCCATCAACCCTCTCACCGGTTATTCCGGCAAGAAAGAATACAACAGCAGCTCAGACCAGCACCAAAGGTCCCATTAATAGCAACAATAATAATGTCGCTTCTGAAGTTGTTCCTCCTACTCAAGAACAATCCTTACCTGAACTAGGAGAACCCGAGTCCAATCCATCGAAAGATTGGTCAAAGAGTTATCATGGCCTTTCTTCAGAGCCATTTGCAAAAGAAATTGCAGATATTTTGCAGGCACCCATTGACCCTCTCGACGTCGAAATGAAGCCTGGTGAATAGTTTGCAATTGAACAGTCCCATAAAAGGTTACTTATTCTCTTTTAGATGGTCTCATTTATCTCCCAGAAATCAAGTACCGTCGTATTCTAAATAAGGCTTTTGGCCCTGGTGGATGGGGCTTGGCACCTCGTACAGAGACGAATGTCGGACCGAAGATTGTAAGCCGCGAGTATGCGTTGATCTGTCTTGGAAGGTGCGTCGTATTCTTCATTGGTATCCAGGAGAATGTCCGAACATGGTCTAGATTGGTTGGAATTGCTCGGGGAGAACAAGAATATTTCGACCCCTCTGGAATTCCTACTGCAACGGAAGCTTGCAAAAGTAATGCGCTCATGAGATGCTGCAAGGACTTGGGTGTTGCAAGTGAACTTTGGTGAGTGTTTAAGATCAAAAGCATCATTTTTATATCAGTTTAATTAATGAAAACGACAGGGATCCTCGTTTTATTCGCGAGTTCAAATCTAAATATTGTATGGAAGTTTTTGTGGAGCACATCCCCACCAAGAAAAAGTATGTTCAATGCTTCAAAGAGGAGCATGTAAAGTTTACTAACATATTGGTATAGGAAGAAGCTCTGGCGTCGCAAAGATCAGGGCAAATTTGAGTACCCATACCAGGAGTAATCCAACCATGCCCGATTCTAGTATCTAGACGTTTTTTATTCATACATATAATAATCCCACTTGGCAAATGTTTCACACCTCCCAACGCTCGACGCGTTCAACTCTGGAGTGTTCACAATTACGTCTATTATTAGACTGATCATCCCTTTTTTCTTTAAAAAGAATTCCGCACTTATATGCAATAAGTAATCTAGTGCTGAGTCTAGTACTAAGCCGCGGTTAGTTGAGACTAGTATACACTATAATATATTGAAGTGTCGTGAGCGATGAGTTCTGTGGTGTCAGTGTATGGCGTGACGGAAGGGGGTTGTGACCATATGGTACTTATTACCAAGAGATTGCGTTTGTATTCAATTAATGCCTACGCCTTCAGAATCGTTGTCGCCTATCTCCAGGCCACCCTCTAGCCTCTCTAGACCAGATTCCGGTCTTTCTCATGGAACCCCTATATCACGACCTCCCTCAAGTGCTTCTCTCCGCCCAGTTTCTAGGGCATCAACAACGCGTCCTTCCTCCGCAAGACCTTCATCATCTGTCGGGTTTACGCGCCCTCAATCAAGGTTTTCTCAGCGCACACATGCCAGGCATGCTAAATCAAAGCTAAAACCTTTGGCGCAAACCTTGGTTAACCAAGTAACTGGACTCGAAGAGGCCGAAGACCCAGAAGGATATCAAAGATCTGTAGAATATGTCGTGAAAAGCTTGGAATCTACTACATTGAATAAAGGTGCTGCTAGGGTTGATATGAGTTTTGTAAAGCAGCAAATCAATGGGTATTATCATCTTGAACTTAGGGTCGCATATTGAATCTGAATTGAGTGCCGTTCTCTCAGTCATGCTCTCAAAGCTCGAATTTCGATGAATGATCCTATATCCGAAGCCCTTCTTACTGCTTTTAAGAGATTAACGACTCATGTGGAAGAAAGAGAGAAGGATTTGGATCATGATATTCAAGTATGGAACATAATCTTGGCCAACTTTATCCTCGGTGACATTGAATATTCAGACAACCCATTTTCCAGATCACCTACAGTTTTTAGTACGTCGTTTATAATGCTACTATTAATTATAAGGAAACTTAAGGATATACTCAGCTGAATTTATCGCAACCGCCAACCAACACAACAATAGCGTACGCTGAACAGTTTCTAGATGAAATCAAGAACCCACGCCCACCAGTACCTGAAATAACATGGAAAGATATCTTAGCAGATGATCCATTTGAAGGAGACCATTGGGAAGGTATTCTGGATTCTAATACAAGAAAGGCCCGTGATGAAGATTGGGAAAGTACACCTTCGCTTTCGTCTTGGAGCTCTGGTGATGAAGGGGTACGGTTGGGTGAAATAATCAATGAGGTAGATGAAATTAGGTTTGAAGAGTTGCGGAAAAGTAGGCGGGGACAATTTGGCACGGGCTTGAATTTTGAGTTTCTCAAATTCAATGATGATAGTGCAAAAAAAGAAAAAGATGAGGAAGATGCGGAGGATGTGGTCGAAAAACCTGGCTCAAGTGTTCCGCCGTTTACATATGCGCATAGGAAGGAATTTGAGGATCTACAGGCTATGCAATATTGGAGAAAGGATTGGAAAGGTTACGTGCCTCCAAGTAAGAACTTTGATATTGGAGATCCTTCTACACTGGGTGCGTGTAAAGAAGCATTTGACTTGATGGAATATACTGAAATGCTTTTAGGTGCCGCTTTCGCGAACGCTCTCGCAAGTCATAAAAGTTAGCTCGAATGCGACACAAGTTCTACTACAACATGAAGTTAATTCTTCCTATTGAATGTTTAACCCCTGGACTCATATCTTGTTATTAGAAATACATTAGGGAAGAAGACATGGTCAGAGAAGTTTATATGGCTCTTCAAGGGCTAAGTAACATTGTCTTGACTTGGAAAGCCAACGCATATACCGTATGTAGTGCAACTTGGGTGCTAACTATTGTGTCGAAATTAACAACAAATCTCAGATTACTCCAGATACACCACGCCTTGCTCATTTGACTCTAGGCTCTCAAGTAGCTATTCTAAGCTCTCTTGCTGAAACTGCAACCACACTAGAGCATCTCCGACGATTTCGAAGTTCGGTTTTCTCTCTTTTACACAATCGAACTAAAACAACCACCAGAAGTGGGACTACCGTTCCATCTGCAAATATAACCCGGACTGTAGAGGCATTCGCAGATGCTATCGACAGTGAAATACGTGTATTCGATACATGGTGTGCCGACCAAGAAACAGATATTTGTCGCATCCATGCTACATTTACATCCAAGCCAGATTCCGACTTGGTGGTTAGCCTCCTCAAAACTACCAAAGATCTGAACGATACTTTTGAACACACCTTCAACGTATTACATTCTGTAATTCATGAAGTGTTCGCAGCCGATTTATCTACATCATCCGAATATTGCGTTTCTTATCTGACAAGTGGAAGGAAGGCACCAGCGATGGTGGCTTCAAAGTTATTGGATGTTTTATTCGGAACTGTTCAGATGCATTTAGAGAGGGAAGAAAGTGTAACTAGTGGAAGACTAATGAGAGTTTTTGTAAGAACAGCAGAGCCGGTTTGGGAGATGTGTGGGAAGTGGTTGAGAAATGGGATGGGATTGTATCTGAATATAGGATTGGGGATTGGAGGTTTGAGTAAGGATGATTTAGAAGAGGAATTCTTTATTGAGTCGAAGGTGTTTGAACTCAGTGGTGAAGGAACATCAATCGGGTTGATGCATCCTGATTTCTGGAAGGAAGGATATGGATTGCGAGTTGATATTGTTCATGAGGTAATGGGTGATGATGATCAAAGTGAGATCAGACAAAAAGCAGTTCCCACATTTTTGGACCATGTCGCGGGGATGATTTTGAGCACAGGAAAAGCTGTTGGATTGATTAGAGCTCTTGGATCAGTTACAGATATTGAGATGGAAAACAATGCGGATAAGTGGGAATCGTTTAGGGAATTAGTTGGATTAGAAGAAAACGGGAACTCTAGTGGAAAGCTATTCTCAGTTTCTGTGGATACTTTATCAAGAGTCATCTACGATCGGCTCTTACCCAAATGTCAAGCTATTGGTCATAGCTTGGTCAATATTGCTGTGGACGAATGCGGGCTATGGAAACACTTGGGAGCAATCGAAGACATCTTCTTGATGAGGAGGGGTGATACAATAAGTCATTTTGTTGATATCATCTTTAACAGGGTGAGTGACATATGTTTAAATGATTTGATGCTGTAGATCATGGAATTTATAGATGGATATTAAACAACCTTGGAGTGATTTCCACTTCCTCAATTCTGCATTTACTGATGTTGTTGAAGCAAACAGCAATAGTAATGCTGGTGCTCGAGAATGGATCAAACCCTCTTTAGTACGCATTTCGTACCGGGGCAGTAAAGAAAAAGAGCGTATGATCTCTCGCACGGTGAAAGCTCTCGATGGTTTAATCATCGAGTATGCTGTACCATTTCCGCTGACATACTTGTTCCGACCAAGTGTGATTGCCGTTTATTCGGAGATATTTGTGTTTTTGTTACAGATTAGGAGAGCCAAGAGTGTTCTTGAGAGTATACTTGTAAGAGGAGAAGAAGGGAAGAAAGTCCAGAGTGTCAAAGTTATCTATGCGATGAGAAGTCGGTTGAGTTGGTTTATCAAGTGAGTCTTCCACCAATTCACTTTTCTTGGACTTGGCTCATTTTGTCACATAGTACATTGTTGAATTTCTTTACAACATATGTGAGTATTACTATATTTATCCCGTAAATGCATGATGTGTATTATGTGTAGGTTATTCATGCACAGGTGGTCGCCTTTCACAAGAACCTAAAAGAAGCACAATCGTTTGATGAGATGATTCAATTACATGATGAACAGTAAGTAGATTGCAACCATCTTCAAGACAACCATTAAAGTGTTTCATAGTCTCAACAAGATTCAGAGTCGCTGTCTACTAAAAAAAAACGTAGGTCTATGCTGTCCTATTTTAGATATATTTTGTTGATATCATTGATGTACAGACGTCGGCTCTACATCGGGCTATTTTATCGATATTGGACATGTCGCTTCATTTTAGCGAGTTTTTCATCGCTTATTCTGGGTATACGACAACACATGACGTATCTCGGCATACATTCATGAAAGGACATCGTTCTCGGAGACAGAAACGTCGGAGAAAAAATGTGATTGGATTTTCGCAACCCGACTTTTCATCATCATCGTCTTCGGACGATGATCAGGAACCTGAAGTTTTGAGAAAACCAATCACGGAAGCCGACTCATACTCGAATTCTACCAGTATGAATACGACCAATTTTTCTTCTATCATCACAAACCCAGAAGAGTTCAGCGACAGAATGGAAAAGTTTTCGATGGAACTTGATGGTTTAGTGAGGTTTGTCAGAAGAGGTGTGGAGAGTCTTGCAGGAAGCGGGAGTGAGGCTGCTCCAGCATTTGGTGTCATGGCATTTGCTTTGGAGGATTGGGATCTATGATGGTGATGGTATATAAATAGACGCGCGTAGACACAATTACGATCAAAATGTTACACGTGACTGATGGCTCAATGCTCTCTGTTAATGAGTTTGCAGCAAGGCGGTGTTCGCTGCTCCTGCTTCTTGACCAATGCCCGCCCCGCATGTTCAACTCGAACAGGACAACACTGCTCCATCGAATGGGAATGAATTACCCACTTATGACGACCTAGCTGCACAGCATGGCCCTAATTCAAGGTACCTTTGTTTGGAGGAACTTGGTTTCCAAGCTTTCTAAAATTCTAGTGTTTCTCCTTTATTAATTACTCTTCGGTTAGGTTTGGAAGATGGCGAAGTTGGATTGAGAAGAGGTCAGTTGTACATGTATGAGTTTTATGGATATCCCTCAAAACGTCAATCTAGGGCCGCTGAACGGTATAACGACATTACCCCACAAGAACGACTACGGAGACAGGAGAGGGGTTGGGATTTACCGGATGTACCAGTACGTGGTTGCAATTTTCCTCCATAGAGCCACCGTTAATAATATAACAGCGTCCACCTGCCGGGCTTCATGAGAATCCATTATTGATACCAGCGGTTACCCATCAACCCCCTACACCTGGACCAGCTAGTGGACAATTCAACCTGCATATACAAACTAACTCTTTGAATCTCAGTGACGGGAGCCACACTATCTCATCACCGGCTCCTATACCGTTCGTCAGTCAGAAAATATTACCTTCGCATTTGAAGCTTAATCATTTTGGATCGCGCTTTTTGCCTCATGCAACCTCACAAGTTCGATGTGTCTTACCGCTCGCTTCGGAGAAATTACTGTTGATTGGTCACGACGAGGGACTGTCAGTTCTCGATTTGTTTCCTCAGGAGTGGAATGATATTGGTGGAATTGATGTAAAGAACCCCGGCGAAGCTCAGGCAAGGCTCATCTGGGAAGGAGAAGGGTACCAGATATTTATCATTAAACATGAATGGTATTGCTGATTTTGGTTTTCATTCAGAGTATTCCAAATGACAATTATAGAGCAAGAGGAGGGGGGCGAAGGCTCACTACAAGGCGTCGTACTTGCTCTTGTAGGACAGGAACACGGATCTCCGACGTTCAAAGACTGTGACACAACTCGGTCACTGCGGATGTATAATCTCCAGAGTCTCATTAATTTGGCCAAATGGACAATATCAAATAAGGTTACCACTTCATTAATTACTTTGGAGAGAATTCATGGTTCTAATATCATCTTTTAGGGTGCCAATCCACTGGACCTTCGTAGACCAGCAAACTGGCAAGCCCAGTCACCACCTCGACGTCATAGGCATCAGAACAGTCTCGCTCTTCTTAAGTCTCTCATGGAGACGACATCCCCAGTAAACAGCAATTTAGCCGAAAGTCCAGTTTCCTATCAAAACATGCTAGCCCCGCCTAAACCTAATAAATCTCCTAACGGTCGAAGGACTCCCTCCCCAACATTCTCTCAAAATATAGCAAACCTAATGCCTCGCCGCCGTAATACGGAAGAGGCAGGTTGGGATATAGTTGAAGATTCACCTCTTCGTTGGGCCACAGATTTTAAACCTCTTGCAAGTCCTGGCACTCGCTTGGCGGGTTGTTCTGTGGTATCCTATGCCATATGGACGGACGAGAACAGAATAGGAAGAGGTGGTCAGTTACTTGCCGTAGCGACGCGAAATAACATCTTTCTCTACGAGACACCGAAGAGGGAAAGAGCATTTCGATTTGTGAAGGTAGGTTGATAAATATTACAGAGTACATATAATCACTAATACTGTCGATATCAGGAATTTTATACGCCAATGCAACCACGGAGTATTACATTTTTCCAACAAGTCGTTCAGGAAGTCACTCGCAGTATGTCAGATGTAACTGGAAATCGCCACAAACGCAATGATAGCACTAATACCCTCCGATATGGTAATGAATCATCAACATTAACAACGATGGATTATGGAACTCAACTGAGTATCTTCGTCATCTTTGACAAAAAAGCGGGCTGGATTCGAATAGCCGATTCTGCTGTTGGCGAACTAGAATTACCAGATGATAGCTACATTTCCGCACTCAACCAAGAATCTTCATCTTCATCCTCGTCCCATTTCCTCAGCCCTCGAGATACTTTAACATCAGGAGCGAACAGAGTGCGCGCACGACTCTCATTCGAGCATGCTAGTCAACCAAGATGGATCCTTCCTACCTGTTGTGAAGTACCACTACCTCCTAGTTCGACATCCCGTTTTAGTGCCCCAGGAACGGATCCTCTGACACGTAAAATTCTCATCCTAACCCGTGGACGCAAAACACACATCGTACCATCTCCGTTGCCTTCTAATTACGCTGCATACCCTTCTCTTGCCATTGTAACTTGGAAATCACCTCCACGACATATTGTACCGCGTGTATGTGAACAGCGTAACAAGGACGAAACCGGAGATTTCGATCCTGTTTCTTTTCTTCAACTGGTTGCATTTGGGGAAGAGGGTTTAGAGGTTCAAGAAATCACACTCAATTTCCTTACAAAAGGTGGAGGCAAGGGCAAGGGCAAAGCAACTGTTGAAGAGATTGTAAGAGCACAATACGATGTAATCCAGAATTGTGGATTTGTGGCTACAGGTGGACATTGGGATCAAGTGAGTAGGTTGGTGGATCCTGATGGATTGGCGAGATCATTGTCCACAGGAAGTGATGCGTCATCAAATTCATTTGATAGTGTGGGTACGTCTGTTATTATGTCAAGAATAAAAAGAGAGGAGGGAGTATATGGTTGGTGGCAGAAGGATGTAGGGGATTATCGTGTTTTTTGGGTGGGAGGTTCCGCGGACAATGAATGATAGATATGATTTGTATGGATGGATAGATATCGGACACTCTAATACTCAAACATTGTTTAACTAGACTTTTCTTTCTTTCTTTGTTACATGTATATATTGTATTCACTTTTTTGTTTTGTAGATATGCATTTCCATTTTCATTCAACATGTTGGTATGTATAGCAGCCACATGCTATGAGAACAACCTACGACCGACATTATAAGAAAACCGTGTGTTATAATGTACATAATTGTCTTTTAGCAGAAGAAACGAACATAAAGGCGGAACCAAGAAAGGGTAACAGCAAAAAAGGGAATCCGTAAGAAAATCGACATTTTGTACCAGAAGATGGTGGGTATGTTGCATTTTGTAGTTGACTGGTACTCTGACTTTGATTAAGCCTGTTCATGCTTTGTGGCTGAGCTTTCCGTATCACAACAAAAGATCTTGTGGGTTTTTGCATACCACCACTTTCATTCCCTCCTTCGCTACCAGGAGATGTCGATGTGGAAGGGCCATTGAATCCACTTGCGCCTGTAACAGCATTATTGCTGCTTGTTGAGGCACCCAGCCCCCCTAGTTCAGGATCTATAGGTGCACTAGTAGGCGATGGGTCTCTGTCTTTATTATCTTTATTATTTCCTCCATCGCTACTTGTTGGTCGGTGTCGTATGATGTGGTACCAAGGTTTCTTTTTAGGTTGTTCCTCAATCGTGCTGGCATCGTCATCATAGTTAGCATCATCATCTGTTGTAACAGAAAATTGCGCTTGATTGGTACGATGTGGCCAACTTGACCCTTTCGTTCCAACCGTATTACCAGACAAAGCTCCAGATGTTCCAGAAGTCGAAGCAGAGTTCAAACCACTCATTCCTCCACCGCCATTATTGTTATTAGAACCAAAGCCCAAAAGTGGATACAACCCACCCGCATCTTCAATAATGGCGGTTTGTGATTTCGTCCGTACATGCGCAGGTTGCATCGCTCCAGGAGGTAACTGACTATACTCCAGTTGTCTCGCAACATTTGAAAGCGAAGGGGGTGGATCATCTTCATCATAAAACGCACTCGCATTTGTCGCGGCTTTCATACTTCCAGCTGGGAGTAAAGTCGTCCTACTTGGGTTTTGTTCGTTGTGAACCGAAGGGAAAGTATGCGTTGATCCATTTCCAAGGACGTGCATAGAAGTGCTAGCAATGGCTTGTGTTGAGGCATTGACATTATTTGAGAACGCACTTGTTGAACCATCTGTGATCGCATATGGTGTATCGATATGTGCTCTCCCACCTCCTACTCTTGAGAACCCACTCTTAGGAGGTGCTGGAGAAGATGCTCCAACAGGGGAATAGTTATGACGAAGTGGATATGATTGCCAAGCACCCATAATGTACCCTTCGTCGTCGTCGCTCTCTCTGTATGGTCTTGGTAATGCATGTTCAGGTTTCAAAACACTAGGTGGAGGGCCTGAATGAGTCGATCCCTTCCTGCTATCTGAATTCATGAATCCAGGACCGATAGGTAAACCCATCAACGGATCCGGAGAACTAGTTGAAGCAACGTCTGAAGACCCTCCGTTGGTTCGTTGACTTGGTCTTCCATTTTTCTTCTGTGACTTCCTCTTCTTTGATCGAGTTCGCGAACCACAGCAACCTGCCATCATAAGTGCACCCAACAGCCCGGAATCAGCCACATTGCGACTGCGGTCAAATCCTACTCTGCCAGCAATACGCACAACCGCTTCAGTCAATTTAACCAATAACATCAACACAAGTGCCAAGTACACAAGAGCGAGGATAATGAGGATGCCATAGGCGACCCATCCACCAGGTCCAGAGCCAATGGAAATCTGATGAACATTAATAAAATGACAACGGTGGTGATATGGTAAGAGAGAACATACGGCAGGAGTCAAAATCACCAATAGGACCGCAACAACAATCCGGGCCACACAGAATAAAAAGCTGATCAAACCCATTCTTGCACCACCAGCCCAAGGCAGCCAGATACTTGTTCCCAGAGCCGATATCACCTCCACCACAAGGATCACAATGGCTTGGGTGGTTCCACTCCTCTGTCCAGCTCCAATGGTCGCTCCGAACGCAAGGTTGCTTGCAAAAAGCATCGTAGCAAACATTTGAGAACCATGTCGGTAATGGTTGTACAAAGGCCCAAGAGAAAGTAGCGTCCGTGTCTCATCATATAGCTTGTTTGTGGTTGTGAAGGTTACGCGAAGTACTAGGTGTAACGGGATGATGACAGAGAAAAATGTGAAGGACAATGCAGCCAAGGCGACACTAGCCTTGGTGAAGTCGGAATTCCGTTGAGTCATGTGGAAAACGGAAAAGATGGTAATAGGAAGGTGAAATAAAACCAAAATGCGGACAAGATTTCCATGAAGGACATTTCCATGGAATGAACCAATGTCACTCCGGAATCGCCACCATGATCTATGCGTTCCTATGGCGCGGTTACCAACACCAAACATGCTCCCACCACCCAAACTTTGTCCTGTCACACTTTTGTTTTCTTCAATAGGTACAGGCGAGGTCATATCTACTTGCTCCTTGCTTAAAGCGTTTCGATTGGAAATACTTGTAGCAAAACCTGCACTCCGTGAGAGATTGTTAGAATAGCTTGGTCTACCAGCGGACTTTAAGATGACCACAACAATGAAGTAGTCCAACACCCATAAGACAACGGAAAGAACAATTATGCTGCCAATAATAGCAAGGAATAGAATGAGGCAGGTAGGGAAAAGGTCTTGAGGCCGCAGGCCCACGGCATATGCAAACGAGCGAATCCCATCTGGGGTATCTTCAGGGAGAGTGAAAAGGAAATTAGGAACAGAAGGATCAATGTAGAGTGGAGATGCGGGGTCCGAGAATTGATCTGAGAAATTTGAGGTGGGTGAGAACGGTAACGTAGAGAGTGGGTTCCACAAATGTGAGGTGTGCGAATTAGTGAGCGTGACATCTAGAGTAGTGTTCAGCTTGTGTGATAAGGTATAAAACAAAGCGAACGCACTATAAGAGAGTGTAGCCCACGCTGTCTGCGTTAAGAGAGGATCTACAAACGGATCAATGTGATGAGCTTCTTTGAAGGGATGTCAAACCCACAAATAAACGGAGGCCATTGGACAGCTACCATAGCAAGCGCTGCGCACCACTGAGTATGAAAAATTACATCTCGCATCGACGGAGTGCCTGCAATACCATTTCAATATCTGCTGTTAGGATAGCAATTGGTTGGGAACCTACAAAACCTCATTAACGCCGGTGACGACGCCATTCTTTCACCACTGATTGCACTCGCCAAAATGAAGCCTCCACTCTGCAACCTCCCCCAAATCGAGTTACTATTTCTACTTAGACCCAGACCCCTTCCACAAGCCGATATCACTCTGGCCACCCCAACAACGAGCCAATACGCCGCCGTCAGAGCCACAGTAGCCCAGAGGATCATTCTTGCGTCGCCATAAGGCCCCAGACTTTCTGACGGTTCCAACGGCGTAGTAGCAACATCAATACAAACTAGTTCCTGGCGAGCGGGATCGACGGCACGCAGTCGTGTGACAACGGTTGTTAATGCACGGTCCTCACCCAGTGGTATTGTTGCAGCTAATGCAAAGGGCCCGGCAGGAAGGGGACAATAAGTACTTGGAATGACATTAGGATCGAGAGGTGGGAGTGGGGATGGTGGACGGAGTGTTGTGCATAGATATGAACTGTTTGTCCATGCGTTGAGTGTGAGCACCGAGGCTGTTGTAAATAGCGTAGCTATAAACTCAATAAATCAGCTCGTGTAACGAGTGGAGAGAAAGCAGGCGACCGACAAAGACTTCCACTAGCGTTCGTGAGGCCTAGGATCTGCTGCGGACTTTCTCCAAGCACGGTCAAGTTTAAATAAGTGCCAAGGTCTTCATTTCTATGTATTTGCGCATATACAGTAGTTACGTTCAGCTTTAGCGCAGCATTGGCCTCGTCGTCGAAACAGTCAGTAAAGGGTACAGTTGCAGGGTCGGCATTAACAGGCGAGATGAGGTGGAGCAAGAAGAGCACCACCAACGAAGGGGGCAGTCCGCTGAAAAGAATATGCATGATAACAAGCGTCGACGCCGGCGTGAACGACGAGAACGGGTATCTGGAGGTTGTAGTTGGAGAGGCGGCAATACACCACCTTTCCAGAGGCATTACATCATCAAAATATTCTCACGTATATTACACAAAAAAACAAAACAAAAAACAAATGGTACACTACACTTTGCCATCATCATCGTGGTACGGAGGCAAAAGGCCTTCGTCTGGCTTGACCGGAAGACGGATCTTGCCTGTCTCCCGCGAACGACGGTGATGATGCCTGTGTCGGTATTCGGTGGACGATACCCACATTTCCTTTGCACTTGTTTGTGTATCGCGAGGCAGCGAGCTTCTTGGGACTGGGGTATAGACCATCTCAACATCTGTGTCCATAGGGGTCGAAATGGGAACAAGCAAGATGCGTTGGGGTGCACCCGAGGTCGAACCGCTACGCGAATGGGTCGGAAGGTGGGTCGATGAGTAGCAACAATGAGAGGGGCATCTAGCGGATTGGCGGACAAGCTGATCGTAGAAGTTTGACACAGCAAGAAGGAAGTGCAGCTGGGCGTTTAATATATTAGTGCCAAGTGGTTGCGGAGTGTGATAATCAACTTACTCTGATCACAAGGATTATAAAAAGGACACCGACAACAACATAGATGGCTTTGGAAATCCATTGTTCGCAGTTCTCTGAGTTCAAGCCCATTTCATGCAGATCGCGCATGAGCTCGGGATGATGAGAAAATTCTTCGCATATGGCAGCACGGGCAGAGGAAAGGAATGCTGCATATGTCGTGGCAAGAGTAGCCAAAGAACAGAAGGCAAAGTCTGCGATGGAATAGTCTCTGTAAAACCTCACTAAGGAGGCTTTGCTCTATGAAGAGTCAGTGCGTCATATAGCTGAAATTGAGCAAATTGCACACCTTGATTGTTCCTACAAGCCCAAAGGCGCATACGGAAGCCGCAGAGGCGAAATAGACGGAAAGTAAAGCCCACAATACTTTGACCCCATCGACAGCCTGAGGCCAATTATCTGTCGCCCACTCACTCTCAACATCTCCCCACTTGAGTTGTTGCCATGCTGTTAGAACATGGAAGCCGAGAGCAAGGTTTGTAACGGTGCCAAAGAGAGTGATTAGCAAAGAAGCTACCCTGAGAGACGAGCGACGGCGACGATGCATGAGAGAATGTAGTCGGAAGGAAAGGAGAATGTACCTTGCAGCAGAAAGCCTTGACATTACTCAGCCCACCAGATGGAGGTTAGACAACGGCAGTCACACTCAGTCACAAGTTTCGCCGCTAACATACGCATACCGAACATTATAATATTACGTGAATCAGCCGACAAAATCCGTATGATCCGTTTTTCAAGAACACAAATCACCACACAATCCAGAAATCAGACGACATTCTCCAGATTTTCTCCCATTAAGTGCACTCTCACCCAAGGCCGGATAATACACAGGAGCAGAGTCCGCGATAATAATGATTGCACCCTATACCTTGTGTTCAGGGCCTATGTGTATGACATCTATAATTGTGTCATCGCCACGCAGCCCTCGGGCTCTTTTCCATTCCTACTTGCACAATAGTCAGAGCCCACAGCGGAAGTCCCGGCCAACGAAGAGCAGTTAGGAAAAAGCTGTATCCATGTTACAATCATGTATCATGTTTGTGTCAATTCACAAAGTTCCTGAGAAGAAGTGCGTACTATCGTACTTGACTATTTTTATCAGAAGGCCAGGCGTCTCAGGCGCAGTCGGAGTAACTGTGCATGTCATATCGCTTGGTAATATTTGTATGGCAAACAACCCTGTGCCAAACATCAAACCGGCCCGCGTTCTTCCCGTCCACCATCCTCCGACACAGAAAGCTAACAGCCTCACGCCACATAACCACACCCAAAATGACATCACAATATCTGGACAGGCGCAAGGCCCAAGCTTCTTACCGACCCAAAGGAGGCGTACGTAGTCCACAAAACACAACAAAAATAATAAATTTTCATGCCTAAATAGATCATGTCCGAAGGCCTCAAACGAGCCCGTGAACCATTTCGTCTACGAAACGCGTTAACAGGACTTGCACTCGGCTTGTTCTCTTTTGGAATATATTCCTACTCAATCAGTGCCGTCAAACAAGACGTTTTCGATGATATCGACGAAGAAGCCAAAGCTCTCATTAAAACTGGTACCCCTGCCGGTGCAACCACCCTCCCGACCTCTTCTCCCTCGACAACAACCTCAGAAGGTACATCAACGATACCATCGAAGCCACTCCCGGTGACTTTAACCAAAGACCAAGAGGCACGGATAATGGAAAACGCTGTGGAAGCTGCTACTGGCATGAGCAGCACAAATGAAAACGGACGCGTTGCAGAAGTTTCCAAGGATTCTCCTATACCTACCGCATCCCAGGAGAAGGTAGAACGTCCAAGGGGTATATTACAAAGTCTAGATGGGAAAATTCCGTGGTTGTTGGATGCTCAGAATAAGACTTTGGTACAGGGTGCTCCTCCCATTGACAATATCGGCAAAATGTCCAAAAGATCGTAGGATCGGACCATGTTTCCAATTGAATCTATATTATTCATTATCTTCTCCCCTCTCATTTTTTTTAGATTTTGTCGCCGAGCTTGTCCTGCTGGATGTAAAACACCACTCTTTTTTCATTAGTATGCATATATCATGAATTCATTACAGATTAAAGCGAACACAGAACGCAAGAGACAGCAATTACAACAGCAAATATCAACATCACAAAACATTTTCACAAAACACGTTTGCAACCCTTACACTCATCTGAGTTTTCAACCTAAGCTAGACCCCAAATCCCAGCCTTCCTGACGCCCTCTACCAAGGCATCCACATTACCCAGCATAGTACCCAATAACACTTTCTTCTCTTCAGTGGTCTTCTTCCTGTCCTTATTCTGGTCATCATTCTCTCCACCGTCGGGAATGCTACTCATTGACATCGACATTGAGGTGCTCGTGCTCGTGCTAGAAGCGAAATTGCGACTTGGGGTATACAGTTGACCATGTGTTTGCGCCCTCGGCCTCGAAACGGAAGAGGAAGAGGAGGAAGTCGAGTCTACCCTGGAATGGTACGGTGTACTGACGCGATCTCGACTAGAAAATCCTGATTTCTTGGGGCTGAGAGGTTCGTAATCAACATCCTTCTTTAGCATCATCATCATATTTGTAGCAACATTATTCCCATTTCCGCTTCCATGGTTGGCACCTGGCCTTGCAAGAGGCTTAGGAGTCTGAGGAAACTTGGATGGGAATGGAGAAGATTTCAAAAACGGTGTTTGAGTCCTTGGTAATGGACCTTTGATTTGAGAGCTAAGATTGAGTGCTTGTGTGTGTCGAGCGCTTTTAGGTTTTTCAGGAGAGGAGGGTATAGATGAAGCTGGTGTTGACAGTGATGACATAGAAGTAAAAGAATTCATTGAAGAACCACTTGTTGAACGAGACCCAGAGGAATTAGATGATGAAGTAGAAAATTCGCTTGAAGATGCAGAGCCATGACGAGCGAGAGGTCGAAGAGGTGTAGGGTTAAGAGATGGTTTCGAGAGGCGACCTTGTGAAAGAGTACGAGGAGCCCGAACTGGGGTGCTGGGCGGAGGTGATGTACATGGTGATCGAGGGTTTTGGATTGCTTCTGTTGGAACAGTCTCATCCAGGAGGTAAAAATAGATGAACTCGAGGCATTTCATCCTAGAGATTGTGCAAGTGAGCCACGGTAATGTCCTTCTGGGTGGAACCGTATACTTACCGAACCTCGCGAGGTGTTCCAGCACGCTTGAGGATCTTGACAATTGCTTGAATGCCATGCGCGCTTTCAAACGATCTTATGGCTTTAGGAGAGTCCACAAGAACGCATAACAGAGTATCCATGACCATCGAAGATAGTGGCGGCGGCAGTTGGATAGATGGTTTGCTATCCTCCTCACTTGTTGTTGCTGGTGTCATATGCCGTGAAGTTAATAGGAGATCAAGTAACACCTATGCTCTCGCGTTAACTATGATGTAAGAACCTTGTGAAGTGACGTACTTCAAGGCTATATTTCCTACCAAGAAACACTTTGCTAGATTCGTGGCTTAACGCAATTCCTTGTATAATTCCCAATGCCTTCATCAACTGAGACGAGAGACATATCTCTTCTACGAACCGAATAAGCCAAAACGCACAACCTCGAACAATACAAGAATGCTCACCGTCGTTTGACGTTTTGTTTAAACTAAAGACATACTCCAACCTTCTTGTAGCTGTAGTTATCCAGCCAATCAATCGTAAAGGTACTGATAACCGAACTCGAATCATCAACACCTTGGGCGCCAAAGAATAAAAGCATACGCACTATTACACTCAAAAGTATATTGTAATGCCATGAAGTAATCCCAACTTTCATTCCCTTCTCCACCTGCCAGACAAGCACTAGCCAGCTGCATCTCAAGTTGGTCCAACGCCTTTGTCCTAACATCGGATGACGATCTTGGTGAACAAAGCTGTAGAGTAAATTTATATCAGTTTCTCCAATCCTCGTATATGTTGATACACACGTACTTCATCCAAAGAGTCCTCAACTATACATCTCAGTTCTTCCAGACTAGTTCCAATCATAACGACCTTGCTAGTTTGATTACAGAACCGTATAAGCGTACCAGATGAAAAAGAAGTAAAAATAATAGACGAGAACAGAAGAAGAAAAAAGGGCGCGCAAGTTATATAAATATTGGTTTTTGGTTCAATCAAAACGTGGTGTGTCCTGCCAACTCAAACCCCCCCTATCCCCATCCAAACTGTTCGCGATTTCCGAACATGATGTCACGTGTATATGACTCCTTCTGCACGTGATGATATTTTTCCCGCGCAATTAGGACATCATTTGGCGGAGATAAGGTGTGTAAAACTTGTGTCAGAATGTCGGAATATATCGAAAAATACTCACAGTTGCTTACTTACTGTTTACCGAATACTCATGGCACCCATAACCACAGTGAGCAAGCTGTTAATGTAATACTTCGCAACCAAAGACTTACATAGGACTTTTCTGACAGCAATGGACACGTCTCATTCGCTTTGTGGCTGTTCAGACTAAACGAGTTCACATTGGTCAACCGGTTGATGCAAACTTAGACGGTAGGATGATTAAACTACCATATGGTAGCGTAAACTGATTCTTTCTCTTCTTCACTAGTTGGTTTGGCTAAGGCCAAAAATCAAGTTATTAAAGCTTATGAGATTATAGGTTCAGCGCTTGACCCCAGTGCTCAAGTTACCAAGCAAATTCTGACAGTCGACACTCTTCTTGCTCCTCTCTCGAACGATGAAATCAAAGTTGTCCGTTGCTTAGGCTTGAACTACTCTGATCATGCTGTATGTCAATTTTTTTTTACAATTTTACCCCACTATTGTCACTAACATACACTGTGAACTAAGGCCGAAGCCAAGCTTGCTAAACCTGCGTATGTCCCATACTTGATCCACATAATCTTTTTGCGATGGTATTAATCAATCGTATTCCGACAGTTTCCCTGTCCTCTTTTACAAACCTGTGACCTCTTTAATTGGTCCTCTTGCAACTGTAGTAATTCCTTCTGTTGCTCAACCCATTTCCGAGCATCTACCAGATTATGAAGTAGAACTTGTCATCGTCATTGGAAAAGCCGCTAAGAACGTTTCCAAAGCCGATGCTTTGGATTATGTTCTAGGATATACCGGTGCCAACGATGTCTCCTTCAGGAAACATCAAATGGCCATCTCTCAGTGGGGATTCTCTAAGAGTTTCGGTCAGAAAACTTATCATTATTGATTAGTCGGAACTTGTGTTGACGATTTGTGGGGTACTAGATAACACTAACCCTCTTGGTCCTTGTCTCGTCTCTAATAACGCAATTCCCGATCCTCAAGATGTCCGTCTCAAAATGACACTCAACGGAAATGTTGTACAAGACGGTACAACTGCGTGAGTCATACCCTATTCGCAGCATTCTCCCTCCGATCACTCTTTATTAACTGACAATATCCAACCCTATTGTATAGTGAACAAATCTTCAATGTCCGCACAACAGTCTCTTTCCTCTCCCAAGGAACTACTCTTCAACCAGGTACCATCATCCTAACTGGAACACCAAAAGGTGTAGGTTTCGTCAAACAACCTCCTCTTTACCTCAAAGATGGTGATAAAATGGAAGCTTGGTTGAGCGGTGGTATTGGCACTTTGGTAAACGACGTAAAGGAAGAGAAAACCAACATTCTTGCCAAGTTGTAATAACGTTATTGGTCTCATCAAGACTTGTACCCCTTCAACAAAACAAAGTTGGCACGCTGTATTTAGGAACAATCTGAGTCCGACTCGGTGAACGAGATACATATCATCAAGATATATTTATTTTAAGTCCATGTCCGTACCCGAAAGCAAAAAACGTCAACGCCGCTTGCGTCTGTTGTTCGATAACTGAGCAGTGGTAGCAAGCACTAACCACATCTGCTCCCATTGCTGCAGCACCTAATTTCACCTCTGGCAATTCCGCTACGGTAGCAGTATGAGCTACAAATTATCAAAAAATTTATCAGTAATGTTGAGATACTAAATGAAAGAAGAAAATTTTACCCGCGGGGACAGCAGCGCCCATCTAATTTAAGATGACAGGGTCGTCAACTATACTGTTTCAAGGATATGAACAAAGAAAGACACGTACCACCACAGCAAACAGTGTCTGCTGGGCAACAACCACGTTGTGCACACCCGTTCATGTTATTGGGGCAACAAACTACACCACAATTAACACCCTGCTACACAACATTAAATAAAAAATTCCACGAAAAACTTACTTTGTGAGGTGTAGCACCATCGATCCCTTCCACAGCAAGTACCTAAAACCTACGCATTAGCATTGAAAGTAATTGAAAAAGAATCATCATATACCATTGCTGCAACAGTCACCACCCAGAGGGCAACAAGATCCCGTATTACTGCAGCGGCCTCTGTCGGGTCCACAATCTTGGCGCTTGACTAGCAAGCCTTCCAAGTCTGAACGTTCAGAAGGGGTGGCATAGCTTACGGTCTCAACAGAGGCAGAAAGCTGTACAGTAGCACTGGAGAGACTGACAAAGTAACCACCGAGAACAAGCAGAGAAGTAATTGAGAGACGCATGATATACAGGGAAGAAAACAGGGATCAACGCAGACAAAAAGTTGGGTAAAGGGGTTTTTATAGAGCTCCGCAAAAACTAGTTCCAAATAGTCTAGCTGAACTTTTGAGCGGCCTTGACCCTGCGTTGACCTGGACTCGGCGACACATTAAAGCATTATGTTAGGTGTTACGTTTTTTTTTTGTGTTGGAAGTGGACCCTTATAATAAGTAGAAACAGTGTCGACCTGTGTCCACAACTGGTCGAAAAAGACCACAGTAAAGTCGCCAAGAGTTTTCACATTGTTGCAAAAGGCGAAGGCCTGTCCACTAATCTAGGGAAAGCGTCTACTCGAGACAAAACCACAATTTGCCGTTCGTGACTAATGTAGCCTTTCATGTACCCTCGATAGATCATGTTGGCGACCAGGCATTCAGCTTCCTCCATTGAAACATCGAGACCTGATATCTTCAGAGAGCAATGAAACCAAGAGATAGGTACGCGGGCGCTCTTTTCATGAGCTATCCAACTAAATGAAGTGTTAATTAATGCATATGACCAATACAAGCGCTAGTGACTTACACGCGACGAAACAAGCTACGCATGCAGAGTGCTCTGGCTTTCTCGAGTGTTAACCATAGATTCAGCTCAAGGAGCCTCCTTTCCGCCTTTTCGAGCGCTCGATCGAAAGCGGACAGGTCGCCTTTTTTGATTGCCGTAATAAATGGTCTGTAAAGATCCAGGAGGACCGGAAAGCGTTGTAGAAGCTCTTCTGAAGGAAAGTGACCTCGAATGATTCTAAGAGGAATGAGATACGTCAAAATTCGTCTGGAAACGTGTGAGGCTTCATGTATTTTTAAGTGATGTATGAAACTCTTACTCTTGGTTACTATGCGCCTTAGTCGTGCATTGGTAAAACGCAAGGGTTAATTCCTCTTCCGCCTAAAAATCTCAGCAACTAGAAGTTTCCAAATTGATAAAGATAGTTGTACCTTCGGGAAATCTTCGTTCAAAAAGCTTAGCATCCCAATGTAGTACCGGAATGTTACCTAGAAAGTTAGTATACATTATAACACTAGAAGAGAACAATTCACTTGGTGTGCGCGGGGGTATGTCTCGAGCGGGAATATATCGGCATTCGCCTGCAGTGCCCGAAGTATATTTTTTGACAATGAAATACGTTTTATCTGGGGCAACTGTTGAGTGAATACCGGAAAAACAAGTGAACCTGAAAATACTCACCCGGAAATAACACTTCATGATCAAACCTACAACATAATAAACACCCCATTTCCTTGACTGTTCGGGTGGTGATATTCTAGGCATCTTGTCAATGACTTACGGTAAACATCTCGGCCAAAAGTTCACCTGTCAGTCATACAATTGCTAAAAGCTTTGGCTATGACCCGAGCCGATTCTTCCATACATTCACTTTTCTGGTTATTGTACTTTGCATGGAAGTCGGCCTGAACAAGTGTTTTATCAATGGTTATTGTATGCTATGCTGTATTCATCGACAACGTACGTCATATGCCAAGTCCCTAAGGTCTCGCAAGACGGAGAATAGCGCTGGTAATGTCCATCCCCTATTTTCAGCGAAGAACCGAAGGAAAGACCTAATAGCAATGTGAGGTGTATATCATTACATGTATAGAGCATATACACACGAAACAAGTTGCGTCTGTTCTTTGAAAGCCTCTATAGGTTTCTTCTTGGCTATATATATGCACGTCAAGACATAAGAGATGGCAATTTCATCCCATGGACTTGCAATAGCGCCCGCATAGCGACGTAGGGCTATTCGCTGATTGATATATCAACTACGAATATATATGCCGAGCTTGATGAAATTGAGACGTACTCCTGTGTCGTTTTTGAACTCTTTGACTAGATCTTTCCCCTGTGGACTTGTTGGACGAAGAAGATATGCCAACGTGGGACCATTCTCTGAGATAATAGCATCGTTGAGTTGGCTAAGATATGTCGAAAAATCTACAGGCATGACAAGATTAAGCAAGCAATAAATATCAATTGTTCTAAAGTAACTGCACGCGTCCAGACTCCGTCCAGATGTGATGTATTGTCACGTGATCAATAATAGATAATTCTGAGATAGCCTGGAGCCCCCCCTATTCATTGTACCACCACCATGGCTCTCCCACCCTCGCTGAAGCCTCTTGTCGTAGTCGGCAATCCAGATGCACCACATACCCTAGAAATTTTCTGTATGTCTATCATACTGGCAATGCCCCTGACCTTAGAGTTTTTAACTGAATGTACCGACATTAGTGGATTATGTCTGTCCATACAGGTAAAGCATACTGCACAAGCTACAATTGTTGTAGGAAAGAGAGTACACAATAACCTCTGGAAAACAGTGGAAAGATGGCCCGTGGTATCGACAACTTCATCAAACCTTTAATCTCTAAAGGAGGGAAATATGAAGACAAAGTTAAAGTCCTATTCCGCCTACAAGTTCAACCCTGGCACTCGGCTTCCACTTTAACCCACGAAGCTGGTCTTGCGGTACTACGTGCATCTCCAGACCATTTCTGGACTTTCAGCCGTCTTGTACGCCTTAATCTCTCCTCAATCTCCTGAGGTGATTACTAACACCCCTTCTCATCGAACCTTCAACTATGTATAGCTCTTTGATAATCAGGAAGACTTCTATGACGCTCCCACTCTCGACTTGACACCAAGACAAATTAGGGCAAAGCTTGCCGATCTTGCTTCTCAAGTCATTCCTCCCGCCGCGGTGGATCAATTTAGGGATCTATTGGCAGTCAAAGGTTCCCCAAATGGTGGTATTGCTGTCACCGATGACTTGAAATACAACAGTCAGTACTTTGGTTTCACTGATTGATTGTCTTATGCTCATATAATATCTGCAGTTAAATTTGCTCGCCAGAACAGCATTCATGTCTCCCCCACAACATTGTGGGATGGTCTTATTGCAAGCGAAGTATCTAGTGGATGGGTTGAAAAGGACTGGAATGATTTCTTTGCTGCTAGAATTAATAAATGAAACACCCAGACTTGAATATTTGAACATAATAATATAATGCTGTTATTACTACTAAACTATTTCACCATATTGGCACCCATTGAACAACATTGAGAAGGGGATTTGTCACATAGCACTATTGGCTTCAGATTGGTTTATATTACATTTAATTCGCGGAGGACGGAAAAAAGAATAATTTAAAACGAAAAGAAAGATCCAACTTGAAAAAAAGAATGAAATGAATAGCATATATCACTCAGACAATCCTCGTTTCTTTTGGCGGGGGCGATCGTACCCGGTCTCCATGTCTCGCAGAAGTTCCATTTGTTTGCGTGTGAGGATAATGACTTGCATTTTGTGCATAATAACCCGCTTGGCTAAATCCTCCTTGTATGTTGGTCATATGGGCTGGTAGTTGTGCACCTGGCGGTGGCGGTGGTAAAGGTTGCGATGAGGGATGTGTACGAGAGGATTGTGGGTGGGGGTGAGAGGATTGTGAGTGAGAGTGAGAGGATTGATGTTGGTGAGAGGAAGTAGACTGCAGTACCATATTCGAGGTCTTGATATCCTTATCTCGTTCTCTTTCCCTACGCACATCCTTATCTCGTTCCTTATCTTTGGTTTCCTTCGTTTGGACCTGGTCAATATTTTTGATAGGTGAACGTGCCATGCTAATAGTCTCAGGTCCTCCGTTCGAAGATGCCATAACAAGTTTACTCCCCATAGAACTAAACCGCAGACTCCCTCCGATTTTCAAGTCATCCATTTTGAAGATTCGTTGATATATATATGAATCATTAAAAGGAAGGGGCTGTGAGGATGCGGGATCCGACGAAAGTGGCACCAGTGAGCGAAGCCATACTCGAATTTTGTGCGTTGCACCTGGGGGCATTGACTGCGAGGGAATTGTGCTAAAATAATGTTAGAACGAGGTGATAAAAGAACCTCTTCCTGGATTAACTCACTAAATCAAGAAAGAAACTGTCTGAGGATTACCATCAACTCTCAGTCGTAAGTCGCTGAACAGCATATCCCCCACCCCGCCACCATCATATTCCAATGAATATTTATATAACGAATCTCTGACCCGCTGCCATCTATGACATACCGATTAAGTGCCCAGGTGAGGAACAGTGTATTAGTATGAAACTTACCTGACAGTAAAAGTGACTAGGGCTTTGCCAACGTACCCCATATACATTTGATGGTTTGTACTGAGGGCTCGTTGCCTTGCAAAGGAAACATCATCCCCGATGGAATTGAAGTCCGGATTCTTGCCCACCCATAAGTCGTCTTCACCAAACAATCGATGCCCCACCTCCGAAGCTGCATTCAACCACACCCGTACACACCATAGACATCCTACCGGAATACCTTGTTTTCCTGGAAATACGCTGTAAGTACATGGAGGGTAATGTGAGCGCCTGCGTTCAACACACACACGTGGTGTGAGAGACGCACAAGACTTTAAACTCCAGTGTTCTTGGATCTACGGTCATTTGTCTGGTCACAGGTTCCCCGATCGGTCGTTCTATGCCATTCGCTCGCATAGAGAGTCTGAACTGGTATTTTCCTGGTGTCGGCTGGCCAGAAAATGGTTCCACCCTTGAATGAACAGGGATGATAAGTTGCTGATGAAAAACCAAGGAACATGACTTACGAGATATAAAATTGTAGGGGTGTTGAGCTCGCCATCAGGTTGTATGTATAGACATATCGCTTGTATTCGGGTCGTGAAGGATGTCTTGAGACACTGTGGATGGATGGATAAGTATTTGATCGTGATAAATTGCGGATGGACATGGACGTGTATAAAGAAATAGACGGGAAGTGGACCCACTTTAAAGGTGCAAGGATATCCGTATTTTCGGACCAATGGGCGCTTTCAGACACTATACTCATCCCTTTACTTGTTGCATTGGAATTACTACTTGATGTGATATGACACAGCGTTGATGATTCGGAAGAAGAAGGCGGTGAGTATGAAACACCTGGGAAATGTAGCACATGGTGCCCACCTTCTGCTCACTGCTGCTTCGTAGTCCGGGCAGTCGTCGTCTTGGGGCAGATAGTATGGGAGGGAAGGGAGTGGATTGGACCCCCAGCCGATGTGCCTGGACATAGTGGTGTATAGAGAAGGAAGGACCTGAGCGCAAGAGATAAATATATGTTGTGCATGTTCAGGTCATCAGCAATAGCCCATTGGGGTATGTGGTATACAAAGGGATGCAACAACAATCATGATTGATTCCACATCCCGAGATCATACAGTACTACTTGCACAGCGCTTTTAATACACGCGGCAAACCACAATTGCTCATGAGCTTCTTCACACTTCACTTGCGAGCGGATATCCCTATCAAGCTCACAAGACCGTCACAAGGCTTTCTTCGCCCGCAGAAGGACATGTACAATATTAGGGTAGCCATGCTACGGGTTCCACAATTAATTAGCACAACAGTGTATGTGTGAGAACATACCAGAAGAACCCAAACACAAAAATATGATGAACTAGACATATGGAAATACAGGATGTTCACATCCAAGCAGAACGGACAATCCAGATGGTTCGCATGCAAATCCAAAAAGAGATCAAAGGAGACAGGCTCTAGCGTGGCAAAGCTATCATTGACAGAGATTCTGAATTTATGCAAGTTTCTATTGGTGGAAGAAGTGTGTAACAGTGATGGTTGGTCCGGTATAAGTGGTAGTTTACTTTGCTTTGTCACCCTGCACTAAATGAGCACGACAGAAAAAATGAGAAATAGACATACGCACCTTAATCATTGAGAAACAAGCGAACGCAGTGGCCATCATGCCAACACCGAAGAGAGTGCGGTAGGCGCCTATAAGATGCGAGTGAGCATATACGACCAAATAACCTATTAGTGGTACATACCGAAGTAGAGCCTCTGCCTGGGGCCACGGTACATGACGTTGACATTGGTGTTCTAGTATGGAGGTCAATATGTATTACATATTAAATAAAAATGAGAGCCAACCTGGTAAAGCTGCTGCTTCTCGAGGACGTGGTTAGGCTCTGTATAATGTTAGTGGCTATATGTGAAAACAGAGGATATACAGACTGTTGTAGAGGGGAGTGAGGATGGACATTGTTGTAGGAAAGGAATGGTGGTTGAGGTGAAAGAGGAAGTCGTGATGCGGGTGGTTGCGGAGTTTGTTCCGGGAGCCGAGACTTTTCGACCCAACCATGGCAAACGACCGTGTTCGCGTTAGGGTCCGTCCTTTCTCTTCCTCTCAAACTCACTGCTCACATCCACACAGGGCCTCAGCATCTTCCGTCCAATCATCTATGGAAACACTGCTATCATTCTCTCGGAAAAAGAACGTCAAGCCTTGCCTCATGCTGACCACACACACAAGTGGACTGTTGCTGTCCGCTCTGCCGCATCTGCTCCCAACTCGGACATCGTAGGCGGCGCAGATGATATCTCTCACTTCATAAAACGCGTCACCTTCAAATTGCACGACACTTATCCAAATCCTTCACGAAGTAAGTCCATACGTCATCTCCCACTTTTCAAAGTCATATTGATTGCCTCAGATATCGATAAACCACCATTCGAGGTTTCAGAAACAGGGTACGTAGATTTTCCCCTACCAACCAGCAATACCTCATTGTCTGTAGATGGGGTGAATTCGAAATACAAATCCGCATTACCTTCGTACCAGAGTCTGGGGAAAAGGCCATGACACTCTACCACCACCTGAAACTCCATCCATGGGCTGCTGCTGGTGAACCAGAAATCCCTCCTCTTGATGTTGCAGTGAAACTAGGCCCAGTCCACTCCTGGCAGTACGATGAGGTTGTCTTCAATGATCCATATCAAAACTTCCTCAACACATTGACCTCTGTTCCTGTCACCCCGCTTCCGAAGACTAAGAGAAAACCTGTTCCTTTCCATCTTTCAAATCCATCTTCACTCGAAGCTTCCAGGGGTGGTGTTCCAGAGTTTACACAACTCATGGAAAAGGAAGAACACGACCGTCTTGAAGAGGCACGCAAGAAGGTGATCGCAGAGACCGACAAATGGCGCAACATACTCATCGATAAAGAGAAAGAGTTAGACAGACTGCAAAAATTGGTAAATGAACAATCCGGATCGTAATCATTACAAATATTACAAATGTGCTGTATTTTAATCATGTATTATTGTGTATCATATTCATATACCGTGTATTGTCCAGTAAAACACATCGCAAGAATCTCTAGTGCCATGCAGCCCAACCAGGGTACATTTTGGCCTAGAGCACACATCATTAGAGATCATTTTTCAACAAAAATCATAATAAACATACCAGATTGGCAGCACCAGTTGCCTCTTGAATTAGGATTTGAACTAAATTGCTTGTAGTGACTTCCTTCTCTTGCTTATTCCGGTCCTTTGATGCATCGGGTGTATATATCCCTTGGAGTTTCTTTCCTATACGCCGCAATGCATTCTTAGCCAACACATCAATTGTGGTTTTGGCTTGGTTTCTTTGTCGATCCTGTGTACGTTCCCAATTGTTTAGTGTGGAGAATATTCCATGACAACAAGTACCCACCAAACGCCGCTTTTCATCCTCCCATTCTACCAAAGGGTCATGAATAAATGTATCCAATACGCTCATCAGAGAATCCTGATTATCCCGCAACAACTGTAGTGTCACCTCACAGGCAATACGAAAGACACCTATAATGAAAAATTATGCATAATGATGGCTTTCTTCATTGTATTTTACTAACCTTCTACACCCGTTACTCCAAGTCCGTCGACTAAATTCTGCGTTAACCTAAATGGTACTCGTTCGGGCGTTTCTAAGGTCTTTCCCTGTATCAGAACAACCATTGTCAGTTAAGTGTATCATTGAAAGAGAATATCACCAACCTTCTCAAACAAGCAGTTAAAATCAACATGAACAACGTCGCCTGTATTACTGTCAAGAAGAATATTTTCACAGTGACGATCTCCAAGTCTAAGAAAAAATCAAAATGGCGAAATAGTGAAGAACCTAATCACACATACCCAAGAATAAAGCCAACCATCGACATCACTGCGGCAGTTCTTCCATATGTCATTCTACTTGCCAGCCATGCTGTTGGTTCCGGGAAAGTTTCAAGGAACCATTCGTGAAATACAGGTGGGAATCTACATGGAAGCATGAATGATGGCCTTATGAAATGTAGGAGAAAAATACTACTTAGGCAAGATATTCTTGGTAAAAAGAAGTGACGCTGTATTATCATCCGTCTCTTTGATCTTCTTGAAGACGTCGTTCATTTCTGCAGACTGGAGGGAAATGAGCACATTGTGATGAGGCTCAGTAAGAGTAAGAAGTCTCACCCAGCTCCGAATCCGCCTAGCATCGTAGCTCTTCATAAGAACAGGACGAATTGGTATAGTATTGGGAACCCATTGAATGAACCCACACTCTTCATTTAAAGTTACTACGCCGTATGTTCGAATATCTGAATAGTGTCATTAAAGTTGGTGCAAGATAAACGTCAAAATAGCTCACGTAGCTGGCGCCTTCGAGATTCGGAGTTAGCTTTTAATAGTTTATTGATGATTGAGTTGAATTCCATCAAACGTGCATCCTTTCTCAAGTCATCTTTGGGTTTTCCCAGGAACATATACGTTTGCCCGTCCGTCCCTAGAATGGATATCTTTCGGGGCCGTGCCAATGAGCGCATAATATCAATTTCGTCGTGGAATTCTGTCCAACGGTAAGAATGAGGAATTAGTTTGAAACTTACGATACTCACCAGAAAACATCGGTAGTTCCAAAGGAAATGGTTGGTGGTCCGATTGAGTAGATGATGCGGGAGGGAGTGTAGCAGTAAGAGATTCTTGCAGGGGTATGATAAGGTCGCAACGTCCTAAATGCGCTAATCGAGGGAAATCCTTTCGCATAGAAAGGGACTTCTTTTCATCATCAACATGGTAATCACATAGCCCTAAAAGTTCATTCGTCATAGATACACATTGCTGAATTAACCGTGGCGTTTGAGTTCGAGCAACTCGTGGATTATTCTATAAAACCAAATTATAAGACTGTATACTAAGCTGTCTTCTATACATACCTTTAATTGGTCTAGAATCGCTCGGCCTCGTTGTTCGCGCATTGACTTCGTTGATTTAACCACAGATGTGAAGAGCCATAAAGCTTGTTTGGGGTATGCTTCCAAGACCTTCAATATCAGTTTGCTAAGAATCTTGTATGTCTCAGGACTGGAGTGTCCAACTCGAGAAACAATTTGAGGGAATGCTGTGTACCACTAGCGAAGGAGTCATGTCAAGGCGATCAGACATAACAGTACGGAAATAAAGCAACGCATACCTTGTAAGCTGGAACATCCCGAATAGCTTTGGCAGCATGTTCATGGCATTTAAACACAGTTTCCCTTGATTCCTTATCCGCGTATTCCCCTTCACCAAGGTCCAACCAGATTGTTAGTAGTCGTGGTACAGTTTGATAAACATATTTTGACCCTTGTTTCATTGCCCTTGAATATGCTCTCACTGTTGCAACACTCATTTTCAGACCCCTGTCAACCCTTAGCGACGCGTCTCTCATTAAAAAAAATCGTCGTATCCTCACCGTCCTTGTTGTTCTTCAGGTGTCAAATTCTTAAAACATTCATCGTGGAATTGACCGAGGTAGAAATGAGCACTCTCGGAACTAGTATTCAAGTGAATAGGTGAGTCCGTAACAGTGAAACATTAAACATACTTTTTGTCCAATTCTGTGACAAGCTGGAAAAGTTTATAAATAAGTGAGGCATCATACCTCTGAGATTCATTCATCCATCGGGCACGCAAGACATGGGCCTATTAAACGTAAGTTTAAGAGATAATTATTAGAAGCACATGCAACTTACCCTTGCTCTCAGTCGCGTGGTCTCCTCATCGGCCGTCAAGTCCGTCACATCTACACTATCAAACAGTCCAGCCAGCCTCATCGAGTTTTCCAGCTCTTGCAAAGCTCGCAATGGTTCTCCCGTTGCTTTGACTAACTTTGCACTTTCGATGAAAGAAAATTTTGTCCCGCTTTCCCGAGCCTGAAGCATAGCACTATATGCAGTTTGCCATTGACCCGCTTTTCTGGCAATTTTAGCGCTAGCTAGCCATGTTCGCCCATGTTCAGTCGTTATCGTATGATGGGGGTTGTTCCTAACAAAATTTGACTCAACTAGAAGAGATAAAGAAATTGGAATATGCTCACGATAAAGCAAATGCGGTCCTCCTCATACTAAGCACTAGTTCACGAAATCTGAAAGTCGGAAGCGTGGAATCCAACCGACAGGTCAGCATCTTAGAAAGCTCATCAACAATTTGTTTCTTCTGTTGTGAATGACCCTGGGATTGAGCTAGATTATGGGTTGCTTGATGGATCATCTCAAGTTCATGCGTCAGGTGAAGATCCAAGACGGCGTCATATGAACGGCGATAGCTGCTTGGTCCAGCAGCTGTTATCGGTGTACCCAAAACTAGTCGTGCATTCGCCAGTGCACCCGAAATCTCTTTTGGATCTCCATGTCGCATCGCCAGCAGAACTGCACCAATGACCATTTGTGCGGTCTGGTCGGTAGAGTGCCCTACAAGCGTGTCAACGTCGTCCCATGCACAAACCATCCAAGCACTTTCAATCTGAAATCCTGTGAGAGCTTTCTGCCATTCCGGCTTACGTGTGAGAACACCGCGCACATGAGTTCGAAGAGTATCTGTAATGACACATTCAAACATGTACAAGAAGAAGAGTCTACAGTCTTACCGTAGTGCCCGAGATTCCGCAAACAGCGCAACAGACCTAGGTGGAAGTCAACGTTATCGGGCGATTGTTGCAACCTAACTTCCCAGCAGCTTTGAGCTGATGTCCAACGACCAGTACTTTCATGTTGTCGTATCTGGTGCTCTAAAGAAGGAGCTAGTATAAGAGTTGAAACACCTTCCATGCCGTCGGGCTCATCCAACTGAGCATAAATCTCATGCAATCGCTCGTAGTAGTCAGGAAGATCTTTACTCTGTGGGGCTCTTTCCTTCACGGAAAGGATATGTCGTTCAAAGTTCATAAGCGATCGTGCAAAAGCCTTGCATTGGAATGCAGCTTGAGCCATAAGGTGGTGGTCAATGCTCGATAGGATCGAGTCTACACGAATTAGCTGATCTTCAAGTTGGGAATTGGCCAGACTCCTCTCCCCGCGTGCTCGTTTGCTTTCTCCTTTCTTCGTATTGAGATCCTGCCGGACAATGCGAACCCAAGCATTAAGGTGGTCAAGTAGCATGAAAACAGCCTGCAAGTAATTAGTTTATCGCAACCCTACTTCAAAATGAGGGAAGCCAAATTCATACCTGCGCACTTAACAACCTTTTGTCTGGGCTCGAATTCCCGCCGCTCTTGATCTGATCCTCCAACACAACCGTGAGTTCGGTGCGTATGTCCTGTGCGTCTTCTTCAGATCCACTGATCAATATATTGAGTACAAGGTGAGGAAGGAGGTAGTGTGCAACAACAACATCCTTATTACGGACAACAGCGCGGAAGACGTTAAAGATAGTTTGGGCGGTGGTGCCAGATGCTCTTGTTATTAGATGTGTTGTCCACACCTGGATCCACTCTCTGTAGGTCAACTGTTTTGGATATATGGGATGTACGGGAGGCGCGGTGAATGCAACAGTGAGAGTGAATCTTCCCTCTAACAGCGGGGTCACTGTCTCTAGTATGTGTTTCGGTAGGCTCTTCCACCGGTTTCGTACTTTGTTCGAAATGGATGTGGTTGTTCCAGCTCCTACAAGTGCAGGCTTAAATTGACAGAACTTCAGTAATTCCTGGATAGTATAGGCAAGATGACTCTGATAGGTGATATCGCTTGTTGATCTGAACGCGCTGACCAACAGATCACAAATGAGGTGTAATGCAAATTGCATTGACTCTTCTTCATCAGTGAAATTGTTCTTCACGATACTTCTTGGTTGCTCCATGGTAATATCACAACGGTCCGGGTCGACGGCACCGAGGATCCCTATGCATTCATACGCAAGGGCCTTCAGCTGTTCAGTTCCATCGCCGTCTCGACAAGCGGTAGACATCAAGGCAACAACAACGTTACCAATAATGGGGTCAAACATATCCCCGGAGACAAGGTTCATGATTAATTCCCTCTTATCCGCCAACAAAAAAATCTTGAGTTCCTCCAACGATTGGACAGCAACACTAAGGTTATCATTAGATGATCGCTCTAGAATTCTTCGCAGTTGTTCCTTCGGTGTACAATCGCTGCGAAGTGCCGCTACATGTTCATGTAGATGACGTAGCTCGGGGATCGACGACATGTCTACAACATCGTCGAGATATCGGCCAATACCATTTGCGAGTTGTTGAGTGATGAAAGTGAGAGAGTCGGTTGCTGTTTGTTTTGCGTCAGGCGAGAATGAGTTCCATGACGTGACTATGGCAGCAGTGGTTGGTCCAACATGGGGGCCTGCTTCAGTTGGGCCTAACGTCGTCAGGAATTTGTGCCAGCTGTGCAGAGTTACTTCCGAGAGTTCTGGTATACATATCATTGTTTGGAAAGTTGCCATCACCTGAAACGGACCCATATGGGTTTCAAGTTGTACAAGATTAAACCCGAACATACCTGTGGTGCGACATTGGTAATTGGAGGTCCAATCTGCCCTATGAGTGCTCCAAGACTACGAATGATCTTGCGTTTTGAACCAACAGTTTTCTTGCCTTTAACCTCCTGTAACATTTCGTTTATGTGTGTTATTAGACCCAACATGTGTGTTTTGAGAAACGCGCCGAGCTCAACCACAGGAACACTGCTACTTTTCGTAGTCGCATTGACTACTCGCTCCACCTTTTTCAAGCCAAGAGTAGCCTGAAATATCATCAGCAATTGTTTCAATGATCAATAACTGACCGACCAATTGGGCAGTTTTATCATTTTCATCACCCATTGCAACAACTAGATCCGCGAGTAGAGGGACCAAACAACTCTTGACAACCACTTGCATATTGATGGTAGAACTCCTCGAAGCATCTGTCAGCAGCTTAAGTATGAACGCAAGTGCTTTGTTTGAATCAGCTTGTTTTGGGAGCATGAATATATGCGCCAGAACCGTATGTGAATTGGTGAGGAATAAAGCTGAAGGTTTCTGTCCGACTTCGTGTGCCACGGCCTCTACGGCCTTCATATCACAGGTGGCAAATAATTGAGGATAGGTACGAGGAGCAGTGAGAGAGATGAAGTCTGAAGGGACCATATTCATGAGCCTGCAGGTTTCAAGTAACAAACTTCGCTGATTCCACATCTTGGAGACCAAGAAAGGAGCTACTTGATCAAGGTATGGCAGTAATAAGATGTAAAGCTTCTTGTCGTGCCGTTTCGCTATGTCCATCAACTATGCTGTGTTAGTTGTGATATGGGTCTGTCAATAAAGTCTCATTCACCTGAATAGATGCAGTTCCCTTTATCACAGGATTATGTTTCCCAAGTTGGGCGATAAGGAAACAGAGGACTTGGCCAAGTACTTCTGCGTTCTTTGTCCTACCAACACGTCAAAAAACAGATCGTCGCGAAATATTCTAGGACAACTCACTTGCCCATAGAACCAACAGTGATCACCACTACCTCTTTTAGATGATCTTTTGCTTCATTCATGTGCTGATACAACCTCCCAAAAAGATTCTGCGTAGAATGCCAAGGATTTGACATTGATTCACTATATAAAAGTACCAGAGATGCCAAACCATATCTAGAAAAATCTGTAAGGAAAACACCGAGGTAAAGATACATGTGTAGACTTACCCAGCAGACAGTCTAACACTGCGATCCGGATCCTTAAGGCCAGTAAGTAATGTTTGGGTCGCTGGTTCCAAACTTTGTCGATCAAGATCAATTGCGTGGTGTTCGATGGCACATCTTAAGACATGATAGCCCTTTCTTCGTAAAGCGACGGAAACCTGATTTTCAGTCCCATCTAGCAAGTGATTCAACAAGGTATTGTAGGTTCCCGTCAGCAACAACGGGATTCTTGGCCTGTGAAGCTGACCAGCAGACGCATCACATCGACCGATTAAACAAGGCAAACGTGTCAGATTTTCAATGATGCTGAGCCTCTCACTCTCCGGCAGGCTCCCTTCCCTGCGAGGCAGTGAAAATTTAGCCCTTGAATTTAGCCCAGGTACGTGTAACTCACTGCATAATTTCATCCCGAATCTCGTGAAGAACTCGAGCCATATGGTCGCGACTCCAATCACCTCCATCGTCCATGAGGTCTTTGCCATGGCCACCAAGTAATTTTTGAATGACTGTATATAAATCAGGACCATTTGTGGTCGTGGCCAATGGTTGCCCCCGAGCTGAATGTGCTGCCTCAAAAACCGCCTGATATTGTGGTAGGTCTTTCAAGAGGTGTAATTCATCCAGCAGAATATCTGTAAATTTCACATCCAACTCCCGAAATACACGACGAAGGAGTTCATAGCCTAAGCCCTGGTTGACATATATTCAGTCCATATAAAAACAAGCAACTAGGAAATGTATCTACCCGAAGAATATTTCCCGATTCCTCCCAAGTTTCGGAACATAAAACTTTCATGAGTTCCAAGATGTCGCTTTTAGGGACGACGTTCAATGGGATATTTTGCAAGTACTTTGAAAAACTCCGGTCAAATGCATCCCAAACATCTTTCGGGCCTTCGTGAAGACGATAGTGAAGCATAAAACATGGGACATATGAGACAACCATTGCGAAGCCATTAACTGATCGGAAAAGCGTAGCGCAATCCATTATATCTGATGCAATTCTGGTACGAGAAGCCAACGGAACAGAGCATAATGGAGAGAGTGTATAATCAAGGACTGCCCTCATGGCTATCACCATTTTGCGTAGTATATCGACAATGAACCAATGACAGAGCAAAGTGGGAACTGCGACATGGGCCACGATTTGGACAAGTGTACCGAGCATCATTGATAATTGAGATGAAGATATGATTGTAACATCGAAAGGGTTAGTGCCGAGATTCTGTGTTATCTATTTAGTTCATAACACGGTGCAATAGGTTCAAGGGCCCACCGCTCCAAACAAATCATCTTGCTTTATATCGGAGATCCTTGGAGTAGCAAACAATGTAAGTGTTACAGGAAAAGCCAGATTCATGGAGTTCGACATGAGCTCTGTGCCAAGCTAATTTGTAGGTGATTCCAAGCATATATAACTATCACTCACCCTGGCAAACCTCCAGACACTCGTTCAAGATTTGTCGCAACGTGAGCCACCATGGCTCTACTGTCCTGATTCCTGCCAATTGACTCCCTCCTAGACCCCTCAGCAGCGTAAGTAGCGTCTGAAAAGTTCTCTCCTTTAATAGTTTGGGTTCCACCAACGTCCCATCGATTTGAGTCCCAGCATTTTCCCAAGAACTCAGAACTATACATAGGCTTAGTAATCTTGAGAAAATCTTTTTCACCATGTCTGCCGTGTCCTGATAAATGCCTTCGACCCGTTCAAGAACTCTCCTCAGTACTTCCAGAGTAGTATCCACCAGTGTGACTTTCTCTCGCATGGCATTCCATGAAACGATATCAGGCATGGGAAAGGTCGCAAGCATATGGTCAGTCAGACCACCTATGACAGTAACCCAGACTTCTTTGTTAGAACTTGGAATACGAGGTGCATTATCGGAAAGGTATTGAGATATGAGCGTGCGGAGAAAATCAAGGAATTGATCGAACGACGCGTCGTTGTCTGAGCCATTAAATGAAAGGACTGGGAAGGGTGTTGATGGTGGTACTGTTGAAGTCATGATATCGTAAAGGCCATGAAGGGTGAAGTTGAAAGATAAAAGACGCGGTCACGCGTATGTAATAATTGACTAGTGCTAAGTCTATTTTTGTACTATTTCCTCCCCGCACGTCGCTTGTCCTTAGCCTTTTCCTTCTCCATCGCCTTCTCCTCTGCCCTCTCACTCTCAATGGACGTAAATGCTTTCTTCATATTTTCATTGTATTCCCTATCCTTCTCCAACTGTTTCTTCTGCTCCATACTCGCAAGGAACCTACTGTCCTTACGCAACTCCCTGATTGCACCTTTCTTCTCCTGCTTGAGTTGATATCGCAATTTCGCAGCCTCATTCTTCTCATGATCAGGATCTTGTTTGCGGAAATAGCTAGACTTGTTTTCTTCAAACTTGGGTACAAAGGTGGGGATCGGAATGGGCTTGTGAGACTGGAGTGCAAGTGGTTTATGCGATTGTTTGGCAAACCTGAGCAGACGTGTTATCATGTCTACAAGCCTAGAGTGCCGGGACTAGAATATGAACTTCTATCAGCTTGCAATTGCCAAATGCGAGAAAGGATAAACTACCTTGAGCTCCCCGCTCCAATTTTTCCCCTCTCCGTGCGTTATGATCTCCAATATTGGGGCATATAACTCAACAAATCCATCAAGCCCCTTGTACATTTCTGCATATTTTCCCAGCAATTCCAAAACTAATGCTAGCAGATCGACTTTGGTTTGCTCTGATGGCTCCTCCAATGTTAATAGCCCTGTTATGCTGGCCTTTCTGGGATTTGGGGTTGTTTTCTTGCCTTTGAGTGTCAGGGACCGGCATGAACCCGAGCGGTAATCAGGAACAGGGAATGAGCCCGGTAAAGAGGAAACGTTTTCATATGTTGTTTGTGCCAGGTGCAGGAATGAATTGACAAGTAGGTTGATTGCCTCTGGAACAAATCGCTTCGAGAGAGATTCAAATTGCAGGAAGAGGGTACAGATAAAAAGCCCACTTGCGATGTCATTCAACGAGCGTATGCGGCACAGTCCCAAATATGCTCCCATGAGAACTCGGGTAGGCGAGATAACTGCGTGGTTTAGGTCACTAGTGGGCCAAATGAGACCAATTACACGGAGTAGTGTAAGTTCTGAGGAACCTGGCCATGTTTTTGCCTCTGGATTTGTCGCACCCTGTGAGAGGCCGCGCTTGAGGTTTTTGTACATTAAACGGAGTTTTTCGTTGAAGTGCCTCGCTGCCGGTATAGGATAGGTTTTGACAATGGTGACGAGGTGAGGGAGGAGTGAAGAGATCAGTGTATATCGTGGTTGGGGAGATGCCGCTATATAGAGAATATGGTCGATGAGAACGTTTGCAAGGGTCTGATAAAAATAGCATCAAGATCACACTTATTATCATTGGCACGAGAACTGACCTGGAGCTTAAATTTGTTATCTGAGGCGAGGCTAGTATGATAAAGGGTCCGTATTCGCTGCACGACAATGGGTACATCATCATCTTCAATATCCTCCACAATTTCCAAAAATTCTTCGTGACTATCCGGGGCAGGAAAAGTATAAGGTAACTCCTGAACAGAACGTCCGCCTTTTTTCTTTCCATTTTTTAATTTGGTTGTCAGGCTTCTTGTTCACCTTGTTCATCTTCTGATCCACCATCTTCCTCGTCGAAATCGTAAGTCTCGTCGTACGCTTCACCGTCGTCCTCACTCACATCCTCTTCGTCACTTTCTCCTTCCCCTTCCTCTTCCTCCCCTTCCTCTTCCTCTTCTTCACTCTCTTCTGGAGCTTTTAAACCTGCCCCCAAACCACCCCATTCCTCCATCCCATCATCGAAATCATCATCTAAATCATCAGCACCGCGTTTCCGCTTCCCCTTACTCCCTTCTTCATGCTCACTGTCGCTATCTTCGATGCCCAACATTCTTTTCCGTCTCTGCTTCTCGGCCTTTTCCAATGCCTCCTTCTCTTCTAACGCCAGCTCTTCTTCTGTTTTAGTCCTATCTTTCGGTTTTGATCTTTTGTCAAATGCAAGCTCGCGCACATGTTGATCATAGTCGTCCTGTTCAGGTATTAACGCCTGAACCCCTCCTTCCGAGCTTGGTAGCACCGTAGATGTTGACGTTTTGGTGATTTTGTCGTCCTAACATCATACTTAGATGGACCAAGAGGAGTTTTATTGGTTCCTGATAATGAGGGATCGGGGGCATATATCAGATCTCTGAGAGAAGCAAATTCATTATCAAGCTCATGGCGAATATTTTCTTCTTGTTCCCTCTCCATTTGGCGTCGAAGCTGTATAACTAGTTTAAAAAGAAAGGTAATAATCACACCTAATGGTAACTTACCTTATGTTCTTTGCTCTTTGCAATGACCTCTGCCATTACTTCTGCTTTGGATTTCTTTCTGGCAGGCTATAGCGGTTTGAGTTATTAAACAAGTAACAGACATGATGAAAAATACCTCGTCGTTCTCTTCATCCCCGTCTTCCTCATCACCAAACCCTCCGAAGTGAGCTTTTGTTACAACATCCCTATCAATTTGGCCTGCATTGTATTAGTTATGGACTATCAAAAATTAGGAATAATTCGAAAACATACCAGAATCCTCTTCATCTTCGCTATCCAGACCGAGGCCAACATTGTCGAAGTCATCCAGTTTGGATAAACTTTGACCATAATGGGTAAGTTCATCGTCATCCTCGAGATTAAAGGCGACGCCTTTGGAAGCTCTCTGTCGTTCTCGCGTGAAACGCTCCAGCATACGTTCTTCTAGACTCATCGTAGGATCATTTTCACCGAATCGTCGATCGACAATTCCCCCAGCACGGTTTCGTTCCTCCCATTCCTTGAGCAAAGTTTTCTTGCGCTATAAGTTGTTTGTAGTTATAAGCCTTCTCGGTTTACTTTTTGAGTTCGTTTTGATGCATACCTGTTCAATGCCTGCTTGTTTGCTCTGAGCCGGTTTTCCAGTTACACCCTTCAACTTGCGTCCACCCACGTCATGTTTTAGTTTAGTGACTTTGACATCAAAAGGATTCAGTCGTCTATGGATTTCCTCTAGTCTTGCCTTTCGTTTTTCCTTTTCCTTTTCTAGAGGGGCTGCGGATCTTTTACGCTTCTTTCCCGCTTGTGTATTCCCGGTTACTCCTGCCTGGGAGAGCGCAGTTTTAAGTTGCGTGAGCTGTGAGCCTTTGACCATGGCTGGCCTGCAGAAGTAGAAAAAGTTTGTGACATTGTTGTGACACGGATAAGATAACGCGCTTGGTGCTAACAACTCTCTTTAGCCACTTTTGCACACTTCCTAATAGTTAGCTCTCGAACCGGGCAATTTACGTGTACTGGGGAACCCCTCGACCATTCGTCAAGTCCGGAACTTTGATTATCGACTTATGGGAAAGCTTAGACAGCTACTCCGACACGATAGCCGAACAAATAATCCCCAGTGCCAAACCTTCGTATTTCCCTTGTATTTCCAGCTTACAACCAGACAAAACACTCGCAAATGTTTTCCCGTGTATCAACGCGCTCACCTTCTCCTATTGCATAAGCTGGTTACGCGTCAGTAAGACAGCTACAACGTAAAGGATGCTTGGAATTACCTCCTTCCTTGACTCAATGGCTAGGTACCAGAACTGCGGCTACCAACCACAAGGGACAAAGCGTTCATGGGACGATCCGCAGGCCAAGCTCAGTATTAATTCAGCTCGAGTTGGACTTGAAGGCAACCTCCGACGACAATCTCAAAGCTGATAGTATGAAAGACCTCGGAGACAGTCATTATGCGCTATGCAGTCTATGCACCACTGCCGGGGATGTCTCTGGAAACCCGTTTTGCCCCTTTCAAGAATACTGAGGAAGGTCCCAGCCTCCTAATGAGATCTTGTCTTTACGTGATAGTCTGTCAATGGCTTTTTCCCGGAGACGCTTTGCAATTCTGATAGTGATAAGTAACACATGGTCGTTTCACCTAATCTGGTTCCTTCGGATTCACAGGTCATGTCTTACAAACTTCTTCCTGGGAGGCCTGACAAATTTGTAACTAACTTCTTTTTGACGTTTGAGGGGGGGTAAACATAACGGAACATTCCTGTCAATGAAGCTGTGCAACGAGAATTACAGATGACATATATGTGAGTCGCAACACAGCGCAGTTACTACGTCTACACTTGTACAGGTCTTTCAGAAAAAGATTGGGGCTCTATATTCTTCTTGGACATCATATATTCTCCCTCACATTTCATTCTATTCGGGTTCATTTCATAAGAACGGAAGGCGAAATACAAATGCAAATACGAACGTGATTTATTGACCACGAGGTCCCCGATTAACACAGATGACATGGCTCACAAATACACCTACCGGGAATTCATCGTTAGAATAATTGACGTGAAACAGCTTCAACCTGACAATAAGGGGAAAGAGAAGCACATGTTCTTCTTCTCCCCCAGCACTCCCCTTATTTCATCAGATCTCGGCAACCCATTCAAGGAATTGCGTATATTTAGTGAGCTAGCAGGAGAAGACTTTACCTGCACTCATAATTGGTGCTTTTATCCTCACATCCCGGGAGCGGTGAGTTGACTTCGCCATTTCGGTGTCTGATGCCTTCATTGAATAACGGGAATGTTTAAAATGGCATTCAGCGCTGGTACAGATTTGTCCATGAGAAAATTTTGGAACTGTAACTTTACCTGGAGCTGTCAAACTCACTTGATTCTACAAAGTTTTGAGGCACCTCTCAATGTCCCTCTAGTGTTGGCGCCAACGACGGAGTGAAAGATTGATGTACGAAAGCCAAGACATATACACATCTAATGGACTTGGGCTCCCACTGAGGACTCGGGCGCAATTGTGCAGTAATGGTATAACTCGGAGTTGACCAAACTTGGAGGTACCCTTACAACTACTGACTAAATTCTATGTTCAATACTCCCTACTGCGTATAACAATTATTAGACTATGAATAATTTTTAAACCTATTCCAAAAAGAACGCGTAAACTATCGAATAATAAGCCGTATGCCCCGGGAGGTAATTCAGTAAAGGCCATACTGGGGGATTATCATCCACGGAGTTACGCACTACACCCCATTACGCCACCTATGTCACTAATTTGGTTTGACCAGCAGCTACTTCTGGTCTATACTGTATGTGCATAAGTGCTCGGGTCGTTTGAATAGTGAACTGTGATAATTTGGTTGTTTTGTAAGTAGCATCCCTTAGCCACAATTCGCGGAAAGGGCCATGGCTCTATGAGCTTCGATGGACATGTAATTTTTTCGTATGAGGAGGGATTCACATTGCTATAGTAAGTAGAATGTGATTCATGAAATTTGAAAGGTACCGCGAAGCTCGAGCGCCGCCTAATAGTAATCGAAGAGAACCATGACATCTACACTCCATCCACGAGCATTTGAACAGTTACAACCGTGGATAAAATTACGACAACTCAGTAGGGTCTTCCTTCCTTCTTGAACCAACTTGAATGACTTGGAGTACTTCTGGGCGACTGGCAGAAGTTTCGACTCTGAAAGAATGGCGTCTGACACTCGAGAACCTTGCATCTCCCGCGTAGGTCGGCACCAGTGAAATCAGCACAGAGAGTCAATTATAGCATACGACAAACCTTTCACAGATTCCACGGACCCACCTCTACAGCTGATGGGGTACCTTTTTCCCAGGCTTGTCTCTACAACTCACCTAAGGCCTTAATTCTAGTTTTCACTTATTCTTCGCGGTTGCTGGCTATTCCCGACTCCCAAAGTTGGCATCGAGTCTGTAAACACACTATCACGTTCAAGTGTTAAAGTATGTTTAGTAATTCTAAAATTCTTGCACCACAGTTTGCCCCACCAGGCGATCGTATCTCCTTGAATGGACTTCCCTGTATAACATAAAAGGGTCCAAGGATATACCTTTTAAGCCAATCTTCTATTAGAATGTTCCAGTAAATAATCTTCGTCATAACACAAATATGAGGGGTTCCGAGTTGTTGTCCTTATAGTGTAAACAATTCTAGTAAATAATACTACTGCATGCAGTCTACAGTGAGCGAGTTTAATCGAAAATGAATCAAGTCGAACAAGGGACGCCAAAAGCAGACTTTCAGGGATACTCACATGAGAAGTTGTTTCTTTGTTCTTTCAGGTTCTTTCTATTTATTCTTCTATTTTAAGGGGCGAAGACCATTCCTACCTACAGTATCCAGCACGATGATAGCCGAATTTAAGACTCAGTGGCTTACCTGCCCATCATTATATGGAGATAACGCGTTTTGAGTATTGAGCAGTATATTATTGAGAACAAAACACGAAAAGAGCCTGAGCAAGCATCAGTCAGTTGGGCCTGTAAAACGTATTATGACTCGGCTTCTAGTGGGCCTGCATTTAGATTACCAGTGCCCCTTGAAGGTTCACACAGTGGTTCAAAACGTTAACGTCCCAATTTCGCAGTGGAGAATGATATAAACGTGTAAATAATTCTCCCATTACCAGAGTGGAACAAATCCAGAAAAAGCAGATGGTAAAACTATACGCCAATTGTGCCATTCAGGGAAGAAAGCAAGATCGTCCTGACAGGACGAGGGAAATCATACACATTACTAAGTATATATATAAAAACCACCAACCAGTAGGTTTTACTTCGTAGGGAATTTTATATATATATGGCGGTACTCTCACGATGTCAGGAATCTTATACTGTTCTTACGGAAAATCCAGCGACCAAGACTGCGTTCGTAATTACTGTACGGCTTGAAGGTAGGACACAGAAAGGAAACAGCCATTACTTTACTATATTAGTTGAACCTGGCAACATTTCATCATTTAAAAACCGGAGGTACCACAGTAGTTGTGTTACAAGTATACATACAAGGTTCCTACATTGCAACTGATTTGTTCCTGTAGTATGTGGGACGCTCACAATTGTTTTGTGATTCAGAGATGAATACAGCCTAAGGCAGAACCGGCCCATTTGAAACAACTTAGCTAAAACTCGAATCTACTCGTCGTAGTTTAGCAAATCACCCCATTACCGCAAAATATTAGACCTATGGACATTACCTGTGCGTCAACTCTGCGGGAACTCTTATGTGATAGTTGCATGCTCCCCTTCCAGTCACAAATTCGCACCTTGATTTTTGTTCCGCCAAAAAATCTTCTTGACTTCCTGAGCCGGAGAATTCAGTGTCACCAATTCCACCTCCTTCCAAAATGTGCGTACGACTGATTCTAGGCAACGCTTACGCCGCTACTACTTGCTCCAATGTCGAGCATTCTCCTGTTTTGTAAATTCTTCAACATTCGTACTCTACATTACCCCGGAATCCCGTATCGGACCCTTCGTCGCGGAAGATCCTACTAATAAACACGCGCCACATACCCCTTGAAATTTGGCGAGCTGTCAATTCCAGCCATCATAAAGCAAACAATCCATCCATAACTACTACGCGAGTTTTAGTCACCTCAATAGCCCGGTACCACATGCGTAATCTCCGGATAATGCACAAGCGACGGTTTTCACCAGAGACGTCATCTTCGAAGGAGAATCATTTACAAAAAGGACTACAAAAATAATTAACTGAACTTCTGCGCGTAATACTTATATAAAGACGCTTCTCAGGGTACCAGCTGCATACATCCTTATTAGTAGGCAACATTTACTTGGAAGCTTGTGAAATCGCGGTGGGAGCTTGGGTACTTCTTGACTTGGGAAACACTACCGGGTTTTGTTCCTTTGTAATTGATCTCTGGTTACAGGGCAGAAAATTCAGAGCAGTGGCGTTCGCGGAGAAACCTTCCCTGATATACAGGATTTCTGACGAGTTCAGTACTGTTGAATTCAAAACACTCAATTCTCGCAAATCCAACAAGAGATGCTCAAGATGTATCTGCTCGTTTATTTCGGGTGCCACATCCTTGACGCGAACTGTACTATATTGACTATATAGTGTAGCATAGGGAGTTTTGTAGGGACCTACGTTTTCCTGTCGCGCCAAATTCTGCGGCAGGGTCCACTCCGCCTGACTCCACTCAAACCCCAACTGGCAAAGAAGTGCTGGTTCAGCCAATTTTTACAGAATGAAGCACAGGCTTGACCCTGGGTTAAGGATCCATGCTACTACCATACTGATACGGGGTCATCTCATTCAGGTCCCTTGAACGGAAACAGTGTGGTATCTAGTCATTAATTGAGCCAGTGGACTGAGTCAAAGCTTGGAAGATTGAATTAATATATGTCGTAGTGGGATTTGCTATGGTACAAATCTACTAATGTCGGAGTTTCACCTCTTCAGATCTCACTTCTGGGCATGTCTTGAATAAACCTAGGCCCTTCGAAGTTACCGAATTCTACAAGCACCATGCTGGATTAACCAACTTGAAACTTATTCTGGTGTCTGCTAAGATGATGTACTAGGATGTACTCCGCAGCAGTCGTTATTTTTGTCTCATGTACATGTGGTGGATTGAATGTGATAGTCAAAAGGGTGCATGGCCTACTGTAGGATAAGCTCAAAGGCTAATGTCGGTTAGTGTCCAACAAAATGACCTAATGCGGGAGAAATTCGGTTCAAGTTGTAGGAAGTTTTTGAAAGGTTTCTGCTTCAACAATATACACTATCCAAATAATCAATTGTCAGTTTGATTATGCATGTGTCTCTAGCGAATGTTTCTTCTTTGACTGAATATATATTATATATGCTCTTCGGGCATCCAAATTAGCCGTACTTATGCTTACTACTAGGAGGCCGATACGGGGCTCTTTAGCGAAAGAATTCCCAAGAAACTTCTTGTAAGCGCTACGGAACATACTTACATCCTTCTTTCATGGGAACTCGAGGTTTACGCGCATACTTCTCTTATCACCCGTTTGACTTTCGTAAAAGTCTAGAAGTAAATGCACCCTTCAAGACTGAAGTACTGACTCTTGGGCTTTATTTTTCCATAGGACGATGACGATAACAGTTTCAGATATCTACGAGCTAAACGAAGTGTGACGTTAGTAATTTAGCGGGCACGAGTTACAAAAATTGTCCCGGGGTAAGAGTACTCAAATTTCAAATTTCAGGCCTTGACTAGGTTCAAGCAACCCACATTTAGGAACAATGGCTATGCGTAAGTTGACGTAGTATTACATTTGGCCCACAAGATAACAAATTTGCGGAAAGTACGGAGAATACATAAAGTGAGCCGCTGAGAGTACTATAATAGGTATTATATCCAATGGGTTTTCGGGACTTGAGGGCCTTTGAAGCTTGAAGCTTGAAGTTTACAAATGAATGAATTCTGTTTGACGAAATGCATGCGAATATGCCCTAATATGCCCCTATACGATACGATGCGGGGTGTATATGAACACCATCCGCCAAAAATACTTCATCCAGTTGATCGAACTCAATGATAGTCGGCAGAAGTTATAAGTTCCTGGTGCCGTTGTGATAGCATTGTGAATACCTAGGATTGAGCAGTGAATACTTAGTTCACTATTATGGTGTGAGCTTGCCCCTGATGCTCTCAGAATAAGAAAAACTTGAAGTTAAATCCCCAGTGCCACCGTTCGCTGAGGCGCCTTTGAGTAAATCTGTACAAGGTCGAAGGCACTAATCAACTCTACTACATAATATCATGTTAGTAACTCGTGCTGTCATTGGCAGTGTTTAAACAAATAACCCTGTAGGCGTCTTTTAAGTTTCCGTGACATCAACACCTCTACAAGAGCCTGTCAAAAAGTCACCAGTAACAATTTATCTGCTGTTGAGTGTACCGAGTTTCACCATGATTGTGGAACATGACGGTGTAATGATCTAAAGTTAGTTTTTCAAGTGCCAATCACAATGATCTACTGAGCTTTTCTCAATAGCATAAGTGAGTGAATTTTCATGACTCTGCAGAATTAAAGTTGCCAAGTTCTGACGAGTTCCAAGGGGAGCCTCGACACTCCTGTTGTAAAGTTAAACCGGTTACCGAGGTGGTTCACCTCCGTTGGTACAACCGTCTACTTGTTACTAGCTTTGAGTTTACTCCTTGCGTAACAGTACAAAATAAAATTAAGACATTGTCTGATTCAGGAATATCCATAATGCACCAGCGCTCTGTCTTTGCTTCAGCTCATTTATTGTAGGAGGTCAGAAAGGGCAAGCTCAGCGACGCCGCTGGCGGGCTGGAAACGTCCGAATTTTCTCTGAAGTCACCCTTGGGGGCTTGAACATAATTAATTATACGCCTGAGCTTCTTCGGTAGGTATATGGTTTCGACTTCTCTGGACTAACATAATAATGCTCATACTCAACATCCGACTAACCATACTACTACATACTTCTTACTGTTATGTATTTAAATTCTGAGAGGTCGAGAGTCATGCTCATCTCAGTACCGGCCGAGAATCCTTCATTAATCTCGGCATGAGCCTCTGAGCCTAGAGTTCTATATAGACATAACTCAAAGATGCTGTTATGCCTCCACATGTGACAATAGTGGTGGCGATGAGGCGCATCCAAACAGGCGACATTCTCTACTACTGCTTCTTTCGTATTAGTACGAGAACCACAATGTATTGTACTTCAAATGGATTGTAATACCACACTGGAACAATTGGCTTGGAATCATCTGGAATTATAGCAATTAGGATGTATATTTCCACTTTAGCAGGAGTAAAACATATACATGCCGTTAGATACTAGTTCACTATTAGTTGTTCCAGGTTGTTCCACGTCATACATACATAGCTCCTGAATAATACTTTCTTTGTTATTGGATCGACTCGGACCCGTACAGGAGCTAAGTACACACAATTGAGAGACCCTAACCAATTACGCTATTTAAATTCCAGGGGATATTTGCTTTCAATTAACCCCATACCTACTTTTGTGGGATTTTTAGTGAGAGTATATGTATAAAATAAAACACGGCGGCGGCGGTCGACCAAATTTAAACAAAAATAAAATAAAAATACCTCTTGAAATGTCACTTTTTATATACTTCGGAACGTGTAAGTTGAATCCGCGGAATTCACATCTACGAATTCATTACGAAATTTTCTCAAGTGTTAACAGCATGTTACTTACACTTAATACACGCGCCTCTCAAATCTCATGCGGTCGGTACCTTCAATCCGAGTCGGGTATTCGTTTTCAGTTCGCACAGAGAAATATGATCCACTCGAGAATAAAATTGCCATTGAAAAAGAATGCGAAGCCCTTCTTGTAGTTATATAAATATGCATACTAAGTGGTATTTGTGATGGAAATAATGATTACGCATGGAGCGCCTTGATGTCTAATCGGCAGGGAGGTATCTTCATGAGGGAAAAAAAAGGAAGAATAATAGTACAACAGCTTCCGGGGGTCAACAAGGGAAGAGTATAAACAAGGAAGAATAAATAACGAAAACCGCGTCCACCACACTGTAGTGGTTAAGAAAGAGTCTATGAGGCAAAAAAAAAAAAATGCCAAACACGGTATAAACGAAGGCACAAAAATGAACAAAACAAAACAAATAGTCCGTGCCATAAAAAAAGCATAGCAAGAATATAAGAAAAAACAGGGGGGGGGGTATGTCCAAGAAAGCTGTAGGAAAGCGGTACGGGGATACATGTGATGAAGGCCCGTGGTAGTACATTCGGGGATTTTTATGCCTTATGCCATAGATAAATAGATAGTGTGTGTGTATGGGGCGTTGGGGAATTGTGCAGAGGGGTGTATCGACGCTGGTAGTTTTGAGGGCAATGAAGGTGATAAATAACCGCACAAATTGCTCGTGAATTATGAGGCAACGGGAGTGGGAATCGGACTGCTCAAAAGGACGTTGTTGGCACCATCTTTGAGACCCAGATCACCCCAGACATTTTCCTGCGGCGAGCGACGGAAGAATTCTGGCGAATTTTGCACGTTAATGGCATTTGGACTGGTTGCAGGGGGTGAGAAATATCCAGGTGGAGAATGTCCGTTATGAGGGGGAGAAAGTGCAGGCGTGGATGCTTGAGAATGGATGTTTTGTTGTTGTAGAGAGGCAATGTCTGACAACGGAGCATTTGGGAGGCGAATACCACCATCGCGGGGGGGAGACTGTGATGTATCACGCGAGAGAGGGAAAGTTTGAACGTTGGGGGAGCTAAAGGAAGTTGGAGGGGCAGAGCCTGCTGAATATACAGAGACTAATTATAGGCAATCAGCACGCCAGAACTTGCGGGGCCATTTGTTTAGACACACCATTATCATCCCAGTCACTCGCCCCGCTACCCGAGTGAGTAGATGAAGCAGAAGAAACAGAAAGACGGCGGACGAGACCATGCTCGCGCGGCTCTTTCTTAACAATAGATGAAATCTTCGCTTTAGGACTAACTGTGCCCTTGGATTGCTTCCTTTGCTTGTTCCCAGCACGGAGTTCGTCGAAACGAAGAGGGCGAGGCCTGAGGTGAGTGCGTTCATATAGACCACACTTGTTACAGACGATTTTTCCGGGATTGAGGGTAGAACGACGCCATGAAGGAGGTTCGGTAGTATGACAGTTGAAGCAACGGCGACGGAGGTATTGAGTTTCTTTGGAAGCAGCGTCATCTGTATGTTGGACATGAAGGCCAGCATGAGAAGACATATACGACATAGGCATGGGAGGGAGACCTCCAGACGACGGAGGACGATAGAATGAATGAGGGGGAACGATCATATTGTTTGATTCCTCTAGTTTTATGTTGGCATGGTCATGGACATCATGGTATGTAGATTGACGTTGCATATAGTTTTCTGACGACTGGTAAGATACAGGCTCAGCAGATAGCGAGGGTTGCTCGGAATAACTGATAGATTCCTGACGCTGGTACTGGGGGGCCATGAAGGGAGGATATTGCTGGACTGCAATGCCATCGTCGCGATCGTAGCGGACGACGGGGAATGTATTCCTGCGCATCATCTGGTAGTCGTGTGGACGGGTGGGGTGTTGGTGAGCTTGTTGGTGCTGCTGTTGGTGGTTAAAGTTCCAAGCGTCATTTGATGAATGATCGGGATATACATCAACTGTGGCAGGCTGTTGTTCCTCAGTTCCATAGAGTTCCTGAAGAAGAGAAGTCCGGGATCCGTTGTTGCTATTAAACAAAGGAGCTGATTGCGGGACCCAGTATGCACCATGGTTGTCGTCGGACTGGTTGTCGAATATGGTGCGGACTGCGTCGTCGACGTTTGTTTTATAGTGAACCATGACTGGGGGATGTGGCTCTGGGGTGTGAGGGGCAGAGTTATCTGAATGAGAGGCGTATGGGTCGAATACAAGGTTATCCATGGGCAGTGAAGAAACAAACGACAGCAGAGATTAAAGCCATTTCCAAGTTATAAGGGTCCCCACACCTTATTGGGAACTTCCCCATTAGGTCTCCCCGCTCAGCCTCTGCTGGTCCGCACTGGTTTGTCTTTCTAGCCAAACTGGCTCAGATCCGCTTGGCACGTTCTTATCGCCAGAGATCTTCCTCTCGTCTTCCCACACATCAACCGCGCTGCCCAGCCACAGCTCGCTACCTGCTTCTCCTCCTGCATTGCAGCTCGTCAGCCAAGCTTGAGCTTATGCAATGTGTGTGCTCTTCCCTCTACCGGCTCAACACCCAGGACCCCAACCCCTCGGCAACCCCGCCCCAAACACGTTAACAATGCCAAACAGTCCGCCCACCCCTTCGGTGCTCGGAGTTGGCCCGGAACACCGCGTATGAGATCTTGAGATGACCTCACCACCATTGCTATTCTCTGCCCTGCCTGCTCTCCCCAACCTCGGGATATTCCCACCCGCCTCCCACGCGGCTACTCAACACCTGCCATGCGGAACATTACAACGCGCCCTTCTCCGAACCTTAACCCATCGTACTCGAGCTCTGTCTGCAGTAATCAACGGACCAGTTGGAACACACCCGCCATGTCTTGTATCCACGCAATGTTAATATTTCCCTATCGAGGACACCTTCTACCCCCGCTCTGTTAATATACGTCTGTCATGCCGCCATGGCTTCTGTGTTTCGGGAAGTACATAAAATAGATATCGTCGACCCAATGTTATCTTGTCTCAAAAGTCAAGATGTCCTCCAACCTCTAGGATTTACCCACTCCCTGCCAAATTCTCTGACACTTGCCAGCCGAGGAAAAATATCTTTATTCATTTCATGTGTGTATTTACGTCGCGTTCTTCCATTTCCAGATACACCGACATGGGACAAACATGGGACATCGCATTTATGACATGTCCAGACCGGTCCTCATGGCTCGCATCTTGGCGTCTGTCTTGTCTTCAACTTCAATGGAAGAAATTGTGGGTGAGTCAATATTGGGAACGATCAATCTCTCCTCCCTGCATAAGCCTTGTCACCCTTCACCTGCAGACATACAGGAATAGCATGCAGTCCTTGTTCTCAAGCAAAACTTGCTCGACGTGCACAATGTAAGCTTATTTGAGGGCGCCTTCGAACCGCGCAAACTCCAGAACACAGGTACCAAAAAGAAGCACTGTAGGTGTGCCTTTCCCTCATATTGTCCGAGAATCCCTGTCTCAGCACCTCAGTTACTTCTGAGATGCGACTGCGCTGGTGATCCGTCTCTCGCATTTTACTTAGTCACAACGATACAGGCCTCGATTCCAAAGCAAATATACATTTTCTGTTTTATCTGGTTAGCACATACATGGAGTGCCGAAGGAGATGTTAAAACCATATAGTGGCCACCGATGGTCAAGAAACGTCAATCTACTTCACCTTAACGCCAACTCTGTGGAATAATATATGATTCTTTTACCATTCCTATCTTATTAACATACTTACTCGTTCATGTGGATATCCACATCGTCATCCACTCTGGACTAACCGTATGTATACCGCTCAAAGGCCCTTCTTTCTCCAGAAACGCATATATTTTTTCAACCCAAAGTAATTTACTTCCTATCGCAGAAGCAGAGAGGCAAGTCAGCCGAGGTGCGCTCGCACCTCAAATGCACATTTCCGTTGATACAAGATGTTACCCGAGAAACCTAAAAGGTAAGGAATACCCATATACCTCATAGATCTACCCTCTTCCTCTGTACTACACTCGCGGGGTGTAGTTGACATGATTGTGGCTCACTCAGGGATGGGATTCGTTCGAGAAGCTTTCTCCTTGCTCTTGACCCCAGAACTGCTACGAGTTTACCAGATATTATCGCACGTTCAACCTTAAGTGAAATTAACAGAGGTTATTTTTGCGTTCTTGATTTAGTTAGGATGGCCTACTATGTAGTAAGCTGTTCAGTCTTGTAATTTGCCATGCAAAGTACTCCATTAGGGTATAATCACAAGTATATACTAATAATTACGCGAAGATGACTCTCGAATGCACATTGACTTATTTGACATCCGTACATATTCGTGTGGTATATCAATGGTAGTTTTAAAACATATGCATCGTGCTTATCCGGCTAAATATGGAAATTCCCGCACGTTCCCGCATAACTGGAAAGAGACGGATCTCGATCATTTATGATCGCACACCACAAACAGAACTGACGCGCGTGATGCGAACCTGATGCGAACCAATATCCTGTGCGAACGGTTCCCTTTACTTATCCGCATGGAATCTGAATCTAACATGTGCCGCTTACGGGTCTTATTTGCGTCACAAACGCACTTTTGCATCCTTTGCAAGAATTCTTCCTAGAAAAGGGTCTTTAAGGGTCAAGTGGGGCACCTAGAAAAGCACCCATTTGTAGTACAAGCGTAAAATTGCGACCATTTGTAAAAACAGAAACACCAATAATGACGAGCCAAGCAAGAAAGGATGAAGAAAGACGAGAATTTTCGAATCTTGGAAACATGACTACATGAGCATTTGAGGTTACATACATCACGAGAATAATGGGACCTTTCCAGTCATAGTGCCTGAAAATAATCCTTATAAGTATAGGATCTTACCTGGCCAAAATACTCCCGATATCGCGCACCAATATCTCGAATTTCTCTTCCGAAAACCCCTCCAATGTAATCTCTTCCTTTGTTGAATTTTTTTCAAGAGGTTTTTGCAAGTTCAGTTGTATAATGCAGGTGTCCAGACCCATGGGAATAATAGAAGGTCGGAAAAGAAATTGAGTAATAGGTGTCATGTGGGCATACGAGGTGAACTCCCGACCTTACGGGTGTGGTTCCAGACTGTGAGTTGGAACGCCGGGCAGGGGGATATGAGCTGGCGTGAGCGACTCGGAGTTTATCACTCTCCAGACAACCAAGTACATTATGGCCTAATGGCCTGTTCATTGGTGACTTGATAATAATTTCCTTCAACCAAGAGACGAATGAATAAAGGAAGTAGGTGGTTAACCACGCGAGGGATAACTCAACAAACGGACAGTATGGCGTATTAATTTATCTCCCGGATGCACAGTCACTTGTAACTGTCAGCACGGGCGTCAGGGATTTCATCGAAGGTGGTCAACTTTCTTGCAGCCTGACGATTACAATTGTATTGTTTTTTCCTCTTAGAGTTTTTTTCTCCCCGTACCCGGAGTACATCTGCACCATATTACAGGATAGGTTTCTATGTTTTCTGAACCAAAGTTACCAATGTCATGAATAGGTTGGAGTTGGGTTGGAGCTATCCTTGAAGGCTAGGATTGGGCGAAAGGATAATTATCGGAGCTTAAATGAATTGGATTCTGGTGCCGTTCAGTGGCTGTTTCACCCTGATTCAAACACTATTATAACAACGCCACCAGAAGGGAAAGTGTAATATATATACTTACTCTCATATACCCCGCAGGGAACTCGCAAGAACGATCTGCAGCTTGGTTATTGCCGCTTTTTGCGCATTTGTGAAAATGAACTCGTGCCGGGAAACTATTGTCCCAATTCATACCCTCTTATGAGGGACCGAGTTAATAACATTTACAGGCGAAAAAATGGAACGCACGAGGACATTCAGGGTATTGTTTACCATGAAAACGATGATTTACAGGGAGGTCCGAATTTGTGTTTTTATTCCCAATTTGCGGGAGTCAGGCTATATCGTTATCAGAGGTTATCATATTTTGTTATACGGCGTGACTCAGGGTTGTCACTATTCTCGCTTAGATGGCCACTCGAACTCGATTCCATGAATAGGCAAGACACTGTTATTTGATATACACTACAAACGTGCATTTGCATTTTGATGACAGTACGTCTATTGAAACATTGAAGTTGAGCACGGCCACCTTTGCGTTGCTCTCCGAAAAAGTATAGACTGGACTGCTATACTATAGTATACTATTCAAGTTCCAGCGATGAAAATGTGATGATCCAATGACTTCTTCACAACGCTTAGGGACTTTGAAATACAAGTATATCCTGGCACTGTGAAAGAATATTCGAAATTGAAGCACTGCTCTAAGTAGAAGAATGGAGCTGTACCACATATACTCATGCCAAACTCCCGAAGCTGACTACTTACCTCCCTATTCTGATGATCATTGCGGTGTAGCAAACAGCTGTGTGGTGATTGTTTATAAGTATCTAAGTGATCCCGTTGGATATCATTACACTCCTCCAGTAGTCTACACCACAAAGAAGCTACCTGGGCCCAGACTTGCCAGCTTCGGCTTGTAGACTCGAACTCCTCCGCAGAAGGTCCGACAGTTTGGTTTTACATTCAACAGTGTGGTGGTGGTTAAAGAGGCAAAAATAGCCGATGCTTCTAGGTCCTTGGCTCCTGAACCCCGACAGCATGCAAATTACCCATAGATCGCTCACAGACACGTCTTGCATGTCAATTCCAAATTGTAATGACCCAGGTTTTTGGACCACTGAGTCAGCACCGTGGCTGCTCAAGGGTGTTTGCTGCTTTCACTCAAAACAGCGAGTGAATGTCAAGGTGTTCACACCATTATGCATTTAAATTTAGAAATTTGGCACTATAACCTTCGTGTATGACGGTTGCCAATAGTGTCACCTGTATTTATCCAAATAAGAATCACAAAGAAAACCTTCGAAGGCTCCACTAATACACCTGGCTTTTCCAATCGGTGTGCATGTCCGAAAAGAAAGTACCTTTAATGCTTCGAGTCGCGGAATCACATCTTGCGAAAGTAGTAAAGTGTACAGTGGTTTCTTTTCTGGAGGGAAGTTGCACAACAGGAGATATATACATTTTTGGAAGCCTCGGAGGAATGACATAGAGAAGTAGTACTTAGAGAAGATTATGAACTTCATGTCAACCACATATCGAAAGGAGAAACCTGTCATTCGGTATATTGAGACCGATAGAGGCGACTAAATTTAGAACTAAACTCAATGCATACAGTCACTGGCTTCATGAAATTACTTCCGACGAGCACGTTTTCCCACCTAATTCCGCGAACATCTTTGTTTCCCGCCACTGCCCTGTATGAAGAGGAACCAACAATTTCAAACTTACCACTTCCAGGCTGAAGATCAGAGGAATGAAGTAGAACACTGACGTGGTGAACAAATCGGTTATTTTCGAAAATTGTGACAGATGTGTGAGTGAAGCTTGAAATAGTGTGGGCTTTATGGACATCTATCATGTTCCTGAGTCGGGGTGTAAAATGGTAAAGCTCGGTAAACGAAGAGTTGGATTGGAAGCAGTGCGTATGATATCCTAAATTAATAAACCGCAACTTAACTGAGGCAAGGGCTATTGATCTATACTTTCATGCGTGTGGCGCTTAGCGTTTTACTACTAGCCTCGTGAGCTTCGGGTCCTAAGCTACTCACATTAGGATAGTGATCATCGACCTCTTCTCACCGAAAGATCCTTTTGGTTTGAATACACCCATGTATATCCATATCACCTGGTTAAAAGCGTGAGAGTACTCGCCTCACCCAAGGCCAGAGATAACATACGACAAAAAGATAAAATGACGTACAATCAAAATAAGAAGCTCTCACGAAGACGTTTGAGAAAGAGGGCAGGGGGTGTCGGTGCAAGTATCAGGTGTGGGTGCCCGGTGATGGTGTGTTGAGGCACTGATTATCCTCAATTTTGGAACAATATCGCTGGAGTACGTTGTTGTTGAATCTTAATTTCAATTCCTCTACATACTCGACGCGCCGCAGTCCTCGGATGTAAGGAAGGCCATTGCACGATATTCCGCCCCATACTACTACCATATATTTGGTTCTGCAGCGTTTATAGCTTGAAAGCCATGGTTAACGGACGGTTGACATTGCAGTATAGTTCTCCACCCGCATCGGTAATTCGACGTTGACATAGAGTGAGTCTCCTACTATACCTATTCCCTATGAGAACCAGATAAGTATCTATAGTTCGTTAAGAATCTGCGATTTCCTGTTGTTGACAGGAATATTCTTAGCACCTTCTTTCGTGTTTCACTGTCGCCCGATCGCATCACTAAGCGTCAAGTTGACAGGTCTATCTTGGGGATCTCCTTCATGGTATGACCAATCACAAAGTCCCATTGGCTCCACTCACCCCGACGGCTTAATGGCCTTTGTGGTTCCTAGGTTCATGCAGTGCGAAAAACAAGCGCGCATCCAATATGAAAGACATCATTGAGCTAAACAGAACCGGCAACTTCTTGTATTTTCGGACTAGGCAATGATAGATAAGTAAGAAGTATTAGTGTTTCTGATTCCAAGGATGTGGAGTGAATTGGAATTGCCTTTTTTTCTTTCTTTTTTGACAGCACTCCACCGGAGCTTCAAAGCTTCATCGAATCGTCGGAGTAACCGCTGGTCTAACATCTACATTCTCTGGTTAGGACATCCTGACGCTGACCCCTTCAAACATCCCCTTCATGTCGCTTTGGCACGAATGAGCCTCTCTACGGGCGACACATGCCCATAAAAACGCCAGGTATATTTATGGGTTAAGATTATCACAGCGCATTATGGCACAAAATGGGATGTGCATCGCTATGTCCGAGTCCGTACATACATATTTCATATAAGTAAATTGTCAATTGAGTGAATGGATCAATATTAATTGACGCTTGATGACTACATAACATCACAACCAATATGACGCGAATCTAATCCAGTGCAGTGCATTGATCGGTTGTATTGGGTACAACCCTGCAGCATGTCAGGCCTGTCGTCGAACCTCAAAGTTTAACTGCGTAATGACTGCGTAAATGACCTTCAAGCTTCAAGTATGAGTCTTCAATGACAATGATATCTAATCCTAAGTACATTCATGCCGCGTATTGCCAACTTGCTTCGTACATGTGCCGACCTTGTTTTATACCCAACAGGAAAAATGGTGGTGTATAGTAAATTCCCCGCATGTACACGTATCGGCACCGATATAAGTTTATTAGTGTCCTGGTGTGGTTGAAATTTTGTATCAGAGGCTGAGCTCAGCTGAGCTACAGGGCTTTCAAATGATTAAAACCGTCAAAAGTGCGCGATGGAGTCTCTATATCCATGGGGAAGTCAAAGTGGCGTAGCCAAGAAGGTTCAGACATGAAACAGTCCTGCCGCAAAGTGCTAACTAGAACATGTACTGCTTACTTTGAACTATTGTAAGAGATAATTCTCGGTCCGACCAGGTCTTGAAGCTTAAAGCTTGACAGACTGCGAGGGACGTAAGGAGTAGAAGGATTCTATTACTCTCGGGCTATCTCCAAGGCCATACGCCAGCTAATTTAGCCCTGCAACGAATTGCTATGAACTGGTCCGTGGATAAGTATAGCTATAGGTCGGAGAAGAATAAGGAGTGCAAGATAAGTGACGTTTCGCATTGTCTTCCGTAGGCCAATGCAAGGTACTATATGTACCTACCGTCAATTGAAGGTAATCATGTATGGTGGGTCAATCAAGGACAGACAAATGTCGTTTATCATGGGGTGAGAGAGGTAGTATTAAAGATAGCCAGTAGCGAGAAAGGCACTTTTTCTGTACAGGCATGCTAGGAGAAGTGTTATCCATTGTGCTGTGATCCCGTCTAACATTCACGGTGGAAATCCTTGAAGCAGAAAACAGAAACTCGATTGTATTCAGCGGAACGGCACGAGCATTAAATGAAAATAGTAATTTGATTGCGTACCCTTGGGCTTGTACAGGTGTGATTGTTTCCAGGAGGACATGGAACCTGGGCCTGAGGCCTGAATTTGGCAAGTTTTTGAGACTCAATTAAGGGGTAACAGCTTCCACGCGACTTTGCCACGTGACATTCTGGTATATCCCCGAAACGTTGCAGTTGTGTAGTACATATCTACTACATTCCTTTCAAAGTCGATCTTTCAGGAGACAGGTTGGACAAACGAATCACCTCTAAGGCCCTGCACCTTGCGCATCAAAAAGAATGTCGTTTGAAAATGCTCCAGTAACGAAAGGTATGTGCATGTGTGACTGGGAACGAGTTGTTTTCGTTAACTCAGATATTGTAGGGCTCATGGCCGGCTTTGCCATTACATCATTTGTTGCTGGCTTATTCGATGTCAAATACTACTTTCATCTTCAGGTGCATATACATTCCTAGCGTGACGAACAATTGGACTAATTGAACAGCTGGTACCTCATATATCTCGACATCATCAAGTTCGTTTCGTTCGCCTGTATCCAAGGACGCGCTTATACATTAATGTCTTAGTATTGGCGATTGATAACACAATATCTTGCTTTCCAAGATTCCAGTGATCTATTCCTTGCCGAATTGCTCCTCTATCACACTGGAATCTATATTGAACGTCGGTTTGGTAGTGTCAAATATGCCGTGAGATACATTTCTGAACATTTTCTTATTCCCGTCCCTGACAACAGGCCGTTAGTCCTTTCTGATAGTCACGGCTTTGTTATCGACATTGTTCGAATTTCTGGCACTATTGCTTTTCAACCCGCTGGGACTGAATTATATTTCAGCTGGTGCAGCAGTTTTTGTTTTTAGTATTTTATACCAATACTCCAGAGTCATTCCATCCGTATATTCCTTTAGCATTTTTGGGATCTCATTTTCCAACAAGAGTTTCAACTATCTCCTCGCACTCCAGGTAAGCCAATTTTAATTTCTAAACTAATTTATCTCATTCTTTTTCTCAGCTCGCAATCAGTCGTCCACCGGGTTCTTTTGTGATTGCCATCATTGGAATATTGGCTGGGAATATCTACCGTTCTGAATTAACTGGTTTTAATGCTTATCGTCTACCCCAACCAGTTGTAAATATTTCCAGTCTTTACCTTTTGCCACTCGTTGGTTCTCTTCGGGCTCCGCGTCGTTCAACACGTGCATTTCCAGAAGATTCAAGATCGGCAAACGCGCAAGCAGCCAACCAATTGTCAAATCTACTAGGCAACGAAGAGGTCATTACAACTTCCAGAAGAACCGCCACACAGCCAAGTGCTGCCAGATCCCTTAATGGTGATACGGTTGACATGGGAGATGGAACAAGTACCAGAAACTCGGTAATGCGAGAATGGGTTGATGAGTTGACTGGGCGCAGGGATCGCGCAAATGCGGGGGTTCGCGTTCCCACAGAAGCAGAAATAAATCAACTAACGAATATGTTTCCCACTGTCGAAAGGGAAGCTATAGTGGGTGCATTGCAAAGAAGGTATGAGTAATCCATATCGAATTTAGTCTTTTAACTCATATCTTATCCTTGTCAAGCCGAAACACAGAAGGTGCAGTGGAAACACTGCTATCAGCTCGTAGTTGAATTACAGAAGCCATGTGGGACTGGTATGGCTTGGATTGCGAGGTTCTACTGTAATAGATTTTATGCGCCCTCTTCTTCGTCAAGCTCATAGCCCTCTCCATCCTCATTTTCAAAAGTTTCAGGAGGGACTGAGTACAAACGGATGACCGGCTGGGAAAATAGAAATGAGTCAGATTGCACTACTTTCCGTTCGCATCAAAATGCTTACCCTATTGGGATCCTTGACGAGGACGTATTTACCCTCGGGTAATTTTAGACACATATCGGTGACAGTGCGCACAATACCCCAACCATTGGCCAAAGATACATTGAGCTGAGCTGCGAAATCAGTCGGACGGATTGATGTTGTACTCAGGATGACATGACGGGTGTTATCACGGGGATTAGCCCGAGAAATATAACTGTAAATAAATATTGGCATCAGTACATAAATTGACGAAACAGACTTGAAAAGTTTCCGAGGATATTCGATGTATATCGAAGTATCAGAAAGTTGAAAAAGACTCGATTTCGAAACACGATGTCGTTGATCAAGGGGTTTGATGAAAGCGGCAAAAAAGAAGCAAAGAGTGAGAAAACACGTACCCAATTTTCATCAAATCTGCTCCGGCGAGTACACTCTGAACAGTCCACTTAGCCAATTTGCAACTGTTGTTCTTCATCTCTGTAGCAACAACAGCACCACGCTGAGAATCTAATTTAGAACGCCAGTCAGGTGCGCCACCAGCTCCTTGCGCTCTGGGATCAAACTCGTTCAAGGCGCGGATAGTCACTAGACCTTGACCTTCGCGAGGATTGCCTTGGTTTGGAGTATAAGCGTCAACTTCTGTTCTGACACAAATTTTGATGTCTTCATCTTCTGTAATGCCAAGGTCAAAGAGCCTGTATCTATAACCACAAGAAGCAAGCGGGTCGGTTTCGTCCGGTCCATAGAAAGGATTGGGATGAGCAAAGTCAACGGCAGGGGGAGGAGGGTTTTCAGTTACGGTCTGGAAGCCAAAGTTTTGGTTGATGTATGTAGCTTCTAGGGAAAGAGAAGTAGCAGAGTTGATCGACGGTGTTTCAGGGACAGTCTTTTCGGCTGGGTTGTTAGGATTTGGAGGTGTAGGATCTTGAGGGGGATCGGCGGCATTTTCGTTGACAGTGATGGTATCGAAAGGACCACCATCTCGTTTATCAAGAAAGAGACTGTTCCCTTCACGAATGATGACAATGTCCCATGGGTTAACAGATCGGGGAGCACACATCAAGGCACTTATAATAACGTCGGTGGTGTAAATAGTAGCAACATTCTTGCTTGCAAGCTAGTGGCATCATCATCAACATCCAACGTATTCAAATCATGTCGAAACATACTTGTTGGATGACGGGATCATCTGATGTTGTTGGGTTGTATTTCATACGATCCAAAGGCTGGAGCGGCCGTTCGGTTTTCGTGGTAACGCGATCGTAAGATTTTTCATACGCAAACAAACGTCCATAATTTTCCCTAAGAAAAAAAGGATTTTAACCATGCTGTACATGGTAATAGATAATGACTTACAATTCTTCAGGTTCATCAACTTCCAAACGTAATTTGGCCAATCTGTGGAATTCGATCTCCTCCAACATCGACCATTGAGGCGAGATAACCACCGAAGACTCGCGCGTACGGTTGTTCTGTAACAGAAAAGTGTGTCAAATTGGCTCGTCTGTCGTAGCGCCTATAATTACGAACCTTGTCCCAATCTCTCCATCCCCGTCGGCCTCCGCCTCGCTGAGCACCTCCTCTGGTTGTCGCACCTCCACGTGCTCCCCGAGTAGCGCCCCTAACATTGTAAGTGGTATTAGTACGAGCAGCACCCCGGCCTCTCGTAAATGCTCCACCACGGCGAGGTGCAGTAGCCTTGTTGTCTACCAATGAGAATGATGCTTCATCCTCAACATGGAAATATGCGAATGCGCTAGCAGTTCCACTTCCGAATGCTTGGGTTCCATCACGTCTACGGCCAGGGCCTGCAGGGCGAGTATTTTGAGTTGAAGGCAGACCGACTGCTGCTTGACGATTATCAGATGAGATATCGTTCCAGTCTGCAAAACGTCCAAGTTTGTCGGATTTTGAAAAAGGTGCGTAAGGGATGTCCTTGAACTTAAACTGGTCTGGGAGGTTTGAGCTGGAAGGACCCCAACCGCCGTCTGGGTTATCGTGGATCTGTGGAAGAGTAAAGGAAGGCATCGTTGCAGTCAGAGTGATGTCCAAAAATTTAGATCTGACGGTTGCTCACCCGTGGGAAAGCGTCACTTCTTTCAACCACCATGAAGTACGTCCACCCCACATTCCACCCATATACAAACTCACGACTTTCCTAGTGTTGTGCGTGAAATAAGTAAAATAAATCAGGCAGAGCTCGACTTGGGCCTCGGATCGGCTTCATGGCACGATGACTACAAAGACTCGGCCTATATATTCATTGGAGGTCTACACTTCGACTTGACCGAAGGAGACGTCATCACGATATTCTCTCAGTGGGTCGTTTGATTTACCATTGTGTCAGATATGAACCAAACCTCCCGATAGATATGGCGAAGTCATGGACGTAAACCTTCCGAGAGACAAGGAAACCGGAAAGACAAAAGGCTTCGGGTTTCTCATGTACGAAGACCAACGTTCGACTGTTCTGGCTGTCGATAATCTCAATGGCGCCAAGGTTCTGGACCGAACTCTACGCGTGGACCATGTGAGAGATTACAAGCAGCCTAAAACCAAAAACGAAGATGGCGAAATGGTAGAGCCCGAGGAGCAAAGTCTGAATGCCAAACCCCAACTCATTGATGGTAAGAATCTCCTACATCTATTCGGTCGTCTTTACTAATATTGTTTACAAGGCGAAGAAGAGTCTGATTCCGAGTCCTCCGGTCCTGAGATCGATCCCGAAGATCCAATGCGCGACTATTTGATTGCCAAACGGAAGGAAGTGAAAGCCACCAAGAAAGGAAAGAAGAAAAAATCTAAAGGCAAGCACAAGGACGAGACCCCAGAAGAGCGGCTGGCTAGAAAAGCAAGGAAAAAGGCAAAGAAGCACAAGTCTGAAGGCGTCAAGGCTGTGGAAGATTTACTTAGCTCTCTCACTCGCCGGGAACCCGAAAAAAGACGCTCAAGGTCGCCAACCCCTCTAGACCGATCAGCTCGCCGTTCTCGTAGTAAAAGTCGTGAACGTCGCAGCCCTCGTCCACGTTCAGCTGACAGATACGATTCCCGCAGCCATAAACGAAGACTTCACTCCGATAACGAATGGGATAATGATCGGGGACATTACAGCAGAGATCGCAACATGCGGGGGGACTGACCGCAGCTTTCATTATTCACCTCTCGTGCGTCTCAAGCTATGGTCTAGTACCTTTTTTTTTTTTTCTTACACGGCGCTATTTAGATGCAAGTTATGCTAAAGTTATTGAACTGATGTCCACTTATATCGCTTGATGCCATTGGACCAGGTCTCGCATGCTATCTGTCATTGCCATTCATTCCACTGGTGATACAATCTTCGAGCTTGCGGCTGAAACAGCCTTCATCTCAACAGGGGCCTGACCAGTGTTGCATTATGTATCAAGATTATCCGACAATCAACTGAACCCAAGAAACAGATCGCTCATGCCTGGTACCAAGCTAGACCATCTTACGCACAGCTCTCACGAGGAGTGACAAACGTTGTTCTTCCGTTCATCCTTTCATGCGGCGCATGATAGTTCTATAAATGGATTGAAGCATCGGCATAACGCTTATCCGGTATTACAAAAGTACTCAATGCTGTACGATACTGGACTACAAGTAATTAGAAAGATCATTACTATGTACAGTGCCAGTGTATCACTTGTTCAGATTAGAGGAAAACAAGATACCTTCTATCCATGGCATAACTTTCTACACTGGAGATGTCCCTGAATATTGAATGATCACGAGGGTGCGAGAAATTTTGAGCGGACGCAACATCGATGACGCAGTTGACTAGGCTTGTTGACTATGCCAGACTATGCCCCTCGATGGTACGACAATGAAATCCTGTAAAACTTTGTCAAATTGCCTAGTGGACAATACAGACACGTTCAACTACCCATGCCAATTCGGATTGCCTCATTGATTCCATGATTCTTACTTGGGTGCGGATGTTCTATTATAAGGAATAATTACCTCAACCTCTTGTTATTGTTCAATAACTTTCTACACCTGCTTACCACCAAACCAAAACCATGAAACCTCACCATGTTTACAAGAATCACATTCGACACAGGCATGTTCTTTCTCTCTCTAGAAGAAGCGTTCCTTATATTAGAATATGTTTACAGTGAAAACAGTGTCACCCTGCGACAACGTGCAGAAGAAGAATGCGAACCCCCTGACCCCGCGAACACGGTTACAGATCGCTTAAATACGCTATTAAACAGCACGGGTCCCGGATATGTCCTTCAACTATGCCCCAGCGCACAGTATCTTATTCAAGAACCCATCTACTTCGCGTTTCCTGGCCAAGAAATCAGCACGGTGGGGTACCCTATTGGAGATGAGCGGGCAACTTTGGTTATAAATGGCCCAGTTGCAAACGGCGAGGGCCACACTACTGCGGTGGACGGCACATGCCCCACTTGCTCTGGGGTTAAACTACGAAATATACAGGTATACTTTGTAGCCCCGATCCCCTCTATATTATAACCCAACTTCTCATTTAGGTTGATGGCACGCGTCGTGGAGCTTCTCCAACTTTGGGAGGAGGGAACATCGAAATGGGTGGACCGAACTCGGATCAACTCATTGAATATGTCAGAACGTATGATCCAAGAAGTTGGAGTTGCCTACATATCGCCGAAGGACCTCTAACCTGTAATAATGTCACGGTACAGAATAATGACATTGGGCCCTGTGGGTCTGATGTCTTTCAGGAATGGGCAGATGGAATTAGTCTCGCTTGTAGGAACAGTGTGGTCCGCAATAATATGATCCAAGGTGCGACAGATGGGGGTATAGTGATATTTGGATCACCTGGAAGCAAAGTCTACAATAACACCATTTGGGTACTAAACGTGCGCTTGTCTCTTGGTCTTTGATACTTTCAGCACTAACCTCTTGGTGCCTACACAGCAAACACTACTTGGTGGCATCAACTTAGTGGACTATGACCCCTTTGAAGGAGATTACACCAATACGGTAGTGGAAAACAATATTATACTCGGAGGTTTTGCAAACGACGAAGCTGAAGTAGGTGATACACTTGGGAACAACCTTTATAATGCTATTATAAAGCAAGTGATTAATCTCTATCTACACGTTTCATATCTGACCTTAGTTGAGTAGAATTGGTATTGCAGTTGGACCCCGAACCTGGTTTGGCGAAAGATACGGAAGCAATGTAACGCATTCTGGCACCATTGTCAACAATACCTTTAGTGGTGCTTTCAGCTATGCAATAGCGCTCACCTCGGCAAGAAATTTTAGTATCCAAAGCAATTCTTTGGCTGGTAATTTTTCTTTCATCGGAGAACGGGGGCCTAATTGTAGTACAACGGATGTTGTACCAACAGCAGCTCCCTTTGTATTGGATTCCAATACAACAGAGCTTCTCTCTGTTCAGACAGGGTTTGAAATTATTCGAGATGGAGATTCCTTGACATGTGTGCTACCTCCAAGTGGTGGAGACTTCTGGCCTTTTGGAACAAATCCTTCTAATGGGACCGGTGCACCAACACCAACGACACGACCACGAGAACGCAGCGTATCAGGCGGCGGAATAGCAGGTATCGTGATTGGTATTGTTCTTGGACTCATCGGCATTGTAGTTGCCTGTTGGCTTGTTCGCCGGTGGGCTTTGAAACGCCAAAAAAAACAAGACTCCCTTAATTACAATAAACCTATCCCTGGTAGGCCTGCGCCTGTGAAATTCTGACTCATTGGGCTATGTACTATTTCATCTCGCTCCCGTACTATATCCATCTGTATTTCAGGATGAGTTTATTCTGTAATTAGTACATAGACGTACTCATTTTTCCTTTCTTCTCTATGTGGGACATTACTTTAGATATTGGAATAACATTATAATCTTTTTTTTGTCTGAATATGAATTTTCGGTTACAGTATGGCAGGCCTTATTGTGAGGTGCCAGCCCAGTGCCAGCCACCGAATACCACGTGACGCCCCAGGCTTAAGAATCAATCACTTCCTTTCGGTTCTTGGATTGTTAACCTTCACTAGCTTCACTGGTCCTTGCGTGTAGCATCTACGACCGCCTGTTTCTCAACTATCCTAGCAATACTCACCACCGCCACAATGACTGAGAAGAGGTAAGCTGTCCACTCTCCTCGGTGTTTCGATTACCTCTCATAGCCTGGTCCAGCTTTTACGGAGTAACACCCCCAATATCGACAAATGAGTCTACAGAACGTGAGCGGGAAGTCACCAAGACTCTTATGGAAGAGCTGAAACGGCAAAATATGTTTGAATCGGAGGAGGAATCACAACTTAGGTGAGCCAATTTCATTACTCTGTAAATCATACCTACCGCAGGCTATGAATTCCACTCTACGCCTGGTAGGCCTTTCCTGTATTACCTCTTGGAGCATTCTGGGGGTTGAAACGCCGAACTACTAGTAGCTACAAGCATACGAGAATCTCCACACGTAAACACACATACACCACGGATTGGATTATCCATTACCTTCCCCCCAAATTTGAGAATGTAGCAGCTGACCATCTTCATTATTCAGAGAAATTGTTCTCGGTCGACTCGCTGAGCTGGTGAAGAAGTTTGTGTACAATGTTGCATTGCAGAGGGGTTTATCCGAATCTGCCGCCAATTTAGCGGGAGGGAAGATATTCACTTTTGGGTCCTATCGACTAGGCGTTCATGGACCGGGATCGGATATAGATACGCTTTGCGTCGTGCCAAAGCATGTCAGTCGGGAAGATTTCTTCGATGTTTTCGAACCCATGTTGAGGGACCTTGAGGGGGTTACCGAGGTTTCTGTACGTGATTCATTTAACGCGCAAAGCTAATATGAATCCCTGTCATGGATAGGGTGTACCAGAGGCCTACGTACCAATCATCAAAACCAAAATTTCTGGGATACCCATAGATTTGCTAATGGCGAGACTGGCATTGTCTACAATACCAGATGATCTGACGTTGCAAGATGACAATTTGTTACGGAATCTAGATGAGCGATGTATACGAAGTCTTGGAGGTTGGTTTTGTGCTCATATATCTTTTCTCAAGTCTATTAACCTGATATAGGTTCCCGTGTGACGGATTCTATTCTACGGCTGGTACCCAATGTGAATGTCTTCCGAGATTCTTTGAGATGTATCAAGCTTTGGGCTCAACGAAGAGCTATCTACTCCAATGTGAATGGTTTCTTGGGTGGTGTTGCATGGGCAATGCTTGTTGCACGGGTGTGTCAACTATATCCAAATGCTACTGCTGGAGCAATTGTTAGTCGATTCTTTATCATCATGTACCAATGGTATGTTTGTCTCTTGTTGTTTTGAATTGGGTGTGATTGAATCTTGTTTAGGACCTGGCCACAACCGGTGCTTCTGAAGCAGATTGAAGAAGGTCCATTACAAGTTAGAGTTTGGAATCCAAAGGTGTGTAGTCCTCACCCTCTCCATGTGATGGCTCAACCTTAGCCATGCATTTCAGCTATATCCAGCAGATCGTGCTCACCGAATGCCAATCATTACCCCTGCTTATCCTGCCATGTGCTCAACACACAACGTTACCCAGTCAACACAGATGATTATGACTGAGGAATTCAAGAAGGGTATGTCTATATTCCAGCTTCTTTGCTTTGAGTCTTGACCACATCCCTTACACCTTACACAGGCGCAGATATTGTGGACAAGGTCATTGTCGGAAGTGCTCACTGGTCTGATCTATTTGCAAAACATGATTTCTTTCACAAGTATCGCTATTACCTCCAGGTGATTGCATCCACGGGAAATGCTGATCTGCAAATTAAATGGTGTGTATGTCTCCTTTTTTGAGAGATTATACTTGCTACATTTCGATACATAGGGCGGGTACTGTTGAATCACGAATACGTCAACTAGTCATGAAATTAGAGTTTGTTGAATCGCTAACATTGGCTCATCCTTTTATCAAAGGATTTGATCAAGTGACATACTGTCTTACAGAGGAAGAGGTTCGCGCAGTGGCTCAAGGAGAAATATCTGATGCGGTGCGTGCACGAAAAAAAGAAGACATTGAAGGCAAGGAAGGTGCTGGCCCCGTTTACTCAACCACATTTTACATCGGCCTCCTTATTGAACCAAAACAAGGTACTGTAACGATTTTACGATTACAACCTCCTTTAACCATTATTTTGCAGCGGGTTCCACTGGTCCTCGGCGGTTAGATATTTCTTATCCTACCACAGAATTTACCAAGTTGGTCAAAATGTGGGAAAAATATGACGAATCGACAATGGGTATTGTTGTCCGTCACATCAAGAGGTTGGATGTTGTAGCTCCAAATGCCTCTTTCTCTGGCTAATTCAGTATATCCACAGCTCTAACCTTCCTGATTCCGTTTTCGATGCCGGAGAACGCCCCGCGAAATTAGCACAAAAGAGAACAAAGGTGGGTTGTTTGAATTATGCTGATGAAGCGGACTGATGGGTTTCGCTTTTTGCTCGTCACAAAGGGACCTGGCAAATCAAGTAATACATCTCCCGATATGCCTAATAAGAGACAGCGGTTCGTTCAGCGGTAACCTGAAAGACGCATTGGTAGTATTCATGACGCCTCGCCTCTAGATCTTCCCAGTCGACAGCGGATCTGCCACTCAAGACAACAGAAAACGGCACACACGCAATTCCTGCAAGCCTCACATCAGTCTCAGAATCCCTTCCAACGTCAAAGGGCCTTCCAGATCTCAAGACGCCCCAACTACCTTTCGGTGAAAATGTGGGCGTTGCAACAGGCGCCGTTACGGCTCAATAAACGTGAAATCCACCTCAAGAATGCGGCCTCAAAACATGAAAAGACAACAGTGTTTGGTCATGATATAACAACAAAGCTTTCACCCCCTTTCCACTGTGGTTATTGGTTAATTTATCAGTTGATCGTTTCTCTCGACAGGATGGCTGGCCAAATTTCTTCGACCCTGAGTTTTGCTTGGACGAGGACAGTCTCGTGCGGGCCTTCACATTTCGTGATCCCCCATCATTCATTAGTGGTAGCTACATTTCATACTTTTATGAAAATTGTACCTGTCGCACCGTATATCCTGAGTTTTTAACTGTATTCTATTTTATCAATAGTATTCGAATATTCAATTTTGCCGGATTGAGTTGCACAGCCTCTTTGACTCTGCTTTTGTGGTCACACTCGGTCAAAAGTCCAAGCTCAGAGACAATGAATGTTTTGTCCACGTCCGCTGCAATTGTCAAAGCGTAACCACGTTTGAACCCCTATTATAAGACTGGATACCAACGGTCAAGCGTAATCATTCACCCCCCCCACTACACATGCCAACTCTCCGCTCCGTACCATCATCTCCTACTGCAAACACTACAGAATCGTTGCCAAACACCACGCCTGGTCGCAAGTTACCAAGATGCACCAAGTGCGGGCGACCACGCCAAGGTCATCCAAGGTCGGGATGTCCTTATAGCGATTCTCCGATGAAAGACGCAGAGGTTACTCCGACAAAAATGAAAGCCAAACCTTTACAAGGCGATCTCAGCCAAGCGCTAGGATCAATGCATATTGAACAAACGCCTACTCCTAATGACAGAGAAGGAACTAATGGACATAACCGTCGATCCAGTAGGACACCTCCGATGCAGATCAGCGAAAGCCTTGCATCTATCGCAACGGACGCTGATAAAATGCTCAATGACTTGGTGAAACCTGGATTCTTCTCGCGTGTTACAGACGATGCCGGAGAGCAAGTCTCCTTGGATCAAGTTGTACAGGTGACTGGCACTCTGTTACCCAAGGCCACAATCAAGTCTGGTCCTAAGAGGTTGATGCCAGGCACGATGATAGCTCCGTCTTGGGAGTCTAGCTTCGGTGCGGAACAGACAATTGGGAATGTGGAGGAACCAGTGAAAAAGAGTTCTTTGGCAGTTCAGACCTCATTGGATCATGACACAGATGATGAAAGTCAAGCATCACGACGGAACGGACAGATGTCAACAGAAGCGAACACTCTACATCCCCTGCAACGCTCAAGCACCATCGATCAACGCGGGCAATTATTCTCCTCACTTTCACAAACATCACCCGCAAGCGTCTTCATTTACAAGAAGCAAGATGTTGATGAAGTACAAGCTTCCGCCGAAGCTCTGAGGCTTCATGTTCACGTCATAGATAATATGAATGGACAGGATGGTGACGAAGAAACTAGGCTTGTTATTGGGCCTGATTTGCGTGCCGTTGAAAAGCTCGCGGAAGAGCTCAAGTCAGCCATCAGGGTGAAAAATAATTCAATAACCAACAACTACTTCTTTAACGAATTGAAGGAATCCAACAATCACCAATCGTCACCGTCAACTTCAACTTTGAAAGCAATGACAGGTGGTGCTATTGTGGGAGCGATTGGTACTTGGGCAGGACTGGCATTTTCATAGCCACCGGAGCTAAGTGGCGTAAGCACAAAACCCCCAAGGATGTAAGTCCCATCCTCTTGTGATGCTAATGAAACTTCATCCCTGATTTTTATTTTTAGATTCACTAGAGACCTATGAGCATATGTCGGGACTATATACCATTCAATGAAACGACTGAGCTATCTAACTGATATGCTCATTTACAGTATAGTAGTTGGTGTATTCTATAACTGATTCTCCTCGGAATTCTTTGTAAAATGATAGTTATTCTCGCCTTCCGCGTTCATACTACCACGGTCTTCTACCTAGTTGCCGTTCTGTATGTTAACCTTCAAATATATAATGACAGTCTAGCTTCTGTGGTGTATATGATATACGATATAACTATAACACCGTCATAGAACACATCGATGTGGCTGTATCTCGAAAAGTTACGAACCGCCTTGGTGAACTTGTTCGGTGTATTATCTAGTGACAATTATAGTGCATATTAGAATAGTTATTCCAGTTACCTAACGGTGGTTCACAAACTTGGTGAAAGAGTATGTTCCTTCGGGTCTCTCGTATCAGCGGATGCCCTTAAACTAGCTAGAGGACAAAGTTTTAATTTTCTTGAACGCGTTTGGTGTAGCGGACCTTACTGGCATGCCTCGTGCCAGATTCCTATACTTTTATGGCTCTGGTTCCGAGTGGATTGGCCTTCTTAAAGTTGGTTTTAGAACGAAGCTAGTTGAAGTCACATTGCCATTGCGCCAAGGAATTCCACTCAAGTATCCTTAGTACATAATTGCGCTGGGGATGTAAATATATTTTGAAACTTTGATATGCTTCTATTGAACCTTGACTTGACTGGGTGGCAGCCTCAACTTGAACACTTCTTCTCATGACCGCACCACGAACCAGCTTCGGGAGTTGGAATAGGTATAAAAATAGCTTTGACCATGGTATGGGGTCCTGTCATGATGATTCCATGAGAAATCTGGGGCTCTTCTCTTCTTGACGAATCATTGGAAGGTTTAGAAAAACGATCCGTTCTTCTGAGTCAGAGGCTGTCCTCTCAAGTGGGTTCTCTCAACTCTTTCATCATTGTATTCCGGGTTTTTCAATGGCTTGACATCAGTTACAAATTTATTTAGAACTTAGATACACTCTAAACATCTGACCTGGTACCGTACTATAGGTAACAAAATCAACGGATCTTCGACTATCTTCTCAAGGTATGCGCGAATTTGACGGTCCCATACTCTGAGTTCACGCTTGATTCTCTATATTATGTTGCCGGCAACCGAGCTCTTTTTCATTGTGAGAATTATTAGATATGATATTTCAATTCAGTAGTGAGATAGTAGCTTTATCTAGACCGGCATGGAGTTAAGCGTCGGTTAAAGCTGGGTTAAAGGCACTTTTGGATTACTTTGAAAGTTGACTTGCTGTTGAATGATGGGCAGTGATGGATCATTGGTTCATCTCCGAGAAATAGATGAAGTTAGTCACATGGGCTATTGAAGGGTGATCTCTCTATCATCAATGTCCTTCGATGTATTACATAGAAAGGCACTGCATGATTGGGAACCTCGTGTTGTGGCATTCCTTATACTCCTTCGATGTTTCGAGTTTCTTTGAGTGGTAGTTTGTTTACTCCGAGACGGTGGTAGGTTGTGACCCAGAAAGCGGTACTTCTGATACTTGAACTTGAACTTCGATACTACTAATTGGTCATTTATCAATGGATTTGTGACGGTAGATCATATTTCTGGTTACTGTACATCATTGTTGGACTCGAGAAAACCATAGCAGATGCACTGATCACTGATAATTAGCTCTCAGTTCCGCTATCCTACATCGTTATAGTCTCCTCAGAGTGCTTCTTAGTAGTCCTCTGCTCGCACGCTTCGAGTGAAAATACTTCTAATAGAACCACTAGTTCTCATCAACGTTGTTCGAAACGACTCGGAACCAGTCAAGTATTTGTAATTACAATACAATTCAACTTCAGAGTATCTCTTCCATCACTACATACGGGAAAAGTTGATGAACATATACCCCATCAGAAAGAAATTCCTTCGATTCATATGTAACACACCACCACCATCATCATCATTATCATCATCTCCCAATTCTCATATAATATAATTACTCATTTCCGTATATCGCGCACGATTTACACTCTAGTGCGAATATTAGTGCAAAGAGTACGACAAGGAAATGTGGATCGACAAGAACTAGAGGTTCCCAGGGAGAGATTATTGGTGTTTCTTCTAATCCCATTAAGAATTAACATTCAGTCAAAACAATGAAGAGAGCAAATTTTGGTGACTGGTCGTTGTCTAGTTACCGAACCCAACTTAATGGCACCCACACCCTCGTATATTAACCCGATGCGAACTACAATATATAAATTGTGTATTACATGTAGTGTTGTCCGGACATCGTCGCTTGTCATAAGAGAAAAAGAAAAATGACATAAAACACGTCGGACTTTCGTATTCCAAATGGATAAAACCTAATGCCTACTGTTGTATCCGATACTTGTGTACTTTCTAGGATAAGTAATAGACGTTGTTCAAACGTTCAACCTCAGGCTTGTCAAGGTTGCTCGTATCAACGTTAGTCATTTTGGCATCTAGTCATTTTGGCATTTGCAATTCCGGGGGTTTATTTTTTGATTTCGGGGGTATCGATCGAGGTAATATTTCAGTTTTTCTTTTTTCGAAGTAGAAACGGTGTGGCAATCAAAAAGTTATACAGGAAGCCATGCGAGGAAAACAAACCCATCGAGATCTAGTTTGTGTATGTCTTACTAACTTCTGACTGAATAGTTAGCGACACTTAAAAGGAGATGCGGTTAAGTCAGTGGGAAGAATATTATGGCTGCCACTTAATAGAAGAGCGTGATTTTGGATCAAACCGCATGTAGGATTGGGTCTGAGAGACGATGAAGACTTTGTCTTTTTGATCAAGTCCGTTCAGAGTGGACTCTGTGTATAGTATGCTGCGTGTAGATAACCTGGATGTTGTCGGACTACGGATGGGATTTGAAATTGATGATGACCCATTCAATATCAAACGTTTGACCGTTGAACGTGTTAAACTCCTTGAGATTGAGATTCAAATGTTGAATCTTCCACGCTTCAAGTACTATGGACCAATAAGAATATGGTAAATAAAAATAAAACGGCAATACTATTACCCAATGTAGTTAAGACTCACGACTCACGAGCCATTGGGAGAAGAAAAAAAAAGATTCCAGTGTGAGAATGAGATGAGGTTGTATGTATATAACGAACATATTCGCGAGATCCTACACAGAATTCGTCTTTAGAAAATCACCAAATGTACAATACAAGAATGCAGGATGTTAATGTCTTTTTTATAGCCATAGTCACCAGAATAGATTCCACTGGGCGCCGCCATCTGACAGAACCTTCTTCCTGTACCGATCTATTAAACGTTTCAGAGTTTTATTAAATAGATACGTACCTTAATGCACAGTATGTAGTATGCTAAAATTGAAGCACTATCGATTATGTTTACTGACAAATGGTCAGATATAGCACATGGAATATTGGATAAATTATACAATACCTCAACGCTCATTGACTTCAATTTCTGATGCTTATCTCCTGAGAACATTCCAACGCTCAAAAGTTTCTATACATAATACTACTACAAGACCGACTCTATCTTCCTTTCCATTTGATGATGTACTCTGAATCATAGGTCATAGCCCCATAGTAGCGCTAGGTATCCTTGATTTTGATTGTGATAATTACCAATAGTACTGATTGCTTTCTACTGTTCTACTGATGAACCATCCTTCTCTCTTGAGATTATAAGATAACGGACTCTCATAGGTTCCGAAGGTTGGGATGAACGGTTTTTTTTTGGGATAAACTTAGAGATACCAGTGATTCACGAGTTGTGACGAGTTATAAAGAGTGTTTGGAACTTCCCTTGAAACATTATATTGTGTATAGGTTAGAAAAGTCTTAAGCTGTACACTCGGCGTCGCCGATTCACAATGGTGAGTAAGACATGATCTAATAGGAGTTGTTATTATAACAATAAACAAAACACAAAAGCTGTGTACAGTACAGAATTCCACAAATTTATGTTTTTTTTTTTGTAGTAAAATTTTAATATAGGAAGTCCGGAGATGTACTTTGGGTGTTCAACGAATTAATAGTTTGAAACATGTTGTGGTACTATATACATATAGACACAACTGGTTTGTAAGTCGTACTAGTTCATATATAACGTTCATAATTATCTCAAACTATACAAATCTCTATACCAATTCATAAGTTTGGGAATCATAGAACTTTCTAGTACACTAAACGGTTGAAATCTCCTCAACGATTTATATTTAAAATCTAACAGTCCCAAAATTAAACAAAGAGGTTAGTTCGAAATTCCCTGCATGAACTGCACACAAAATAAATATATACATATACCTTGTACTTGGGTAAAGGCTAACCTTCTAGAGAGTAGAATCGGTCCCGCGTTTTTTCTATTAATAGTTTTGTAATCATAATGTAGTTTTTTTTTTTTTTTCGGATTCTGATTCCTGAAACATGCAGTAAGCAATTCATGATCCTTTTACATAAAACTGCGCAGAATTCTACAATTTTATTTTTAAAAAGTTTCGGAGGAATCGGAATTCTGAATAAAGCACCGCCGCTTTGACTAGCTTTGACCGGTTGAGCTTGAATCTGCGAGTTGAATGATCAAGGTAGATATTTTCTCAGGTTACACAGAGTTCTACAGATTTGAAATGATGCGAATAGGAATAATAATAGTTCATAGAGTACTAAAAGACAAAAGGGATAGACGAACATTGGGTAAGAATTGGGTACTATGCGTAAGAGCATTTCTCCTTGGCGAAAGACCCAAGCATGTACCTACAGTAGATCCATAGTTTCCGTTTACTCATTCAGGACACTCGATAATCGCTGGTCACTGGGCCCTAACTTGTGGTAGGGATTTCGGCATCCGTGAAGACGTCACCAAGAATTCGGGTACAAGTGGGTTTCCGACTCCTACAACTTTCTCAAATTCAAGGTTGAAATTATACGATGATAATTTGGCTCGGTATTAACAAATATTAATCCCTAACATCTCCCTATTACTACTCCCCCAACACCTCTTACTTGAAAACATAAAATACCAACGAAAAATTGCAAAAAGCACAAAAACTTTCGGGGTTAGGTGGGGTCCCATCCCAACAATACGACCCACACACATAATAAAATAAACATAAAAACAACCTATTTTCAAACATCACCAAAAACCAACCTCTCAACAACCTCTTTAACAACCTTTGCATCGGCTCTACCTCTACTTTCTTTCATAACAACACCAACGATCTTATTCAAAACATTACCATTCCTTTGTCCATTTTTTGTAGCTGCTTCAACTACCGAAGGTAGTTTATTAATTGCTTCTTGACATAATTTGATTAATGGATCTGTTTCCGAGTTCGTTTTGGATATCAAATCTGTGATAGTTCTTGTACCAACGCAAGTACCAGAAGATGAGACGGAATTTTCCGATGATGGGGAAGACAGCGACGTTGATGATGAAGATGATGATGGAGAAAAAGCAAGTAGATCAAGTTCTTTTGCGAGTTGAAGAGGTGAACTACCCATCAAATCTTGATGCTTCATCTTTAACATATTTCGTATCAATTGTTTCCCTGTCGTACCTAAATAACGGTTGTAACACACGTCAGTGAGCATTTTGAAGAGTAAATGATACGTTTAGTTTACCAGTGATAATTCTAGATTGAACCATATCAATAAGTTCACCTAACTGAGCAGTCGTTATCGTATTTTCCTGGAACGTCTTTTTCAGAGTTGATAGTTGACCGAGTAGTTCATGAGTCATCCTAGATAAACATCAGAACTTGCGCCGTTTCAAAACCCATTGAAGATGTACCAATTCGCAACGACCTTTGGATCTCTAGTCTTCCCATCTCCATCTCCTTCAACAAGCCTATCGAAATACCTAACAGCCCCACTCTCTCCTGGATCTTCACCATCAAGCTTAACATCCCTTCCATTATCAATATTCAACAAAACCTCAACATCCCTTTCAGAAAGTTCATAATCCTCTTTCAAACGATTACGCGTAACCCAAGGTAATTCAGGAAGACACTTTTGTATAGAACTAATTCGATCTTGACTGATCCTCAACACACCCAGGTTTGGATCTGGCATGTATCGATAGTCGGGTGCGTCTTCTTTAGATCGTAAACGGAATGTTTGGAACGTGAGTTCATCAAATCCTCGAGTTTCTTGTTCTATACCATTTGAAGAGGTATTTGGTGAAGATAGGATGGCACTTTGCCGTTTTATTTCATAGACTGATAGTTTTTGTTAGCATTTAACATCATGAGAAAGTTTGAATAACGTACTAATTGCTGCTGTGATGAATCGTACGCTATTCAGATTTTTAATTTCGCAACGCGTTCCTGAACCTGGTGGAGCATCTCTACGGTTAATAGAGACATTGACGTCGCAGCGCAAAGAGCCCTATTGGTCAATGGATCAATAAGGTATAGAGTTGAAGTATAAGCAGAACCTACATCTTCCATATTTCCGTCACTTGACCCTACAGCACGTAAAAGTGATTGCAAAGCGCGTACATAGTTAGCCGCTTCTTCCGGAGAGCTAGGTGGGGTCGAATTGTAAGAGAGAATAGCCTAGAATGCAACTAGAAACTTGCCGTAGGTCGGGTTCAGAGACAATTTCCATAAGACCGGTTCCGGCCCTATTCAAATCAATTTGGGAAGTACGAATTCGCGGTACAAAGGTAGATTTTGCGGTATCCTATGTTCTTGCATGCTTGAGAAGATGTTCGATCAAAAAATGCGGAGGATAATATTATATGTACCTGCTCTAGTTGGATTTGTTTTATCCGAATGGGGATTTTTATTTTTTCTGAATAAAGATAGAGAATACCATTCTTAGCGAGAGGGGCTGGTCGTGGTTGTCAATAGGACGTTGAAGAATCTAGCCTTGGCCTCGACCCCTCACCGTATTGCTGGGTTATCTGATAGCCAGAAGGAAGATCTGAATAGAAATAGTGTTTACGGTCAAAGGTGGATGAAGGTTGGATATCACAGCCTAGTGCCAGTGCGGTGCGGAGGGCCAGATCGACACAAACGGGGTTGAGTTTCTGCAGTTCGGTGAGTGTGCGTAAGACAGGGACGAGTGACCACGCACTGGCAAAGTTCCGGGAAATGCAGCATCGAAAGCGGATACATTTGTATTTGGCGGAGTATGGGAAGAATACTCGGAAGTATGCGAGTCTGTTTGAAAAATCAAAAAGGATGTCTAGACCTTATGGCAAGCACATACGCGAGAAAAGTTTGCGACGAGATTTTATTTGAGCGTGAGTTTCTACGCCTATGACTACCTGCCAGTCTGGCCAGCGTTTGTCGGCTGTGGGTGCAGCATGGAAGAGTCGACTGATGCCATTTCTGCGCATGGAGGATTGTGCTTGGGATGAATTCAAATATTCAGACAGGGAGGATGAAGAGGAGTCACGTGGGTGCAGCTAGAATAGGGCTAGAAGATGGCTGGAAGACACGAGGGATGTGTGAAGGAGAAGTGTTTTAATGAATATTTAATTATTTATTGTTGAGCCTGGAAAGGTCTCGCCCATTTACCTGATCACCATTTAAAAATTATCTTTTCTTTCCCTTTTCTGCCATTGTTCTTCATGGCCCGTACACACGCTAGAGACGGTTCCCCCTGCGGCGACCAGGAAGCAGATCCCGCAAAGGTCCTCAAGCGCTTCAAGTCCTCAGATGCTGCCCAGCACATAGAAGACTTAACTCGCCATTTCGCAAACGGCGTCCTTGATCATAACAACATTGCTCAGCTGCACACTACCTACGCATCCAATGACCCATACAAATACGCAGTCGTAGACAAACTCTTTCAGGAAGACCTACTTGTCAAGGTCAAGGACGAATGTGTTAGCCAGCTCAGCTTCACCGAGAAGGAGACGGACATCTACAAGGTCAGCGCTACTCCGCTTTCGCTGCCACTTCCTTTCTCATAGGCAGCAGGTAAACCAAACTGGAGATCTCGCATCCCTCAACTACCTTACCCCCCAACAAATTGGCCTTCTCCCCAATCTCCTCACTCTCAGAGATGCTCTCTACTCTCAAAACTTCCGCAGCTTTATCCGAGCTGTAACTGGCTGTGGCCCTCTCTCAGGAATAAAGCAGGACATGTCCGTCAACTCATACACAAAAGGCTGCCATCTCCTCAACCATGACGATGTCATCGGCTCACGCAGAGTTTCTTATATCTTATACATGCCGCTCCCACACTATCAGATGTGGCAGAAAGACTGGGGAGGTTCACTCGAGCTCTATCCCACAGTAAAAAATGAAGACGGCCAGTTCGAGCCCGAATCAATCCCCGCAAAATCAATCCCACCCAGCTGGAATCAATTCATCTTTTTTGAAGTCCAACCTGGCAAAAGTTTCCATTCGGTGGAGGAAGTCGTTATTGGCGGAGATGAAGATCCTAGGGAACGACTGAGTATCAGCGGATGGTTCCATGCTGCACAAGAAGGCGAGGATGGTTTTGTCCCAGAACAACCTACAACCACTCAGAGCTCAAGAGAACAACTTGTACGCCCTTTTTCATATATTTCGTTATCTTATCTTCATTATATTCATATTTGTTTCATCTAGCAAAACACAAAAACTGTATTTAAGCAATATCCTTCCACCCAGGACCAAGAAGCCCTTGTTGGCGCAAACACCCTTGCTGATGATGACCGAGAGTTCCTTTCAGAATTCCTCAACCCAGTCTATCTCACCCCGCGTACCATGCAAACTCTCGCTGCTCGTTTCGCCGAGGAATCCCAAGTCGAGCTTCATAGTTTCCTTAACCACGCTTTGGCAGAAACTCTCGAACATCGATTAAGGGAAATTGATCAAAGAGATGGTCTAGGCATCAATCGTCCTAAAACTATACCTCCACATACAGCGGGAATAAACACCAGTGGCGCCAGCTCATCTAATTCCTATTTCGCCTCACGTTCGTCCACGTTTTCAAATACCTCGAGTTCAATAACACGAAGTCCAAATCAACGTCGTTCAGGTTCAATCACACCTATTCAACCTCCCCCATCTAATTGGATTGTCCGAGGACCTCCACATAAATGGCGTTACTGTGTTTTAGCCTCTAAAAACAATAAACCTGCAGAAGCTGTAATTCCAAGAGCAGCACAAGTTTCATCAGATGAAATTTTACGTTCACTTCAAGATGAATTGTTCCCTTCACCTGCCTTTAGAGCTTGGTTGTCTATTGTTGCTTCTATGATGCCTTTAGGTTGGTCTGCGGAAGCAAGAAGATTTAGACCTGGTTTGGATTATACTTTGGCTACTAGTGACGAAGATGATGCTAGATTGGATGTTGTACTTGGTTTGACACCTGAAGTTAAAGGTCAACCTTTACAGAATGGTATGGCGAGAGGTTGGCAAGCTGCTGAATGGGGTGGTTGGGAGGTACAAATTGCTTCTTATTACCTGTTCATTATGCTGATATATGTATTTTCTTTTTTAGTGTTACATGGCTCCTCATAACGAAGAAGACGATCCAGCAGTATACAGATCAGGATGCCATAAAACACGTTCCGCACCTCCTCCGCCACCACATACAAACGGAAAATTCCCTACAACAAAAGACAGAGCGGCGGCAATGGACGTTGATGCAACCTCTTATCGATCACCACGAAGAGAACCTTCAGATTCACCTCCAACAAACGGTAACCATATAACGGATATGTACACCGAAGACGGTTCAGAAGTAGAAGAAGATGATAGTACTTTGTTGACCGTTCAACCTGGATTCAATAGGTTATTATTGGTATTGAGAGATCAGAGAGTTATGAGGTTTGTTAAGTATATTTCCGCTAGTGCTGAAGGTTCTAGGTGGGACGTTTGTGGTGAATATGAGATTGGGATGTTATTGGAAGAGGAAGAGGAAGGTAATGCCAATGGTAATGGTGTGGCGTAATAAAATAAAATAAAATAAAATGAGGAATAAGGATTTTTCCTTCTTTTTTTTTTTTTTTTTTCTTTCTCCGCCTTTCTCTTATGCTTCTGTTGCTGTGTCTGCTTTCACCTTTTTCTTTTGTGTTTAGTGTGTGTGCGTGTGTTTCTGTTGTTGTTCTTTTAGGATTCGTGTCGTTTTCCTTCCCTCCTTTTATCATGTTCTTTACATAAATAGCTGGATAGTTATCGATGATCTCTCTCCCTTTACCATTACACTAATTCAATTTTTTTTCAACTTTGTCTGAAGTTGTTCGTTTTCGTCCCTTCTTTGTTCTTTTAAGTCATTTTGGTTAGTTTTGTTTGCCGCTTCTCACATTTTCGACGTTCTCGGTGTTTTGTTTTTTTTGGTGGCGCGTTCGATGTACTTCGTTGCTTCAAACAAGAGTTGTGTTGAAGAGTTTTTATTTAATATTTTAAAGTACGGTATCCAGGTAGGCCGTATAGGCCTCTTATAGGATACACTTAACGAAAGATGAGACAACGTTCTACTTCCCTTCCTCACAACTCGTGGTAATATAGTACATGCATGTTCAGATCCATCATTTGTACTGTATATAAAACCTTATATCAACACGAAACAGGATCCACCATTTTTTGTAGTAAGTTGAAAGAAGAAAAAAAAAATCACAAAGAAAATACAGTAAGACGACTAAAGAGAACTTTTTTCAAAAAGTAATTTTTTGTCCTTGACTAGGAACAATGGCAGCACTACCTCTTGCGGCAGTAGCCAAAGCGGCTCCAGGTTTAGGTCTACCTCCTCCTCCTCCTCTATATGAACCGCTGCCACGACCTCCACGACCTCCGGTTACACCTCTACTTCCTCTGCCTCCTCTACCTCTAACTCCACCACGACTCCCACCACCTCCCCAAGCTTCTGATTGTTGAGGTCTAGAAGGTCCTCTTGAATATTGTTGTTGTTGTTGTTGAACATCTTCAAGAGAATCTACATCCATCTTTGGATTTGCATTTAAATTTGTGTGTTCTTCTTGTTCATGAGATCTATCTTGTCGTTCGTTTTGTCGACTTCTTGAGAATTTTCTATCACCACCGCCACCGCCATTAAATCCAGAACCAGAGCCAGAGCCAGAGCCAGAGCCAGAACCAGGGCCAGAACCAGAACCAGACACAACAGAATCTTGATCAAGTTTTGGTCTAGGCGTTTTAATTGCACCACGTCGAACAGCATCAGCACCTGCATATTCAACAACTAGATCACGACCGTTAAGATGATGGTTTCTAGTATTAATAAGTGCACTTGTTGCATGTTCTATAGTTGAGAAATCCACAAATGCGAAACTACATTTATAAAGAAGTTGTGTTAGTGGTGAGAAGAAAATGTGTACGACAGAGACGTACCCTTTACATTTCCCTGTATCTTCGAAAGTTCCTAATCTAATTTTCCGAATCCAAGGTACTTCTTCGACTACTTTCTTCTCTTCAATATTGTCAGTACCAATATCATCTCCCTTTTCTTCTTTCATTTCCACTTCAACCTTCTCCTTCTCATCCTCCTTTTCCTTTTCATTCACACTACTATCCTTGTCCTTTTGTTTACCCTTGGCACGCGGTTTATGAGCTTCCAGAAGTTGTTTAATCGATTCTTCAGTAGTATCGAAACTCAAATTTCCAAAAAACAAAGTAGGAGCAGGAGGTTGTTTTTGTTTTTGTAAAATCTTTTGAGCTGTTTTAGATAATGATTTTTTAACTCCGTTGATTGTTAATGAATCTCCAACTGTTGGTTGAGTTGGTCTTCCAGTGAAATCATCACCTTGAAAAAAAAAAAAAAAAAAAAAAAAAAGTGAATGAGCATAATTGAAAAAATAAAAATAAAAAATAATTCAAAGAAAAACGATGTAAATTGATATTTACCATCTTTTATAAGAAGTTTTCTTCCTAGTAATGGTTGTTCAGAAAGTTCAATAGCAGCTACTTTTGCTTCAGGTTTATCGAAATCCACATATGCGAACCTTGAACCAATTCCAATAAGTCACAAGAAACATAGAAAAAGTAAAAATAAAAATAAAATAAAAATAAAACTCACCCACGATTCTCCTTCAAATTAAAAGGACCTCTAGCAGCTTTTATAGGTAAATTAACCCTAACAACTTCCCCAGGAACCCCTCTATTATTAAAAAAGCTCCTCAAATCCTCTTCTGTAGTTTTAAACGACATATTCCCAACCCATACCGAATTCCTTCGTTTTTCAGGCGCAGTAATAGTACTTGTTGTTTTTGTTTTTGTTTTAATAGAAGAACCATCTTTAAGTTTTCTTTTCTTTTGAGGTGAAGCACCGTCCTCAACGTCATCGTCATTATTTCCTGATCCAGAACGAGTTTTACTTTTTTCCAATTTCTTTTGTTTACGACGTGCTGCATGTGAAAGTGCTGGTGTATCTTCTTCTTCATTTTCTTCTTGTTCTCCTCGTTCTCGTTCTCTCTCTTTCTCTATCTCTTCTCTTCCTATTTTTCCTTTTCCTTTTCCCTTGGTTTTTCCTTTTCCTCCATCCTCAACGTCAACATCCGAATCTCCATTTTCTTCATCACTATCCTTATCCTTCTCGGTCTTAACACCACTCCCTTTTGACTTCAATTTCGGTTTCGATTTCGATTTCACATTTTCACTACTAGAATCATCATCCTCCGAGTCCGAGTCCAAGTCCGAGTCCAAGTCCACAACAAGCTTTACTTCTTTTTCCTTAGTTTGTCGTTTCCGTTTATGTGTCGTAGGGGGTGGTGAAGGTGAGCTTGATACAGATGACGAAGAACTCATCTTTTTATGAAGTGTAAGAGGGGGAGTATATGAGATAACTAACTACTTTCCCTGCAGAACAGAAATTGTTAAAATTCTGATCAATTGATCTCTCTTTCTAAAACACGTGATGCAACATTGAAATTGAGATCCCAATTTAAAATCGTAAAAATGAGTGATTTTTTAATGAGAGTACTGGTGAGAGAGAGAGGGTATAAATATATACGTAGGAAAAAAAAAAACACTGATATGAACAACCTAAACAACCATGTAGTCTACTAGTTGTTGTAGTCACTAGAAGTTCCAAGTTAGAAGGTAGTAGTGTTGTAGTTGTACATTAACCAAGAGAATATGTTATATAAAAAAAGGGAATGTGAATACTAGTTTGTTTCTGAGATAGATGTTACGAGGAAATAGAAAAGGAATGTGAACGGTCCATAACCAGGATGGATGTTGACAAGAAGATAATGAACGAATGTGTTATGGATGGTTCGGCAAAGATTGTGATATGGTACCAATGATCAAAAGAGAAAAGTCAATAAATAATCAAAATGTCTTGATGTGCGAGTATGAGTGGGAGTGATGGATAAAATGTGCTCAAGATCTTGTCTTCATAGACAAAGTCCTCTTCCTCTCCGCAGTTTTCAAAACCGACTTGGGTCCTCTTTTCGCCATAGCCCAAAGGAATACCAACACAATAATAACAAACTGTAGCCACATCCACACTTCTACCATGACACCACCAAACTTGGACGATGCCACTTTATTATCCGAACGAGTAGTTAATGAATTATCTTCATTATAAGGCTCTTCTTCTGGATCCACAGAGTTTTCGCGTGAATAAGCAAGTCTTTCAATGTCAGGTGTAGGTGACCGTGAATAGTCAGTAAATTCCTGACCACCAACTCCACCTCTATTCTTTCCATCAAATTCTTCCATCATCACCTCAAAAGCATCAGCAAGTAATCCACCATTATGGATGTTCGCAGGTGTAGGAGAATTTTCTTCTATGAATTTTCTTCTATAATGAGGCTCAGAACCAAAGGGGTCAAGAAAAAGGCTATCAAGTTGACGTCGTGTCTTTCGACTTCTTAATGATTGTGTCATACGGAAACGAGGTGACATATTCCCAATAAGTGATGCTTCTTGTTGAGAAATTTGAGTATATTTTTGTGGTGTAGGTGGTTCGATGGAGAGTTGCAGTGAGTTCGGATGGATGGATCGTGGGGTTGGTAGGGTCTCGGTTTTGACTTCTTCCTCTACATCTAGCGAATTAAACATCATAGTAGGTGATGACGGAACAGAAGAGAATTCAGAAAGGTTCCAGCGAACAGAGTCAGTATTTGAACCACCCCATTCATCACCTATTTCACTCGCAAGCGTAGTTCCATGAGGAAGTGGTGACTGTTGTCGAGGAGGAGAGTTCAAACTGAGCGACGACAACGCAGGAGAAGCTAATCCACCACTACCAATGGAATACGATGATGTATGCCTCGAGCTACCCGATTCCGGGAAGGGTATTGGTAGTTGTGGTGGGGTGGAAATATTCGTCTGTGTATCATCAAACAGATTCACGACTGACTGTCGAATTCTGGACTCGTTTTTGTGGAAGCTTCTTTGTCGTTTCACTTTGGCAGCAAGCAGTTGTGACTGGAGCTTTCGCTGCGAAGAGTTTTTCCTCCCGAACTCATCCGAAAGCCGGTCTCGAGATTCGGCTTCTTCTTCATTAATGTCCACCAATACATTATTCTCCGCATCAGATATGCGTTCATAAATTTTTGTCATGAACTCTGTTTCACGTTGAACAGCTTGCAATCGGGACGTTGTCTCCGTCTGTTGCTCTAAAATCTTCGTATTCGTGCTCTCCAGTTCTTGAATCTTCTCCAATAACTTGACAATCAATTGATCCGGTTGAACAGCTACAGGTTGTTCAATGTGAGATATTGTATCCTCCTCTTCATACACCTCTTCATCCCCTTCGTCTGTCCTCCCACTCAACTTAGATCCAGTAAGTCCAAACCCAGACCCTTGTGGTGCAAAGTCTCTAAAGGTTGATGAACCAATTTCTCTCGACATTCTTCTAGCACTAATCCTCCTTTCCCTCTTCAAAACTTGTTCAACAACTTTCTTCGCACCCAACTCAAACCCTTTATTCGTCTTTTCCTCCAACTCCGAACTCTTCAACTGAGTCTTCTCCAATTCCTCCTTCATAATAGCAATCTCTCTTTCCAATCTCTTCAATTCTCTCCTCCCACTCAAATCAGCACTCGTTGCTTCTGATTCAAGTTTCTCCAGCTTGTTAAGCAACTCCGCATTTTGGTCTGCAAGGAACGAAATATCTGTAGAAACAGAAGGCCTCCTTTGATGACTTTTATAGGGTCGATAACCATTATAAGATTTGGATAACATTTGTTCGGGAGAAGAACCAACAGGAGAAAATGAGACGCCTGATTCAGATGCCGACCTACCCAACGATATCGAATGCCTTAATGGTGACTTTGGCATTAAAGGACTCATGTTCGGTGACGAGAGTGAATTAGAATGTGAAAACGAGGGTGAGGGTGAGGGTGACGAGTAGGTATTTGGGATAGGCAGTCGTGAGATTAGACTTTCATGCTTTGTTTTTAAAGCCACATTGTTTTCATACAAAGTCTTACATGCGGCAGACGTAAGATTGAGTTCTATATAATTTTGGGTTGGTTAGACGTTGGCGTTCCCAACCAAGCTGGAAGGAAGAATACAACACCATTTTCCCTCTCCTTGATCAATGCGTCTGCTTGAACCAACAGGTTGGTTAATTCATCCCTCGACTTGTCATTCAACCAAGACAAGTCATCACTTTGCGTTTCGTCTCCAGCCATCGGTATTTCTTTTCCCCACGTACTTGGGACGATACCGGGAGATGCTGTGTCAATGGTGTCGGCGGATGAATCATTGTTGGCTATTTCGGAGGTAGGGAAGGCAAACGTGGTGGCAGTAGCGTATGCTGGGGGTGGGGTAGTGGATCTTTTGGTCATTGACCGCCTCGCCTTTGCTGGCGGCCTTGGTCTGCGTGCTGGGGTTTGTAGAGGTGTAGACATGTTGTAGAGTGTTCTGGAGCAATAGCGGTTGTTGGTGGTCAACAACGTATTTAGCTCCGGTTGTCCAACTCTCACCTCACTGTTGGTTACCCACGTGAATTAAATATCCTTATAATGTACCTGAAGTCTCGAACAACCCAAGAAACGAGAAAACCAACTATGCTGATTGTGAATATCGTACATGTCCGTACTGAAATAAAATGTATACACAAGTAAAAATTGATCGACAAAAAGCGAATCAAGATAAAATCAAAATACGAGCCATCAACAGAAACAAAAATCATAGTGTTTTCTACTTTTGTTGCGTATTTGAACCAAAAGCACCGGAACCAAACACTGGTGTACTACTTGTGGATCCAAATGTGAAAGCTGACTTGCCAAATGCAGGCTGTGCACCTGGAGTAGCTCCAAAAGGTGAGGACTGTGGCACCGATGGGTTCGTCGTGGATTTTAGGGGACCAAAGTTGAAGGTGAACCCGGATGTTCCTGAGTTGGATGTAGATGTATTAGGACTCGTTGTCCCCGTAGTACTAGTCAACGGTGTGGTGGTGACACCAAAGGCAGTTGATGATTTCGGAGCGGTTGTGCTGTTACTTCCAGGTGTCGCAGCGAAGCCAAACGAGAATTTCGGTTTCTCAGTCGACGTATTTCCGCTGCTAGTCTCCGCTCCAAATGCACTTTTAGGGGGCTCCGTGTTCGATCCTCCGAACACAGTGCCTGTATTCCCAGACAAATTTCCAAATACACTTGATTTAGGAGCAGAACCTCCGAATGCGCTTGTAGTGCTATTGTTATTCATAGCCCCACCACCTCCGAATACGCTTACAGTACTGTTCTTGCTCTTACTACTAGTAAGACCAGGAATTTCAAAACTACCAGACTTTTCCAGGTTCGACTCGAACATACCGCCCGTATTCGATGTATTCGATGTATTTCCTAGCGCACCAAAAAGACTTGAACTGGTAGGATTAGGTGCCGTAGCGGTGCCTGTGTTGAAAACGCTAACGGCATTGTTAGTGTTCCCATTAGATGTGGAAGCCGATGATGACGACGTAGGACCAGAAGTCACCCCAAAGTTGAACAATGGCTTTTGTGGTTGAGAGCCACCAGAAGTCTCCGTTGGTTTATTTTCAACCGCCTTGAATCCGAATGCAGAAGGGCCAGTATTGTTCGTCATGAATGGATTTGAGGACCCAGAACTCGAGGTAGAACTAGGAACAGCAAACGAAACCTTTTTTGGAATGATTGAAGAGGAAGAGGTATTTGTGGCATTGCTGGCAGGCGTCGGCGTCTTGAAAGGGAATGTTGATGAAGGGTTGGCAGTTGCAGTGAGTTGCCCAAATCCAGTAGTCATGTTAGTCGAAGTTGTATTATTGGCGGTAGTAGAGCCACTGGTAGGAGGATTAGTGATGCCAAAGCTGAATTTTGGAGTAGTAGATGTAGATGTAGGCGCTGTCGAAAGAGTACTGGTTTGTGAAGAACCGCCGAAAGGATTGGACTGAGTAGCTGTATTACTTGGAAAACTGAAGGCCATTTTTGATTGTTGGCTAGCTGTAGGTACTGATGAAGTATTTGGAGGTGGACCAAGACGACTCAATAATGAACCTCCGGTCGTAGGCTGAGAGGTAGGGGTACTTTCAACAGTCTTTTGCTCTGTTGATTGCTTTGGGGCCGGGAATCCGAAAGCAGATAGAGGCGTCGAGGAATCAGGTTGCGTTATGTTTACAGCTGGAGCAGTGGAAGAACTAGTAGATGTTGGGAAATTGAAGGAAACAGGAGGTTTTGTGGTGACATCAACCTTGGCCGCAGATACTTCGGACAACTTGTCAACAGACGGATTGAAGATACCATTTTGAGCCTGAGTAGGGGCCGTAGCTGTTGTAGTGGCAGGTGCAAACATAGACCCAATGACGGGGGTCGTGGTATTGATGGATGGAGTAGAAGCCGAGCTGATCGTCGAGCCACCAAAGAGAGATGGTTTTGGGGCTTCCGAAGGTTTCGCAACAGTAGAAATATTACCAAACCCGAATAATGAAGGTTTGGACGATTCTGACGGGGCAGTTACAGTTATACTCGGCACAGGTACGGCAGACTTAGATTTTTCAACATTCTCTTTTTCTACTCGGTCCTGTTCCGTTTTATCCTTGTCCTGGTCTATCTCCTTCTTGTTCTTTAGCTCTCGCAATTTGAGCAAAGCTTGTGCTTCCAACTCCTGTTTCTCAAATTTGGAATAAATCTTGAATCTTGAATGAGGAGTAGAGTTGGTGCTGTCCACCAAGCCTGGTGTAACAACGCTACCGATTGAGGAGCTACGTGAAATGGAGGAAATGCGCCTGGTATTCTGGGCCGGGATTTGATCAAAAGGATTGATTCTGACGCCGGATGATATCATAGAAGAACGGAAAGGATCTCGCTGTGTTCGATGCGACAGAACCAATGCCTTGTCTGAAATTGGAGAGCGATTACCAGGTGAACTAATGGGAGTCGAGGTGGTAGACCATAACAAATTCTTTCCGATATTTCGTGGTTGCTAAAGCAAGGCATCAGATAAGAATGCGCAGAAAGAAATAATTTTATTCACATTAACATCAATAGCCAACTTCTCAGGTTCTTCCGACCGTTTGGGGGAATCTTGCCATGCCAATGTACGTCTTATTTTAGCCTCCTGATATTCGTCCTCAGACAACCATGCTTCGACAAACACATCGAAGTTCGTATCACGGTCCGGATGCTGAGAGTCCTCAGGCTAAGTTTGAGTCAACACGAAAGTTTTATACAGCATGCAGTATATCACTCACCATAGGGAATTTTTGACGGGCTTTCCTAACCAGCGCTTGACGAAGCTTTTGTCCATTAATACCAATCTTCCACTTGATACCATTAGATGACCATTCTTCACCAATCTTGCGGTGACGACTGCTAGACGAAGCACGAGAAGGAGAATCCTCACTCAACTCTTCGTCTTGAGACGATGCCTTCTTGCCACGCTTTTTGCGCGACAGGTAAGCACCCTCAGAAACATCCGATTCACCTTGCTCATCTTCAGAGTCACGATCTCGTTTACGACCGCGGTTGGCAGAATCGGCATCAGATTTCCGTTTAGACACAGTTCGACGTTTACGAGTCCGCCGTACGTTTTCACCATGTGAGTCTTCGACAACAGAACCAGTTTCATCGTCATCATCACCTCCAAATGTAGAACCAGCTTCAGCACGATCACGCTTTTTACCACGTCCGAGCACAGGAAGCTCGTCAACATCGTCGCCCTCTTCGCCCGCTTCATCCTCCTCGTCCTCTTCGTCGACGATGTCCATGTCCGAGTCCGCTTGATCTAGAGCACCTTTGTCAAGCGAAACCTTACGAGCGCGCTTATCTCGAGGTTGGCGTTCGATGTAATCTTCGTCGTCGTCTTCCTCTTCAGTCAAGTACCGTTTAGCACCTCGCTGCGGTTGTACTGGAGCATGTCGAGTAGTACCATTTGAAGAGCTGGCTTCCCGTTTCGACCGTTTCGTGATTTCCTCCTCTTCTAACAGATCCCCACGTTTCTGACCACCACTTTCTCCCTGTGTAAAACTTTTTCTCCGTCGATAAGGTCCATTTTGGTGACTACCGTTCTCAATTTGAACGTCAAGAGGTAAAGGGACGCGATTGGTAGCAGACAAGCTGATGGAAAAGAATGAGATCAAACTGAGTACACGTGCTGAACACTCACCCAGGATAATGAGAATTCGCGGGGGCCGGAGTTGTATTATATGCACCGGGGATATAGGCGGTAGCACTTGTCGCACGAGGAGCTGCGGTGGCTAGTTGTGCACCTGTGACGAATGAGCAAGAGATAAGATTAAGTGTGTGACCAACGAACCAAAACGTTGCCGAATATTGTGGTCAGCCTGGGCATTGCGTCGATCATGTGTAGGTAGAGGCTGTGTAGGTTGAGTTCTTGTCCTTTTTGCGACCTCTCTCTCTTGTCGTGTACGAATTACGGCAGCATACGCCACGTTAAAGGGTCGGTGGTCGTTGTCCGGAATGCCATGTCTCCGTCTCATTGCCCTGGGAACGAATTGAGTGAGAAACAATACAACTTGAGAGAAAGACTGACAGCTTATGAGAACGTTCTTTCCATATGAGAATACGCAACCATATTTGCACGCAAATAATCCATAGCAGCAGAAGAAACACTAAGCTACAAACGAGTAAAACCGACATATGAAACCACGACATCTTTGCTGGAACGCGAAGAACGGGTTTTGTGACTTGGCCGAGAATATCGGCGGATTCGTCGTCCATGGTGGTGGGGAGGAGCGACGGACTTGCAGTCGAGATGAGAGCGAAAGGTAAGTGAGGAGACGCGGCGCTCCAATCAGCGGCTGTAGTTGTTTGGCAAAGGTCTTGGCGGAGTTTAAAACAGCACTACAAATAAGGAGAAAAATGCTGATGACACTGCTCTTCACAATCCCATTACGTCTAATTCATTTTTTTTAATCTTTATCCTTTATGTTTTTTTAGCAAGCGATCCACAGACAATGCCTGGGGACACGGCTCATAGTGCCATCGTCTCCATACTTGTCGGTGGAAGAGTAGACCGTAGTATAGCTTGATCCACGCTTGACTGGCCAGGATTCTGTGGCTTGTCGAGTACTATATTGAGCGGACATTGTAGTAAATTATATTCTCGTACAATAAATTTTCATTTCATTTGCTCGGGGTATGTCAAACAGGGATCCGTGAGAAACCGCCAAGTGTTATAAACCTAGCCTTCCTTCCTCAAATATCACCCATCATCTCCCCACCTCCACCTACTTCAACCACCATGCCCGTCGTCACCCTCGAAGAGCTCCGCGCCAACAAGACTCGCGAGAAGTTGTACTGCCTTATCCACGGAAAGGGTGCGTCCAATCAGTCACACACGGACCACCTATCTAACCGTGTTCTTTAGTTTACGACGTAACCAAGTTCATTGACGAAGTACGTGCTCATGTTGCAGCCCACGCGGAACAAGACATTAACGCATTTTCTAGCATCCAGGTGGTGATGAGGTTATCCTAGCTGAGGCTGGTACGTGGCAGCAAGTCGACAGTCTATCTTTTCGGCAAAACTAATCCACCAACAGGTCAAGATGCTACCGAGGCATTCGAGGATGTCGGACACTCTGATGAAGCTCGCGAACTCTTGCCTGGACTGCTTGTTGGTGAATTCGAACAGGGAAGCGTAAGTTTGACCGATCCGTCTAGGCCACCAGAAACACATGCTAAGGCCTCCAACAGGAACTCAAGCTAAAGTCGGGTGCCGCAGAAGCACAAGCCAAACGTGTGTCCAATGCTGTCGAGCAGACTTCCAAGTGAGTTGTTCAATGCTCTACTCGCCCATATGCTGACGAGGTTCTCAGTTTAATGTACTTCGTCCCCCTGGGCCTTCTGGGAGCTTACTTTGGATGGCGCTATTACACGGGCATCGCATAAGCGGTACTCGTCTCTCATTCTAATTGCTTAGACACCCTCGTTTACAACCTGATACCGCCATTTACATACTCACCAACCCATCTACTTTTACTTATTGCACCCCCGTATATTTCTTCTCTTGAACATGCTTTTTGGATAGCCGGATGATTTCACTTCCGATCACATGAGTTGACTGAGCTACAGCCCAACAGCCAATCACATACGTCGTATTTTGGAATGTGACGTGTCCACCTGACCATCTGTGTCTACACCAAATCCTGTGGAAACACTAGGAAATATTCGCTTCTATTGTGATATATCAAAACTTTAACATATACTTATTCGTTCCTGCATTTCTATCCATGATCTCGCCATACTTGCGCTGTCTGTTGTACATTACGCTCGGCGGCCTACATCCAGCACAAGTCTGAAGGGAACACGACATATGCTAACGACGCCACCCAGGCTAAATTCCATTCTCACTACATCTGAACATTCCAAAAACGAAGCGGAGAGATTACTAACAGGTTCAGCCACAACAATGTTCTAATGCACTTACCTACATAGATCCCTATGATTATGACTGGACATTCACTCCCATCTTCAATAATCCTTGCTTAGCAGCATCATTCCTAGCTGTCTTCTTTGTACTTCCCTTTCCATAACCATACAGTTCTCCATCCGCCAAGACCTTGACATACCAAACTGGTGTCCATTTTGCGCTTTGTTTGATAACCGATTGAGGAACCAACGTTGTCGAGGCTGAAGGTAATATATTAATATTTTCCTTCTCCTTCTTCTCCTCTTCTTCTTTCTCGTTATTATTAACATCAACAAAATCCTTTCCATCCGAATATATCCATTCCACTAGTTTATTCGATTTTTGTAAATGTTGATTGAACAAAGCCAAATGTCCAATTGTCGTATTGTATTCCGATTCCGTCGTTTCCGAAACCTCACTTGACCAATGTTCTCCATTACCATTCCCATCAACCACAGGAGAAGATGAATTTGAATCATTGATGATCCTTCTTTTATTTCTATTACCATTACCATAACTCATTTCATGTCGTTTATCCAAGTTTTCATTGTCGTTTTCGTTTTCATCCCCATCGTTTTCGTAGTATTCCAAACTTGAACTTGGTGGTAATGTTGAAAGACCGTGTTGTTGTCGTACTATAAAGTACGCAGCTTGAGCATATGGGAGAAGTAATTGATCAAGCCATTTCTTTGTTGTTTCAAATCCTTGATCTAGGTAAAGTCCGCCTACAAAGGACTAATGATTTCAAGAACTTTTTCATTACATGGATGTTCAAGTGAGCAATAATAAAATAATGTCAACTCACCTCAAACACATCAGCTATTTTTTTTTTTCAAATAACAGTGACGGGCACATAATATTTCAGTTGACATCAACGTTGAAACGAATAGCCGGAGCAGGGGGAGAAGAGTCACTTGAGAATTGTTCGAGAAGAGCAAAGTTGAAGTTCCACATACCCTGGATATTCGGTGATGTACGTAAAGTAACAGTTTGAGATGTATGTAAACGCAAGCGGTTGGGTAACTTGTATTTCAATGAACTGTTTTGTGAAGAGGGTAGGTGGATGAGTGAGTAATATCATTTCATGTCAGTTGTTTTGTTTATAATTCCATCACTATAACATTTAAACAATCATACATTTCTGCCAAAGTTGAATTGCCTACAAGCATGGCACGGATTTTCTACATTCAGAAAAAGGATTTCAAATTCCCCGAAATGGCGTTTAGGTTAGCGGTGTTCTTTTTCATATAGTGTGAGGGAATAACATACTGTCGAAGGACCAACTCGTAATCCAGGATACCTCTCCATCATCATAGCTGTCACTGATAAACCCAAGACAGTATCACCAAGATGTTCAAGCCTGTTCAGGAAGAGTATTGAGGCACAAAACCAGAAAACCATAAAGTAAACTCCAAGCCATCAACCGCCATTGCCAGAGAAGATCTACCACCCCAGATCCCGATCGTCTTTTATCTTCTTTTTGACGACCTTTCGGAACCGATGGCTGGGACTTTGAACAAAAAACTTGGACTTACCTTTCATTATCTGGGCTTAGATCATTAGGGTGATCCTCGAAGACATGGATTGGCCTTGCGTGATAGCTACGGTGTGTAAACACCTGTTGCCGAATGACAGGGTCTTTGATTTCAGGTAGCGGGGGAAAACGGGCGTTGTTGGGTCCAAAATCAGGCCTTTGATGGAACGAATGGTTATATTATTCAGGAAAGTTCCTTACAACGTTAGTATCATTCTTACTCACCGAAGACAAAATTCCATTGAAGGTGGCAACCGTAGTATAGACTGAGTTAGACAAATGAAATCGTTCGAGAAATGGCGAAGGGAGAGCAGGGCAGGAATGCTTATCTTCTTGAGAAGAAAGGTTGCCATATAGCCAATTATCAATGGCAGACTTATCTGTCTGCTTAATGAGTCTCCGCGCCAATGTTGGTACTAAGAAACACTTCTTCTGCAGACGATCACATGATTGCTGTTCCATCTCCGAATGAATGGCAGCGATGGTGCAATACCAAACGTGCCTTCGGCATGAATGTGTACAAAAGCTCTGTTTCTCCTATTATAGTCACACACAATAGATAAGGAGTTGATGATCTTATATTATAAATTATTAGTGGCACGGTTAAAGGAGAGAGGTAAGGTCACAAGAACATACAAGTAAGCTTCCCGCTCAACTATGTGCCTATGCCGTCACCTCCAAACTGTCTCCTGCTATCTTTTCTGAAAAGGTACATGAGCACTTTGGTAATCCTGAAATTTGTGAATGACACTTACCAGCAAGTTTCGCTTGTGCTTTCATTGCAAAATAATCCTTATGCAATCCACATTCAGTCTTCTCTTTCCCTGCCCATCTTCCCGCTCTTTCATCTTGTCCCTCACCAACCTTTACCGTACTATGCCAATCTCCAACACTTCTATATCCCTGATCCAACAATTTATTCCTAGGAACATTATTCTCCTTAACATACCATTCCACAAGATGGAAATTCCAGCTAAACAACGGATTGAGTTTCAAAAGTCCCGTTGAATCAACTTCCAATGGTAACATGGACCGAGCGATTGTATCGTTTCCGAACATCTTCAACCAGTTCGTAGGTTTCGGGGAAGTGGTAAAGAGTGTCAAGAAATATCAGCGGAGGCAAAGACGATGTGACTTTCGATAGCATATCGATAGCTACAAGACCAGTAAGACCAAAGGCGGTCGTTTGGTATAATCCAGGGATATATTCGACTGCCCACTGTAGAATTTCTTGAGGTGTCAGTGGTGATAGATGTGCATTAATTGCGGCAAGATCTTCTTGAGATAGCGGCAATTGCAATGGTTTTGGTAGGTCCATGGTGGAGGTCATTTTAGAAGATGTGTAACTGATGAGCGGGCATGTTATGCAAGATATTGTACATGACTAAATAATTGTGAGGATTCGACATGATGATGTGCTATATTTTTCCACGTGATGTTGGGAGTGATTACTGTGTTATTATTAAAAACGTAGATGTACACATAGCTGCACAGGGGCAGAGGATCTATCAGAAACGAGAGGCATAGGCCTCGCGAGTTGGGTGGGGTCCAGTGGTAGTAACGGGAATGACGCCATTGCGTTCAGCTTCCTTACGATCGCGTTCTTGTTGTTCAAGCTATGACGGAATGATTATTAAGATGTCATGTTGGTTGTAACATGTTTTACTTACAATATCGGACCAAGAATGATCGTGTTGCTCCTAAACAGAGGTTGGATAAGATGAGCAGGAATCTATTAATGGATCAGCCTACCGATTTCGATTGCTCTTTACGGCGGCCTTGTGTTAAAGCACCGGCGGCAATCAACAAACCGATCGTTAGACCCTGTGCCCACATACGAGCTTGTACAATCTATATGACCAATTAGTTCACGAAGTAATCACCTGAGAAATACCTCATTGACCTTTTGTGGACCAGTTTGATACCTGAGAGAAAGTTTGCCATGATGAGGTTGGGTTAATTTCACAAATAATGAGGCTTACTTTTGGCGAGAGATGATAGCACCAGCGATTGCCATACTGCTCGCCCATCCACCAAGAATAATACCGTACTGATGGCGGGCAGCCCAATCACCTATCTTATCTGAAGTAGACAACGCCTCCCACTTCTTGTCCTCCTGCAACTGTTTCTCGTCTAGAACACGGATACTCTCTCCTTCCCTAAAAAGTGATAAGTATTCACTTTCGAATGGGAGAGGAATTATATCTACCATTGAGAACGGTCATATTCTAAACCACGACGTTCCGCTTGAATGGCCAAACAGGGTGCGGTAATGATGATAATACCCAATGTTTTTAGCGACAGGGGAAGGTGCTTATACGCCGCCCATCTTCTATTTGCGTACCATGACCCTGCGAGGCAACGGCTCCACTAGCAAGTGTTCCTTCAAGGGCACCTCTCCTTGAGGCAGCGGCATGGGCAGCGAGTTGTTCATCTGTAAGAGGCTAACCAGATCATTGAATCAGGCTCATGATGCATTATGGTGGTTTCTAACCTTCATTTTTTGTGGTGCAGAGAAGGGTCTGTAGGATTATAAGATTCTTAGTTTTAGGAGATGGTGGGGAGTTTTCAGAAAACAGTTTCATTGCATCATCACGGGCTGCCCTTAAGTACGAAGTCATTTACGTAATACTCGCTCCCCCGGAACCAGGCGTCCTGTATGTATGCGGTGCAGGTACTCAAATTAGAGCCCGGTCCTACCCGGCAGAACGGCCTGGAATTTAAGCAGTGTCTGAGCTGTTGGTTGTCGTGGATATATATATTCAAAGACAAACTACTCGATGCGCTACTACGAAAGATACTACTACGAAGGGAAACAGGATAGAGACACAACAAAACTAAAAAGCCGTATATGACAAGACGACAAACATAAAACCTAGAACAAAATACTCCTTTCATAGGTGAGAAATTAGAAATGATCCACAGTAAAAGTCCATTTCCCGCTCTCCATTTCAAAATCTTCGAAGTGAGTATCTCTCATTCCTTTGAGACGTTTGAGATGCTTGTGAGCTATGGGATTAGAGTCATCTTTGATTGGCTCTCGGGTGGCTTTATCAATAGCCCAACAACGTTCTAGAATCAGTCTCGCTCTCACGTTTAATCCCGAACCTGGGGGTGGTTTGTCTGCATCCTCGCTATCCGGGTATACACTGCACTCTTTGTCATCGAACCGGACGACATCTCCCAACAATGCTCCGAGTTTTGGTAATCCGGTTAAGTCAACTGGTTCAAGGAAATGGACTTCTCCATAACCGACCCGACCAACAATTAAACCTTCATACGATGATAATTGATCATAGCTGGCCTTTTTGAGGGTAACGAGGTCAGGTTTAATATAATAATCTCCTTCCTGTAGGACTGTGCTGGCTGCGGCCTCGGTACCCAGCTGTGGCATGTCCGGGGCGTTGTTGGCTGTAAGTCCCTTCGGACTTCGATTGATTTTGGAAGTGGGTGTAGGAGAGTCTAGATTATGAGATGACAGTGCAGCATCTTTTTCACGAGCTGCGACACTAAGCGCCGGGCTGAATGTAATCTTCCCCCCGCGTAGATTACCTGGACTTCCAGTCTTGACGAATAACTCTGTTGGTTCCACCTTCTTCTCCATGATGACCTTCTTAACGCTCTGACGAGGACCACTTCCCAATGCAGGACTTGAACTACGTTCTAGCATTCCGTCTGGACCGATGGACCCATGCATATCGAAGGATCTGTTAAGAGATAATGCATTTGTTTTCCCAGAACCAAAGTTAAGGCTATTTAATGCATTGTTGCCATTGACCAAAAACGTGGAAGTACCGAATCCCCGCAGCTTTGAGCTTGTGGGATTGAAACCACTCAACTGTACTCGGGGCACTGGGGAACGTGTTGGCACATCGATGAAAAATCCGGTTTTTTTCTTTGGCTGGGACTGTTCCACATTGACTGATCTGGGACCAAGTGGTAGCATCGAAAATAGAGGAAGATTCGTCCCAATGGGCTCAGCAATGGATGCGGTTAGTGGCTGAGCTGTCGATGTACCAAAATTACTGGTAGAAGCTCCTAGCGTGGAGCCAAACAAACTGCCTGTTTGCCCAGACGTCGAGGTCCCTATAGCAGGTACCGCAGGTTTCAGACCAAAGATACTTCCTCCTCCCATGGTCGGCTGAGTATTAATGTTTTGCGTGTTGCCAAAAAGCCCAGTCTGGGGCTGGGTGGCATTGTTGCTTTGTTGACCGAAGGTCGCTTGATTGGAAAAGATGGAGGTTTTTGGGGAAAACAAAGAGCTGGCCTGCGCGGGTTGTGTACCTTGTTGCTGATTGTTGTTGTTCCCAAATATCCCCCCTGTATTTCCAAAAAGACCTGTGCCTGTACTGGTGGTGCCAGTAGTTGCTTGGTTATTACCGAAAACTAGATACATTCAGCATGTAGTAGATGGGGATTAGATGCCGACTTACGCGACGTAGCCGGTTGAGTAGCGTTTTGTTGGGGTTGTTGTGTGTTGGTATTTCCGAACAATCCACCTCCAGTGTTACCGAAGATTGAAGTTTGTTGTGGTTGCTGGGTTTGTTGTTGTTGGGTTTGCTGGTTAGTTTGAGTGTTGCCGAAGATCCCGAAAGGATTTGATGCTGCAGGTTGTGTTGTACTAGTAGTACCAAAAAGCGGTTTATTTTGAGTGGTATTACCTGTTTATAAATAAGCAAAAGGCTCTCGTACAAAGATTGCATTGCTCATCATACCGAAAGTTCCAAATGCACTAGTAGTCGCCGGTTGAGTATTTGTACTTCCAAATATACTAGTCCCTGTCCCTTGTTGTTGTTGTTGTTGTTGTTGTTGCTGCTGCTGCTGCTGCTGTGGTTGTGCGGGTTGTCCAAACGACCCAAAGGTGCCAGTACCAGCTATAATATTTTAATATTTGAACCTGTTAATAAAAATATTTACATACTATTCCCGAATGCACTAAATGCTGGTTTAGGTGCGCTGCTGAAGGCAGAACCTCCGAATATGCCGCCTGTTTGTTGCTGTGGTTGCTGTGGTTGCTGCTGCTGCTGTGGTTGCGGTTGACCGAACGCGCTAAATGCGCTGGGCTGGGCTGGTTGCTGTGGTTGACCAAACGTGGTGGTTGTTGACCATGCGGGACCTGTGCTACTTGCCGGATTATTAAGCGTTGAGGTATTTGGGCCCCATCCGCTCCCTCCCCAACCAGTTTGGGATTGACCTCCCCAGGTTGACCCAGTCGTCGGGGCGGGTTGCGTGGGTTGCGTACCAAAAGCCCCAGTTGCGGTACCGAAGGCTGATGTGCCTCCAAACCCAGCTGCAGGTGCAGTTTTACGATTTTGGGCGTAGTCTTGGACCCGAAGTTCCTAATCACACGCATATAAGTTCTCAAATACTATTTACAAAACACGTAAGACGCCTTACTTCGAATGAATAATTGCGGTATGCAGGCATACATGAAATCGCCTGATAATGCAGCGTTAAAGCAGAGTTCGCCTCTTTCTCGTCATAAGGAGCATAAGGTGTACCAGCGGTACCATTGGTAATAGCTAGGGTTATAGAATATGAGTGTGGTGAGAAATGAAAAAATTGAAGTCAAATTCACTGTTAACCACGGGAGTTGCAGAATTGAATGCCGAAGTTGCGGGTTTTGGAGCCCCAAATACAGAGGTTGCCCCAAAAGCAGGTGTAGTACTTGTAGATGGTTGGCCAAAGGCGCTTGTGCCTGCATTCGTGTTTGGTTGTCCAAAAGCTGAGGTTCCGCCAAACGCGCTCGTGCCACCGGAAAACGCGCCAAAGCCAGGCTTAGGTGCACCAAATGCACTCGTTGTATTATTATTTGTGTTGCTAAACGCGCCTGGTAATAAAGGTCATTTCATCGAAAGAATCAATATAAAATCCGTACCAAAACCGGCGGCAGGAGCAGGACCTGTTGGTGCTTGAAGATTTCCAAACATCGGGTTAGCTTGTTGGGGTTGCGGTGTAGCCAGTGGATTTGGATTTGCGGAGCCAAATGCTAACAGATTATGAGCGTACAGTTTCTTAGCTGAACCTCGAGAACTGACCACTAGGTGTACCAGCATTACCAAAAGCACTTGGTTGGCCAAATGCAGATTGCTGTGGCTGCTGTTGCTGGTTGTTCTGATTTCCCCATGCCGATCCGAACATTATAAGGGCGTCAGAATATAGAGGGAATGAGTACAAAAAGCTCTCCTGTCGCTCTGATTCACCAAGTCCTGCTCCGAACTGCAATAGAATTACTCCCACGGTCACATGTAAGCATACCACGTGCAAATTTTTTGATAGAGATTCAAATGTGTAAATTGGAAGTATCACTATACAGCTGCGATGCCCGATGGCACTGTGCATTCCATCAGGAAACCAACTTTCAACACTCTAGAAAGAGAAAAAAACTTCAGGAACCCACCAAAAGACGGCTCAGTTCATAACATCTTAAATGAATTTGTAACTCCTCACATCGAATCTTTCAACGCTCTATTCGACGACTCTGGTCTGCCTGCTGGCGATACAGACGGACGTGGACTCTTATCACTCGCAATTAAAGATATAGGTGAACATGTTATTTTTGATGGCAATGGAAGCGATTCGGATCCTCGAGGGAATCGTATACGAAGTGCGTCTTCTGGTTGCCTCTCAGCCTAAATGGGAAGCTGAATATGTAGAAAAAATCAGTTTGGATAGAACAAGCCACGATAGCCAAGCCACAAGTTCCAGATCGGGCACAGGTCACAGAACGAAGGGTCTTTCCTTCCGAGGTCAGTAGCTTATAAAAAATCACAATGGGTTTCAATGACTTCAGACGTAGGCCAGAGAACGTTTGACAACATATCGTGGACGTATGACTCTGAAAATATGTTGGACAGATCCTCACGGCACAAAAAATGATATGGTAAAGGATTGTGGTCTCCTTCCTATCATGGTCCGCGTACGTTACACAATAAATTGTACCAAAAATTATGACTGACCAACGCCAAGTCTGCACGCTGTAATCTCAAGGGAATGTCATCAGCAGCTCTAGTTGCCAAACACGAGGAACCAGAAGAATTTGGCGGTTATTTCGTCATCAACGGCAACGAACGTCTCATTCGTTATCTCATTCTCCCGCGACGTAACCATGTAATATCTCTTCTCCGGCCCTCTTTTGCAAACCGCGGACCTTCTTATACCCAATATGCTGTACAAATCCGATGTGTGCGACCAGACCAAACAAGTGCCACCAACACATTACATTACCTCTCAAATGGAAGTGCCATGCTGCGGTTTAGTTGGAGGAAACAGGAGTATGTAATTCCAATTATGCTTGTTCTGAAAGCTTTGGTCGGCGCTTCAGACAAAGAGATCTTTGAGGGTGTCATGATGCAAGATTATGACAACACATTTTTGACTGATCGTGTCGAACTCCTGCTTCGAAGCTTCAAAGTCTTTACTCTGAAAACAGGCGAACAATGCCTAGATTATCTTGGGGACAAGTTCCGCATTGTACTCAACTTACCCGAGGATTGGACCAATGCTGCAGTAGGCGCCTGGCTTCTACAAAAGATGGTACTTGTGCATCTAGAGTCACCGAGAGATAAATTCAGGATGCTTTTGTACGTTGCAATGACATGTACCAGTCTGACATGTACCCTGATCTATTTGGTACAGGTTTATGTTGCGCAAACTATACTCCCTGGTTTCAGGCTCTTGTTGCGCTGACAATCCTGATTCACCTCAACATCAAGAAGTTTTGCTTCCTGGCACCCTTTATGGCATGATCATCAAGGAGCGAATGGAAGAAATTTTAAACAATATACGTACCACTGTTTCCATGGATGTGAGGAATAATGCTCCAGTGGACTTTAATGACAGTAAGACAATCCATACATGCCCGTTCGCACTGGTCTCAATTTCGTTGATTTAATAGAACGCTACTTTGCAAAGGTAATCTCAAGAGTAAATTGTGATATCGGTGCAAAACTCTCCAACTTCCTTGCAACCGGAAATCTGGTATCGCCAACTGGTCTTGATTTGCAACAAGCTTCCGGCTTCACCATTGTCGCTGAGAAGCTTAACTGGCAACGATACATCAGTCATTTCAGGTGTATACATCGTGGTGCTTTCTTTGCTGAGCTCAAAACAACAACCGTCCGTAAACTTCTTCCCGAAGCATGGGGTACGTTCAGATAGTAATTTTGGCTACATCTGGTTAACATATCTTACAGGTTTCCTTTGCCCGGTACATACACCCGATGGTTCTCCTTGTGGTCTGCTGAATCACTTATCAAGAACTTGTCGAATTGTCACCTCACCCCTCGCAGTTACACATATACCTGCCCTCCTCACAAGTTACGGCATGACACAGGTATTTACTACTTCGGTTGACGGCCGAAAGAATATCTGCGTTCAATTAGACGGTCGTATCGTTGGCTGGGCTCATCCTAGTCTCGCTTCCCAATTAGCAAAGAACCTGCGGATATGGAAAACAGAAGGCAAACACCACGTACCTCTTGACCTTGAAATTGGTCTAGTAACGGAGTCCGAAGGTGGTCAGTATCCTGGTTTATTCCTGTTCTCAAATCGTTCGCGGATGATGCGACCCGTGAAATACCTGGCAAACGGGCGTGATGACCAAGTGGGATCCTTTGAGCAAGTCTACATGAACATTGCTTGCACACCAGAGGAAATTGACCCAAGCTGTTCGCATGTTGAACATAACCCCACGAACTTCCTCTCTATCCTTGCCAACCTTACACCCTTTTCCGATTTCAATCAAGCATGTTCTTCCTTCCCTTTGATCGATGTTGCGTGCTGACTATAGTCTCCAGAGTCCTCGAAATATTTACCAATGTCAGATGGGTAAACAAAGTATGGGTACGCCGTCAACCGCTTTGAAGCATCGTACGGATAATAAACTCTATCGACTGCAAACCGGCCAAAGTCCAGTCGTACGGCCTGGATTGCATAACACGTATGCTATGGACTCGTTTCCCAATGGAACCAATGCGATTGTAGCTGTCATCTCTTATACTGGTTATGATATGGAAGATGCTATGATCTTGAACAAGTCAGCCCACGAACGTGGTTTTGGTTATGGTACCGTTTACAAGTCGCAGATTGTGGACTTGAAAGATATGAGGGGAGCCAACAAGTCTTTGACTGCACCATCGTTGCATTTCGGTCTTGGTCCTGACATTCGCCTAACCGGCGATCGAGCACACTCCTGTATAGAATATGTTGACCTCGATGGACTGCCTTTCATTGGATGTCGACTCAGGTCAGGCGATCCTATTGCCGCTTATGTTGACGACACCGCTGGACGTACGAAGTTCGTCAAATACAAGGGTGATGAAATGGCATATGTCGACGAAGTTCGTCTTTTGGGTAGGTGTCAAATGCATAGTTGTATTCTGATGGACTGACTGTTCGACTTTTTGACATTAGGTAGTGACTCTGGTGATACTGAACTGCAGAAGATCCATATCACTCTTCGAATTACCCGTGCTCCTGTTATAGGTGACAAGTTCTCGTCCCGTCATGGGCAGAAGGGCGTTTGTTCGCAGAAATGGCCAGCCGTCGATATGCCCTTTTCTGAAAGTGGTATGCAACCCGATGTCATCATCAATCCTCACGCCTTCCCTAGTCGTATGACGATCGGTATGTTAGTAGAGAGTATGGCAGGCAAAGCCGGTGCTATGCATGGTCTTGCACAAGATGCAACGCCCTTCAAGTACGTTTGAATGATGTATCAAATGATTTGTTCGCTGATCATTCTTCTCTGACAGGTTCTCTGAAGAGGATACTGCTATTGACTACTTCGGTCAACAGCTGTTGGCTTCCGGATACAATTATTATGGCAACGAACCTATGTATTCTGGCATTACAGGACAAGAATTCGCTGCAGACATTTACATCGGGGTAGTCTATTATCAGCGACTGCGTCACATGGTACTTGACAAGTTCCAAGTGCGTACCACTGGTCCAGTTGATCCAATCACCCGTCAGCCCGTCAAGGTGAGGAAGTCATTTCTTATCAATGTTATTCTCTTCCCTGTCTAATGCAAATACTTCTCTTTCTCACAGGGCCGTAAACGAGCTGGTGGTATTCGGTTTGGTGAGATGGAGCGCGATGCTCTCATCGCCCATGGAACTTCTTTCCTACTCCAAGACAGGTTGATGAACTGTTCTGATTACTCTACAGCCTGGGTTTGTCGTACATGTGGAAGTCTTATTTCACTTGGTTACGACGATATAACCCTTGGAGAATTGTCACTCGGTTCATCTGGTTCTATTAAACCTACTGGACCAGGAGGAGAATTCTGTCGCGTCTGCCGTGCGGCTGCAGAAGAACAAGAAGAAAGAGAGCGACAAGCTATGGCTACCGGTCAACATCTCCAGAGACCACTTATACCTCAAGCAGATGTTCGGGTGGCAATCTCATCTCAAAATGTGCTCGGGAGAGCATCGAATAAGGGCGGTGACTTGGATGTCGTCGCAGTTCCTTATGTATTCAGATACCTTTGTGCAGAACTTGCATCCATGGGTATTGGAATTTCACTCGAAGTTTCGTAGTGTCGTTATTGCAATCCTTGCTGTTTGTATGTAACGCTTAATAATGAATTCGCTTTCCTTGTTTTAACCTTCGCTAGCATGAATTTGATGGAAAGAAATTATTATTAAATCATTTATGCGCAGAGAAAATGACATACTAACGGCTCTCTTTGTTATAGCCCAATGCAGTAGTGGTAGAAATGTTTCTCAATCGAGTGGATGAAACTGATACCCCAGCACTGGCCCAACTGAACATGTTTCTGATAGGTAAGTATAGGAATCTCTATTTTTTATCTTGGCTGCTGTCGATTGTCTATCAGTACCGCCGCCATTAACACCACCAACATCATAACACCACCACCAATATTGACACATGGATTATTGCAGTTTCGGACCAGCTCGAATAGTTTTTGCCTATTTTGTGTCGAGTCGAACCCAATCAAACGCACGAAGTTAGAACCCACATGAATACCCTAAGTTGGTAAACCTCGGGCCCCAGAGACCTCGTACTTCTTTTTCCCTGAAATGTTGATCTTCCTATTCGTTATGGAAAGATTTTTATAGTATATATATATGAGGACATGTCAACATGAAGATATGTCTTTTTGGCGCTACTATCTTTAGGTAGACTCCTTTATGTTCGAGTTTCTCGGCATGTAATATTATAATACTTCACTCCAACACAAAGAAATTTCTTTGCCGCTATTCTTCACCAGTGACTTGATATTTATTATTAGCCAACGCACTTAAGAGACCAGCAGAACAAGAAATATGTCTAAAAGGAGAAGATGCAGCAACCAAGCTGAAGACAAAGAGTCCGAAGTTTTCTGAACCTAGCTAATCAGAAAAAAAGGTACAACTTCCCTTTAGGCTAGCATACGATATGCATGTGTCTATGTATGTAATAAGTATGGTCCCGAAACTCCTAAAGGGCGGAAAATTGGTCAATACAGTACACTCTTCCTTTCCGAATTGACGGACTTACTACATAGCATACTACCGGACCGAAAGAGTTCATCTGGGTGGTAGTGGGACTACTAATGGCATTCTTGTAATACAAGATACGTCGTCATTTTATGTAAATACCATACGACTATCGCAAAAGAATGGAGTCCGTACAGACTGGAGGCGACCAGTGGAACAAGGAAATATTGAAGAATCCAGGGGCCGAGGCCTGGCTGGGTATATTATATGGCCTTAGTCTAAGGCTTTAAGTCATCTACAATACCCCTTGATGCGCTCGCTTCCCATAACTAGTACTGACATGACTCTTTTCTCACATCTTTATTTGGGTAATTCAGATGACATATCCACCATCATGTCAATTCAAGCCCCTCAGGCTCCAAAGGTGGCAAACCGCCAGGTTCCAGCGTCGGTCGAATGGGACACTAAGAACAATCCGAGAGAAGATTCTAAGAACTTCCTAAAAAAAACGAATCAATAACTTACACCTTCACGTCTCTCCTGAGTCTGGAGTCGTTACCTAATAAGTAGATATCTATTGTTGGGGTTTTCTATCCCTTCTAAACCCGTATAAAACCGTTCCCGCGAACCAGAATCCATGGAACCGTGGGTATACATAGTGTAAATTTACTCTTCTCAGGCTGACATAACTAAATTACTTGAACATACATACTTACATAGTTCTTCACTTACCTACCGCTTAATTAGTTTCCGTACTCCCTAATGTACTATATGGTTACAAGTATAGACTCATTGATTAACTTGATTAGACAAATGATACAGTATATGATGGATGATACATGATGTAGTATATTGATATACCCTCAAGCATGTAACAAGTTTAAACTTCTTCAAAGGAGTTTTACCTCCATCACAATCTGATTCCTATGAATTCCCCACATCAAATTTTGATGATACCAAAAATGATACGGAAGAAGAAGCCCCATTTCTCCTCATGGCTTCTTCTCCGAAACAATAAGTAAGCAGAAGGTATAAAAATACGTATTCATAGTTTGTATGTAAGTTAAGGCTCAGGATTGCCCCAACTTAACAACCAGGGTTAAAAAACGTTTTTTGCCGTTTACTCAACGTTTACCACAGAGCAATAGAATACTTACATACACATAACATAATATACTAACCTTATACATTGGTGTACAATTACGACAGCACCAACACGTTCTCTAAGTATACGTTATTTCTATTTTTCCAGAACAAACGATAAGTTTTTTTTTTCGTATATGATTCTTGTAAGCGCACGAGGCATTCTCACATATCAACGCATCAACGTTTTAACAGACCAACGTGAACGAGAAGTGCCCCATTAGGGTACATATGATTATTAAAGAAAAAAAAGGATAGTAGTAAGAATAGTGCACAGGTAATATATTACCACTTGGTATATTGTTTGAAGCAAAATAAGAAGGGGGAGGAGGAAGAAATGAAGGGCCTCTTTAATAAATCAAATTTCCAGATCAAACAAGCAATGGGAAAAAAGGAAGCATTGCATATAAAAAAAAGTAAAGATAAACGTGGCAAAGTAAAGCGCTTTGGCACGAAGAAATGAACACAATATAATAGCACCAAGGATCATTCTGACCTATACCAATTTCATTTCACCAACTAGAGAATTGCTAATTGTTGTTGTAGGTGTTGGCGGGTTCATATCAACGCCACTGACATTATTAATGACCGCGGGTGATACATTTGGTACCACAAGTGGAAGACCTTCTAGTGACCCATCACCGCCCAGGAAGAGCTCAAGAACTGAATTTTCCAGTGCCGCGTCATCATGAGTACTAGGCTTGTTCGAGGCAGCAACCGAACCCGACGGAGGAGGATATGTAACCAAAATTTCTTCAGTAGTTGGCGCGTCTTTGGATTTTGTAAGGAACATGCTGAGAATGAGTCGGCATTCGTCTGCCGTTGTGGCTTGTGAAATCAGACGGTGCAATTCCTGGACTTCTGTTGCCGGTAGTCCGACGGCGGGATTGTAAGGAGGAGGCCTTGCGATATGTGTTGTAGTGGGTTTACATATTCGAAGAGAAGAGCTAGATGATTTAACTTCTGGCTCGGTAGTAACTTGCTGGCGAGATTCAACCACGCTTGGTCTGGGAGCCGCCTGAACCTCATTTCCATTGATGGTTGAATTGGTGCTAGAATGTGCGGTTCCATTATTGACACTAATCTGACGTGATCTATCGCGGCTTTCTTTGCGAGGTGGAATGAAGGTGGGTGAATGAGAGCGATTAGAGCTGAGGGTACTGCTTTGAGCAGAGCTAAAGGTGCTACTATGGTCCGGGGATTTCGGTAGTGGAGCTGGAGGAAGGGGTGGCGATGGTGGTGGTGAGATCTTGTCAAATTCTGAAGGGGAAGGAGCACGAGGAGGACGGGGAGGAATAGGACGATTAGCTAGTGAGGGTAAGTTGGCCAGGGGAGGTTGATTTGAGAATTGATGGGGACGAGGAGGCGTTGGTAGGACCGCAGCTGGCAAGGGTGGTGGCTGTCTTGCAACGGGCGTCTTTGAAGGTATACTGACCGAACCATTTTTGCTCCGGTCGCCACTAATACTTAATTTGGAAATCATTCGACGAAGTCGATCCCCCTTTGGCTTAGTGTCTACCGATGCCGAACTATAATTTTGATGAGGGCTATTATTGAGGAACTCTCCAATGTCGCCGCCAAGTTTGGACGGTACCCCCGGAGGACCCTGGGCAAGGAAATCCATAAGGTCGCGAGTAGCCGAAGAAACTTTGGGAACACTCTTTGCAGACACAGGGGGTGAGCGAGAAGAGGGGGAAAATTGGGAAGAAATGTCGTCGTCGGAGTTTCCCATTACGTCGTCCAAGTCCAAAGACTCGCGATTAACCTGCCGTTTGCGAGTTCGAGGAGGGAATCCATTAGAATTGTGAGAGTCGGAGAATTTATGTGGGTATGACATGTTGTTTTCTGGTAAAGCAGGTGCTTTTTGACGTGAATTATTCCTCGTGAGTCTGAGATGCGCAGCGCTGACGGCCGAGGAGGTGCGGGTGCGGTTTGGGCCTGTAAGCGGTGGAGAAGTGGGAACCAGACTTGTTTGACGGGTGGGTGGGGTGATAACGGGGGGCTGAGGAAAAGCTAGCTCTTCGTCGTCCTCGATAATAGAGTCGACGTGGCGAAGAGTGGGCCTGGTGGAGATGGTGATGTCTGTGTTGAAAGAAAGAGGGGCTGGGCGTCGGTTCACCCGCATATCTTTTTCTTGTTTGTACACCTGTTTACAATATCAGTATAATAGTCGCCGGATGACTAAGCGGCGCCCCTTACCTCCATCGTCCTCAGCCTGTCGGGCGTAAGAGATACCTTCATCGTTGCTGACGACCGCATCAGGTCGTCGAATTCCTGCTGCAACGCAACGTCCTGTATACTCAGAGTTTAATGAACCAGCTAGAAGTGTGAATTTAGTGAACAGACCTCATATAGTGATCGCTCTTCTGGCTGCTTCTCTGAGCTGATAACGCTACTGTGGCCTGTTTGGCTTTCGGTGTCTATGGAAGCCTTGTTAGAGGAGAAGAGCTTGAGAGAGCGTGCCTTTTCGAGGGAGGTGCGTGCGGTAGAGTTTACTAGGCCGGGCATGGCAGTGGAGTTTGCATCAGAAGAGAGACGAGAGCGAGGTATGGATATATGGTCTTTCCCTGACAACAAATCCTGATGGGGAGAAGCTGCGCGTGAGCTTAAGCTGAGATCTGTTCGTGTGAACGATCTGCTTCTGCGTGATTTCGCAGGTCCCTTTGACAGCAGTTCTATCTGCTCATACACTGAGTGTGTGATTTACCGTCATTTCATCTTCTCGACAATTCATCCTAAAACATACCTCGTAGCGACCTGAACAATCCGTATATCGAGTCGTCTTCACAGAGCGCAGTGAACAGGTCACCCACACCTGCACTGTCTTGGCTGCTATCCCGCGCTGCTACACGCCCCACATTGGTGAGAATATGCCTTGAAAACAATTATTAAGGACCCTGAATCAACCCAACGTGCTCTAAAGATACGCACTCGCACATGGCCCTGAAAAGATAAACATTAACTGAGGATTTCCAACAGGGACGAAACACATGTCAACATACTCTAGGATTGCAGTCAAATACAGCGCGGCAGGCTCAAGATGGGTGGAGCTGGGCGCAACCGCAACATTCGACCTGAACCGCCCGTTGATATGTTCTTCAACCTCCATATTTTCATCGGATTCATTGAGTGTTGAATATGCTTCACACTTGAGGCGTAACAGCTGGTGACACACACACATGTTAGCATCATCACGGAGACTATGTAAAACATAACATATAAACACGTACCTCATACGTCCATTGCAAGTGAAACGCCTTGGAGTCGTCCTCAAGCAAGGGAAGGGGTTTACCTTCAGGAGCTGACCTTTCCCAGTATGCCCTCAACTCCACTTCTGCCTCAAGCAGCGCCTCTTTCCCCAGACTTGTTGGTAACAGACTGAGCAAGCCTGCTCTCAACTTATCCGTAGACAACGACCCAGCAGTGTTCAAAATGTTGTAGAGGAATTCATCTAGAAGAACATTGATAGCATGAAGTGCCTCTGCTTTGAGTTTGAATGGTCTGACGTCCGAAAGAATTACGTCGGCGGACTGCGAGGATATGTATGAGGGGGCTATAAGAGAGGAATCATGATTAGCCATCACCGACTTTATGATAACAATAAAATACTGACTTGTAGCCTCAATAAGACCAGGCATTGTTCAAGCGAACACTAGGGGGAGAGGGGCCAAAGAGTTTGTGCTCAGGTATCACGACCTTTCCAGATGGAGTGATCTTTCTCACAACTCAGGCCATTCAGGGTCATGTTTCCACTCCGACATCATTCCAACAGCTTATTTCCAATTAAATCAATTTCCCACACAACCCGTTTAATCACCAAACCACAAAAATAATTACTTATGTATATAGTATCACTATGCATTGACTACCTTACTGTATTAAGAATAACCTTAATAGCATTCAAATATCGGTAGGCAAAGGGGGATGGGGGGCATTACTTCGCACCGGGGAATACCGCTCGTTCTCAGAACCCGAGTCCGTCGCCATTGATGGTAGGGGTTTGTGGTATCATCACTGGTAGTGCTGATGCACTGCACTTTCATTATCTCTATTATTTTCGTTGTTATACGTTTGGCTGTGTTCGGTATCGACACTGACGCTAACATCTTCCTTCGAAATATCACGAGGCTTGCCCTCGAAATATTCACAAAGGAAGGCACGGATGGTGTTGAGAAGACTGACACAAATATTAGATTACCCATTATGTTTCAAGAAACAAAAACCAGATAACATAAATAGCACAAGTCGCAGTAATTTACTAACATCTACGTAGTCAACATCATCTCCACTGTTGTTTCCTCATCGCCTGTACTCGATTCTCTCCTAGTTACTCCACTACCTCCAACGGCTCCAATTTGGCTATTCCTATTTTCTTCAGCCGTTTTATATCCAGAATTTCGATTAATACCAGTATCAACCATTGGTCCAAACACATCAAATCCTTCTTCCCCTTGTAACACTTTCTCCTCCTCTTCTCCCTCTTCCTCATTTTCTCCATCTCTTTCTCTATCCGCTTTAATCAACTCATCAAGCCTAAAGTGATCCTCATCCAACACTGCCTCTTTACTCCCCAATTCCGACCATAACACCAACCCTTTATCAAACAACTTTGTAACATACCCTGAATTTATATCTTGTACATTCTTTAGTTTCGCAGGTAATGAAGGCCATGATGAATATTTCGTAGTTCCTAATTGAAGGAACGAATATGGTGTGTTCATACGTGCCATTAATTTTGTAGAAGGTGTCATAGGCATTGGTTGAGCAGCATTATATCTCTGTGGTTGCACTGGTACATTTCCTGATATTTCCTTCAAGAACTGTGATTTAAAAAAAAAAAAAATTTTTTTTGTAAACAAGTCAATATCAAATTTCATATTAGCATATTCATTAATCACTCACCAGAGGCATAATAGATTCATGTCGCGTTTTATTGATAGATGCCGGCCTTACTATTCTATATTCGGTCATATATGATGGTAATGATTTTGGAACAGGTGGTAGTGCCACTTCCAATGACTGGCTTGATACAGGTATTGGATGGGCAGTTGGACGTAAAACTCCACTATTGTTCGATTTATGGACGTCCGATATATGTTTGACTAGCTGACGTATTTGACGGAAAGTCTCGTTACAGTCTGATAGATTGTGATTTTTGCAGAAAATTCCCAAAATTAGATCACAGTGATCCATTTTTTGTTTTTCAGTTTAGAGAATATGTAGAACTTACTGATGTAATGACAATACAATGGATAAATTGCATGTCTTTCAATGTGTCGTCGAAGTTCTCTTCCTGAAACTAGTGTGCAACCACAATTTGCCCATTTACATATCCATGGAAACTATTACATCACACAGGGTCAGTCACCATGTTACACAAAAAGTGAAAAATGATGTAAAGAGGATTAGTTCTCACCTCATCAGAAACCCTCTCTGGCCGATGAGCAACATGAATATGTTTAAGTAAAGCCTCCGGACAATTCAATATAACTTCACAATCTTTCCATCGACAAAAACTCTTTTTCAATCCCGAGCAATGTTCAAGTATAACTTTTCGTTCAGTTTCATCTAAAAAGGAAAAAAAAAGTTACAAAGCAAAGCAAAAGCAACAAAAAGCGAACATATTCAGAACATAAATCATAAAACAGATAGCAACATAAAGATGTAACATACCAACTGCTCCAAAACTACTATCCATAACATTCATATCTAGATAGAAACGAACAGCCCCCCCGAAAAAAAAACACACAGAAAAAGTGAGAAAAAAGTCTTTTAAATTCTTCAATGAAAATGTCCATGCACACCTTCCAGTGCTTCATCCTCACCTTCATATCCTCTGTTCATCCCTGAGTTCATAAACTCAGAAGCGGATGGCGATCTGGATCTCGAACCTGGTAAAAACAGTGGGGTTCTCATACGAGCATCTGACCCTGAACCAGAACCAGAACCAGACTCAGACCCAGACCCAGAATCATCATCGCTCTTCTCAATATTATCAAGTCCATCGATGGCCTTCCCTTTCTGCTTTTGCTGAGCTTTCCACTTCTTAAGATACGGAGGTGGTGATGGAACTAGCACACATTCGAAAACCATTTTAGGTGTTTTCTTCTTTGGTATATCGAACGATGTACTGGCTTCATTTGCTTTTCCTTTATCTTTTCTTAAAGGTACGGATTGTCGCTCAGGCGAAGATAGTGGCGATAGGAACAATGGTTTCCTTGGATCAGCATATATCTTTTTAGGTGTTGCCTTTGCATTGAGTCTTGGTCCATCATCAACAATGGGATTTCCTTGGTCTACCTCCATTTCCCGGTCAACGCTATCCAACATTACAGTTTCAGGACTCGACGATGCGGCAGGTGTAGTTCCAATACTTGATCCAGAAGCAGCTTGAGACCTGATAGCGGCCACAATAGTATTTCCAATAGGAATAATAGGGGCCGTCCTCGAAGACTCGCCGACCGTCGCATTAATACTCGTACTAGTAGCAGCTTGGCCTGGAACTTGTTGTCTAGCAGGATCTAATCCTACGGTGGACGCTGGACGTGAAGGTACGCTATATGGTGTGTATTCCGAACCCGCATGTGAAATCGTGCGCAGATCAAAAGGTTTCAAAGCAGCTTGTATTGCGCTGTTTTGTTGGGGCTGGGGTAGAGATTGGGATGTAGATTGAGGGAGAGTGGGTTGTAAATTGATGGGTGTTTGAGGATGTGTTTTGAACGTGTGCTGTTGTTGTTGTTGTTGTTGTTGTTGAGTTTTATGCTGCAATGTAAGATTTTGGGTCGTTGGTGTATGCAATGAGGTAGTAGATGGTATTGTGGATACAATGGGAACGGGAATGGCATTATTCGAAACATGCCTTTTTGGTTCTGGTTCTGCTGCAGACGATGTGTCTTCTGTTCTAGGACGTTTGAGAGCTCGGAGAATGTCGTGTGCGAGTCTCGCCTTGCTTGCTTGTTTTGGTGTGCGCGTAGATGGCGAGTCTGTATTTGAAGTTGGAGATACAGTATGGTGTACGCTCTGCGTTTGAGGTATTGCAGTTGTAGATGAACTTGAGGTCGATGGTTGGGTATTTTTAGTAGCTGGGGTAGTTCCTAGGTGCGATGGTGGCTCGGAGGGCTTTGATACATCAGTATACATGTGGGCAATTATAGTATGACTCGACTAACTTTGTTGACCTCAGCAATTGATTGAGAAGATGGAATTTGTGGTATTGCAGAGGTAGAAGAACCAGACTGATAAAAATGGTTAGGATTATATTGCGTAAATCACAAAATACACTTACCGTTGAAGTCTGGGCTCCTGTTGGCCTTGGAACCGCTCCATCCATACTTGGTTCTACTCTTCCTATAAAGATGAATGAGTAAAATGACATTGTATTAACCAAAGAAAAGAACCTGTGAACGGACCTTTGTCATTCACAGTTGATACATTCCCCGGGGTACCCATGTCTCTGATAACATTAGACATGACCTTAGTCTTCTGCGCCTCCGTCAATGAATTCCATGCTTGTAGTTGTTGCTGCATCATATGAGAAGTGTAACCAGCACGACTTGCCATATCGGGCTGGTCCTTTGGTCGCACATTTTGACGGGAAGTGTATTCTGAAGTAATTTATTCGGTTCATGTGCTTGATTGTTTGCTACATTAATAACAGCCGCGTTTCTTTGTATTTCATTTCGTTGGTGCTGTTGCTGCTGTGTACGAGATTGTTCTGAGCGTACATTCATACTCATTCCTTGGCCCGACCGATTCGAGGGACCAGGGTGTGACACGGTTGTGGAATCCACTCTCGACGAGATATGTTGCTGAAGATGCAGGGCCGGAGGTTGCGGGAAATGGCCCTTTTCGAAAGTATTCTGCAGGGGCGTTTGTGAGGTGTAGTAATCTGGTGTCGGTTGTTGTTGTACCTGTCGATGTCGTTGGGTAGCTTGGTATTGCAGTTGCTGCTGCTGCAGAACCCGGTTGGCTTGATATTGCTGCTGCTGAGCCTGGTTCAGATGTTGCTGCTGAGGCAGGGTATTCGTGTACTGTTGGTGCTGATGCTGTTGGATAGCTTGATATTGTTGATGCGACTGTGCTGTAGCGGACTGATAGGATTGCCTTTGAGGAGCAGACGAGTTCGCTACGAACGGCGAATACGCAGCCATAGGTGATCTCTGAGAACATATGAGCAATGGACAGGACCCATTATCTTGCAAATACCTGATCATGGTTAGGCAATTCTTCAATGTAGGCGGATGTAGAGGTAGATGCAATGGTGGGTTGAATGGAAGGTATGACAACCGTAGCCATAGGAGTTCGCGACCTTTCAGGTGCAGGTGCAATTTGATTCGGTAGTCGCAGAGCACTAAGTACCTGTAAGTGAGTTGTTCGAGTGTAAAAACTATCTAAACGTACGCCTTGGATCGCCGTAAGACTTCCAAAGCACGTCTACAATGGTCGTTAGAAAGCCATGCGGCGGAGGCACCATAAATACGCACCTTGCTTCGTCTCCCAACCGTACCTTCTCCTCCAGTACTTTCTCCATGCGCTCCAAATCCTCATGGTTCCTGAGGCCTTGTTCGTTCATGTGTTCGTACGAATCAAGATATTGCCTGTAACTGGCAATGGCTGCCTTATTACGTTCATATTCGGACGGCGCCACAACTGCGTGGGGTGGTTGGTCGCTCATCGATGTGTGCCAACGTCCCCAAGTCGCGCTTAAATGTGGCCAATGACGTGCGACGCGAGTTCAAAGACAGAAGACTCTCTCGAATTCACTGCGTGACCTCCGTGAGAATTTGTGTCATGTCTCTTCCTCGTCTCGCACGCGTCCTCCACCGTCGGTGTTATGCCTCGCTCTCAGAAAATTCACCCCCACCCAGCTTCAACACCGTTGGCCCATATCAAGTATTCGACAGGAACGCAAAACGCCTTCAAAGAGATCAGGCAGCACTGCGGGAGGGAGGAAATCGCAGCCGTGTGGTGGACTATGTACGAGACGAGGTTGCAGACAGGATGATGGAGAGGTTCTTGGTGCGTTGTTATGAAGTATATCGTCTAACAGCCGCCCATATATAATATGTCTGCGCATACAGGATATCAAACGCAATTTCAATACCATCATTGATCTGGGTGCTGGACCTGGTCACTTTACGAAGCTACTCGAACCAGAGAAAGTGAAGAAGAGCATAATGATTGACAGCAGCTGTATGCAGGAGATTAGTCTTGGTTTGCATGATAATTTGACTCATTGTGCCCACCAGCTGCAACCCTGTTACGGGACCCCATAGAAGAGTTTGAGGGTATGGTGCTCCAAATCTGTATATATGCTTACTGAAAGACTCAGATATGCCCCTCCAGTTGAAGTTGAACGCCTCCAAGGTGACGAAGAAAATCTCCTAGCGAGCGTGGAGCGCAACTCCCAGGACGCTGTCGTTTCTTGTCTTAGCCTACATTGGGTCAATGACCTGCCAGGTCGGTCATTGCTCGTCTTTCTTCCGACACATCAAAGACGCATATATCTACTCTATACAGGTGCTCTTGTACAAATAAAGGAATCTCTGAAGCCAGATGGTCTCTTCCTTGGTGCAATGTTTGGCGGTGACACCCTCTTCGAGCTGAGGTGAATGATGTCATAGATTGTTGATGTAATAATATCACTGACTTTTCATAGAACAGCTCTTCAGCTAGCTGAGGTAGAACGTGAAGGAGGAATCTCCCCACATGTATCCCCTATGACCGGTTAGTTTAATAACGAGCTTCTCACTTTCCCTCATCGCTAAGGTGAAATAGACACGAGGGACGTTTCGAACTTGCTCGGTCGAGCAGGTTTTACAATGCTCACGGTTGATATTGATGAAGTCAAAGTTGGTTACCCTAGCATGTTTGAACTCCTTGAGGATCTTGGTGATATGGGTGAACGGAACACTATCATTGGCAGGTGTGTGCGACAAGAACCTCTGTATAATGATGTACTGTATGAATCATGACAGGCGGCCATATCTTCATCGTGATACTCTCGCCGCTGCTGCAACCATTTACAAGGAACTACATGGTGAAGAAGATGGCACTATTCCTGCTACATTCCAAATCATATATATGGTAAATGTCCCGTCCCATTCAAGTTTTTATGTCTTTTTTAGCTGGTCTTTACTAGATTGGATGGAAGCCCGCCCCTTCACAGCCCAAGCCTCTCGAGAGGGGTACAGGAAAACTCAACCTTAAAGAAGTATTGTAGTTAAAGAGTGTGCCCACTTCTGATATCTCTGCTCTAGTATAATACGAAAACCTACGCTCGGTTAAACCATCTTAACCTTTGACTCGAAATTAAGGGTTTGTATTTCTCTGATATCCAGAAAAGGTCTTGTAGTTACCTAAAGAAGACCTAAAAAGCGCCTTTAACCCTACGTACAACTCCAAGGAGTAATGATATATTCTGGCCAACGTAAACAATTTATTGATTTCCCATGCGTAAAGCAGGTGTGATCAGTATTTCTTTTGCACTGGAGTCTGGGGTTTGTAGTAAACGATGTTCCTTTTCCTCTGCTTTTTCCTCTTTCTCCTGAATCTCTTCTTTTATTTCTTCTTTTGTTTTTTCGACTTCTTTCACTGGATCCCCTGTTTCCACATGGCCCTCTCCCTCATTATCCTCGCCAACAACACTAACTTCCTTTGACTTTGCCCGCTTTCCATCTGCATTGAATTTTCGTTTCGGCATGACGTCAACCAAGGCAGCCTCCCAGTCCCTCGTTTCCACCCATTTAATGAGAATCTCAAAAACTTGATTGACCGTTAAAACCTTGCGCGTAGGTAATGCCGCAAGATAACGACCAATCGGGAGTCTGGCAGTTCTAACACTGGATTTTTCCGCCTTGTCCTGGCATAAGTTCTGAGAAAGAACAGTGGCGTTGAGGTTTGTTTTTCAAGCGGATTAGATAGCGATGACATACTTTGTATCGGTTTCTATCAACAATACCACCGATAATATAAATTTCTTCTGGTTTCAGCTCACTGAGTTCTTCCTCGGAGTCTGCGGTGAGATAAATAACGTTTTCCTTGCTGCAGACACTAGGGTTTGGGGTTGCAGATTCTTTAGTTGCTGTTGCTTCTTCTCCAGCCTCGCCATTGGGGCTAATTGATGTTCCCTGCCACAACCGGTCGTATCCGTCCTTCCACCATTCTGTATTAGACCATCGTTTGTATCCTGCGTCGTTCATGCTCTCAAGACGCTCCATTGTTCTTCCGTTCAAAGAGGTAAATAATAAGGAGAATGGATACGAAGCTGCGCGGTTTGCACTGTAGGTATAAGCCAGCTGAGAGCATAGTGATTTAACTTCCTAGATGGACTTCATCATTGACCGTTGGAAGACGGACGAAAGACCAAGGCCCGTATACCTTTTCATTCATCATCTCATCAAAACCCAAGTCAACAACTATTTTCCCGCCAAATTGTAGCCTTGGTTTCTTCTTCTGTCGTGCCTTCTCTGCTTCATCCTCCTCGTCAAGTTCACCGGCAGCACGCTTTTCGGCACGGATGCGTTTCTTTTCCTTTTTGGCCTCTTTCTCGCGAGCACGACGTTCGAGCTTTTGTTCTGCGAAGCGAGCTGTGCGTGCGGCCTTTTTCTGTGCGCTTTTGGATAGCGGCTGAGGATCCATAATAATGATAAGTAAGTAAATGTGACAGTGACGAAATCTCGACAAGATCTCAAGTCGGCGGACGAGAGGGCCGGCGGATGCCGAGATGAATATTTCGGGAGCTCATATCCTCGCATCCTCGCTCGCTGTTGTTTGTGCCTTCCTTTTCTTCCCTCCTATCTTCTCCCACCTCTCCTACTTCACCCACAACTCGTCGACGGAGCCTATGGCCTCAGCTGCTCTCAAACCTCTCAAGGCTTTGGTCCTTCCGGCCATTACAAGACATACAGCCACCGTTGTCTTCATCCATGTACGTCCTTCTCGCCTCCAATAACATTACTGCAGTCTTAGCTAGTCCATAGGGTCTTGGGGATACTGGCCATGGCTGGAAACCCGTAGCAGACATGTTCCGTACCGACCCCGACCTATATCATATCAAATGGATCCTCCCTCACTCGTGAGTTCTATTCCTACTTTCTATATAATATTTTGAGGACACTATCGAAATACACCCTTTGTATGTTTTCCAACTGGCACTAAATACCTCGAATTCAGGCCTATACAATCTGTCAAAGCCAACATGGACATGGAAATGCCATCATGGTATGTCACATTACGGCTCATGGGTATTGCGAGGTTGCTATAACACCGCATCTGTGATGTCGCATTTAGGTTTGACATCTATTCCTTTGGCTTCAATACGGATGAAGACGAAAAGGGCATGCTCGAATCTCGCGGACTCATCAATCAGCTGATAACTGAAGAAGTGAATTCTGGCATGGATCCAAGTCGCATATTTCTTGGTGGATTTAGTCAGGGCGGCGCAATGTCGCTCTTGGCTGGTCTGACTAGTGAACGGAAGTTAGCGGCACTTGCGATCCTCAGTAGCTGGCTTCCGCTCTTGTTTAAATTTAAATCCGTCAGTCCAATTTTATATATAATTCTCGTCACATTGATGATCTAATCACATTGCTTCCACCATTAGATGATGACCTCACCTGCTTCTGCTTCAGTCCCTATCTTCTGGGGCCATGGTACAGCTGATCCTCTGATTAGACCGGACATCAGCGAAAACTCGGTGAAATATCTCAAGAACACTCTTGGGATTCCTCTTGCTGCCAACCCAGGTGATGTAGGCTTGACTTACAAAACCTATGAGGGTATGGGTCACACGACCATAATGGATGAGCTCGACGACCTAAAGAACTTCATTAAGAAGACAATTCCGAAAACTGAGTAAACGCCACCCTTGTTCAAGGGCTCGGCCGGTTTTGTTTTTGGAAGGTCTTGTTGTGAATTATGATTGATGTCGTAATTGTCATATATCTCAACTTGTCCGAGTCGGTGTCTGTTGAGTCGTTGAGTATTACTTGGGAGCGGTGAAAGTCCTTGGGTTGTCCCGATTTTTTTTGTGATTATACCACTTTTAGAGGTTTCTGGTTACTTCATTGGTTTTTTTTCTTGGTTTTAATCTTTTGGTCATCTCGACACTTTGTAACTAATGGTCAACTAGATGGATGACCGGGTTACACAGAAATGGATTCATAGATCTAGCACGTTGCAAAATGTATTTATAAAATTATCATCCCCCCGTTTGCTTCTCCGATCTGAATCTGTACAGAGGTTGTTTGTGCATCACATCTCGAAATTAATATATAGTCAGTGACTGAACGTACGCCACCAGTGGCCGTAATTTGAATGTAAATTCAATTAAACACTAGTCGGCCGGCTCCGTCCATTATCATCATAGACGCTTTGTGAGAGTGGGTTACTAGTTCTCTCAAACGATGCGATAGAAATAGTACCGCTGTTGTCCGTTTTACATTTTACAAGTCTCGGCTGTGGTTACATATATATATACAGTATTAAGAATTACACCATATATATCTCTTCTGATACGCCATGGCAATATTGTGTGAAGTATCTATTAGTTATATCATTTTAAGAAAACACGATGGCGGGTCAGAAGGTGGCAATAACAGTAATTGGATTGTTGACTATCAACCTACGAAGTTCCTGTTACTACCGTCATTATCCTACGGATCGATTGACTGAATCCGCCGACTTGTTGGCTTTTTATTGGCTTTTGCTTTTTCTCAGTGTTTTTTCTTCGGTCGTTAAAGTATGGTTATTAAGAACTGATCCTTTGTGCCGTTTTTATCGTGGTTCTTAGAAACCATCGACTCTTCTTACTAGACCTTAAAAATCTGTGGTGAGAAAGTAGTGTTAGTGAAGAGTTCTTCACTTCTAATATTTAGTCAGATACATAACAATAACTGCGAATCAACTGATATGTCAATGTATACTACGCCACAAATGTAAGCCATGGACTTAAGCTCAATTCTCAATACTTAACTGCCGCCGATTCTAGACCATGGTGTACATATGTATTAGTACTCAGAACTTTTCAAATTCAACCCTGCATCAACGAGCTCAAACTTGAGAAATTTCTACCAAGTTGGATTATCAACCCTTCAGACTTCAACGTTCAACGTTCGCCATGTGATCACCACTCCTATATGCTCTTCCGCCATTGTATTGAGGCTTGAAATGCAAATTAAGCCGCATGATGTTGGTGTTTTCCGGATTTCGGACGGGACTTGGTTGTATATACGTATGTTTTCGGTGTAAGAGTGGATCGAGTCCAATATTAATATTCATACTAAAACATGAACATCATTGATTAACAGTGCTCATATGTTGAAGTCACTAATTTACATCGAATAAAATGGAATTCTTGTGGCAAGAATCTTGTTACTAATGTATACGGAATTCCGGAACGAAGAAGTTGTTAATAGGTCCTCACTTACTGCAATAGATCTTTACAATAACTTACGGGATCAGAAAATATTCAGTACTACTAAGTAGCCTTTCATTTCCGAGTCGATAGTATCAGGTCTATCACCTTCTTTCCTGAATAGCCGTTTAACTAACTGATAGTATACACCGTCGGGTTTGATAATAAATCCGCCAGGTCAAGTCTGGAACGGGTCTATCCTATATTCACCAAACACCTGGGATAAGAATTTTCGGAAGTCTAAAGTTAGTGTTCATTTCAGGTCCACCTGTGGATCCCGCCATCACCGTAATATGTCACGATTTTGAATCATATGTACAATAAATTTCAAGTTGAAATGTCACTGACAATCCCGAGTCGGGCTTAGTATTTTATTTCTTCATTCCAATATAGCAACCTGCCACGCTGTACCAGGCTGCACTAGATAAGTACTGTACGTGAAGGGATTGTGATTTGTGTTGAAGCTGTTACATGTACACATACCGTTAGTAGAGGTTACGAGCTTCTGAATCATTGATATTGAACTTCTAACTTCTTTTCAGCCTAAGGTCGTCGGAATATGTCAAATTAATTTCAATTAATCCGGATTGATCCATAAAGTTTTACGAGGGTAATGCCCGTGCCGTTCGGCACGCAGTGCACAATGTGGGATTCGAGTTTTGGAAGCCAATGCCCATTAGAAAAAAATAGTTACAAACATTGTAAAAAATAATTGGTGTCCAGAAAAATACAAAGTCTAAAGTTCAAAAATTATACAGTGTAACACCGTCACTTGACACACCACAATCACTTGACACGATCAATTATTCCATTTTCCCCCCTTATTGTTTAATTCTATAAAAATCGTGTAAATTGGCGTACATAGTATCAGTACCATTATAAAAAGTATGAAAGCTACAGAGTGAGAAATGCATGGTTAAGAAGAAATTTACTGATAAAAAATCGGGGATCAATGAAATCTCAAAAGTAGATGACTTTTATAGTTATTCTATCCTTCCCATTTCTAATCAAAACGGATTCAAAATTTGCACACCAATTGTCAAGCATGCTTACTATATACCTGCAAATCTTGACGTAAATATCATGCCGTTCGAACATTCTACAGTAGTTTTCGCAATGTGTGACAACTTGTACACTCAAGAATCAGTAGATGAAGACGGTGATGATGGATTTTGATGCGCGTGTCACATAAGGTCACGGTGTGTCAATTGACACTTTTTGGCCTGATTTTAGACCCTCTCGTAGTTCAATTTTCAGATTTTTTCACTTTTATCTTTTTCTCCCAAAGTCATTCATAAACATTTATAATTGAGTTTACAATATGTTTATAAAATTTACTTATTAATTACATGCTTCAATGAGTCTTGAAAAAAATAATACAGTTTCATGTGTCAAGTGATGGTGTTACACTGTAACCGAAGTCCATTAAAAATCTCCTTATACACTACATTAGCTGTCCTTCTCTCCGTGTTCCCTTCTGGAAGTACCACCTTAATCCTTTCTGCAGATGTACACCTTGACAATGCAACATATAATTGACCATGTGAGAAAACTGGAGTTTGTAGATTGATTCCAACATGCTTTACAGATTGACCTTGTGATTTGTTGATAGTCATAGCAAATGCAAGACGGACTGGAAATTGTCGACGATGTAGGGGGATAGGGAGTGTCTCAGATGATGGATCAAAGATGATGCGAGGAATAAACACTACATTTCCAGCAAATTTAGCATCACCAGAAATGATTGTGCACTTTAATATAGTGTTTCTATACCCGTGTCTTCACCACGCATCAGGTTTTTTTAGCACTCAGGTGATCTCCAAAATAATGCCCGACCGAGAAATCAATGCAATGCCTGACCGAGACCCCGAGGCTTACCCGTGAGACCCCAAGAGCCCTATGAATGCCACAACGATTCCCAGTGATTATATAAGGCTTACGTAAAACTGACTAATCAAAATCCACATCCCATAATATATAGATATTTAAGCTCACAGCAGTGAGATCTCTTAGTGACAACCATCAGGTTCAAATTACAGGTACAAAGTTCTAACTTCTCGAGAATCGACCTAGAACTTAGAAGAACTTCAATACATTCAATCGTTCATAGGGAACTGTCCATTCCATGCGCCACTGCGTGGAAGAAGTTCATTAAAAAATGCTTTAGAGTACATGAATGCTTCGAATAGAACGTGGAGAGACGGGGAACTAGTGTCCTATTGATATATCGGACCCTTGAACGTTTTGAACATTCTTATTCTTATATTTTCTCATGCACATGTATAACGGACACGGACTTGTGGGAAGGGGTATACATTTTCACTAACGATCCGAACTTACGGGTTCGTTTATTTATTTTGTTCTTATGCTTTGAACCCCTAAATTGGACATTTGTTCTTTGCGATTTAGATGGAGCTGCTTCCAGTGTGGTGTTATATATATAGGTTTGCTTTTATTAACCTTTATCTCCCACTACCAGTTAGTAGGAAATGTATATACGATTGCGATTATGATGCAAACAATATGTCAAATAGGCGTTAAATGTGTACCATGTGGAAATGTCTATAGACAGACTTTATTGCTAGTACTGATGGGAGTGTGTTGCGTACTCTCCTCCGCGGCGTTTACGATGCAATTTACTACAAGTCCGGTCTGTGACAAAATTATCATTGATTTTTTGATTAATTTCTGTTGACACATTAAAATATAGACACATGGTTAGTGTGGGGATAGTAAAACACATGGGACGTCCAATACTATGACAGGGAATAAGAGACTCTTATAAATAACATGAGGAAGTTAAATGTTGAACACTAAACAAGGTTCTAGCTGAGAGGTTGTTAATGGGGTCGATCACCAAGTTCGACTGTAGTGGGAAAGGTCACATGAACGGGTGTTGTGGAGGGAGGATACAACGTTTTACTACTTTTAGCCTATTGTGCTGCGAGTCCCGTCCAACGTCTACAACACACTCTGGTATCATCTGCCACAAGGAGACTGGTACTCTTAACGATTTACGACTTGACAAATATTGGTTATTGGTTCTGCGTTCTCTATTGTTTTCTCGTAACATCAGCTCACTCGACATCGTTACTCGAATTATTGTTTTCCCTCGGCTTCTATATATTCAAGAGTAGTACCAAATCTATAATACGAAGATTTCTTTCTCTTGCTTTACTATACATGTGAGTTTTCCACACTTGCTAGCTTGCTTTCTTTGTATATGCTAATCTTTCGATGCTTTCACTTCACAGACCTACCCGCATTGCTTGCAGCAACTTGAATACTCAGACAAGAATTAAACCTAACATCCACCATGAATCCGATACACACACATCCTAATAACTTGTCGAAATACCCCTCAGCACCTCCTCCATACTCCGAGTTCGCCGGCTATACAAGCGCACAACCTTCGTCTCCCGGCCCCTCTTCGAGCCCTCCTCCCCAAGCGTACATGGCAGTGTCAGTGCATATGCCCGTGGATACGCCACCACAAGTACATCCGCATCCCGGATATGGGCCAACACCTTTAGGAACAAACCAACCTTTGTTACCATATGCATATTATGCACCTAGAGATATAGCAAATTCACGAACTAGATGGAGGTTTATTGGCGCATTGTTTTGGGCATTGGTGTTTTATTTAATTTTGGGGTGTTGGATTGGGGTGGAGATTTTGGGAGTTGTTGATAGTGGTCGGTGGTTTAGAAATATGTGGATGAGGGTGGGATCTATGATTGGTGATGGGGCAGTTTCTTTTGCAGATGCTTAGATGAAGACATGGATTTTTCTTGGATGATGGTATGCATTTTGACTTTGAATTAAAGACGCAGCAGGTTCTTAGTTGGGTTTCCAGAGCTAATCTATATGAGAATATAATAGCGCTACGACGTATTTTGGTGAGGCGCATTGTTGATATATTGTATCTGCATTTATTGAACTTTTGTATAAAGTTTTTCTTTGATTTGATTTGTGGAGGTATTTCTCTTTGCATTATGCATTTCATTAGTATGCTTTTTCTTCATCAAACTAACGTCATCATTAATTCTGAATAAATTTGGTTATCTTGCATCGAGTTGCTTTTCGACGTATCTGCGGGTTTGCAAATTGTAACCTTAGTACATACTTAGTAAAAGTGATTATCCCAGCCGGGGTCGCTAGTCGGAGATCTGGAATATTGTAAATATTTGAAATATTATAATTCAGCCATGATTAATTGATTACCGAAGGGTTTTCTGTGAATGGGCTTGCCAAATATACGTAGCCGTCACGGTAGTAATTTAAATATTGTATTATTTGTATGTGAATCCCGTGTGTCTGCTTTGCTTGATTTCGGATGAACGGCTCTACTCAGGCCCTCAAGTCACGCTTCAATCACTTTCCTAAACCCAGTCCGTGAGTCTCCTACTCTCTCCTTGACGATGGACCGCTACATGGTGTGCATTACCTGCTTGTACTACATGGTGCCTACCACTGCACCTTGACTGCGCTTTACATACATCTCTATGATCTCTCAGCAAGTATAAAAACTCTGTGGTCTATTTGGAATACTGGTGCTGGAAACATACACTTGGCAACGCCTACCGGGCTCAAAACGTCAACGATCTCTTGTGTTGACTGGATTCGAGCATTACGAGTGGCAACGTATGGGTGGTATTGCGTGAGTTTTTCTGGTTCTTCAAAGGTAGATGGACCAGCCAATGGGAGAGCTCAGCAGGAGAGTGTACACGTGACGAGTGTTGGTTGAGTGGCTCGTGCGTGTGAAAGTAGTTCTGGGGGTGTTTGGGAGCAAAAGGTGTGATGAGATTTAGATGTGACACTCCAAACTCGGGACCGTCCGACTTCCTTCATCACATACCCTCGCTCGATCGTCTATCCCCCGACCACCACATCCCTCTCCACCCCCTCTGCGCACTTGCACATCGTCCACAACTGGCTGTTCATCGTTCGCCACAGCAGACACACCCAAATTACCCTTGTGCTCATTAATTACGCACCCCCACGCGTCCTGCATCCCCACATCCGCGCATACTCTCCTCCGTCCTCCGTTCTCCGACACATCCGTCCCTTTGTCCTACTCTCCATCAGCCACTCATTGTCCCCTTCAGTTCATGTTTTGTATCTTCTGCTTTTAGAGCACTCTCTAAACTCGTAACCACCCCACGTCTTCATCCTGGCTACCTCGACAAGCACCCAAACTCAACACCAGGCCGACGAGGACTTCATCAACAAGTCCCTCCTCGAGTCTCTTAACGCACAGGCGGATTTCGAGCCTTCACAATCCTCTGAGTCAGAGCGCACCGCTGCCGCATCTTACGGATCATCATCGAACTCCTCTTCTGGTTCTCCATCAGTTCCTTTCCATATCTCGCAGCAGCAATCTCATTCTCATCTCCCTCGTGCAGAGTCGCCGTCTGAAAAGCCAGCTCAACATATCCTTCATCACCTTCCTGCACAAGATTCCCCGTTCACTATGCATTCTCAAGTTTTCAACGGCACTACTGCCAATCTCCACCTGCCCTCCGACTTCTCTGGCGAGTTTGATCCCCACAAGCCACAGCCAGCTCTACCTGGAAAACACAATGGTGTTAACGGGAACAGCAGCAACTACTCGCGGGCTTCATTCAGCGCCTTTCCTAATACCAATAGGCCTCGTCACCAGAATCCCTCCATACTCAACACCACCGCTCCTTTCCGAAATGAACCCTTCTACAATCCAAACCAACCTGACATATTCCCGAATATGATGTCACCCTCATCAGCACATTTACCGCCCTATGGTCCTGGTATGGGGGCTGACTTTGCTGGGGCTCAAGGGTTGGGCACAGGGCATAAGCCTTTCCAGGACCCCTATACTGGTCCTTTGGGAGTAATGCCTTCTCATCAAAGCAACAATAAACCCACATTCTCTCAACACCAGCAGCCGCATACATTCAATCCCCCGGCTCCTTTCATAAATGGAATGCATTCGCAGACACCGTACGGCCCTCACGTACCCACTCCCGCAGGACCAACCGGCAATCCAATCAACCCAAATCCTTCCAACTTTGCAGCAAATAAAGACAATAACAACAACAATCAGGAAGAGATTTCTACTATCTTTGTCGTTGGATTCCCTGAGGATATGCAGGTTCGTAAATATTATATAACGAATCATATAACAGAATCGCTGATGATATAATATAGGAGCGTGAATTCCAAAACATGTTTACGTTCTCTGCAGGTTTTGAGGCGGCGACTTTGAAAATACCAAACAAAGAATATACGGCTTACAATGGCATCAGTCAAAGTCGAAGTTTCCAGAGCTTTAATGGGCCCAATGATCCTTATGGTAACATCCCGCAAGGCATTGTTCTTGATGGCCGAGATGGCGGTATGCCCTCTTGGACTACGGGTATTCCTGGGGATGATGTCAACGCTCACTTCATGCCTGGTGCTGCCCCTCCCAGAAAACAAATCATTGGATTTGCCAAGTTCAAGTCACGCGATGAAGCACTCGTCGCTCGTGATATTCTACAAGGACGTCGAATTGATATTGAGAAGGGCGCTGTCCTCAAAGCTGAGATGGCAAAGAAGAATTTGCACACGAAACGAGGTGTCGGTCCTCTTCCTAACAACCTGCCTCCCCCTAATGGTAGCCATCCTCCCAACGCCCCCATGATGAATATGGGTCCTAATGTTCCACCGGGTCTAGCCATGTTCTATAATATGACTGGAGTATTGAATCCTGCTGTTGCTCCGGAAGGTGCCAACATGCCACCAAGCGAACCATTCGTGCCTCGTGAAAGGGAACCCCTACCCACCGTCGGCCGCTTAGGGCAGCAATGGAGGGACTCGCAGGCTGAGCCTCCTAATCCTAATAACACAAATTTCGTCAATCACCCAGTTTCCAATAGCAACCGTGAAAGGGAAGAAGAGGATCGCCGACGGGAAGGAACGCTTACTGCCATGGGATTTGGTGGCACACGCGGACCGCGAGAGCGCGCTGCAGACGAGGAGAAACGCAAGGATATGAGATTAAGGAATAGCACTGCTGCATTCGAGGCTTTCCACCCCGTTCCTTTTAATGTCCCTCCTGGTCTATCTCGGCAAAGCTCATTGATGAATGGGATTAATACGAACAATCTCTTGCCTCCTGAAGTTGAAGTAGGACCCACGTCGAGCATAGGTTCGAGCCCGGCATTGAGTCATGGGTTTGCTGCACCATTTGTTCCTGCCCAACCCGTGACTGCAACTCAACCTAACCCAGATGATGTTGTTGGTCCTTGGGACAAAATCAACAAAGCCGTGACTGCAAAACCAAATACTGGATCCCAGCGATCGTCGTCCCCTCCTGATTCGTATCCTTCTCCGTCGAACAGTCAGACTCCAAAGAACGACGAAAATCAACCACATACGTCTGAAAAGCCTGGCAATGTTGAGAATGTGGAAGTTGATCTTCAGCAGAGGATGGATAATCTTGTTCTTACCACAAGCAATGGTACCACCTCACCTCAACTACCGTCACCAGCGTCAGGGAGCTCGAGCAGTGCACGGAACACGATCGATCAAAATCCTCCGGTATGTTATTATTTCTTTTACTTTTTGTGTGCAAACTCTGAACGGTGTCTAGATTAACACCTTATACGTTGGAAACCTCCCGACATCGCCACCACCCATTGGTATGCCAAATGATTATCTCGAAGAGTCTCTTAGGGAGCTCTTCCGTAACCAACCTGGCTATCGTCGGCTATGTTTCCGTCAGAAGAGCAATGGCCCAATGTGCTTTGTCGAGGTACGTCAATAGATAGGTTGTAGGGACCAGGAACATACCTAATTATCTGTTTGTGCAGTTTGACGGCGTACACAATGCAGCAAAGGCCATGGCGGAATTGTACGGCAATACGCTCAAAGGTCTTGTGAAAGGTGGCGGCATTAGACTGTCATACAGCAAGAATCCGCTTGGAGTACGTACACCGACTAGCGCAAACGGCAGCGGTCCTTCTATGCAACAACAACAGCTTCAGACCTTGCAAACAACGCTTGGACCAGATGTTGATCAATCACAACCACCGCGTGCTATCCTGCGAAGGGACGACACCTCTAATTTCATCGCGTCACCCCCACCACCCCGTTTTCTTCCCAATCAGCAAGGAAATGCAACTTTCTACGGACCTTCCAGTCCGCCATTTATGCGTCCCAACGGCGGGAGTCTGAGCGTCTACAGCTATAGTTTGGCTGCGACATCTCCGGGCCCGTTTTCGCCATTTGGATCGAAGGACCATCAGCATGATATACCCGAACAAGTATCCAACACAGAAGAAGCATTGCATCAATAAATATTATTCTTATCGCACATTTTCGGCGTCTCTTCCCTTGCCAATGTAGAGGCTACTAGGGCCAGTAGGGGAAATTCACTGTTTTCTGCATCTCATCATTTCACAATTATGCAAGCTCAACAATCACAACGCACGTCACACAAGTCATAATATCTCTTACAATGGTCAAATACACATTTCCAATCGCAACAATATTCGTCTTACTCGTCTTCACACTCATCTCTCTATGTACCCAGTTCTTTCTGACTTCCATTGAATTCTCTCACATTTGTTTTGTCTTCACTATTGTGTCTTGATTCTGAATTTTCATATCTTACTTGCTTCGTCTCTGTTTGAACGTGGACCGTTTTTATTCCCCCCCACATTTATTCCATATCTACCTGCCCCACTCTGGCGTTTCCCTGTTCATCACTATCATCAATTGCTCTTTGTACACCTATTGTCTACTTTTTCATATGCTTACCATAATTGTCACATAAAAGTCAGAACATGGCTTCCTTTCCTACCTTTGTCCATTATTAGTCCTAGCAATTATTACTTCGTCACTTCTCCATCTTCTTCATTTCTTAGTACTATCCAGCTGTCTTTTTCTTTCTGATTCTGGCGAGTTCACAATCATTCTTTACGTGTTTGGATTGGATATTTACATTTGGGCTACTTTACTTTTCTATTTTGTTGTTGGGTGTTAGCATAACATCCTATTATATTCCCAATTCATCCCAATGTTTAACAAGAACAAAATCCGAACAACATTTACACGACAAGCGACTCAAGTTTCAAACATCATCGATTATATATATATATGTACAACTACACTATATTCACTGTTTAAAACTTTAGTTCGTTCATTCGTTTAGCAATTCAAATTGATGTATTCATACCCCTCTTTTAAGTGTTTGGAGTTCTAGTCATCTCGCGTGATCTTGTGTTCTCCGTAAGTATATTGTTCTGTCTCACTCAGAGTCTTTCAAATATCATTCATCGGAAAAAAAAACTATATATTGTTCGGTAACTTGATGAACAAACAACGTAAGTAACGAAAAATAAAGCAAAAACAGAAAGAAAAGAAAGAGCGAATAATTCTATGTGTGAGAAGTGACGAATTAATATAAAAAGCGACACATAGCAAAAAAAAAAAAAAAAAGGGGGGGAGGGGATGAAATAAAGGGGCTGCGTTTGTGTTTACACGAGTCAAATTGTGGATGTTAAAAAAACGACGAGTGATAAAGAGAAACTTTTAGGACAAAGTCCAAAGAATTATATATATAATATCCAAAAAAAGTATGCACGTATGAATGGAAAAGGGCGAGGGCAAAGGAAGGGGGTGATTGATGTAACAAATGACAATTCTTTTTATGACGCACAATATACAACTCGTTGAAACACAGGTTGTTTTGAAATGGAATGAGTTACAACTTGAAGAAGAAATGCATATATGATTCTAAAAACGAGAGAGAGAACCTAATAGACCACCGAATCCGAATGTCACGATCAACACGAAGAGAAAAGAAAGGATCATATCTGGAGCAATAAAGAAATTCCCAAATATCACTTTCACTTTCATTTTTAGCCTGTATCTCCATCTTTGATACCACTATCTGAAGGCGCGGGTTCAGGTGATGTAGTAGAAGATGGTGATGGCGTAGATGGTGTAGATGGTGAAGGTGAGTTTGAAGAGGGTATGGATATAGTTGCCTTTCCTGATGCTGGTGTAGAAGTATCGGACGAAGTGTTCGTCAAATTAGTAGTAGTAGTAGTAGTGGCAGTGGTAGTGGCAGTAGAGGAAGTAGGAGCAGGAGTAGTTGAAGTAGAGGATGATTTATTCCCACCTACACCCAACAAATTACCAAATCCTCCAATCTTGACCTTGATCTTCTTTGCAATAGAAAGAGGATTCGAAGACGAAGATTGGGTAGAAGCTTCTTTCAATGATGGTGACTTCATTGAACTAGAATTCGAATTAGTTTTGCTATTGTTATTTCCTTGATGTTGTTTTTTTGATTTGCTTAAACGTGATAACAATTCATCATCATCATCATCATCATCATCTCCTCTTCTCCTCTTCTCTCCTAATTTCGCAAGGGTTGTAGGGGGTGATGATAGCGTAGGTAATGGCAGTGTTGATGAAATCGAGAATGTAGGTGAAACGGAAGCTGATGATGACTCTCCTGATGATGATGATGTTGACGATGCTGACGATGATGTTGATGTTCCAGCTAACGTTGATATTGACGAAGGACCAGGTGTTTTGCCACGAACGAGAGCCTCTAATAAATTATCTTCATCTTCATCTTCTTCCTTGATTGACAATGATTTATGAAGAATAGGAATCCCAAGAGTTGTATTCGGCATTGGGCTAGGAGCCAAGGCCGGCGTCAATGTCGAATTATTATTTGAAGCCGAATCAGCCTGTTGTTGTTGAATAGCTTCTTCATCATCATCGTCACCATAATCAACCAAAGGTCTTAATGAAGGTGTCCTGAGTGGTGGTCGATATCCCCCTCCTCCTCGTCCACGTCCAACTGCTACTGAAGATGGTGTTCCACCGCGCTTTCTCTTTAATGAACTGATATTGATATTCGGATTCAAAGCTAAGAGTTTTCCAGGTGATAAAAGGCCTGGACTTGGTTGTCGATTCCATTGATTTTGACTTTGCTGGCTAATAGATGGAAGGACACTGCTGTCTTCTTCATCGTCATCTGCATTGAAGTAATCTTCTTCTTCTGTGTCAAAGAACCGACTTTGCCCAGGTTTAGGACGTGTATCCAGAGGTCTGATAAAAGTAAAAGAATATTAGTAAAGGATGAGAAGGGAATATTAATATAATAATCGCCAAACATACTTCTCAGATTGAGATTCTTTCGGCAGCGGCTCATTATTCATTTCAAACCTCCGTATGAGAAGTTCAAACCGCTGACCACCTAAATGCGTGTCTGCAAGTTTTCTAACCTCCTCCTCATGTCTCACCATACAAAATTTGATCAGATCCTTCATATTATCCTACATGCAATGCGTATTGATTAATTCATATATCAAGAATCGAAGATTCACTTACCCGACGCATAGATTCGAAATATTCTTGACAGGAACAGCTAAGCAAGTTATCACGCCTGGATTCTTGTAACGTCAGATCCAAAATTGGCTTTAGCACGTCATGCTTCATAACCATTCCATGTATATGCGCGTTGTTCTGTTTAAGAAGCAATCGAAAGATCCGGAACGAAGCTGTCGAAAAAAGAGAATCAACAACAAATCACAAGATCCAGGGTTGAGGGGAAGGAGGTAAAAAGACAGTTGAAAGAAAACGCCACAGATTCAGACAAATTTCTAAATGAAAATGAAATGAAAGTGACGTACCATGTCTCAAGTGCTTATCCTTAGCCTTTAACAGGGTTGCAATCTTGGCCACAATGATATTTGCCGAAAGTATATAGAAGTTACTCCGGAAATGATGTTGTTGAATGAGATTATACAGCAGATCACAAAGGTAAACATATCGGTTGGATTGTTCTCTTGTCAAAGATAGCACCGGATCTTTTTCCAGTGAAGCGAGGTAGGGAGGAGAAAGAGTTACATCAAAAACCGAACAAATGACAAGGTCACCATATCAAACGCACCTGTTACATTCCTCCATTCCTGTAGTTCCAGTAGAGGTTTAAATAGTAAGTGCACACACTCCTTATAGAAGTATTCCAGAAACCGCTCAGTCCCGGCATCATCCTTCCTAGCAGGGATCTTCGGCGCCGCAACAGCCTAAAGAAAAGTCAAAGTTTTCAGAACCAGATATAAAAGCAAAAGGAAGCACACGTACATGGGAAGCCTCTCCAACACCGCCAGGTCCATCCCCACTCGGTATATCCATCCACACTTTTAATGCGTCTCCAACAAGACTCTGAAGCGCCAAGTCTTTGCTTCTTGCCATCATCCGACAAACCATCTCCAGTAATGTTTCAGCTTTATCAGCCCCCCTCTTTCCAGCCGCTCTCTCCTTCTCAATTGCCATCACCTGCTTCAAAACATGCCCTCTCACCCCGTTCAAGTCATGGTCCAACAGAGCCGAAAGGATCTCACCGGCTACAGATATCATCTGTCGATTACCTTCCACAGTTTCAGACAAACCCAAAGCCCATTGTACAGCGAACAGAATGCCACGATCAACGAGGTTACGGAACAATGTCATGCGTTGGGGAAGTTGAATGTTCTTTCCCATAATGCACAACTGTTGAATTAGTAGAACGACTTGCCGACGATGATTGATTTCATCTTCAGATAGATCATCAGGTGGTGCGAAGCTATATCCACCCGCTCTAGATTTAGTTGTTGCTAAAGCATTAGGTGTCGTATTTCCATTGTGTCCATTTGTAAGACCGTTGGCTGGTGGCTTAGGAGGTGTAGGCGGGCCTATTGAAGGAGAGTCAATATCCATACTTTCCTCTTCCCTTTTCACGACATCCCCATTCGTGTCCTCCTGATCTGCGGCCGGCAAACTGATGACAACAGGACCTTGGTTTACTCGTTGCTGTTGTGCCATTTGCATATTCATGTTGTACCGCTGTTGACCAGCAGTCAACACCTCCTCATCCACGAAAAGCCTAACTATGTCCTTCAAGAATGCTTGGTCGGTTTGTATATGCGAGATAATGTCGATTTGATTGAAGATGATACATGAATTGAGGACATTGAATGTGGAGTCGTCGAGAGCGCGTGCAAGTACAACATCTTTTAAGAATTGGAGGCGATAGACGTGATGAATTTTACGTTGAACAATAGGGTCTTGGATTGGAATGGGTTGATGGTACTGAGTAGATTGTTTGAGAAAGTCACGGTAATTAGCTTTGTGGGAAGGGAAATCGGGGTCATCTATAAAAGATGTTGGTGAGTTTTAAAGATTCATTATTGACAGGCGTACATTCTAGCATGCCGACGACGCCATAGAATATGTCGTCATCTAAGACGTGTTCGTAAAGTGCATGATCGTTAAGCATTACTGTCGACTGCTTGTTAGTCAAAAGGACTTGTGGATGAAAGACGGCCAGACGTACGGATGGTCTGTGTAAGGCTACATAGTGAATGGAGGTTGTCCAAGCTCTCGAGTTCTTCTGCAGTATGGAGCACCTCGATGAGAGATTTGATATATTCCTAAAATCCAAGCGCGATACAACACATGGATAAGAAAGAAATATGCATTTTCGCATCAGTCATCCGGCGGTTTAGAGTTGAAAACATGGAGTAAATGTATTAACACAGTGGTACAGGAAAGACAGACTTGTAACAAAGAAAAGTGATGGGGCGTCAAAACTCACCTCGTGTTGAATGTATTCACATATTCGTTCCTTGATAGCCTGTGTCCTGGCCAAAGCTTTGATTGCGCGCTCTATTTCACCGATGATTCCGAGTGCAGGTGTCGGTAGATGACCTGAACGGATAATGCTTGCTGTGGTGATAGAAGTATCGGATCCAAGGATTGGTGATGATGATAGGCCATTGGACTCCTCTGCGAGTATCGTTCGTATTCCGAATACGTGCATATATTGACCTGGATACGCACCGAGGCTGTTCATGTGCTGTTGGACCTCAGTAATAAAGTTCCATACTTCCGAACACCCTTCAGGATCCTGGAAACTGAGTGCATAGTCGACCCCGTCGGGTTCTGTCCAGACAATAAGTGTTTCTAGGCAACAAGGCACGTAAGTACAAATTGAAATAGACGTGTTGTACAAGGGGGGATGCTATCGCGCGGAAACTGACCTTGTTGGCGCTGGTAGACGTCGTTTGACCGAATGACAGTGCGAAGTATAATGTCGTTAAAGTCCCTCTCTGCACGAGCGATGAGAAGAGCCTCTCCAGTATCGTCTTGGAATTGGCCAAAACAAAAGGCAGTTCCCTGATCGACCCAGCGAGAGCCTATGAGTTCGTAGACCTGGGAGAACGAGTCAGTTGAAGCCACCGCTGCTGCTCAAGCCCCGCAACCCACTTTAACACGTTTCATCTGGTCGCCATCCTGCACCCAGTCGCTTGGTTCTGTGCCCGGTATTCCCTCCGCTTCCTCTAGCGTGATTGTCTCTGGAGTATGCTCCACGAGTTCTATTGTCCCATTGGTCTGTCCTGCTACTTGAGATGTGCCCCCCGCCTTGTCCTGCCCCCCTCCGATCCCTTCGGCCTGTTCGGGCTGCGTTGGCTGCGTAGAGGCTGGGTCCTCCGGCTGTGGCATGGGTTCAGAGGATGTATTTGTGGGTTGTTGAACATTGGATAGCTGGTCCGGGGTAGGTATATCTGTGTCCTCCTGCTGGTCTGTGTTAGTTTGCGGCGGTGGTAATGAAGTTGGAGGAGGCTGCCCGGCAGCAGGAGCGGACATGGGTCGGAGAGAGTTGAAGATCAACGAAAAATGAACGTAAACACACACTCGAAACCCCGTTAACATGTCACACTCGGCCCTGTCACGCTCCTTAACTGCCCCCACACGCACCCACAATGCCCCACTACCCCGAGCTTTATACTCGATGCTCCCTCCTTCATTCAATACTACAACTATCACCCCCAAATATCAGAATCTTATAATCTTATCTACTCCACTCTATTCCTGGCAGATTTTCTTTCCCCCACCGCTTACTTCAAATACAAGCGTAGTAGAACCAACAAGACCAACACATCAGCCCAAGGCCGCCGTTGTAAGCGTAAATTCCACCAAACATCGACAGGTACTCATTGAAGCAGGCAGGACGAACGATGCTATCGCACAGGCCGGTTTTTCCTCGAGAACCATTTCCACAAAGCTACTCCGAGAGGCGCTGCAACACGTGTAGTTGGAAGAACTACCCAAATCTCCCCAATACAAAGAAGCATACTTCATTACTCAAGTCAGCGTCGTGGAATTACTAGCTACTCAAGGCACGTTCATTATGCTATTTCTAATTTAACTTTTCTCAGCCGTGAATATAGGACCTGAATTTAATCTCCCGTCTGCTATTGCCTTCTTCAAAGCACTACGTATATACCCCCGCCCGGCAAATGGATCTGGTTATGATCTACCAGAAGCACGACACGAGCCCATCTTCAAGGCAAGTATCGGTTTCACATGTCACAGCTGATGCCGAGCCTAGCTCATCCCAGACCTCAGTTGGTGATGGACCTATAATGTATCTCGAAGGAAATCCGCCATCAGTGCCCCATACACAAATTATGTCTTGGAGTCGGTTAACAAGATGATGCCGAGAGTCTCGTGCACCTCACCACTTTTCCTGTTTCTCGCCTCCGAGCAAAACCCCGACGCGGATCCGGCATTTCCGGAGGACACAACTTAGAATTTCACCTGGCCAGCCGATCCTCCATCGGGCGCTTCGCAGTACATACCGGGGAATATTCTTTGTATAATAGCAATTCCATAAATAACTTTGTCACATCACACGTCGGGAGAGTCCGTTGCTGATGTAAGCTGTATGAAAAAAGAAATTTAGGCTTGTTCAGCACTTACAGCTGACCGACAATGACTGACCAGCGGAAGAACGTGTTGACCATCGCCGCAGTCACCGTGGCCACCGGTGTCCTCGCTTATGCCGTCTATTTTGACTACAAACGCAGAAACGACGCCCAGTTCCGCAAGAAACTCCGTATGTCTTTCCCTTTGCTACCACAGCTATCCCTTATACCAGTCATGTAGGCAAGGAGAAGAAGCGTATCAGCAAGGAGGCAGCACAGGAAAAGTCCACCTCGTCTGGCCCTGCTGTCCCCGGGTCTTCCGATATCACCACAGACGTCCTACGCGAGGCTCTAGAGGCCATTAAAAATGAACCCACTCCCGAAGGTGAAGAAAAGGAAACCTACTTCATGACACAAGTCGGAATGGGCGAGCAGCTCGCCGCCCAAGGTGTGTCGTCACCCATTCTAAACCTAAACATTTCTAATATGCGTGTTCGTCGCGTCCAGGTCCTGCATACTACCTACCCGCAGCCATGGCATTCTACAAGGCCCTCCGTGTGTACCCCTCCCCTGTAGAGTTAATTGTCATCTATCAAAAGACAGTGCCCGAACCCCTCTTCAAGGTATGCTCTGCTTGCTTGCTTTGCTGTACCACTCGCTAAGCTTTCAAACAGATCATCATTGAGTTAACAAATATGGATGTGAGTGAACCTCCCTCACACGATGAGCGCCTCGCGAGCGACCCTCAGGGGGAAGTAGGATCAGGAGCAGCTAGCCCAATTCACAGTGGCCCACCCTCTGAAACATCATCTCAAGAGTGGGATAAGCTCTCCGATTAATCCTTTTCTACTCGTGGTTGGAATGGAAAAGGGTCAGGGACGTTGTAATACGAACACTCACATCCATACGTCTCATGCTCCTTGTCATTGCAACCCTCCCATGTTCATAACTCTCCTTGCGTCATTTTTTTGCATATAACACTTTCTAATACATATTTTCTTGCATGTTTTCTTTGTTGCGTTTAGGTTGCCGCTAGAGCTTCTGGTGAGTATATTATTTCTGATTACAGAGCTAAGGAATTTATCAAACCTTCAGGTTACTATGACCATTTTCCTCCCAAGTCTATGAACGTCGAAATTCACCCTACTGAAAATGGACGTAGAATTGCCATCGTCACCAAAGACATTGTAGCTGGAGAGGTCATCTATAAGGTACATAAATTAATTCATATCAGTACCCACATGTCACATTGATTACTATTGATGTGTAGGAATACCCAGTTGTAGCTGTCCTTGATGCTGACTTGGAACCCGCCGGCAAATATTGTTCGCATTGCTTCAAAACAATTCAACAGCCTCTTGCTCCAGAATCTCAACTTCCCAAGGATTCGAACCCTCTCGGAAGCACTTACTGTTCTGAACAATGTCTCAAGACCAGTAAAACTCAGTCAACTTCTCTCCTCTTCACTCTCGAACCTCCTCTTCCACCCGAGTTGGCCCCTGGCTCTAGCCCAACTCTTAATACCGAAGCACGTAAAGAAGCTCAAACTAAATTCATTGAATTCATCAAGAAAGAAAAACGTGCTGCTCCTCTGCTTGTAGCAAGATTTATCGCTAGACAGGTTGCTTTGGAGACAGCTAAATTGGCCGGAAAGAAAGATAAAGTTGTCAAAGAAGCAGACTTTACAGATGCTGATGCTGGTGACTATCTGCTTGCTGATCATATGGAAAGGTTGAGGTACTTGGAGGTTAAGCCTAATGAAGAGGAATTGCCTTTGCTTTCGAGGGTTTTGGAAACTACTTTGCCTGGATTGGAGCAATTTGTTACCGATGACAGACATTCGACTTTGGTTGGGAAGATGATGTATAATGCTATTGGTGTTGCTTTCGATGGCGGTAGGGATGACAAGGTTCGTTACTTTATGCTCTTTTCTTGTGTGTCTGTCTGTATTCTGACTCTGAGACAATATACAGCCCGAACCTTCGACTAGACCTGAAGAGGTTGAAAAGACACGAACTGAACTTGGAACTCAAAAACAAATTGGTTCAGCTTTATATACCCTTTCTTCATACCTCAACCACTCTTGTAACCCATCTGCAAAAGTAACATTCCCTTCAGGAACGACTGCGTTAACTGTAGTGGCAAACAAAGACCTTAAGAGAGGAGATGAAGTTACTATTTCTTATGTTGACGTTAACCAGCACGATGATGAAAGCATCATGGAGTGCAGAAGGAGAAGGAGGTTTGAATTGGCTAGGGGTTGGAGATTTGGTTGTCCTTGCGATAAATGTGTTGACGAAGGTCTTAAAGAATTGAGTGTTGAAGAACAAGGAAAGGAGAAACAGGAGGAGAAGGATGAGAGTAAAATCGAAGATAGTGCCAGGAGGTTTGAAGAGGAAAAGCAACAGGCTTTGAATGGTGATGTTGAGTAAATCAATGTGTTGAACGCGATTGCCCTGGGTTGCGGATGTCGGAGGGTTTTTGGTTTTCGTTAATGTTTTCCGTTTTCGGGAGATACTACATATATAGACTTTTTCTTTTTACGGACCGGTTACCTTTCTAATGTTAATGAGACACGAAATATTGCTGTCGAGCTGTGCTGGTGGTCTGAATGCGAAAGAGCGGTTGACTTTCCATCGTTCGGAATATACAAGACTCAATGCATCCCAAAGTTCAGATATGCACACACTCAAACACTTTTGAAATTCAAATTTCATTTAGAGAGAACCCTAAAATTTTCACAAAGATCCCAGAAGATCTTCAAGTTTCAGGGACAATTATTCGAGATCTTTTTGATCTCCGTACAGAAACGAACCTCGTATCGTACTTAGCTTGAAGTGCACATGGAAAGAAGTACTATTCCGAGGAATGCCTCGGTACTTGAGAGTAGAAATTAAATGTATTTCTAACAAGTACCCGGATGCGGTTAAGGATACACACTCCGAATCACGAATCAGAGGGAGTCAAGGTTGAACCTTGAAGCCTTGAGGTCCGAGTCGGTGGTCATGAAAGGATCGTGGACATGTTCGTATATTTGATATTTTGATCAATACAATCAACGTTCAACATTCATTGGAGGATTGGGTGGTGGACCATGGGTCATGTTACTGTAGTACCATGGTGCTGTACTAGGTAATAATGACAGTTCCCTGAGACTTTGAACCTGCCTGAGGCACATATGCATAAGTACATATTGATTATCAAAAAAGAAAAGCATGGAGAAAAAAACGTGAATATGATGAACTTTATTTGGTTGTCAACGGTCAAAGATTGACATGATTGTTTATGTTGCCATTTACCTATTTGAAGAGTTTTGGGTTATCACTGTACTCATATCTAGGTCGTAACTGAAGGCTGTACAAGCAATGTGATTTTCTTATACATAACTTGTCATGGCCGGTGGAAGGGTGAACGGGTTACGAAACATATAAACATCTTATATATGGCCTATACATGCCGACGTCACACCCCATGCACCATTTGCACATGTAATCGGTACTGGAAAGGATGAAGTACTCTCACATCCCTCGCTATTAATAGCCTTGCTGTGCTAAAAAAGATATAAATATAACTTAATATACATATAAGAGTAATCCGGAGTAATATCATTATAGGTACATAAACAGAAAAGAGAATTTGAGTTGGAGTTGTCCAAAAATGGGTTTTTTTTTTATCTTTCTCGAGAAATGGCGAAGTTGATGTGACGGAACATGATACTGATATACTGCATACATGATTGTCACTCCTTACAAAAGGTACTTATGCACACTACAGACATGAGATGGACACACACTATGTAGAGCATGGGTTGGCATGGGATAAGTGGCGCTTGTGGCGTTTTTTCTCTTTCTCACCTAGACTGGTACTTATCATCAATATCCGAATTCTCTCATGCCAAAAAAAAAACTTGTTTTGTATTTCGTACTCGCACTGAACTCGTAAGTAATTGTTTTTCTTTCTCTCTTCCTTGTTTTCTTTTTCTTATTTCAATTGCCCCCGAGTAGAAGGCCCGAACTTCTGGTGTGGTAAAAAGAAAATTCGTACCCTTTTTTTTTTTTTTTTTTTTTTTTGATCCGTCCAATTTCTAGTTTCTATTGTACATATGCAACTACTGCTATAGATAGTGATTGGTTATCTGTCTACGGTATCTAATTAGATGAAAGAACCTTATCCGAGTGTCCTTGTTAGTTTTGGCTTTTTGGTACTTACTTACTCCCGATTCTGTTGTTTTATTCTTCTGTCTCCTTTTTTCATAATAAACTACCGGCCAAGATGTCTTGAATATGTGTGTGTGAAAATTTAACACAAAAACAGACAATCCTGAATTTAGAACCCCTTCAAGTATATACTGAAAAGATTTAAAAAGTAAATATAGTAGTGTGTGATAATCAAGAAGGCTACACAATTCCCTTCACTAGGTTTAGGATTCCGAGAATTCTTATGAACACATGTACATGTACAAGAGATAAGCCTGAACGTTGGTGAACAAAAAAAAAGATTATTTGACATTGAAAGTATTACAGTTATTCATGCAATAAATACTACATCATACAAATGAACGTTGAAAGTGAGAAACCAAGAGGTGCAAAACGGCAAACAACGAAAATAAAATAAAAACGAAAACGAAAAACACCGTACATACTTCAGGAAAGAAAACAAAGTATTGCATATACCGGTATGTACGCGAATTACAGAACTAAGAAAAAGAGAAGTAAGAGGGAGGAAGTTCACATGAATCACAAAAGTTCATTATTATAATGGAAGATACCTAGTTATAAAACGATTCTGGCAAATACTACAGGGACAGGGGATATACGTGAGAAACACATACAGACACAACAGCACAAATTAACATAATAGCGTCGCAAAAAAGTAAGCGAGTAAGAACTACAAGGGGACTTACAATAGTACAATGAAACATTGCAAACAAAAGAGGAATGAAATTTGTTTTGGATGTTTTTGGATGTTTTTCTTGGGAGAAGAAAAATAAATAAAAATGCTGGTGTCACCCGGGCTCTTGGGCCGGAAGATGTTGATGTTTGACATGTGGTTCAGGAGAAGAAAAATATACACGAAATAGATCGTAGAAAGAAAAACAGTCATGGTGTCGTAGGAGCCGCTTAATGCTGATGCTAGATAATCGATGGAGTACACAGCTTAAATTGAAGCTTTGGGTTTTCGAAGTTCAAGATGCGAGACTTCTCCACATTCCTTCTTCAGGTATTTCAGCTCTTGCTTGTAAAATTTTCAATGCATGTTCCCTTGCACGTTCTCCAGATTCAACCGAATGTGCCTTCCTATCCACATCATTTCCGTCATCTTCATCTTCTTCTGGCACGAAGTCCAAGGCTCCAGGATCTACAGCACGCGCTCGGTCACGTTCCGCATATGCGGCTCTACGGTAAGAGGCTGGAGAGATATTTTTAGATTGTACTACTGGAGGAACTGGTTGGCGTTCCGAAGCGGAGGTCTTGGGTTGATAAGAAGCCAAGGAAAGGACTTCACGTGGCCGGGTCAAGGATACGATATTGATAGGGAGAGACCCAGGGATACCATATCGACTATGTGCATGATATTGATCATATGCGCTCGTATCTAAGAGAGAAGTGTTAGTTATGATATCAAAACAAAAGAGTGGTTAATGAATTAAATTAACCTTCAAAGTCTTCACTATCAGATTCTGATGTTTGACGGGGACTGGAATCGGTAGTATCTTCGCTTGTATCTTGGTCAGTATCTTCTTTGTTATCTTGACTAGTGTTCCTGGCCACCTCAGGTCCCGCTGCTCGGGACAGGGAGAGCTTGACATTCCTTGCGGTATCGGAATTAGGGATTCTATGAGCAGGGCGTACGTGTGAAGGTGCTGGTAATGACGCCGGTCGTAATGCCTGTAAGGATGCAGGTAAACCTGCCATTGGAGGGGGTTTCGATCTTCTTGACCTATGAGGAATCGAAGGCTGCTCCAAGAGCGGAAGCACATGAGGGACCTGAGAATCAGATACATTGCCATTGCCGTCCTCCATATCGAATATCATCGCTGGAAGGAGTTTCAAATCCGTGATGAGATTCATCTGATATGGAGAGAGGGACAAAACCCACCATTTGCATCTCCTTCATCCGTTTTCTGCGACTTTTCGCTAGCCTCCTTCAAGCCAGGCTGTACCTTAAAGTGAACATGCTTGTCACGCTTAGATTTTGACTCTTTTGATTCATCGGATTGCTTCTTTTTGCGGTCCTTGCTCGATTCGCTTGCGCCATCGGCTTGTGGGGGTTGAGAAGGTCCCACAGTACCCATAGTCACATCTTCATTTCGGGAAGCCTGACTGCGTTTTCGATTCATTTCATCTTCCAAAACGAAGAACCGATAACTCATAGCAGTATTAATTGAATCATCAAGTCTACGCGGTAGTGCCAAGACACTCCCCACTTCGTTTTCCTTGGTCGTTGTTGGCACAAGGGTTGAAGTGGGTGATTGAGAAGATATTGAAGCATTATCAGTCTTGCTTTTACGCGAATTCATAGCCTCATGTAAATGCGAGTTGTTTGCCAAAGATACAGAAAGCGCAGAAATCTTTGGCTTCGTGTTCCGTGTCGGCGGTAGGGGAGCTACTTCCGAGACTGGTACGAAGTCTCGAATTGTGGTAACCGGTGTACCAAAGGCCTGTCCACCTGTTCGATGATCTCCGTGTTTTAGCGATGTAGGCCGAGTTGACGCGGAGGGGGCATGAGGGCGTTGTTGCTGGATCATATTTAGTCCCTTTCTGTACTTCTCCCATAATCGTTGAACCGAAGATTTCAGCCGAGCCTCTTGCGCTTGAATCTCCGCCTCCTTTGCCTTGACAAATGCTAAAATATCCTTTTCGGCGGTTGCTCGGATAGAGTCGGACTCTTTGGCAGCAGCTGAAACTAAGTGAAGGAAGGTGGTATGTGATGAGGTGAAGGGCGGTGGTGGGAACAGGGGTGGAAGATCTTTGAGATATGAAATAGGGTCGGAGGGGGCTGGGGCAGGCGACACCGCGGATTCAGGGAGTGTGTGCGGTTTCGGGTTTTCCGAGGCGGTTGGTTGTGCAGGGGGCAATACCACGCCGTAGATTGGAGAGTATTCTAGCGAGGATTCTGCTTGTGATATCTGTGCGCCACACTAAGTAGACGCACGTCATGAGTCAGTCAACCATATTGATGTGCGAGAGATTGACGCCCAATGGGTTTGAGCGCATTGCGTCGCGGAAACTCACCAGACAGTCCCCGTTAATCTCAACCCAACCGTTGGGGCTTTTCATGATCTCTTGCTCCGCCCAACTATCGCTTGGGAGAAGAGGGAGGTCACTGCCCTCCACTTCGACCGAGATGACCTGGTGGACGCGATACACGGAAAGATCGCATATTAGACACGATAGCGTTGTGAATCGGGAGCATCTTGATGTTCCGGGAATGACAGTTCCCCGCGACTTTACTCTGACCGTCAGTTGCGGATGTGCCTATGTATGAGACTGTGAGCACTAGCGCCTCGCCAACAAGGGCACGCCTCGGCTTACGACGTGAATGCCCTCCTCTCCAACATGAATGGCAGTATAGGCTGGATCTGTGGGCGTGTCTGGGGGTGGTGATTTTGATTCTGCCTGAGCAAGGCGGACGTTGAGGCACTTGCAGGCGTACTCGGCCTGCTGGGCAGCAGCGGGGGGCATGTAGACGATGGTGGTGGTGTTTGAAGAAAAAGCTGGTTCCGATTCGGATAGCCGGACCAGGCGTTGAAATTCAGGGATTGCCAATAAGAGACAGGAAGACGTGTCTACTATTGTACATTCTTCTGCCCCGGACTACTAACTTCCCACAATACTCATCTACCTATCAATCACCGTGGTGTCTACCCGTGTACATTACTTGTCCTTTTTCGATTCCGTCTCCTTGTCCGCAGCCCCATCGCCGTCCATCACCTGTCCGTACTCATTCACCCGTTTGGGATCAACCCGGTATATCCATCGCTACGAAGCCGTGATTTAGTTCCACCTTACGTTTCACAAGTCCACCACTACTCACCTGATACAAGAAGACAACGAACACCACGTCGTCTCTGTCGGCTGTCGTCAGTCACCGCTTTCAATCTCCCGTTCGGTGAAAGCTCTTACCGGAAACAAGCTAGCCGGTGCAGGAAGGGCATTTTAATACAAAACCTTCCATGAACGTTAATCGCAGCGCCCAAAAATAAAAACTTTATTCTTACGCAAATAGGTCATCAACCACTGTAGAAAGCGATTTGTATATCATCGCCTTCATGGGCATATGAGCCACACTCTATCCGCCAGTTAGTATTAATGCTTCTGTGGAGAAGAGAGGATTCACCGACCTTGAGTTTATAATTGATGATCAGCTGAGGGACAAGCTGGGCCTGCAAAAGGTGTCAGTCCATGTGCTCCCTAGTCGGATCCTATGATTACGCACGAAGCCGAACATATACACAAAGGAAGTCAAGGTCGAGATCACGAAGCTGTACCATCCTTTGTGGGATTCATAAACCAAAGAATATCCCGTGTAGGCAATCAGCGTTGGGATGGCTACATATGAGACATATCGGAATGCCAGTTTATCAAACCTGTCGGGAATTAGAATACGATTTGACTTTAGAGAAGCAAAAATCGAGTACTTACTCCTGTGTCTTCTTTTCATCTTCACTCAGTACATGCTTGTCTACGTTTGTTCAGTTACATTAAGCGGCCATGAATCATTTTTAGTCTGCTCGCCTTTGATATCGAACTTGTATGGCAATAGAGACCCCACGGGAGCAGCAACAATACTAATATCCACTGCTTTTGTGATCTAACTCACCAACATTAACTCTCGAATAGGATGACGGACAATAATAAACGCACCTTCCATGCCTCAATAACAACACCAACACCGGATCCCATTAGAATCATCCAACTGGTATTTTCATTATTGTCGATCAAGTAGAGTAGTACCACAATTTGGACAAAGACATTGGTAACAATCTGTCATAAAAACAATATTAACATCCCGCAGTGGGGAAAGGTACAGAAATATACTTACAGTCCTAGGGTGGTGATAAGCTGGCAAGTCCGAACACCGAGGAACGTTGCGAAGGAGACACGTACCTGACCGAAACACCAACCATTTCCTTCTTTTCTCGCCAATGAGAAACATCCGACTTGAAAGCCAACATCTCGAAACTAGTGATTGACATGATCCAATGTCAACAATCAATGTAGGAACGGCGCCAATAACCACTTACACAACATGCAAAAGACTGACAAGACCGGTAAGACCAAGGAACCAAGGATTAGTCTCAAGTAACATCCGTTTCACCTCATCCAATTCGGAGGCGGCGCCGCCACCCTGTTGCTTTGCTGCTTCATTAAAGCCATGGGTCATAGAGGCAAAAATCTGGAATTTAAGGAAAGACATAGGTTGGTAAGTAATTTCAAGTGGTAATGTAGTCGTCGTTTGATTGAGTTCTTCATAATGAGAGCGCAAATGCCAGAATTCGTTTGGGAATACAATAGGCTTGTAGAAACCCTTGGTTCCAGTTTCATCGCGTTGACCAGGTATAGCCCAGACATCTATCACATAGTTATTGATCAAGGAATCTTGGTCAAATAACAAATCACCTACGTTCGCGCAATGGTGGGGCTAAGGTTTGATAGGGTATTTTAGGAGCGTCCGAAATCAGCGCCAATGTAATATTCTGTTACAACGATGGGTATCGTTAGCTGCGGTCATTGGAAACAAGATAATTAGCATACCCTGTGCCAATGCGGTAAAATTACGTCGTCCTGTGAGAGGCAAAGTATTTTAGCCTTGTGAGTTGGAAGGTTAATGATAAATAATCACGTACTTCTTGAATTTCCTCAACAACTTCCTCTTCCTCTTTGTTTGCGGAAAGAAGATTCTTTGCCTTCCTTACTTTAGGCCTCGTCATATAAGGTGTTAATACTGTAAACGCAATCAACATTACATCCTTGCACTTCGTAGGACAATCCCAGAATTTACATTTACGAATATGGTGCACATTTTCCAGATTAAATTTACTATCGTGGGGATTTGGATTTGCACCGTTACGGGTTAAAAACACGTCCGCCCATAACGAGCCATTATTCAGCACATACTATAACATAGTCAATAATAATCTCAGAAGATCACAAAGTTAACACTTGCATCAGGGAATTTAATGTCATAATTCACAACCCGGGAGTCACTATAATCGCCATATGTGATATTTTCCCAAACAAAGTGAGGAAGCCCGGCTTCATTGTCCCTCCGACTAACGGCAGTACCCTTCGAAAACACATCACCGCGGGGAGAAGTAGAGAGGTATACATGCATATCGAGAGTCTGACCAAGCTGCCACGCTGGTAGGACATCAACAGGTGGTCGTGTCCAAGGATTTGCTTCTGGTAAAACCCCATCGCTCTTTCCAATCGCAGAGGTTTGTGGGGTTACAGGTACAGTGGTAGGATTCGCAGGTGGTGAGAAGAACTTTCCAACTACACCGCGTGTTGGCGTTAGTACAATTACTTCCTTATTGTAGGAAACCCTAGAAACGTACTTAGCTGAGAAACGGCATATACTAAGACAAGTTGCTGTTATTGCGCTCTTGGTAAGTATTGACCAGTAGCAATAGCGAGTGCGATGCAATCAAAGTGCATTGCTCATAACAAATCATCAACATACCTGGACGATTTTCATAACTTTTTGGAGAGTCGATGTTTCTTCGACGGCTTCCCCAGCACCCTGTTGTGCCTGTGGTTCAGGCATTATGGCTTCTCTTTGAAGAACGAATGTAAATAAACCGAATGTACTGTGGGGTGTACAGGCAAAGACGAATGAGTGACGGAGTGACGAATATTTTTGGTTATGCTAAGCGCTGATCCCATCATCTCAAGACCCTACAAGCGGCAGGTTAGTCCCAGGCCAGCAGAACCTTTAGTTTAACAACGAAATCTCTCCACTCAATTACATATTTCGATTTCTCAGTGGAAGAAATGAGCATTATAAATATATAAATACGTACGTGTACGGGATACAGAAGTAATGCGGCTTACCGAGGCTATTGTTACATTGATTATACTATGCCACTCCAGGACTCTCGGATATTAGTTTCGGTTTCAGGGACCAAATTCAAATTAAAACGGGTTAATGAGGCTAGTGACATCTTAACAAGTGACCTCGTCTGTATTATGTCGGTTACATTCTGGAACGCCTAGGTTTGCCTGTGTGGAAGTCATGGGATGTACGGTTTAGCGAAATGAAGACATTTTATGTATGAATCTCGAAGAACCCTTGCTTCTGGCGCTACAACTCGAATGATTCTCCATAATGAGAACGTCTCTTTGGTGTATACTCCTGTCGCTTCCAATTCATTCAATGTATCAGTAACTTCCCCCTAAAGCTCAAGTTGAGTGTACAAAAGCAACCCTGTGTCCAGCCCATGGCTCGGAGAAGACTAGTCCTGAGCGCCGAGCTCTCTGACGTCAAATACAAAGCCAGGTGAGTACCTAGTATCTTGTAATTTACGTACTACACATTGGTACCAGTGAGGCATTGGTTTGCTATGCATGCATGCCTAAATGGCTTTCGTTTGTCATTAAGAGTGCATAAAGGATCAATATTTATCCTGCTCGAGACTGGAGGAGCAATTTTCGACAAAACTTCATGGTAATCCGACTCGGATGTGCTGACCATCTACGTATACACTAAGTATAAAAGTTCCTTCATTGTATCATAATCCATCCAGTAGTTTGCCTCAGGTGGATAGAACAACTTAGCCAATCATCGTATCATGCTTATTCAGTAGTATTCATCTAATACACTACTTATTTTCTGAAACATGCAGAACACACAGCTTTGAAGTTGTATTAAGGAACTATTATATGTAGTGTAAAACGCAAACTCCTAACTACATGTAGCAGAGATACGACAAGTCGTATCTTATTAAGTATTGCTTTTGTTACATGTTGTGTAGAATAGAATGTCCAGTCCATAACATATATTCAAACCGTAATTATTATTCCTCACATCAGAGGTTTTGAGGATGTACATGGAATCGCGACCTCGAGTGACATCATCAAAAGATTCAAAACAAACCAGACGGAACAGGTGACGACTCATTAGTAGCAATAAGTCGTGATCATCTCGGACTCCGCTGGTGGTCCCCTTGATAGATCTTTTGTGTGAGCAGTACCTCAAACATAAATCGCACAACAAATCCAACTTGTAATTGGCGACACAGTATGTTTCAGTGATTCGATCTTTGTGCTAAGAAACGAATTTAAAGAAATTAAGTCCTATATTGAGAATATGCAGATCATTCATTGGTTGTCATTACTGAAGCGCTGATGGAGTTGACGCCCACGTCAGTTTCTGTGTAAAGCTGTGGTCGGAGTGATTATATCGCTTGCACCGTGAAGATGATCGGGCTTCGGTGTCCTCAGATTAGATGTACTCCATGCCGCACTGCAAGGAGTTCGGTGGTCATCAGCATTCCAATGAACAGTAAATCGCATTATCCAAATATAGGTTTACAACTGCAGATCCACCAGGGTGGTGAGTTGTGACGTGCATGGTATACATTGGCAAATAAGTGTGGCTGAGGAAGGGCCGTTCCGTGCCCCGAAACATCCTAACTTATCTTTACGTGAATTTTCATCGTGGGAGGGACATCAGTACTACTTATGGGGCGGTGGGCGAGACAAGAACCTCTCCAACGCACTTGGCGGTATAAGAAGTTGTCAAAGGCGATCCGCATCAAGTATTGACAAGGTGTATTAAAATGAACCACAGCCATAAACCGTGACAGGGTACTACTAGCTACAAGCAAATGATGTACATGTTCAATATGCCTCAGACTTCAGAAGGGTGTCTCCCGGGGACACAGGTCCTTCGCAACGATATTGGGGGTCCATGGTTGCCTTCACAAGTGTACATCAGCAGCCAAAACAGGAAGGGATGGCAACTGAAAACGAAATGGGCTGATGATGGAAGGTCTCTGTGGAACCTTGCACGTGAGGCGATAAGGAACCCTCTGCCCTGTGTTGACAGACTCACGTGACTTTGAACCCTCTGCCCAAGTTCCTTTAATTTAGGTTGCTTTTATTGCTGTTTCTGCCCCATCATCTCCACCTCCTCTGCCTATCAGCTTATCGTCCAGTTCCCGTAAGTCCTCCGCTTGTCGTGTGCTTTCCCTCCGCTCATACCCATCTCCGTAGGTATTCTTTCACCACCAACACCGTATGTATTTGACGCGTCCATACGCGTTCCCGCCTATGTCTCACCCCGACGTTGCAGATGTCCGAAACCCGTGAAGATTCTGTCTACCTCGCCAAGCTCGCTGAGCAGGCTGAGCGTTATGAAGGTATGTATGGATCAATTCGGATTACATTCATGTCTGACGGACGCATACAGAGATGGTTGAGAACATGAAGCGCGTGGCTTCATCCGACCAAGAACTTACCGTTGAGGAACGTAACCTCCTATCCGTCGCATACAAGAATGTCATTGGTGCCCGCCGCGCATCATGGCGCATCGTGTCCTCCATTGAGCAAAAGGAGGAGTCTAAGGGCAATGAGGCCCAAGTTCAAATGATCAAGGGCTACAGAGAGAAGATTGAAAGTGAGCTTGCAAAGATTTGCGAAGATATCCTTGAAGTGCTTGACAAGCACCTGATCCCCTCGGCCGCTTCTGGCGAGTCCAAGGTATTCTACCACAAAATGTTCGTATTCTTTCTTACTATATTAGGAATTCCCGCTGACAATCGGATGATCTTGTAGGATGGGTGATTACCACGCTACCTTGCCGAATTTGCCACCGGCGACAAGCGCAAGGACAGCGCCGACAAGTCCCTAGAGGCATACAAAGCTGCCTCTGATGTTGCTGTTACCGAACTCCCCCCTACACACCCCATCCGCCTCGGCCTCGCCCTAAACTTCTCAGTATTCTACTACGAAATTCTGAACAGCCCCGATCGTGCCTGCCATCTTGCCAAACAAGCATTTGACGATGCCATTGCCGAGCTCGACACGCTATCAGAAGAGAGCTACAAGGATTCCACTTTGATCATGCAACTCCTACGTGACAACCTCACATTATGGACTTCAGATATGCAAGATACTGGTACGTTTCCTGCTACTTTGTTTCACAATTGGTTTGACTAATGTCTCTGCAGATAACAAGGAGGAGGCCGCTGATGCCCCCGCCGATGAGTAAATCCAGCAATCACACGCTCCATTCCTTGCACTCCCTCGCGACAGGCTGTCGCGGTACTCATAGCATCAATTCTCATGTCGTTCTCTCACGTCGGTTATTGCAGATTTCATTTTATTCTCATTAGTTACTTGTTCTTTTGTCAATTCATATATTTCGATTGAATTGGATGGGTGAATTTCGAAACACATTTGCGTGAGAAACTAGTTGTCATATCATCACAGCAATATTTTCAGAGTGCACAACGTTTCGGGTCTTCATCGCGACGATATGCTGTCGACAAGAGCAGCACTGGTGTTATTCACTCTCGCGGCTATTCCTCTCTTCTTGCTTACAGGACTCAATCTTGTAGAAACACTTTCTCCGCAGGGATGCCGCATGTCATACATGTCGAGCTCTTATGTATTGCAAGTAGACTTTAACTCCTCTTGGACCCCTTTGGCCAGGCGCTACAGCCTCTGGCTATACCGGGAGGTTGGCTGGGACACTCAGGTGCGTGAAAGTCGAAAGTAGTAACAACTATATTCCCAACCATGGACAGGCACCAAATGGATTGCCTGTGTTATTTATACCAGGGAATGCTGGCTCCTCTCACCAGGTGCGATCTATAGCATCATCCGCTAGTAGGCAATACTATTCTTCGCCTGGACGAGTCGCAGAACACTTTCGCTCGAGAAATCTCAAACCGTTAGACTTTTATGCGGGTAGGTTATAATAAGAGGTCATAAGCCACACGAACTTATCTATCATAGTTGAGTTCAACGAAGACCTAACGGCTTTCCATGGATCCACTTTACAATCACAGATTGACTATACTTCTAAGGCAGTCGAATATATTCTGTCTCAGTATCCATCAAAGACGCCTCTTGTGATACTTGGTCATTCGATGGGTGGTATTGTTGGTACAGCCCTATTACCTTCCGAGCGTATATCCAGCATTATCACAATGTCGACGCCTCACACGTTACCCCCGGCTCGTTTTGATTCTCGGATAGACCACATATATGACAAAGTATGGAAAACCCTTGCCAATGATTCTACTCCGATTGTGTCCTTATGTGGTGGCGCAACTGATATGATGGTTTCCTCGGAATCATGCATATTGCCATTCGAGAACAAATACAGGAAGACAGTATTCACATCTGCATTAGAGGGTGCCTGGACTGGCGTAGGGCATCAAGAAATGGTCTGGTGCCATCAGGTTCGCTGGCGCATCGCGAGAGCCGTCTTGGAACTCGGTCCGTTGGATTCATCGAAAACACGGAGCTCAGTCTTTGATAGGTGGCTTCGTGACGGCCATGCTTTACCTTCTGGTACCTCTGGATATCCAAATGGCGAACCCGAACTTCTGCTTTCTGATAGAAATTCCTATGATATCATACCCTCCAATCTACAGCTTGTACGAAAGCCTGTTGGTGACCGTGTTTATTTGCTTCCTATACCAGCCATCGGGGACCAACCTGCTACCAGACTGAATGTACTGGTAGGACATGGCTCTATTCCTCCCGTCTCCCCAGAGATAGGACATTCCCTACGAATTTCAGTTTACATTTGCTCTTCAAACGGGGTAGAAAACAGCTCGATCGGCTGCAAACTTCGGAACCCGAGTGCCCTCAAACTTATTCCTCGACCTACTCCTGGAAAACCATTTCCAAGTCCGAGAATTGGTACCGAGCCATCTTCTGGAGGCGTTGATGAATCTGAGGGTGTTGTTCTCTATGAGGCAAAAATATTGCCAGAAGAAGGCCAATGGGTAGGGATCAAAGTCGAGAATGGCCATGGAGATGGCTGGGTAACAGCAGGATTTGACCAAAACGAACCAATAACAAATGTAATATCGACTATATGTGCGTCTGTCACATTAGCTTTAGCTTGCTTAGGATTAATGGAGTTCTCTGTCATTTTAGCTCTACTTTGGCGAGCCGCGTTCGTGAAGGTTGAGGCAAAAGGCTCGATAAGGCTGGACATTCATTTTCCTCAACTATTGTCCAATGCCCTCCTTGTTTATCGTATTACCCCCCGATTCTCCGATGGAACGAGCTGCTCAGGTATGATCGTTAGTACACGTAAACTGCAGATCGCTGACGAAATATCAGATACACTTCTACCCCCTTTAGTGCTTCATACTTCACACTCTGTAGAATCACACTTTTACCCTCTGATTCCGGCGGGTAATCGACGCATCCTTTTACACACTCATCAGCCCGCTCCTTATCATGCCCGGCTGGGCGGAGACGGGAATGGCATTAACTTTACCATTTATTCGTCTGGTAATTCTGGTTGTATCAACTCTCTGCATGAGTTGGACTTGTCTGTAGACTGGTCAGCTACCTTTGGACGGCTGTCGACTCGCTATCTGATTACTCTTGTGGCCTGGTCAACCGGGATTTCGGCCCTGCTATTTTTCCTTTGTCTGAGGATTTTCAACCGAAGTGGTGAGCACAGGTACTTTCCCTGAGTTTACGGGTTTTGATCCCCCATTTAGGATCCATGCCAACTGTTAGTCAAACACTGCAGAATTACGAGACGACACTGCTGCGTTTCATGCTTCCTGCATCTATATTTGCTTCTTTACTCCCTTGGCCTAGACAATTTTACTTGGGCCTTGGAAGTTCTGGACTGTTCGCGCCCCTGGCTGCGGTGCTTTTACTTATTGCGTCTGGCATGACTATCTTCAGTTGGTGGGCCTTGAGGCTCCTTCTATGGGTGACAAAACCATTTGCAAAGTTACTGGTTTCGAGGTGAGGAGGTGGCAATTAAATCGCTTAACAAATAGTCGCTTATCAGATTGCGACCCTGATAGGCAACACACAGGGTCGAGTGCGGGTAGATCCACCCTCATCTCAATGTGCATCATATTTACACTCATATTTTTCTTTGTGCCGTGGCAAGTGGCTTATCTGGGCTGTTGGATCTATCAATTCTTCAGCTGCGCTGCGACTGAGGTATCGGCTATGTCGAGCGATCGAACAGTGGAAGAATACCCTTTTTTCGAACGCTCCGAGCAAGCGATTAATAACGTTAACACTAGTCCGCATCAGGGAACCTCACGGATAAAAGCTCAAACCCTGATTCATGAAGATAATTACCGCTTGAATTTACATATCTTATTATTCATGACATGGCTGCTTCCCCTCGTTGCTCCTGTACTTGCAGTTTGGGTGAGAACTTTGCTAACAGCCGGCTTAACGACACCTTTTGATGGTGATCATAATTTTATGAATGTGGCACCTTTTTTGGTTTTGGTTGACTTTGCATCTTGGACAACGAGTCCGATATTTATACAACATCGGTTGGTCACAATCAATTATAATTCATCCTTCAATATCTGACTCCATATTTACCCAGTCTTGAAGGCCGTGTCTCCGCAACTTGGCCACTTTTGGGTGTCACCATTATCTCCTTCCTGGTCGGAGGAACTAGACCTCATAGGATTTTTGACATGGCGACATTTTCCATAGGCTTACTGGTTTTCTTTAGAATAGGGCAGGGATATTGGGGCAGTCCTTCATAGCGGCGAGAATTGATGTATAAAGTAAAGGGTTTAGGATTTCTCAACGATTTTTCGACACTCACTTACATTGACACCCCGCTTTGGACGTTTGGGTTATTTTTATGACGATATGATAGAAGGCTGTGCAACAATCACCTTCTTTGATCTAGATTAAGAATAGTACTTACATAGATTTCTAGAATAGCCTTTCGTCGATTTGCGGCCTTTCAGAGGAGAAATGGAATAATTGTATTCTGTCATTCTCCCAACCTCACTTGCATTATACCACACATTCTGCGTAAGCTTCTGCTAGGTTGGATCCACATTGGGATCGATAGTTGTCATGCATTATATAGGGTCGCGTGTCTGAACTCAATTCTAACCCTTGACAGCTTCCGAGAAGCGGAAGCATCGATAGTCAGTGGGCGTTTTAAATGTTCTGGGTCAGAAAATGGACATGCTTTTATGAGCATTATTATGTCGCCGTATTGAAATAACTCAGCCGTCTTATTGTGATACAGAACTAACCATCATTTCATCGTGGGGACCTCGTGTGTTGTATGGGGCGTTTGGGTAAAAAAGGGAACTCCATTAAGCTCGGTGACGGGAAAATTGCTACGGCACCTCCCGGTGGTTGCCCGGGGAGGCCAAACACTACAATGGCTTTCTCAGCCGTACCGAATATGAGAACAGCTATCTCTATGTAATCCAAAATCCAGTACGGTGTTGATAGATCACGAGAGATGGTGGATACCAATTGCGGTTTGCCATCCGCATGGCGATGTTGTGAGATTAAGGTGTGACTTGTTTCTCCCAAAATATCTTTGGAGTCGCAGGGGTCAAAAGGGCCTCATTGAGTCGGGGCACATAAAAATCAGCTGGCATTGTATACAGACAGTGTGGTGGGTGGTATAAAAGATCCCACGGATTGCTTTTTGTTTAAGTTGATTCTGGATGGTCTTCAAGACTTTCCGGTGGTGGAGGAGTGACAGCCAAGGAACAGCGGATCCCTGTGATCTGTATAAATGGCAATTATCCCACGAAGAACCACTCGAGTAACATAACCTGGTCTAGTTTAAACTCCGCCACTTACACTCTTAACATCCGCTACCCTCAGAACGCCTGGAATTGGTCCTCATTTCACTCAGAAAAAACAACGTACGACCTCTCTGACATGCAAGGCAGTGCCTCTGCCACTACCCCCCGAGGAACACCCTCCAGAAGGGGCAGGTCTCCTCGTTTTTCGTCTGACGGCTCCTCACATGCTGGTTCGAGCCATCTCGGTAGCAAATATCCCACTGATTCTTCCACTGTCTTTGCATCCTCTGTCGATATTCGCGTTGAGGGTGCATCTCCGATTAAAGATGACACCAAGGATGAGTCTAACTCAAGGGCGCCTGGACAGACAACTCCGTCTGACACAGAAAAGCGTGCCCCTCGAAAATCGAAGATTGATGCTATGGTGGCTCTGAATAATCAAACTCGAGACTCCTCAGCAGCCCCGGATGATGATGAAGAGCCAGGTATTAACCTCACAGCGGCATACCGAAATAACCCTCCCATTCCCACTTCGCCTGCTTTTGACCTATCTTAGTAAAGTAAAGACTTCCACGCCCCGTGATGAGAATGGCAGTTCGATACCTTCTAGACCATTTGGGCTCAGAGATTGCCCGCAATACTTTCCCACCGCGGAAGAATTCAAGGATCCCATGGAATATATCAAGTCAATAGCGGACGAGGCCAAGGAATATGGTATGTGTAAGATAGTACCTCCTGCGGACTGGAATATGCCATTCGTGACAGATACTGAGGTATGATTGACAAATTTCTTGCGAAGCCAGCTTTGTTCACCACACTATAGGCTTTTCGCTTTAAGACTCGGCTTCAAAGACTCAACTCCATTGAAGCCTCATCTAGAGCGAAATTGAACTTTCTGGAACAGTTGTACCAATATCACCAACAACAGGGTAATCCACGTGTGTCTGTGCCCACCATCAATCATAAACCGCTGGATCTTTGGCTCCTTCGTAAAGAGGTCAACAAACTGGGTGGCTATGATGCAGTATGTACACATGTGTGATGATTCATTATTCCGATCTGAAGTCACACGATCTAGGTCACAAATAGCCGCAAATGGTCGGACCTGGGAAGGATCTTGGGGTATCGTGGAATACCCGGCCTTTCCACACAAATCAAGAACTCTTATGCTCGTGTCATTCTCCCTTATGAACAATTCTGTGAAAGGACAAAGGTTTCGCCAACTATGTCGCCTGCAGTTGCACGTGACTCCACTATCAAAGTCGAAAATATATCACCCAGCAAACCTCCGAGATCCAGTGCCGCGCCGAATGGTGTATCGGGTGACGCAAGCGTCCCTTCAAGCCCGTTGACTGCCACATCAAGTCCATTATCGGAACCTCCTGACGAGTCAGAGAGTAAGGATATTCACAAACCCATATCAAAGCTGCGCCGCAGTACAAGAATGGGGTCGTTGGAGCACACTGGTAGTGAGTTAGGCAGCTATGGATCTCGCCAATGGAAATTTACCTGCATCTCTAGCCAAGAAATCCACATCACTTGTTCAACCAGTTGTCCCAGCACCTGTCTTTTATGATAAGCGCGAGAACACCAGGGCGTCTCCGGAGGTAAGCGAATCAGTGCCTGAGATCTTGAATTGGTTATTCATTTGTAAATGTAGCAAAGTTGCGAGATCTGCCACAAAACCAATCGAGGTGATAAAATGCTCCTTTGTGATGAGTGCGACTGTGGTATGCGTACATATTCATTATTTCTCGTTAAATTGTCCTTACTCATGAGATATAGGATTCCACATGGATTGCTTAGATCCTCCGATTGCTGTGATACCTGCTGAAAACTGGTTCTGTTATAACTGTCTCTCTAATACCGGAGGTGACTTTGGTTTCGACGAAGGTGAAGAACACACTTTATCCAGTTTTCAAGCCAGAGATATGGAATTCAGGCGACTGTGGTTCGGAACGCATCCACCGCAAGAGGATAGGTCGAAGGAGTTCCCTGAGTACATGGTGAATGAGCTAGATGGTGTCAAGTATACCGAGTATGACACGGAAGAGGAATTTTGGCGGTTGGTCCAATCACAAGATGAAACTGTTGAAATTGAGTATGGCGCCGATGTCCATTCTACCACCCATGGAAGGTTTGTAGTATCTATTTTAAACTTTGCACATCTTATTCACTTTCTTTGACTTCCAGTGCCATGCCTGCTCTTGAGACTCATCCTTTGGATCCTTATGCTGAACATCCCTGGAATCTCAATAACATACCAATCCTATCAGAGTCTTTGCTCCGCTACATCAAATCTGAGATTTCAGGAATGACGGTACCTTGGACATATGTTGGGATGATATTCTCCACTTTTTGCTGGCACAACGAGGTAGCATATATCTCATGTTAGAGATTCTTCATATGACTAACGGTCATTGTTAACAGGATCATTACACGTACAGTATCAACTATAGTGAGTTTATTTATGATTAAGTTTGACAGCTACTCATGAAATTCTGTTAGTGCATTGGGGAGAAACCAAAACGTGGTATGGCATTCCTGGGGATGACGCAGAGCTTTTCGAGGCCGCTATTAAAGGAGAAGCTCCTGACCTTTTCCAAGCCCAACCTGATTTACTCTTCCAACTTGTCACATTGATGAATCCTCAGCGTCTGACTGAAGCTGGTGTCCGTGTGTATGCTTGCAATCAAAGGGCTGGGGAATTCGTGATTACCTTTCCCAAGGCATATCATGCTGGGTTTAATCATGGGGTAAGTCATACTTTTTCTGCCATATCCTGCCAATCATTCCTGACGACGGAGTTCAGTTGAATTTCAACGAGGCTGTTAATTTTGCATTACCAGAATGGCTTCCTTTTGGTCTATCTTGTGTTGAACGTTATCGAGAGCACAGGAAATTACCTGTGTTTTCACATGATGAGCTCTTAATGACTATTGCCCAATACTCAAGTGGCATTAAAACTGCTATGTGGTTGGTTTTCAACCTTTGAATCATTTTACTCATCGTTTTTGACGTTCGCATGTAGGTTGATTGATAGTATAAAAGAAATGACCGAACGTGAATTGGGAGAACGCAAGAAGTACCGTGCCAAAGCTACACAAGAAATTAATTCGGACGAGGACCGCCCTGAAGAACAGTACCAATGTCAGATATGCAAGACTTTCTGTTATCTGTCGCATGTGATGTGCCGTTGTGACACCAAGGTTGTTTGCGTGGACCACATGGACCTACTATGCGACAAAGTCCATCAACCTAATCATATCACTCTTCGGAAACGGATTGGTGACGAAGATCTAATAAAGCTCACGGACAAAATTCTTCAGAACGCGGGCATCCCCGATCAATGGAACTCCAAATTTAAACGGATACTCACAGAAAGCGCTCGTCCCCAACTGCGTCAATTACGTGCTCTGCTCGCCGAGGGTGATCGCATCAATTACCCATTGCCAGCCATGCCTAATCTTCGGAAATGTGTTGCGCGGGCTAATGAATGGGTAGATTTTGCAAACTCATTCATCGTACGTAAACAAAGTCGCAAGAGGTCGCGCAAGTCCCGCGCACGCAACGACTCTATTATGAATAGCGAAGATCCTGGTGACCGTCCTGACCGCAGTCTAGATGAGTTGTATGCACATCTTAGAGAGGTCGAAGGCCTAGGTTTTGATTGTTTGGAAATTGGCCTTCTTCAAAATCTGGCACAGCAAGTCGAGAAATTGAAGCAGAAGGCTGCTCAAGTCCTGGAAAAGGAAATTGGAGAGGGCGAACAAGCTTCTTATTTACAAGAGTGCAAGCGCCTACTTCTAGATGGTTCATCCGTGAATGTCATCCTGAAAGAGTTGAATGAGGTGGAAAAGATTGTTGAGAGGGATAGTTTAGTGAAGGAGTTGAGCGAGAAATTAGACGACCAAGATACAGTTTTGACATTCGAAGAAGTACGACAACTATTGGCTCGTGCGCGGGCCTGTGGGCTTTCATCCGAAAACAAATTTTTACAACTGCTTGAAAGCCGCGAAGCGGAGGGAAGCCACTGGGAAGAAAAAGCTAAAGCCATATTGGAGAAACCTATCAAGACAATTGCGGAACTCGAGCAATTTGCTGAGATGGATCCATCTATACCTACAAATCCAGAAACGCACAACAAACTCTTGTCTGCTCTGGCAAAAGCCAAGGATTTTGAAAAGCAAGCCAACGCTTGGTTGCATCCGGATCCTTCCGCGCTCAAACCTCGCCTTCCAGAAGTTACCAGGCTTGTTTCTCGAGCAGAAAACTTGTTCGACATTGAAGCCATAACTTACTTAAAGTCAACTTGTTCATATGCTTCTGATCTCGAGAGTCGATGTGAAAAGGTCCTACGGAATCAGTATAGTCCTCCCGAACCCGTTGATGACATGATCAAAACAATCCAAACCTGGTGTGACTATGCCCAAGGGCATTTGACCACCTTTACCCTCCCTATGTTCGAAAAAGTCGAGGCACAGCTTAAAGAGCACTACGAATGGTTGAAAGGATTACCTTGGTATTGCAACAATCATGGTCCAGAGCACGGTCTTGAGGTTTTGAACGACGTAATCGAATGTACCAAACCTGAGGAAGAGGCGCCTCCTACCGACGAGTTCCACACTTGCATTTGCAGTAACCCAGTCACACCACCTCCACCTAATGTACAGTCCGATGCCGTTCAATGTGATCATTGCGGGGCGCGATTTCATGGTGAATGTGCCAAAAATGGTGGATCTTGCCCATTCTGTGACCATCATCATTGGAATGGTGCTATCCCTAAAGATAGGAGCTGGCACTTCTGTTTTTTACCAGCGCTTCTAAGCAATGCACCTGAAATCACTAAGAACATATCCAAGGAATACAAAGAGCTAGAAATCATTGTCCACCGGGTCGACCGACTTTCTGCGAGCATTGGTCACTTCCTTGCTTTCACTTCTCAACCTGTAAACCAACGCCCAGAATATATTTCACACGTTCGCCATTTCATGCGCAAACTATACAAAATACAATTCGCAGTATCTCCCAATCCTGAAGTCTCATTTGGACTAGATTTGGCAGGGCTACATCGTATTCTAGCTGGACGACCTCTACTTAATGGTAGTACCGGACCAACTCATAATAGTCGAAGACCACGCCGACCCAAATTCACATTCAGTCTGGATAGTGATGCCGATTGGAGTGATGGTACTCGTTGCTATTGCCGAGGCCGCTCGCATTATTTTTCAGGCTATCCTACTATATCATGCAGCCATTGTAAGCGACGTTACCACCAAAATTGTGTCTATTACCGCGGACCTGCGTCATCACCATATCTGTGTCCCGTATGTTGCCTGAAGAAGGGGAAAGAGTACCCATTTGCGACTGTACGGGTGAAGTTGGGAGGTAAGAGTAATATTTTATCCCTTATAACATATTTTATTGACTATCAATTAGAACAAGGTGATACGGACCTGTTTGTTAACACGCAAAAAATGGTTGAAACATGCAGTAAAGATCTTCTTTACATGCAAGCGTCGACCCCTCCTGGACCTGTGCTATTCATGGAACTCATCGATTTTCAACCTGGTGATGGATTTGTATCAAATGGTTCAAGCTCGCGTTCCTATAATCACCCTCAAGCCCCACATTCACGTTCAATGTCACCTCCACTTCACGTATCAGCGGCTCAAGGGGCAACACCTCGAGGACCTGCAATTCCTTATGGTACTCCCTCCTCACAACCACCTCCACCACCCTGGTCAACCCATAACTGGTCTAGATGGGGTATAGTATCTACACCGTCGCAACCACCTTCAACCAATCGCCGTCACATGGAAATAGGCCGCTCAATTCCACCTCCACCGCCACCACTCCCACAATCACACTTGGTGAGGAAACGGAAGCATGATGATGTGATGTTACAACCTCCAATGGAGGATCCTCGTGTTTCTTTATCCATTCCTCACAAACGCCGTGCTTTGCCAGGCTCTGGATCCGCCACACCAGTTTCTCCTCTACCACCTTCACGATCGCTGCCGCCAGTTTCACCCCCACGAATGACTCAAAGTTTGTCACCATCACTGCGCAAACTCATGGCGGATCCCCCTCCAGATGTGCAGCTTCAATCATCTCCAAGAACCCCGTATATACCCCCTATTCGTCAGAACGGAAATGATAGTCGTTCACCCACATTACCTCCTGTAACATCTTTAGTTTCAGGTTTGCCTTCCAAGTAGTTGTTTGGTTTTATAGTTGTGTTTTTCCTCTGGGTCCATAATTTTCGTCTTGTTGTATGTTTCTTTCTCCTTTTTGTCATTTTTCTTTACTTGTCGCGCTTTGCTTGTGCTTTTTTCATGTCCCACATGTCATATTTCTCCATGCTCTGCGCCACTCATTCTCCTGTCACCTCGTAATTTTTCTCTTTCTCTTTTGTCACTATCCACTAGGAAATACATGTCCATAGCTTAGTCAATGCTGAGATTGCAAGTTAATTAAGTGATGGTATGTTGTCTAACTAATAACTATCAACTTGAAGAATAATAAGCCAGAAGACCCAAAAGAAATTGTCCACCCGTAAAACTCGAAGACCATCAGTGTTCATTGACATAACATAATAATCAATATGGGTTCATCGTCGAACCATAAATCTATATGTCGAGTATCCTCCGATAGCTGCAAAGGCAGCAAGACAAGCAATAATTGAAATAAACCACGCGTATCCCTGAATTTAAGTGGGCTTGGCACAGGTATAAGATCATAGAAGGGTGGTTAGGACGTACTGTTGCATCTTGACCTGGAACATGAACGTTCATACCCCAAAGACCTGAAAAAATTCTCCGTGATTAGTACAAGTCACATAACTAGAGGAGGTTTGACATACCGGTTATTAAGTTCATAGGAATCAGGACTGTACCCAAAGCAGTTAGTTTAGAAAGAACGTCGTTAATCTGGTTATTGGCGTCTGTCATCTCAATGGATATTTGCGCAAGGTAATTGGAGTGTGAACGTGATAGGATCTTTTCATAATGATTCAAGTTTTGAGTCATTGTAATCAAATGGTCTTGGATATCTGAAAGATAAAGGCCCTATACATTTATCAAGGTTATCAATTAGTGGTTTGGGTTAAAGAGAGAAAGAGACGTACGATATCAGAAGTAGGTGCTACCCGCCAATTCTCATTACACCTCTTTGCTAAACCTTTAACAACGTCTGCTTTACTGCCCATTAACCTTAATAAACCCATAACCTTCTTTCTACACGTTCCAATCCTCCTTAACATGTCACTTTGTTCCGCTTCTTTAAGTATAAGTACAAGCTCATCGATACTGTCGACTTCATATTCGATGCCTTGAATAAGTGGACCGAAAGCATCAGTGATATCATCAATAAGGGCATAAGAAATCCAATCGGATGTAACGTTGATGTAATCTTTGAGTTGCTTGATCCGTCTTCTAACATTTTGCGGATGTGGTGTTGTTTGGAAATGGAACTATATAGTCAAAGAGTATGAATGCTCGAATCAATCATCTGAATAACACATAAATAGGAGATGGAGACTCAACTGATAGGATACCTTCTCGGAAAACGATGATATACATATTTAAGGGTTCCAAATGGGTAGGGCTATATTGATCCTGATCGAAACTGCGGAAACAAACAAGGTAATAATTCCGGAAGAGTTCGATTTTTTCCCGGGTTTCCTCCATAAGAATATCCTCGGTAGTCAAGGGATGGATGGCAAAAACCTTTAATTAGACCAAGAAGGAAAGAGAAATCAACATGACGTCTCTACGTTTAAATATAGAAATATGGAGGAAATTTACCTTGCTTAACATTTTCATTTCTTCGTCCGTAGGGTTCAATACATCAAGCCACCATGTCTTACTGTCTGTATCTGTGTAAGCAGGACCTGCTCCAGAAGGTGGACTTGTTTTAGTATCGACCCCAAAAGAACGTCTGTTAGCAAAGTTGCTCGTGTTAGAGGAATAGGAGGCGTCAAATACAGGTGGCCTAGAATTATTGGTAGATTCATTGGGAGGATTATGAGGTGGTGAAAAAATGGGACGGGAAGGTTGCCGTGTATCTCTCATACGATCAAATGAGCCATGTGATGGATTGATTCCGGAAAAGAGCTCCTCAAAGGTTTGACCGTCAGCAGGTATTTCGCTTAGACTTCGGGCATGAATCGTGGCCGATAAGGTATTAGAGTAAAACGAGAATCGATAGGGTCGGTCATGACCGGTGTTGAGAATACCAGGGGGTGCCATTCCAGCAGAATTAGAAACTCCAGCGATATTGTCGTAAGATGATCCTGATTGACCACCGAGTACGAAGCCTAGGCGAGCTGAGAGAGACGAAGGTGGTTCCCCAGCGTTCTCAAAAAGGGCCATTTTACCTCCAATGCCCTTTCTGTGACGACGAGGGTTGGGGTTGCTTTGACTAAGTTTGCGTTGACGGAGTGCCCTGACGGAAGAACCTTCCTCTTGGTGGCCTTCCTGCACCTCGTCAGTAGCAGGTGCCTTTCCCCGAAGAGCACTTGGAGTAAATCTCGTCACCATTGGTGAATTAAGACCAAGTCTTTCCTTCTCCGCCGCCGCATATTCCTCCATCCTCGAGAAATCAAAGGTAGACCGCGAAACATTGGCCTGATATGTCGGCAAGTCATAGTTAGAAACCGATGGATTCTCAATATCGTTTGAGTTGCTCTGCGCCAGTGAAACAAGAAGACTAGGATCGTGAGCCCCCGAGTGGATATGATGCAAGTCTGTAATTGAAGGAGGACGAAGAGGGGTTAAGGAGTCGGTATCGACACTCTCCTCATGGACTATGTCAGGACTAGCCTCTAGGTCGTGTTCTTCGTGTGGTGATAGGGCAGATAAAGTTGGAAAATTGTGGTCCGGCGGAGGTTGGGACTCGTAAGGAGAGATGGGAACCGGCGAGGATATATGAAGAACTTCTCTGCGTGCCCGAGAAAGCTGCATGGCCATGTCAACGTCCATGGTCCGTTGGCGTTCCCGTACCTGGGGGTCATTGGGGTCAAAAGACCGTACTCGGGTCGGTGAATGCTTTGCCCGACTTGTTATATCGCTCCCAGGAGAATCGCTGCGTCGGTGCGAGGGCGACCCGCCCCTGATTGAAATAGGTGAGCTCGACAGTACCGGCACATCATGGGGTGGTGAACTCATAGTTGGCGAATCATCTTACTCACACACACCTCTGCAACCCGCCGGACTTACATAAGACCTATAATGTTGCTTTTTTCTGCCTTATACAAGCCCTCGTTGTCTAATGGTTATGACGTCAGACTTCTACAGCTGCGAAGTTGACTGACATCTGGAGGTTGCGGGTTCGAATCCCGCCGGGGGTTAAATGTGAAGATCTTTTTTTTTTGCCTAGACCTCTGCACTTTTGTAGTGCAAGATAATACAAGCGCCAACCCACAAAAGAACTGGAGATTGAACTGATGTGTAAATTGATAAGTATATTTCCATCTCTAAATGTCATAGACATCAACAAAGAAAGCCCGTCCAACATTAAGTGACAACTACCACTAAGCCCTCGTTGTCTAATGGCTATGACGTCAGACTTCTAGCAACGACAAGTTGACTGGTATCTGGAGGTTGCGGGTTCGAGTCCCGCCGGGGGTTGACTTTGTCTATAGCAATTTTCTTGATCAGTCGCACATATCTGTGCTAAAGTGTTCAAACGAAGTAATGAATTAGTTGATTTTTTTCGTGGATATCGTGTCATACATCAGTGGATGGTCATTAAGTACGAGTCATTGTTTTTTACTACGGACATTAATGATTAATGATACGTAACATGAAGTACATTGAGAAAGAGAGGGAGAGAGAGATCATTGTAATTTGTTGTTGCAGGTATAAAGTACTAAGTTAGGTAGGTATATGCCAAAGAATGTATAGACTATGGAAGAAGGGGAAAGAAAAGAAGAAAGAAAATATACTCCCCATTCCCCAATTATCCAATCAAAATAAAACTCACGAAAAAAAAAAAAAAAACGAAAAACGAAGGGAGAAAGAAAAAAAAAGCCCGAAACCATTAAAAAACCACATGCATATGAACCAAAAAATATATCAACTCTCCCGAAGATTTAAATCCCAACAATAACAACTTGAAATTTCAAAAATCATTTCCTCTGTTGAGCTCTAATCTGAGCTCTCAAATTCCCATTCTCCGTTTGCATACTATTCAACTCATCAAGTAACGCAATTCTCTGATTCTGTTCCAAACTTCTCATAGCCTCAATCTCATCTTCAGCCTTTTCCAATTTGATTTTCAATTCTGATATTTGAGATTCATATTGTTTTTTAAGTTTTTCAGGAACATTGGATGCTTCTTCTGCTAATGAAAGCGTTCTAGCGGATAATGAATTATTTGCTTGAGTTAGTTGATGTAATGTTTCTGCTTGTTCTGCTGCTAATGATTCGATTTGGATTTTTGAGGATGTTAAGTGTTCGATTGTTGTATTTAGGTTTTGAATTTCTTCTTGTCTATAATACGATAAATATACTTTCAAACCCGAGAAAGAAAGAAAAAACTCACAAAACAGACAACCTAGCGACTAACCCCATATTCCTCTCCTCCATAATCCTAACTTGCTTCTGATAAGTCTCCATAGCAACATTCCCATCCTGAGCCAACTTCTGAGCTCTCTCAGCATTCTTTTTCAATAAATCATGAGCCTGAGCAAATCTGATCAACCTTTCAATCAACGCTCTATCATCACTAATCAAAGCTTGAACTCTTTGAACAAATGATTCAACAGTAAAGTTTCCTTGCCCGCTTGATCCTGTGGTTAAATTGTATACTGTTGTTGATAATGATACGGATGCGTTGTTGTTGTGAGTGTTCGGCGCTGTTGGTGTGTGAGGGGAATTTGGTGCGCTGGAATTTGAATTTCGAGTTGGCGTTGATGGATTTGGGTTGGTGGAATAAAGAGATTTAAGCGAACGAACGTCCAAGTCAGAAAGTGAATGGTTAGGATTTGGGCTAGCTGAGCTAGATGAAGAACCAATCCTTAATCCTCTCGTACTACCTGCAAATTTAGCAGCCCGAGTTTCAGGTGAAGGAAGTATGGCCCAAAGTGAATGTAGGATAGAATAAATCTTGTTCACATCCATATCCCCTGTTTCAGTAAGTGGTATGGCGGAGGAAGAAGGGGAAGAGAGGGAAGTGGAGATGGGAGGAATGGACCTGCTTTGAATGCTAGGTGATGAACGTGCTGATCCTGAAGTTTGAGAAGCGGCGGCAGAAGATGTTTGATCTTTGAGTATCCTGCTTTCTCTTTGCGCGAAATCTCGTTCACGACGAGCTTCTTCAAGTTCTTTGGTCAATGTTTCACGCTTATCCAAACCCAATCGAATGTCATCTTCTAATTTCCTCTTCGCATCACTCCAGTCTGCTTCAGCTCTTGCGTAACCTTCAAGTTTAGAGTGGACGGTTTGTAGATGTGATGATACGGCTTCTAGTAGACCTTTAAGGGATGTATCCCGAGAAAATAATACGATTCCATGCTCTTTGACCATTTGTCCAAGTGCTGCAAGTCCATTATCGAGTTCGTCATAGACCGCTTGAAGTTGGGTCTGACTTTCAGATCGTATGCGTTGCATTTCTTCTTGCATTTGTTGCATATCACCACCTTTACTGCTTTCTAGCTCACCTCTCGTCTTCTCCCACTCCGACCTTTCCACTTCAATCATTCTCCTCATTTCATCCAATTCCCTTTCCTTCCCTTCCAACTGTATTCGACTTTCTTCCCTCACTTCTCCTAAAACCTTATCCATTCCCGCATTCTCACCGTTCATCCTTTCTAAAACCTCAATCTTCCTTTCCAGGTCCTCCATATGCATACACTTCTCCTCCAACTCCTTTCTCTCAATTTCCCATTGATCTTTTTCTTCTAACAACTCTTGAACCTCGGTATCTAAATTTTCCAATCTTGGTAAATCTTTCTCCAAAGCCAAAATCGTATCTTCGGCGGTTTGTAGCTCAAGTCCCAACATCGTTTCAACTTCCTGTTTCTCCAATTTGACTAAAGACAACTCCCTTGTCAAATCGGCTTGTTGTTTACTTGCAGTTGACAACAATTCCATCAATTCCTTCACTTTTGATTCTAGTGTCACTACTTGTAATTTTGTGGAAGCAAGGTCTTGTGATGTTGAGATACTTGATGTTGGTATTATCGCATTTGCGTGGCCAGCAAAGAAATGAGCACCATCGAATTTGTTAGTGCTTTGAACTGTCATGGTGCTTCGATTCGAATCATATCCAGAATCATAAGGACTGCCAACACTAGAACCGGCCACGGAACCAGAACCATTACCTTCCACGGACTGTCTCTTTTCCATCTTGCGAACAGAGTAAGATAAAACACCAGCACGATGTTCCATCAATTTGCGATGAACTTCATTAACTCGTTCAGAAATACTCCAGAGTTCTTTCTGTGCGGAATCTACCCGTCGATTCGCAGCGTCTAGTTGTTCTTCTGTTTGTTTGGAAACTTTTTTGTGAGATGCGTTCACTTTGGATAATGAGAGTGCAGCATCTCTGATTTTTGTTTCGAGAACAAGTTTTTTCTTCATTGCGAGTAGACGAGAGTTAAGAACTTGTTGTTCCTGTATCCATTTTTTTGAGTATATATTCTTTAAGAGACCACTATGGGTGGGTGTACCTTTTTGAGTTCTTCAACCTCTTCTTGAGTAAGGACGTCAAAGTCACGACAATCAACGACAGCGTCGGAAGCCAATAGACTCATAAACATATCATCTCTTGCATTAAGTCCCGAGGAGCGTTTATCTTCGGATTTATTTACTGACTTGCGAGCAACACGGTTAATAGGGGAAGAGGGAGTTGACTGGGAGGGCGAGGATGTTGTAGGATTTGAGGAGGATGAGGCATTCAAAGGACGTGTAGCAGTATAAGGGCTTCCTATCGTTACAACTTCGTCTTCTGGCTGTTGACGAGACTTGTCTTTCTTGTTGAGAAAGAGTGCAGCTGTTGATTGGATACTGTCGCCTAGTGCGAGAGGTTTTGTGGATGGAGACTGCGGGGGCCAAGATGGGCCAGACTTTACTGCCAGAGGGACTGGGGGGTCATGAGGAGGGGGTGGAGGAGGAGGTGGTGAGGAGGAGGAGGTTGTTGCGCCAAGGAGTCTGCGGACGCCGTTCATGGTGGTTGTTGACCAAGCTTACTTCATGTCCTTCACCTTCAACTGGCCTCGTTTCTCAGACCAGTTCCACTACGATGCAATTCAGATGCTCAACACCGCTCTCAACAAGGGAAACAAGCCTCCAATCATCGCAGACAAGATTGAGGTTGTAGAACTCGAAATGGGCACCCAGGTAGCTCATCACGCCCATCATTCACAACACCTACTTACTCAACACACACAGCCCCCAGAACTCGAGATTCGTGACATTGGAGACCTTACCGTCGACCAGTTCAGAGGCATATTTCGTCTGACCTACAATGGAGACGCCCATCTCGTCCTCAAGACAAAAGTCCAGGTACAATAGATTTCTCATTTTGCTCTCATTTATTTACTCTCTTCCAGGCCAATCCTCTCAACCACAAGCAACCAGATATTCATCTAATGACTGGCTCAAGTGGAATGCTCGCAGCAAAGCAGCCTCTCGTAGTCCCAATGCTTCTCCGACTCTCCCACTTTCGCCTCAGCTCCTACGTCGTCCTAGTCGTTTCAAAACAAAAAGGCATAACTCTCGTCTTCAAAACAGACCCTCTGCAAAATGTAGACATAAACAGCACTTTCGACTCCATCGCTGTCATCCAAAAATTTATCCAACGAGAAATCGAAGGTCAACTACGTCAGATGTTCAGAGAAGATCTTCCTGGAATTATCCATAGACTAAGTCAACAATGGGTCAAAGCAAAAGTCGAAGCTCCATATCTCAATAAACAACCTACCCAACCTTCAGCTTCAGTACCTCCACCTCCTCTCGGAAGATCTCGTCCATACGAAACAATGTCTCAGCCTGATCTTTCAGCTCACCCTACCCCCGCCACTCATCCTCACTTAACACATGCACAATCACTAGGATTGCCGACTATCAAACGACCTCGTTCGGTTTCTGGAGCTTCTGTAGCAAGCTCAAGTCGACGTACAAAATCCACAAATCCTCCAACCACTTCATCAGATCCCGAGTACGAAACTTTCGATCCAACATATGGTCTACGACCAGAAGGGCTTCCACCCAAATCAGTGTTCAAAGGGTTTAGTAGCCTTTTTACACCAAACAAAGGCTTGGCAGACCTGACTGAAGAAATTGACGAAGATGACGATGAGGACGATGATGAATATGATGACGATGACGATGACGATGATGCTGCTTCAACTTCATTTGATGTTGTCGAATGGGAAGATGGAATAAATCCACTTTCACATCCTGGAATAGTGGAACGTGGACATACACCTGAATATGAAACTATACCTGCCGTCGGAGGTGGTACAATTACACGACCTAGAGTTTTACATTCACAATCTTCTATTCAAACACCACCTGGAATTACTTCACATTCTCAAAGTCAAACAAGATTAGAAAACCAGCGTTCTTTCCCCCCTCACCATCATCCTCACTATCAACATACTACTCCATATTATTCTTCGAGACCACGTACACCCGAAAGTGAAATTGACATATTTTCAATAACAGATTCAGATTTTATTTATCCATTATCACCTCTTTCCACTTCTTCACATTCACACATGTATCCACCACCATTAACAACAACGACACCACATATGCCATTACCTAAAACACCAAAACGACGACGTTCATCGATTTCATCAACAACAACCACTGCAACTACTACATACACCAACACCAACACTAATGCAATATCAATTCCATCAACTTCACCAACACCCAATTCCAATCATCTATCAAGATCAACATCTCATTTTTCCGCATTTACATCTACTTCACCAAATACATTATCAACACTTCATTCTCTTAACCATTTCAACAACCCCAACCCAGGTTCAGGCTCAAACTCTAATAACCATACAATAGTTGGTGGAAACAACAATAACAACAACAGACCTACGTTGAATAACAGTTCGATTCATCATTTAAGTACTTTAAGTCATTCAAATCATACATTAAGTCCTTATACGAGGAGTTTATCACATTTTACGGTTAGAAGTGTACCTCCTAGGAATGGATCATTTGGGAATTTGAATGGTGTTGGTGTTGGTTTTGGTTTAAGTGCTGGGATAAGTAGGAGTGGATTGAGTGGTGGATTAGGTGGAAATGGAAGAGGAGGATTGGTTACGAATGCAAGTGCTGGATATGGTTATGGTTATGGTTATGGACAACAAGGACAAGGAAATCAAGTTAAAGCTCGTAGGAAAAGGATATTTAAGATTGGAGGGAAGAAAAAAACAAATTCAAATGTTGAAGATCCAAATTCCGCTCCTGGAAGTAATGGATATTATGATGAACATGATGATGTTGACTTAGAGTTTACAGGGCGGTATAGAGATGATGATAGTGAGAATAATATGTATGGAAGTTATAGTGGCAGTAGAGGCAGAGGAAGATCGTATGATCAGAGAAGTCAACGAAGAAGAAGAGGATATGGAAATGGATATGGTACAATTCCTTCAGAGTTTGAACTTGATGATATGGATAGGTATTTCAGATCAAATGAAGATTTATCTCTTCCTCCCGACTCTCAAGACGATACTGGAAATGCGAATGGGAAGGATAAAGAAGCACTTGGTCAATCATTTACTTCACCAATGCCAACAGCAACCTCTGGAGGAGGGTCAGGTAGGCCGACTATTCAACCCCTTTCGATGAATAGTGGGAAAAGGAAAGGAAATGGCAGCGGACTCGGATATACTCGTTAGAAAGACTTATTTAAATTCGTACTCGTGGATTATGGAGACTTTTGACTTTTTCTTTTTCTTCTTTTCATTTAAGATTCTACTATAGACATACTTAGGCTTAGAAAAAACTTCTCTTTTTTCTATTTATCACACGCTTTCCTCCCTCTCACTTTTCATTTAGACTGTTCCCCAACATGTTTCTATACTCTTACTCCTATTAATCTCTCTCCCCCCTCTGGATGTTTATGTATTATGTTTTCTATTCTTTCTTTTGCTTTTATTTCTGCTACTCCACTTGGTTTTCTTTGCTTTCTCGTTAAGCCTACCAGTTTTGTTTTAAAAAATTACTTTACCCACACCTTTCCATTTGATTTATTCATTCATTCAAATAATAACTCGGTACCGTAACGACATTTACGTTTAGGTCTGAGAACCTGAGAAAAACCGATATATGTGAAATTAAAGGTCTTCAGGGGCTTAGATTCTATACATATGACGATTTCATGAAAAGTTAATATATTGTCGATAATAATATATATATTTGAGCCTAATGTCAAAATTAATTCCTGTTATCAAATTAAGTCTTCCTGGACCTGGACTTCTCTGGACCCTCGAGGCCCTCCGGGATCGAGTGGGAAGATTGATCGAGATTTCTCTCGATTCTTTGAATTTGGATTTTGAAAAAAAAAGACTTGCATGACGACGGAATCAGATGTACTACATATATATATTAATAGTTTGGATGACGGATATGTAAGAGGGAGAGGGGGTTTAATCTGGGTGTTTAATCGCAAAGAAAAGACGGAAAGTGACAGGGAGTGAAGGTAGTCAAGAGTAATAAGTTATTGTGTTATTAATTGTATCCATTAATAGGCAATCAGTTCAGTTCAGTATATTTTCGCTGGAGATTGAAATACTTAATCATCTTTGTCTAATAATAGACTTACTCCAGAAGTCTATGTCTATGATCAACACCGACTAGAATAGAAAAAAAAACAAGAGGTGAGGATTAGAGCTTTTTAAGACCTCATGCACCTGGTAGGCCTTTATATACTATGTACTATGTCTGGATAAATATGATTGCCAATCGTTTTTTCTACAAAGACAAAGATATTTATTATTATTAGGCAACCTGAATTCAACCTTTAAGCTTTAAATTAACAACATACATATTCATATTTCCGTAATTACCCAGAAGTATACACCATTAGCCATTGACCCGTTGTCGAATGGGAAAACTTAACCACAGCAGGAACAGTCTCTTCTTAAGTTCTAAGAGTCTTCGGACGAAGGTGGTCAATTACATTTTGACTGTTTCAACGTTTTAGCTCTCAGAGATTGAGGAAACCCATACATCCTGAGGGGTCAATTTTTAAATAATGGTGTGCACTACTGGTATCAATAGACGGTGGCAACTACCAAAATAAATAGATAACTCTACCCTCGACGAGATTTAAAATAAACCTATTTATATCCAACATATAAATATGTACTAACTTCGCGAGACCTCTCCGCTGGTTCTGGACTTGCTCTGATCTCTCTACACCAAGCATGTGTTAAGTGTTACCGTAGAGTAGCATATACATCTACTTCTCCGTTTGATTCAGATTTCATTACATCTAGATCAATACCATCAGGTCTCCGGTTGACAAAGTACTCAGCGTCAACGATTCAAAACAGTTAACAGTAGACAGACACAGAGTTACCAACCTTGTGGGTATAGTGTTCTGACAGAGGTAACCAAAATAGAAATAGTGCTACGAACTTGTACTATACCATCTATCAATGCTTAGATAGAAGAAAATCTTATCTATGAAATCAGTATGAGAAATATAAGCTTAATGGACTTTATCCACACACCACAGTTAACTTCACGGAAGGAACTCCGCGAGATCATATAGTAAGTACCGGAGAACTTGGGAAGTTGGCCTCGGAGTTTCTGTTTTTGTCTTCCCTTTACTTCTTATTAGGGCTAGGGCAGACCAGGAACCACAGGAACAATGTGGTCAATGGCGGTAAATTATCACCACATCGACAATGAGAACCTTGACCAAGGTAACTATCTCACATGTTGGTTTACACACCACCCGATACTGTAGAGAAAAATTGTATTTATTTTTATACATACATACTATAATCACGTAACTTGTACATCGCAAAAAATCCAGAGATGGCTTATTGAGCAACCTTGATGACAATCTTTCCGAGATGCTTTTGCGATTCAAGGTAGGCATAAGCCTCAGCTGCTTCTTCGAATGGGAAGACTCTGTCAACCACAGGACGAGTTTTCTCAGGGTTAGCCTCCATATGACGAATCATATTTTTGAATCTAATTTCGAAAATATGCAATCAGTCTCTCTCTCTCGGAGAAAAAGAATCGAAATCAAAAAGACGACTTACAGGGTAACAGAACCAATTTGAATACCACGAATGTTAACAGCGCCAACAACAGTGTCGTAACTGAAACTGCCAGTTGGTGGAACGTTCTACATAGGCTGTTAGTACTTTCCTATGTCACACAAGAAAAAAACTTACCGTGTCGAGGAAACCAACGATTCCAATGAGTCCTCCCATTCTGAGGGATTTCATACTCTTAGGGAGAGTTCCATCACCACCAACCTAGAGGGCGATATTTAGTTTTCCAGGTTTTACACGAAGTAAGAGTTTGCTACTTACCTCAACGACGTGATCTACACCAACTCCATTTGTCTAATAACATAAAACTATCCATCAGAAAAAAAAGGACATGACGAGAGTGAAAGAAAGGAAAACATACGATCTTCAAAACTTCTTTATCCCAGTCGGGATACTTGTTATAGTTGATAGTACGCTTAGCACCGAGCTTTGTGGCGACTTTCAACTTCTCGTCGGAAGAGGATGTAACGATGACATTAGCTCCAGCGGAAGAAGCTAATTGAAGAGCAAAGCTGAGAAACATTTTGTCAATTGAATCAGTCACATAGTAGAATAATATGCCCACTTACATGGATACACCTCCAGTTCCAAGAACCAAAACCCAGTCTCCAGGCTTGATGGGAGTCGAACCATACAAAGAATTGTATGCAGTGACGGCAGCACAACTAATCAAAGTCCCCATCAGAAACCCATAAGAGCAGATCTATCAAGTAGTAACTCACGGCAAAGTCGAAGCCTCTTCGAAAGACATATAGTCTGGGATTTTGACCATAGCCTGTCGTGATCAAATTAGTCAGATTCAAAGAGAAAACAATAATGTGAACGTACATGAGCAGGGAAAGTGCGATACTCTGTCAAAACACCTGGAGTTTGACCACCTAAGGATGTCGCCTGAGCCTCGGGGGTCATCTCTCCATGGATGTGATCCGTGGCATAGTCGGAACAAACACGATCACCGACATGCCAATCCTTAACACTACTACCCACTGCCACGATTTCACCAGACATATCCGAGCATGGAACCAAATTGTTCGGGAATCTGTTCAAGAATTTAGCTCAGCCAGTGGATATATAAAGTTGCTTAACGCACTCATCGGTGAAACTCAAATTGGATTTTGAAATAAACAGATCGCGGTACTGTAAAAGGAAATTAGATTTGAAATGTAGCTGTGGTTACTGTCTCGAACCTGAAGAGAGACAGCTTGCACTTTAACCAACACCTCGTAGGGTCCAGGTGTTTCGACAACCTTTTCGTTGATTTTGAGATTGCGGTAGGTACCGAGCTATGAAAAAGTCACGATATTAGAAACGGATGTTGGGGTTGATGATATCGCTGTACCTCAGTGATTCTGTATTCACGAGCAGTCTTGGGAATATCAGGGGGCGCCATTGCTGGAAGATGATGCTGAGAGTATGTGTAGTGTGAGAGAGTTACAGAGGGCAATGAGATAGTGTCTTACCAACGGAAAGCCTTTTTATACCAATCCTGTAACTGCTGAGCAATCAGACCTACTTTAAAGAGAATAATCGACGTTCACTATGATAAGTCATCATATAGATTATATCGGCAATATAGATAGGTTTGATCATGAGGTAGAAGTTGATGTATCCACAGAAGTCCGAAGGCTCAATTATTCAGCACAACAAGAACCAACCTTTGACCATCCTGGAACGGTTGCCTGGAAAAGTCAATTACAAGCCCTGCAAGAGCCAATCCCACGGTGCTTTGACTCCAATAACAATAGGCGATGAGAGACTTCTAGTAAACAAAAAACAAGGAGGGATACATTCTTCCGCGGATTCTTCATTCTGAGGGCCCAGGTATGGACTGCACTCGGTTTCAACTCGGTATGGTCCCGAACCAGCGAAGCTAAAGTGAAGTTCTGGTTGGAAGAATATACTAGACTACTGCGCCACCTCCATCTACCTCTCTCTCGCAGGATGTTAGAGTGGAGAACTCTCAATATCCTTGTCCGACATACAGGTGGCGTCGATGGACCCTGTAGGCGCATAGATAAGGAACGCTAAATGCTGTTGAACAGTACTTATAGCACCTGCTGTATTTTATGCAGCGACATATTATGCACAATTTTACGATCGGGCCGATGCGCCAGACTGCAGTACATATCGATAAGTGTGGTTATTATAGAATGCGATCAATCGGGTGTGTCCTCGGCATGAAGACATGCCAGAGTATTTTTAGTAATGATTACAATGACGAAGCTTTCTTTGATCAATCACATTCAATATTTTTTGTGGGCTCGAGTTGCATTTTACCTGTAGGCATGAAGAATACGAGAAGACAGAATACTTGTAACGGGTAAACAGTCTGAAGGTCGAAGAGCAGTATGTAATATATATATATACTTAGGCAACCTTGATAACAACCTTTCCAACATGTTTCTGGGACTCTAGATAGGCATATGCGTGAATGGCGTCGTCGAATGGAAAGACCTTGTCCACAACAGGGACTGTCTGCTCTGGGTTGGCAATAATAAGACGATTCATGTCATTAAATCTGACGAAGATGTCAATACATTGTGCTAGCTTGACACCCAGTGAGTTGACATACTGTGCGACTGAGCCAATGTAAATTCCGCGTAGTGTAACGGCCTTATTAATAGCAGTCAGAACAAGATTATAATCTCTTCGAGCCTATATCTCACTGTCAGTTGCACTTAGTTATCGGAATTTAAGAACAAAATTACGTCATTTGCAATGAAGCCAATGAGATGAATATATCCCCCCATTCTGGCAGCACTCATACTTTTAGGGAGGGTCCCTTCTCCTCCAACCTAGTATAGTTACTCAATTTGAAATCTGAGAATCAGCTGCATTTTACAAACCTCTACCACATGGTCCACTCCTACTTGATTTGTCTGTAAGAATTGGTTAGAAAGGCTGAAGTAGGCCCCAGAACAGTAGACATACAATCTTCAGTACTTCTTTGTCCCAGTTGGGCACATTACGATAATTGATGACATGCTTGGCACCAAGTTTCTTTGCAATGTTCAACTTTTCATCTGAAGATGACGTTGCAATAACAACTGCTCCAGCAGCAACAGCGAGTTGTAGAGCGAATCTAGACGATGTTAGAAATACTCATGATGCTTCAGATAGAGAGGAGATGTGGTACATACATAGATACTCCTCCAGTGCCGAGAACTAGTACATGGTCTCCAGCTTTAATGGGAACCGGTCCATGTAACGCGTTATATGCGGTAAGAGCTGCACACCTATCAGAATGCCAATGCCAATCAGGAACTAATTGATCAATCTAAAAGAACTTACGGCAATGTCGAAGCCTGTTCATATGACAGAAAATCAGGAAATTTGACGATAGACTATCTTTATAGTCAGATTTGTCGGCTAGTGGAATGTCCAAAATAAATAAATAATACCCACATGGGCTGGGAATGTCCGGTACTCTGTCAATACACCAGGAGATTGTCCACCCAAAGACGAATTATATATCTTGCTGTTCACATCGCCGTAGAGATGTTCTGTGGCGAAGTTGGCACAAACACGGTCGCCAACCTTCCAGTCCTTGACGTCTTCTCCAAGTGCGACAATTTCTCCTGCCATATCAGAGCATGGGATCATGTTTGGAAGTGCTCTGTGACATTGATTTCTGTTAATTTAAGGACATGCGCATATAGTGACAATTGTATACCCAACATTGTAAACACCAATGGAAATAGCTAGATCACGGTACTGGAATAAGACTTGAACGTTAATATTGGAATACTTGACTCGATATATGCGCCCAAAAAATGAACCTGAAGTGAGACGGCGTGTACTTTCACAAGTACTTCATTGGCCTTTGGGGCTTCAACTTGTCTCTCATGAATTACCAGGTTTCTATAGGTTCCAATCTGAAAATGAATTTTCACCATGGTCCCAAGAGTTAGCGACAACAGCAGAAGTATTTACCTTGGCGAGTTGAATTTCACGAGCAGTCTTCGGGATTGTGGGTGCCATTGTCAAAGCCTTTAAGTTTTTAAGTGACGATATACGAAGGAAACCAAGAACAACGACTCACTTTTTATACATGTCGTCGTCTTAGAATTATGTCATACCTGTGTCATACATTCAATAATGCTGGTGGCGTGGCAGAAGGAAGCAAGGGCCTGAGGCCCCGGCCGACTTGCTGATTTATTTTTTGGGAGGCACTTCTGCGGAAACATTCAATACGTACATAACTCCTTCTGTATGTAAGTTTATTTTCTTATGCATGTCTTCAAGTTCAAATGTTCATAGTCATGTTAAAACTTCGATTATACTAACTTTAGAATTTGATATCTAAAAATATATTTCTATATAAGTGGTTTATTTTTTTTTTCCCTTCTCCACAGTTCGTCCCCTCTAACACCATCACTTCATGATGATAAAAACAATCAATAGTGGAGGTCTTTTCAAGAACAATATCAGAATAAAAAGTTGATCTAAGCTAGAACAGAAATTATGACATACATTTGACCTAAAAAGGAACTCAGTAGTCGTTGTCCGTTGGACGATTTTTTTTTTGTCTTATCAACTAAGAGCATACCCCTTTCAATTCATATTATTCCGCTGTAAGATATCCTCAGCAGCAATAAAAAATATACAGTTATGAAAGAACAGATAGCATGTCACAGTCTTCAACAAAAATTACGGGAATTAGAAAAGAAAATCCAAGGTCCAGATATCTAATGTTCATCCAAAAATCTACAACATCGAAGAAAAAATCACAAAAAGGGAACTTTATTCATCTCAACCGCATCCCATAAATCTTGTTCAATAGCACTCTCTTCATCCACCTCACCCTCATACGCATCATCTCCATCATACTTATCTGATCCATCTTCCCCATACGCACTTATACCTTGTTCCTGGCCTTGAACATGTCTTTCATCTTCATCTTCATCTTCATCCTCATCATCAAGCCCCCAATGCATATCATCCAAACTTCCAGGCATACTCGTAATACTTCTCCTACGTCTCCTCTCTGCACCAGAATATCCATCCGCATCACTCTCTGAATCCGAATCTGCCACACTAGGGCTTACACTTCTCTTTAACCCACTAACTATCCTTTCAAACGATGACATCTGTCTCAACTCCGTTTCACGATTAATATCGTTATTAAAATTACCAGTAGGCCTTTCATTAGTAGCTGTGATGCTTAAACTATTCGCACGAGATCCCATTATCCTGAAATTTCGTAATTTTGCAAGTGTGCTTTGATTTGACGTATCGGATCTTGCGCTCAACGTAGGCGAGGGAGGTGTTAAGTCAGGAAGTGGGTATTCTACTATTGGTATTTTCCAGTAATTGAAATCCGTATATTCCGGTGTCCATTTCTTATGGATAGGTGGGAACATTTGGTCCACGAGATCAGTCATATGAATATACCTAGGGGCAATCAATGAAAAATGAAAATTAGTTCATAAACATATGTATGATGTAGAACGTACGATGATTTATACCCGGCCAACTCCAATAACTCCATCTTCACTTCGCCACTCGAATCAATGGTGAATATTCTTGCGCTAGGAACATTCACACTTCGATAGGATAGTGCATCGGTGATTCTGTTACCAAAGCCAGCATAAAAAGGGCTTTTGGAATGTTCGCTGAATAACCTTTGAATATCACGTAAACATGCCATCTTGAACACCTCAGGTTTCCGCATGATTACTTCTCTAAAATCATTATACCATTGTCAGCCTCGAGAACATAATTCCGATTTATATACATGAACATACCTATGTAGCGAAGCCATTAAGCGATCTGGGCTCATAATGACAGGTCCCTCGGGAAGCTGATAATTATTTTGTTTGATTCCTTTAAGATATCCTCGAGTCGCATCTGCTTGACCAATTGCTCGTGAAGTCAAGTACATGATCTTGTACCCATTTCGTACAATATCAGTGTACAACTTGGCTACACCAACATGTGTCCAATCCCTTCCTATCATGGCAAATACATGGCCAAGACCATCTGACCTAGTGTAACGTGTTAGAAAATGGAACAACAAAACATTGAACTAGACTTACTTTGTGATAGTTCCGTCAATATCTGAAATCACTACAAGATCGGTATATTCCCAAACGAAAATTCGTGCGGTGCAAGCAATAACACCAGAAGAGATACTAAACGTGATAGTATTTGCTCCAGGCTTCAAATCCAATGCTTTCTATATATCCTAATTCATCAGCAAAAAACATTCACACCTTGGTTATGTGCAACAGACCAGTTGATCAGAAGTCAATCGCAAAGTCTTTGCAAACTTGACTGCTTTCTTAGTCTGTTGTTGCTCAGGTGTAGTGATATTCGGTGATCCCTTTGATGGAACTTCTTCTGGAGTGGAAGGGAGAGCGGGAGCAGACCCTGACTCACGTTCCCCTTCAGTTGAGGAATTTTTCTTAAGAGAATCAACTAGTTCTGGCAGCGATTCAGATGTTTTCTGTACAGTATCCTAATAAGAGGCGTTAATTTTACATCCAAGCTATGCAATCAACACAAACTTACGGTTTTCTCAGAAGGTGGAGCAGTCTGGGCTGCTCTCAACATAGGTCGACCAGCCACAGCATTCGCTTTCTCAGCCTCTCTTTTCCGACTTCTACTCCACCACTGTGCCCAAGACAATGAGGCTGGTTTCCTTTCATCAGAGTTATTCTCAATATCAATATCAAGTTTCTGTTCTTGTGTAGGTGGTTCTGACTTTGACCGACCATGGCGTCTCTCCCCCTCCCTCTCCTCCTCCTCCTCACTGCTTTCCTTCGAGTCTTGAGCTTTCAACGCATTTTCTCGCCATAAAACAAGCGCATCTAGAAGTGGAGATCCATCCTGTCTAGTCACATATTGTCCCTCACCCCATTTGATAACCAACAATGGATCATTCACGAAACTCTCATCCTCCAAGAACCTCGAAAATGTAATCTTTCCTTCCTCAAACAACCTCGCCATCTCAACTTCATCTCGAGTATGACGTGACGACGAACCACTACCTCTATGTTCCTCCTCTACACAACTAAGTTGGAAGTTAACCTTCCTATGCTCAATCGATAATACAAATGTAGCTTCATCTCCCTCTGCCGCCGAGAGACGACCACCGGTGCCAAAAAATAATTCACCTTCATCATCATCATCATCATTCTGCTTAACCTCACTACCCTGTCCTTGTACACGTAGATCATCCATCTGTCTCGCTTTTCCCTTCCATCCTTCCAATCTCCCACCCTTTCCAAAAGTAGTCTTCATTGGTGAAGGCGTAGGGAATGCACCCCATTCCCAAGAATATTCCTGTACTTTTGGCCCAGAGGTTGTTATAGTAGGAATTTTCATTGTCCCAGCGTTCTTCGCTCTCGATCGTGAAGGACTGAAATCATGATCATCATAGATGAATTCTGCATCAGATGCAGGACGATGATGGGATTCTTCGGTATCAGGTGGAGGTTCGGATGTAGCGCGTACGCGGCGCATAGATGTAGAAGGTTCATTCGATTCAGAGTCGGTATCGGATGGGGAAGAGTTGTGCGTTGAATGTATCACAGTTTGTGAACCAAGGAGTGGAGGTGTTGGTGTTGGTGGTCTTGAGCCTAGAAAAATCAAGATTTAGTCATTTCAGTTGAAAATACAAATGAAGGGTAACATACGGCTAGGCCTAGAAGGGAAAGCGAACTTTTCTTCTGTGGAAAATGAAGAACGTCTACTTGTAGGAAAATTCTCTTTGAGGTGATATCCCTCGATATCCAAAACAACATCTAAAGAGGATTAAGACTGAAATGGAATACTAATCGAATGAACCCATACCATGATGATATTCAACTTCAGGACTCTCAACATTCTCGCTTAGATTTTTTAAGGCTTCATCAACCCGCTTATCCTGTTCCTCCATCTCTGGGGTCGGACTTCGGGAAGGGGGTGGTGAAGGGAGACCCAAGGTCTTGGAAGATTCTTCGTTATTGATTGTACTATGTGAGCCATAACGACGAATAAAAGGTGGTCGGTGAAATGTCTGTTTGGGTGTAATATTAGTGTCGTAACGCCCCTCTTCTTCTGCCTTCCCTTTTCTACTAGATCCGGTACCAGCGTCTAAGTCAAAGTAGTCTGGTTCCTGGGGCGTCTCGGAGTTCAAGTTGGCTTCCCCAATGGTTTCCGGCAATACTCCTGACTGGATCTCTGAATTTTGGGGAAGATCTTCTAAGTCTGGCTTGGCACCGAATCGTGTCGTGGTGTTGTCTATCTGAGCAGCGGTAGTAGCAGTAGTTTCTTCTTCTGGCCTTGTGGGTTGGAGTAGAGGTGAAGTAATCAGCTCATCTGGAACATCTTCGTCTGTCTCGAAAACGAAGAATGCCTCGCCTGCCTCGCCGATCTTCATGCTGTAAGGAATTGGTTGGCCATTGACAGAGACATTGACCTATATACAGGATGAGCTTGTAATACATCGGAAAACGACATACGCACTTTTTTCTCACTGGGCCTCAACACTTGCCACTTTCCAAAGCGAACATGAAAAGGAGAACACGCGAGTTCTGTTTCGCCATTGCTGCCAGGCCGTTGGATTACAATGACGTCGATTGCACCGGTCAAGGTGGAAGGGTTGATCGGGGGCAATTCCTTGTAGTACTGGTACGGTGCGCTTATTGCATTAACAGCACCACGTATGTAATTCATGGCTCAGCAGGGGAGGAATGGTGGAGTAGGAGCCTTGGATGTTCGGTGGTTATTTATGTATCAAGTGTCCACAGTGACAAATACCGCACACGGTCGGTCCTACCTTCATGTGATTCATTTTCCTCCTTGAAACGTTCGACCTTTGGGCCATATTCTACTCTGTTCTGAGCTGTCCAAATCTCTGCCAGCCACTGAACCTGAGCAGGTGCTCATTCACGCTTGGGTACTCATATTGACAAGCATCTCCCTCTGAATATGGTCACAAGTTCACCCCTCGTGTCAAGCTTTATTTCGACGACTACTGTTCCGTCTTGGAAGCAAAGGAATGACCGGCCTAACTCGCCGAGTCAAAGCTAGAAGTACTAACGAGCACGTTCTCGGGCTCATCTATTCTGCACACACACAGATGATACTCTGGGTTTAAGAAGCGCACCATCGGTGAATTTGCACCGGTTTTACTTCGAGCACGTTTGCGGACTCGATCCTTAAGACATCCTAGAACTTGCTGCAGAAGATCACTCTGTTCTTGTTATACTTGTGAGATTCTATTCAGTGTACATTATACGATACCGATTAATTATAGCCATAAAGTACTTTGCACCCAACTTGTATCTGCCTTTTCGAGCGGAAACGAGCTCAATGACGTTAATTGAACCTCCTTTATTATTAACTTGTGTCTCCTCCTCCTGCACTTCAACCCCCTACAACGACTATGGACATGAGCACTTCCAGTCTCAACAACCCAGCAAACTTGCAAGTTCTCTTCAGCATTCCAATATATCATCTACATATGTCACATTTAGGGGCTCAAAGCAAGGACTGGACGGATATCATAACTCTCTTTTGCAACATCAGAGATACATAGAAGCCCTGCGAGCAGACTCCGAAGAATTACTCCAGAAGATCACGGTTCGTTCTCGTATATCCAAGGTTAAATTGCATACTTGAATTCTGGATATAGGTGACACCCCAAGCGCTAGGTGACCCTCCTATGGCTCAGAACAGGAGTAAGGATCGACTCAGCGTATCTGAATACATGTGCTATCTCATGAGCATGTATTCACCATCTTGACACATGGTTCGAGGGGGAGCATTTCTTGCGTTTTGTTAAAGATTGTCATTTTGTACTGATTATAATGTGAACGCTTGCGGGGACCATGGATACCTTTTGTGTGTATTGGATCTTAGAAATAGATGGAAAGCGCAAACATGTCCATCTATACGCGTCGAAATAACAACAAGACATTGTTTAGGACTTATTACTCGTTCTAGTGGTGGGCAGCTTCGTGATCGTACACAGGCCTGATTTCGGGCTGCAGAAGAGCTTTGTGAACATATTGTTGAGATACGGCGGATAGCAACAATACATACAGGAGTGTTGCGTTCCCTAACAAAAAATATGAGCTTTGTAAACAATGCGAAAAAGCACTTTAGAACACACCATTTAGTTCCACCGGGAGCAGTGGGGGCTGGAATAATTGGACAATAGGTCGTAACAAATTCAAACCAACAGAACCTTCAAGTACTCACCAACATAAGGGTCTGGGTGTCTCCTCTCATACAAGTCCCTCTCCGCCTTTTGCAGAATCTCAGCGAGTGCTCGAGGGTCGGACACATTACTGTACGTGGAAATGTGGCATGAGCAATAGGAAATAACCCGAGGCCAAGGTAAGGACTGTACCGGTTCTTGTCGAACTCTGCTCGAATCAGGAGAGCCTGTTCCCGCCATAGGGGCCTGTTAATAGACCAGTCGAGGGCGTTGTTGAGGTAACGCCTATACAGTGACTTGACATAGAGCCTGTGTGCTGAGGAAAAGGGAGCGGTGGCGGACATGGCGTTTTTCGGAAACTGGAGAACAACTGTGTCGGTGGTGGTGTTCAGCTTATGTAAGCACCCATCAGCGAGCAGCCCTGGCTTGGAGTCAACCTTCACGTTGAGGGATATTAAATTGGATACAGCTGGAGAATAACAATAGAACAGTAGTGACTCTGAGACTGAATATTCTGGTGTTTTATTGGGAGTGAAGAGTATGAGGTATTGTGGACAAGTGGGAGATATGTGATGCTTAGCTAATGAATCAGAAAATATGGGAAGGACAGTTGCTGCTGTGCTCATTAATCAAGGACGACGATGGACCCACACTCCCGCCGTTCACAGTTCAACACCCGCGGTCCAAAGTCTGGTCCTCCTCCTTCTCTCATCACACACTAACTACCATTCCAAAACCCATCCTTAACACCTTTTCTTCCATGCCCCCGCCGTCCACAACATCGGTAGCCAAGAAGAAAACATCGTCAAACCCAACGGTTTCTTCCTCAGCCCTCCTGGTGCGAAGACCTATTGCAACAAACTCACGCATCAAACGCAATGAAAACTACAGGAAGGACATGTACCTTGCCTTTGTAAACAATGCTCTCGAACAAAAACTAAATGTGCGTCAATCACGACGCTCGTCTGACTCCTTTAACCCTTTAACCCTTTATTCCTTAGGGGAACTCTGAACCTTTTGACGAGCTGGTCAACCAATTCAATCCAAAACATCGCTCAGACCCGTCGTCAACAGATACCTCGACCTCACTGCGAACATGGATACTTGCACTAACCCATGTTGTCTCCCGTCTTGACCGTGCTCATTCAAACCTTGTGGAGGCTGTTGTTAATATGCCCTGGACAACCCTTGACTCTGCATCTGTCAAATCATATACTGTGTTCATTGGGATGCTTCTCTCTGCCAGGCCCGAATATCTCTCCTTAGTGCTGGGTAGAATCGCCCATGGTTTCACCTTCCGTGCGTCCTTTCGTCTCCCGTGCAGATATAACACACAATAACCCATTATTACATGCAAATCAAATAGAATCCGGACTTCAAACACTTTCACAAGCCTTTCCGGAGAGCTCGGCCAGTCCTATTACTCGTCGTGTGATCTACGACAGACTACATTATCTCTTACAACACCTTTTATCTCTTATTCCTACCCTTCCCTCTACTCTCCAGCCCCTTCTTGTGCGCAATTTTCCTCATAAAAGACAAAACCAACTTGCCCAATCCACATATATTCGCAATCTTCTTCGAGTATCTTCCTATTGTCCTGAATTGTCCGAAAAAATATTAGCTACCATTGTTGACAGAGCTATTCAAATTGATGTATGCTTCCTCTTTGATCTCACATTATAGTGTAGAAACTGACCCCTGTTTTTCAGGTTGAAATTCAGGTAGAGCTCGAGGAAATAGAGGATGACGAGGCCCTCGAAGACCAACCTCTCTTTGAGATTGACCCATTTGATATGATTTTGGGTCAAGAACCCGATTCCTCCGATGTATCTGATATTGAAGATTCAGACGACAACGCAGGTGATGACTTCAGTGATTTGTCTTCTGATTCTGGCGACGACCAACATGTTGAAATACCGACAAATGTCAAACACATTCAAGATATGGTCAAAAAGCTTGATGGTATTCTGACTTTGGTATTTGAACATTTTAAGAGGACACATATAGCCGCCTCAAAAGGACCAGATGCAAAACCCAAAGACACTAGCACATCTCGCCCATCAACACCTCCGGAACTTCCATTTCTCCCCCCTCTACCCCCTTTGCCTTCCGACTTGCCACTTCCCTCACCGATCATACCCTCCTCACCAAGTTTTGCATATCTCAACAAGGTATCCCAACCGACATCTACGTCCGAAGCACCATCTTCTACGATTCTAACTGCATCTTCTCAGCAAGTATTGATTAACGCAATGCGAACACAGTTCAACGCTCTCCTTGCGATTTTCGACCGAACAATCCTCCGTACTTTCAAATCACGCTATACACAGTTCTTAATCTTCTGGTATACATCCCTGGACCCGGAATTCGCAGATATCTTCCAAGGAATGTTAGTTGAACGTGCCTTGTTCGATTCCTCGCCTTCCATCTCAATTCCTTTACAACCCCCTGAAGAAGAAACTCCTCTCATGTCTTCGGGATCAGGATCAAGCACAATTACACGAGCAGCTGCAGCGTCATATATTGGTTCATTTGTTAGTCGCGCTTCTTTTGTAGATAGAGATGGTGCTAGAAGAGTTGTTTCAGTACTTTGTGAATTCCTGCGAGCTCATTTGGAGGAGGTGGAAGAAGCTGTAAGAACGATGTCGTCTATTGTACTCGTTGGTGGTCCACAACATACAGTGTTTTATGCTGTTGCACAGGCGGTGTTTTTGATCTTTTGTTTTAGGTGGAGAGATTTGATGGCAATGGGGGATGAAGAAGAAAATGAAGGTGATGTTTCTTTGGTGGCAAACATAAATGTTACTTCTGGTGGTGTTGGAAAGCATAAAAAGTGGATGCCAGAGTTGGATGTGTTACAACGAGTTGTGAATAGTGTGTTAAATCCTCTTAGGGTGTGTGCTTTTTTTCATGAAAATAATGTTATGGATTAACAATGTTACGCTTGCTCGTGATTTATATAGGTCTGTTCTTCAAGTGTCGTCATGCAATTCGCTCGTGTTGCACAAGCAACTGACTTTATCTATTGTTACACCATACTCGAATCAAATAAACGAATGGACTATAGTGGTTCATCAAATTCAAACTCAAATAGTATAGGAGGAGTGGGACAACGAAATCAACATGTTTCTTCATCAAATCTTTTAACCCTGAAGAATGAAATGTCATTAATAACTACAGAACTTAATACGTTTTTCCCTTTTGATCCTTATAGATTACCGAAATCTGCAGTTTTTATTAGGGATGTTTATAGAGAGTGGTCAAGTGTTGCTATTGATTGATGAATCGGATGAAGATGAAGATGAAGATGAAGGTGAAGATTTGTCTAATGGGGATGATACGGATTATGGAATTGGAATACCTAGTTCATCACCGGAAGTGGATAGAGGGAGGTATTTGACTATACCACGATCTAGTAAGAGTGGGAATAGGAATGGGAGGGAGGGCAGTGATAATGATAGTGATGGTCTTGGAGAGAGTTTGGAACAGATGAGTATCAGTCCTAGGCAGTTTGGTGGGTTTGGAGTTACCACAACACAACTATGACTAGGAAAGGTTCTACTAGTATTGATGCCGGTGCTGGTGCTGGTGCTGGTGCTTCTGGTTCATCGATGATGTCGGTGTCTATGGAGTTTGCTGGGTGAAAGCGTGTACTTTATGTTATCACCCTTGTTTGTTTTATTTGTTTGAAGTACCAACTCCATGGTTTCTTCGCGTTTCTAGAACTTGGATAATTTCAGCATACCCGAAGATCCTTTATGGTTGTCAATATTCAAACGCGCGCTAATCTGTCATTTTGAAGAATCAGAATTCGAACAACGAATAACTATATGTCCCAACTTATCATCTTCGTTTTTGTTTCGCATGGTCGTACATATTCAGTTAAAACTGGCGCCACAAAAACGTTGTTTAAATATCCTTTCCAGAGATTGGTGAAAACTAGGTTGAGCACGTCTACCTAGTTTGTCTATCAATAGCAATCCACCTCCCATGACAGAATTTCAGCGCTCATACAACCGCTTTTACCGTTTCAACAGCATAATTTTATCCGAATTTGTCGGGGCTATGACAGAATTCTCTCGCATATAATCAACCTCAATGTTTGATGATAGCACTAATCTGTTATACTTCTATTCTCATGCCTTCCTCATGCTCATGGAAACCTTACAAAAAGAGGGCGAGATTCGGAGAAATGCTAGCGAAAGCTCTTTCCTTCCTTTTCCCAGATGTCTATTATAGTCACTCTTGAATCTGTTCAGACATACAAGCCACTGAGTGTAGAGTCTTGCGAACCTGGATGCTATCAAGTTAGCAGTCCACCCAAACGCGAATTTCACGTTGGATCTACGAACTCCGATGTCCAATATAAAAAATGGTTTACTACTCCAGTAAGTTTCAAATCTTTCAGAATCAGCGAACTAAAAGTCATTTTTATATACTTTACAATCATTAGGCTCTCAAAGACAAGATGATCAGACACATAAAGTATATAACAGTATTTGCAGAGTTACATGATCAAGGTTTTTGCAGCGACAGGAGCGCCGGTGCTTGGACTTGGCTTGAGCTTTGTATTTATCAGAAACCAGAAGACAGGATGCCAATGACAGAGAAGGGTTTGCAATTGGTTTGGAAGTGCCTCCAACAGCCAGCTGTAGTGAAGGAGTATACATGGGTATGATTGATCAACCTCCTTCTCTTTTTCTCCTTCGATTTCACACTCTTTGGGTTATAGCAAAATGGGAGTGTGTACTCGGCGACGGATGGCAATAACATTTGCGGATACTTGGAAGTAAGTAAACAAAGATGTTTAGCTGACTGTATATTATATACACACTTATAACGAACGTTTTTAAGGAAGGAAATGCCATTGGAATCCGACTGTGCAGCCGATTCCCAGGATGGGAAATAAGTGCGAGGAATGGATACATTGTAATCGTTCTTGGGCAAGAGACAAGTATGTCATTTCCTAACACCACGACGATCCTGTACTTAACATTCATCTAGTCCTCAGGGATCGCTCTTCATTATATCAGTCCGCGCGTTATGCAACAAATACCGAGATTATAAATGATACTCTGCAAGAATTCGGGAATATAACGCATCACACTAAAACGCCACAACGGTCAGAGCCACACCCAGAATTTTAGGTGACGCTGGTGCTATTGACTCTGATCCATCGCGTGTCCTTTCCTTTGGTAAGGTTGTACGTTTTGTATCAAGGGTTTTCCGAGGCTTATTAGTAGTACATGATTGGTTTAACTAGATGGTGGAGGTGTCCGCGGACTCATGTCGCTTTATATGCTAAAAGCTGTCATGGAAGAGGCTGCACCTGGGAAAAAACCTTGTGAAGTATTCGATATGATTGCGGGTACAAGTACTGGAGGGTAAGTTTCAAGATAAGCATACATTTTGAGACTGAAGGAATACTTATATACCACGTAGTCTGATTGCGATCATGCTCGGACGGCTTGAAATGACGATTGAAGATTGTATTCAAACTTATCAACAGCTTTCCAAAGAGATATTCAAGGCTAGATTTTCCATCAAAGATATATTCAAGGGAGCTATACGTGGTTATGACTCATTACATGTGGAGAGAGTACTCAAGAAATTTGTCGAGGACAGAACGGGGGAGGAAGACACTCTTTTTGTGGACGACTCGAAGAAATGTAAAATGTATGATTATTTCCTCCTAACTACCCTGATGCTTCATTTTTTTTATTTGCAATAGTCTCGTTACGGCTTTTGCAGCAAAGAAAGGCCTGGTTTGTCTTCGTTCCTATACACATACACCGCGTCCCATAAACAACGAAGCCGTGGTGGTGGACACAGCCAAATTCAGGATATGGGAGGCCGCGCGAGCTACCTCGGCGGCACCGACATATTTTCTCCCTTGTAGAGTTGATGGGGTGAAATATGTTGATGGAGGTTTGGCGGCAAATAATCCTACAGGATGGCAAGTCTGTTTCATTGTACTTGACAAAATACACTATTTTAAACAAGTTCCTTAGGTTGTTGAATGAAGTATTGGATGAATATGATCACGTTCACAAAATAACTTCTTTCTTGAGCATTGGTACGGGAAACTCTCCAAATGCACCAGTAGCCAACATTTTTCGACTCGCGGCATTCATCAAAGGCATTTCTGGAGCGGCAACAGAAACTCAGTTGACACACTTGTTATTCAAGAATGTCATCAATTTATGTGTCGCGGAACCGGGGGTAAAGAAGTATTGGAGATTAAATGTTAATATTGGGAACCCAAAACCAACAACTAGCAACCTCGACGTTGAGTCAGTGGTGGCACAGATTGCGAATTTGGATGACGTGGAGGCTATGGGTAAATTTTATCCCATTGTGAAGAAATCTCTGGAAGAGCAGAGTGACATTGTTCAGGAGGTTATACAATCTTTGAGAGTCAATGTTTAGTGAATATCTGTAGTGGCAGCCGCCAACGACTTGCTTGTTGCAAGGTGGAATATATGTTTTTTTCTTGATTATCTTGAACTTTCAGTGTTTAATTTGACCATAACCCAACTGTATCATAGCCTGAATATCGAATAACCCTGTGACAAAGATAGAATTCGCAACCGCAACAGCTGATAATCAAACGGGGGGATCTTCATTTAATTAATGGGGTACCTCTTGATGAGATGTGTAACACCACTCCGGATGATAACAATCTCAGCCCCTACTGTTATTGACAGTGATAGGAATTGGCAGATTGGCAAGTTGGTATACTAGTTAGTGTCTTACATTCATTCATTAACTCAGGACTTAGCATTTACTGTCTTAAAATATCGAGCCGATATGCTTCAAGATATGACGACGAAGAGACGGCGGACACTGGCGCTGTGTTTACATTGAAATGTTTTGAGACTAGTTTACTCTGGAGGCGCAGTTTCGGAGACGTTGCACACTACTGAAGCAGACAGAGACCGTTCCCGAGAATGATTTTAAATTTGGCCTACTGATTAAACCCCTTGTATGAGCGTTGATGAATAGACCGGGTTTGAAGCTTGCAGCTTAAGATACTTCTTCATTACTTTGTGCGATCTTTTTCTCCGAACTACAGTGTAGTAAATGAATGCGTGTGAACTACAGTGTACTCCATCAAAATTGTGATTTGAAGAACTTAGTCCCCATCATCTTTCCCCTCTGACTACATTGTCGTCGCTTGCTCATGAAGTGTCAAGTATAGATACATGTCAACACCGGGTCAAGTACATCCACTGTGTACAGCGAACAGACAAGGGAAACCATAAACATGGTACCAGGGAACATTGGGCACATGTATTCATTCTAAACCCTTAAATTCTACCTTTTCTCAGAGTTGGGGGGAATATCTGTACATCTCTCTTTCTTCAAGCCATGTCTGCATCTCCCATAGGTGGAGAATTGGCTCCGATACACCTCCAGGTCGCGGTTCCTTTCACGGTTGGCCTTGGTCATGGAATATATCTCTGCACTTTTGTATTCTGTGTACGATGGTTACTTTTCGCTGATGAAGGGTGGAAAATTCGACGTTACATAAACTGGCCTGCAGTCGTGGTTACATTTACCATCCTTGCTTTGAGTTTTGCATGGACAGTCGCGGACCTAAAGAACATCATGGATGCTGTGTATCATGCCACAGTACACTCTCCCGATGTCCCATATGTTCCTAAACCTTGGATACTTATCATTCGAGTAAGTTGTAACGATGTCCCTTTCCTCAAGGTGCTCACGGAATTAAACCAGTGCACGGCCGTAAATATCACCGTTCTCTTGACAGACTCCGTTTTGGTGCGTCAAATTAAACCTAAACGAAAGCCTATTGATTGTCAATCCTGGCAGATATACCGATGCTGGGCTCTTTACGAACGCAAATTCCGAATAATTATAATCCCATGCGTTTTATGGTTAGGAGGACTTACGTGTAGCATTCTACGCTTATACCTCCAGATCGTGCAAATCAATGACCCTTTCTCCAACCCATACCCATGGGCGGATGTCAACATGAGTGTTGGCCCAGGGATCGTGCTTACACCATTCTGGGGCTCGACATTGGTGCTTGGTGCATATTGTACTAGTAAGTCCGTATATTCTATTCCCCGGAAACATCTATTAATACTTGATAGGTTTTCTAATACGACGCATATATCAAGTCACAAAGATATATGAGCGTGCTTCTTGCCAAGATTTTCGCTTGATTATGCGTATATTTGCTGAATCAGGCACACTTTACCTTTCTACCACCCTCGTCAATTTTATCGTTTGGTTTACGAGTAATAATCTCGCCATTCAGGTCACCACAAGAATAGTGGGTGATGATCAAGATGATTGTTTATCTATTCTACCTATTAATGATCATTATCAGAACCCCGCCGTCATCGGCATCGCTTTTAACCTGATACTCATACGTGTTGGTTGCAACAAAGCTAGAGAAGCGTTGAAGTCGGAAAACACAAAGACAGAACAGATATCAACTCTGATGTTTCATACATCTGTGCTGAACCCATCCATCGGTGATGCACAAAGCATTGAGGGAACCTTCGTAGATTAGTCTACCTTGCACTAATAAATAATGATGTCGGTGAATCAATTCCAACAGGTGGTGTCAAGGTTGGATTGATTCCCGAAACTGGAAGGTTCCGCATCCACCATCCACCTTCTTGGTCCGAAGAGGAGGTAAAAAAACGTCTTTAGTGCTTTAATGACAACAGTTTATTGCATAGGTATTGACATGTCTACTACGTACGAGTAGTAAGGACCCTCGTTTTGATCCACATGAACTTTGCGTAAACTCGTACCCCATCTGGAGATGGTGGTATGGTATGATTTCCGTCCTTAAATAAAGGATCTAGGTTGGAAGACCCTATGTGACTTCTCCACACCTACAGTCGTCTGTCGCCCACTCACTCTCACGGGCTACCCTTTCTCTCAGCAACCTAATGTCGAGTCCTCCTGGCATTACTCCCGTGACTCATGGCTCCCTGCCACCAATTCACAATCAAGTTGCTGTTCCTTTTACAGCTGGCCTATCACTAGGAATTTATCTATGCACGTTTATCTTTTGTGTTCGTTGGTTGGTATTCTCGGATGAAGGGTGGAAAAGACGGCAAAGGATAAATTGGGTGAATTTATCGGTGACTTTACTCATTTTTGCTTTGACGATCGCATGGGCTGGATTGGATCTGAAACTTATTATGGATACCGTATCCCATGCAATAAATTCACCTAATATTGTTTATGTTGCTGAACCATGGTTACCAACTGTGCGGGTACGTATGTTCACTTTATTGTCTCATGCTTTCAACCATGTGTTGTACTGATTCATAACACTTTTGACATTTTTGATAAATTAAGTGTACATCCGTTAATCTAATTGTTCTCCTAACCGATTCAATACTAGTAAGTGGTTCATTATGATAGCTATCCAAAATTCCATTTATTAAAACGTCAACACTTTGATTTCAGATATACCGATGTTGGACTGTATATGGCCATAAAATCAAAATCATCCTCTTTCCATGCTTTTTATGGTTAGGAGGATTGACTTGTACGATTTTATACATCTACATCCATACTATGACAACGGATGTGGATGATCCATCGAGCGTTACGAATCTTTATCATTGGGAGGGAACATTTGTGAATATGAGTATTGGACCTGGTGTTGTGTTATCACCGTTTTGGGGATCATCATTCGCACTTGGGGCTTATTGTACAAGTGAGTTGCTTTTGTTTCTTCTTCTCTCCTTTTCATACTTTACTCCATTACACGATGGACATTACATTTCAATAGGTTCTATATAAGAATCTATTGAAGTGTGTCCCGAGATTGTTTGAATGTTTACCTCTTCATCTTGATTAATGATTCTCGTCTAATGTCGAACCCTGATCCCCCCCCCTTTTTTTATTTTCCCAAAAATATATTTAGCATTCCTAATTCGAAGAATATTCCAAGTTACAAACAAAATAGAAAACGAAGCAGCACTTGTCAAAAGTTTTATCCTCATCAGTCGTATTCTCGCTGAATCAGGTGTACTTTATCTTTCTACAACATTCGCCAATTTTGTAGTTTGGTTTACAACAAATGATTTTGCTATACAAATAATTTCAAAGATAGTAAGTATATTATCCTTCGTCCCTTCCATTTTCCTCACCCCTCTCAAATGTAAAATAAACATTGTTATTAATGAATTATAGAACCCAGCGGTCATAGGCATAGCCTTCAACTTGATTCTGATACGAGTCAACTATAATAGAGCACAGGAGCGTCTCTATAAATCCTATGGTCAAGGGACAATCACACAGGTATCTGCTTTGAGATTCGCTTCTTCAATGCGAACTTCATTTGATACGCTGCCGGATGACGATCCGGAGTCCAGAGGAGTTCACTTCCGACAAAATCCTATTTATCAGTCTTCATAACAAGATTCTACATAATACTAATTTAAAGTACACAATAAGTGTATAGTATTAGAATTTTGGTTAATATGTACTTACAGACCAGAAAATGAAGAATGTACCATACAGTTATATCTACCGCATAATACCTATAGCTCCTTCAGCTCCTTGTCACGCTACATAGTATAAAGGTCAATTATTAGAAAGCCGTACGTTGAGTTTAGATCAGCCTCATGGTGTTCTGCAGGTAAGCAGCATATATACGAATGGTATGCGTCAGGCATTGGCTCATAACAACTCCCTCACAATGGCCTACCCTGGTGAAATGTATGTAAAATAGAGACGAGTTAACACCCATGAAACACTGATGCGTGCCCTCCAGATATGATATAGGTTCGGAATATGGAGCTGTTGCACACTCATATATCGTTAGCGAAGTCGAGAGCCCACACCCATGGAGGGATGAGATTGATGAAGATGGTTTGAATGTGGAAGAAATATCCTTTGCACCACCAGGCCTACGGCGACCAGAAGGCTATGCAAGGAGATCAACTTATCATGGCATGAAGAATCGAAATTGGCCACGGGCACCTCCACCCACCCCGTCAAATCTGTACCCTGACGCAGCAGCTCATTATCACCACGAAGAAGCATGCGTATATCCGCCTACTTATCGAGAAAAGGGTGTTTATCGTTCTCGTCCTCGTTCTAGACCTCCTCCGCCCTTGAGTGATTCATCGAGTATATGTTCGGCTTCGGACTGCGACGAATGCGCATATACCGAACGGTCACAATACCGCCAACCTCAGAGACAACAAAACGGGCGGGCAGCGGCACCGGTACCACAAGTCATTGTCCCCAGGGGTAGAATTGGAATTGGTGCTGCGCCAGCACTACCAGTACCGCAGCCACCTGCATATACCCACGACCCACCACGCGTTTTCCGCCTGCAGAACTCGACGGAGATAGAAGAGGGAATAAGGGATCATGCCTCATCTGTAGAGCCATTTAATGCCGATCTTGCGAGTAATCCAAATCCGCATAATCAGATGGTCATTTTCGAAGGGAATGGAACGCGACGAGCATATTCCGATGCATCACCATTACACTCTAATGTCTCCTCGCCTAGATGGTCTATGGCGAACCAGCGATATATTTCTGGTTCAGAGGGCTATTCAGACAAGTCGCAATCACCTGCGATTTCGTTTGACGAGAGGAACTTGTACGAGCAGCCTGACCCAAGATTTGGGTATCACAGCCAACCGCCTCGCGTTCGTGGTCTTCCCCCTCCTGTGGTAATTACGCGGTCAAGTGACAGTAATGAGTTCCAGAGGCCAAGGTATGGGTATGGAGGGTCCGAGGATGGTAGTGATAGAAGCAGCGACAGTGGGTACTGTTCTAGTGGTGGTAGCAGTGGCGGTGCCTATGATCGTGGGAGACATTGGTAGATTACGCGCATTTTGTCTGCATTAGTAAATATGACGTCACTTTTGATCATACCCGCCCTCTGACGACACCTGCTGAACTGGAAGCTGAACCAACCCGAACCGAGGACGTCATACTGCTATGTTCAACTGCAGTCCGATCGAGGTGACGATTCCTGGCTTACTTCACATTCGGGGTAAACGTCATTGTAGGTCATAGTCACATCACGTGGGTGCTTTCTATGACAAAAGAAATTAGTCATAAGTAGGGTATACGTCATCGTCACACCACGAGATTGTTTCCGTGACAACTGTGATTAGTCATCCTTCCGTTATTGCATGAACAGAGTCACAGCTCTGACCTTCAGAGCTCTTACGTCTCAACCACCACCATCGCCGTTTCGCTCAGCGGTATATCCAGTACAGACTATTCCTGAACCACAGTGGTACGTTTGGTAGACTGTTCCGTCGCTCCAGACCGCTTCACAATGCATCCTGTTGTATCTTTTTAGAGCCTGTACCTTTTGAGAAACGCAACGCATCTATCTTTGCGTAGTATCTCTCTCACTCGCCCACCGAATATATTCGCCAAAAAGGCCCTTTTCTGTTGAATCTATTTCCCATCCCTCCTCAGATTCCTCAGCTCTATCATTCATCATGGCCTACGCACAACCCTTTCCTCTTGCCCAAGCTAAAGCTGCAGCTGCTCAGCAGCCCCCAACCTTCGGTCCGGATCTCGCTGTTCGCCTCATATGTCCAGAGTGCAGAGATCCGAACCCGAATATGTAGAGGAATTTGGTAGCGGCGACCTCGTGTGTGGCAATTGTGGTTTGGTCCTTGGGGACCGTATCGTCGACACAAGGAGCGAGTGGCGGGTAAGTCACTTTCTGGCTTTGACTCTGGCACACAGAAACTCTTGTTGCTGTGCATTCCCTTCATGATCTGGTATTGAACTATTTGGGCCCCTTTTTTAGACGTTTGCTAACGACGAAGGTGATGATCCTTCCCGTGTCGGTGCAGCGTCAGACCCGCTCATGGAGGGAATGGAGCAACTTGATACCGTCATTAGTTTCCGTGACGGTGGATCAGGTATTGCTCGTGAACTTCAGCGCGCCGCCTCGCGCTCCCAAAGTTCACGCTCTGAACGCAATATCTTGACTGCTTTCCGAGATATATCCAGCTGGTGTGACCAGTTTTCCCTCCCCAAAACTATCAGCGATATTGCCAAACAGCTGTACAAGAGGAGTGATGAAGAGAAGTTACTCCGGGGCAAACCTCTTGACGCTGTAATTGCTGCGTGCATTTTTATCGCGTGTCGTCAGGCCCATGTGCCTCGTACGTTCCGTGAAATATGTACTTTGACCCATGTGTCGAAGAAAGTGTTGGGCCAATGCTACAAAGCGCTTGAGCAAGCCTTTAACCTTTCTCCTGGCGCTTCTGCGCAAAGCAACAACAGTGGCCCGACTACCGGACCAGAAAACCTCCTGGTTCGGTACTGCAATCACCTCGATCTACCTCCCAATGTGCAGTCGATTTGTTCCGATATTATTATCGCTGCACGGAAGTATGGTATTGCAGACGGTCGCAGCCCTGTGTCGATTGCAGGTGGTGCAATCTGGTTTACTTGCCTTTTATTAGGCAAGGCAAAGTCGGTTAGGGATATCAGTGCCGTCGCTGGTGTTAGCGAAGGCACGATCAAGTTGGTGTATCGGTTGTATTACGCCGAGAAAGAGAAGTTGGTGAAGCCGGAGTGGATTGATGATGGGAAGGCTGTTATGTCGAGGTTGCCTTACGAGAACACGAAATAATTCACGTTCTCTTTTTCTTTTCCTTTTGGGGTAGAGGGTTTTGCTTTTTGTGCATCATGTCTTTATACCTTTCACCTCAAATTTTGTATATTTATTCTTTTATCATCAATTCTCATAATTCGTAATTATCAGTATTAGTTGCTGTGTGCAAGAAAAAGAGGTATCCGTGTAGTTCATGAGTAACGAAGCTTGCAATAACAACAGAATTAGAAAGCAGCATAAGAGAACATACACGACCATTATTATCTTCTTGACTTCTTGCCTTTACCAGCCTTTCCGGAATCCATTTTTCTTCCAAGAGCAACACCTCCTTGGCCTTTGCTCGCTGAGCGGATAGCTTTCCTGACATTGAGAACACCATCGTCCGTTGACGCTGGATTCTTGTGCATCTTCCTGGCGTCACTGTCCATACGAGCCAGTAGAGCGAGTGAATGTGATTTTTCATTGTCGACTGACGCCTCTGTAGGATCGAACTGAGCGCATCCATGTTAGGTAGGAAACACTGTTGAAAATCATGACCGCATACCTTTCGCTTAATTCCACGAGGCTTCCTCTCTCCTTCAAGGCGACGGTCGAATTTGCCCATGCTGGCAGTGCTAATTCGGGTCTGAGCCACTGTTCCTTCTATTTCAGCTTTGCGACTGGAAGATGCAGCCGTGGCTGCAGCGCGAGCCAAATTTGCGTCTCTCTGTTTCTCGTTTTTGGCAATTCTGCCTTTACGTTCATCCCGAGCTGCTTTACGAGGATCAAAGTCGGCATCTATCAAAGAAAGAAAGAAATGTTAACATTGTGAAAGTCCTTCATTTCATGTGTAGTTGCTTACCGGCGTTCATCTTAACCTCATGTAACCACTGAGTCTCAGCCTCTCTATTCTTTCCTTTCCAACCCCAAGTATTAACCCATTCCTGCTTCTCCTCATCCCATTCCCTCTTCTCACGTTTCGTCTTTTGAATACCTTTAGCAGCAGCAAATAGTTCCCATTTTGTTGGTGCTTTGGGTTTTGGTAGAGGTTTGGCACGAGGTAGAGGGTATGTTGAGGCTGTAAGAATGGCTAGAGGTCCATCGGGGGATGAAGTGATAGGTTGATGCCATAGTGCACCAATTAGAGCTTGGATTCCATCTCGAGTGTGTTGTTGGATAGCTTCATCGAGGTCTTCGCTACAAGATAATGAGTCAGATATATATATAAAAGAGTGTAGATTATAGGTTCAAGTTACCCGTATAATTCTGGGTCGATTTCCCTTTTGTCGGTGACTGTTAAGAAGCCAACGTCGATATCAAAGTTTTCGTCTGAAGACAAGTTTTGTTGACTGCAAACGATTGAATAAGATTAATAAACGAGTAATAACGGTTGACTTACTGTTTTTCATTATAAGCACTGAGAATGTTTGTAACGTCCATGGGCTGGAGATTTCCAGGATTCGAAAATTACAAAGGCTGTATAAAAGAAGAGCTTCTGCTAAAAATACTGGAAAGATATTTGTATTTGGCTCGGGAACTGTAGCCAAACAATTGATTGGTCTTGTCTCTCTTTCGTACATAAATCCGAACGGCAACCTTTGTACTTTCATTCAATCTCCTTTCAGAACAACAACACCTTCATAATCCGTGAAATTCGCTCCAAAACTAGGTTATCATGACAGATCAAAATACAACAAACAACCAGGCTAATACTCCAGGAGCATCAACACCACAAGCTTTAGGTTCAAATGCACAGCCAGGCACCAGTACTGTGCCGGGAACAACTGCACAGGGACAAGTTTTGAATCCTGAAATGCTTGCAATTGTTCAAGCTTTACTCAAGATGCAAAACGGTGGTCAACCAGATCCTGCGTTTAGTTCGAATACGGCAGTTCAACAGTTGTATCAACTTGTCAAGACTGGAAAGCTGAATCAACAACAATTGCTTCAGGTAAAATGAACACAATAAATTCCAACTTTTTTCAAACTAATTTATGTATAGTTTGCTCGCTTGACCTCGCGAGGAGCCACCCCTGGAGCTAGTACTTCAACTGCCTCGACATCTGTGGCTGGTACAAGTACCCCAGTACCAGTATGTTTTTTTCCTTGGATCCAATTAATAAGCCCAGATACAACTACAGCATCTAATGGCACCCTTCAATAGCCTGCGACGACACCCTCAGCTTCGACAGGAATTCCCACTACAGCGTATAAATCGGTAGAAGCGGCCGCTTCATCTGGTCCAACACTATCAAACACAGATCCTGGTGAATTGTACCCTGCAATTAGCTCTACGCTTCATACCACAAATCCGGGAGCTGTACAATGGACTGCTACAAGACCTACATTGACCGGTGGAATTGCAAGTGGTCGAATGTCTGGTATGTTCTTTCAACTAAACGCCTTTATTATTTTCGATTTTAAGATTGGACTTCTCAGGTACACCTTCTCAGATTGCTAGAAACCCTGAGGATGTGACTATGTTGAACATGGATGATAATAGAGCGCGTAAAAGGAATACACCTGGTGATCAAAGCATGAGGAGAACTGTACAGGATCTCGTTTCAAGTATTGATCCCAATGTTAAAATTGAGCCAGAAGTTGAAGATGTAAGTGTTTCCATTATCATATTATTTCTTTTTCTAATATATTTATTAGCTCTTGCTTAATATTGCTGACGAGTTCATTGACTCTGTTACCAACTTTGCTTGTCGATTGGCTAAACATAGAGGTGGTGATACCCTCGAAGTTCGCGATCTCCAACTTCATTTAGGTATGTCTTATTATACTTTTAAAGTGTCGGATTTCTTACTAGCTGCTCCTAGAGCGTAACCATAACATTCGTATTCCTGGATTTGCTTCAGATGAGACTAGATTATCGTTGTCTCAGTCAACGCTTGCGCCTACCATTCCGGCAGTATCTAATAAAAAGGGCGCACAAGGAACAAATACGACTTTACGTTCTCAAAGACTCGCTCAAGTCCAACAAGCAAAACGAGAGGCAAAACTCATGTAAAAAAACACACACATTCACCTTTTTTGTTCTCGAAAGTCATGATTTTACGTCCACGAACTTTAATGCTACCTTGCCTTGCTTTCCTTGACATCTTCCTTTCCATCCCTCATTGTACTAAGCTAATCTCTTCTTTTCCCTTCTCTCTCTCTCTCTCTCTTGTCCAGGCCCTCATCAGTTACCTTTCTTTTTTTCCCACTTCGGGCATTATAGATGTATTCATTCTATGTACATTATCGCATACAATATCAAACCATTATATTGTATACCGCATTCAATTGTTATTGGTTTGTGGAAGGATAACAATCTCTCGGCTTGTACCTAAACCTCCCCATCCTGTTTTTGCGCCTTCCCCTTGAGATATAGATGGTGGTAATTCTCCTAGAATTTTGGATATCCAAGTTGGGTCGGTTAAAGGTGTTAGATCGTTACGTTTTGGTAGAAGCTAGATTTGAAAGTTTCATTGAAGGTTAATGTGGGTATGTGAAGGGTTTATAGATACGAAACACGAAACATATATTTGAAGGTGTGGTAGAGGTACTTACGCGTCTAACACGTTCATAAGGAGCTTCCCAGCCACTTGTTTCTCGAATTAGGATTGGAGGATCGGAAGTGAATGAATGATATATCCGAGTATCGAATGATCTGAACAGAACTCCATCGACTCTTAAAGTGAATCTTGAAAGAATGAAGAAACAGGCTGGCATAACACGCTAAAAAGACCCCATTTATTCAGTTTCGATATTACGTTTTATAAAAACTCAAAAAAAACAAAACTCACAATTCGAACGAGAAGTCCAGAAGATCCATTATCATGTAGTTCATCTTCAAACAATGGAATCTCAGCATAGAACAAAATAGGATCAGGACGTGTTAATTCTGCCATTGGGATTATATGTTTTGGATTTGCTGGATTTGATTGAGTCCAAGATATGATTGAAGGTTTGACTTGTAGTGGTGGTGGTTCGTAATCTTCATCTGTACTTAATACAGATCCTGTTGGTGATGCTGGTTCTGTTAATTGATGGCCTGGATAGGTGGTTGTGTAGGTCCAATCGTAAGATTTTGTAGGTACTGTTTTGGGCATTGGATAATCTGATTTTGGGCCTGTTCTGTTGGGGTTTTTTTTTAAAAAAAATCGGAAGTGTTATTATAATTATATTAAAACAGGGAACAAGAAGAGAATCACCTGCTTTCTAACCATTTATCAGCATAACCAACTTTAACACCACCATCTCCTTCACCCAATTCACCAACTTTAACCATTCTCAATGCTTCATCAGTACTAAAAACATATCTCCAATCACAAGGTTTATATTCCAACTTCAACAAATTGTTACCAAATGTCATTTCTGGTATAGGTATACCTAATTGAGATTGAAGAGCATCACAATCGGGTGCATTGGATATAGGATTGGTAGAAGCAGTTATTGTCCATGGTCCTATTTCAATTGAACGTGAATTGGGTGATTCAAAGAGTTTGTGGTCTGGTATAGATATAGTGGATTCGGGTTCGATGTTGCTTAAAGGCGTGGTCATGATGAGATGGTGATGATGATGATGATGGTTTGGGGTAAAGGGCGGAATAGTAGTCCTTATCACTTAGGGGCGGATCAAATTGATACAATTGATGGGAATTCTGGAAAAAGGCTTGAGTTTGAACGTTAATGACTTCTACACAATCACCGCCAGTGTTGGTGTAAGAGTTCGTGGACAATGAATTTTTGGGTGACCTCGTTATATATATTTTTGAGAACGGTTCGGGGAATTCAACTCTATAAAATGGTTTAACAAAAAATTATATTCATTAATAGAGACGGAAAAGAAATCGTTTAATACAGTATACATGCCGGGAATATAGGTTATTGTTGACCTGCTCTGATTTCTCTACTTAGTAACTTCAGCCTCAAGGCTAACGTACATACCACAACGGAATCTATCAGGGAATCAATTAAGTTAATGGATGTGTATTGGATTACGCCACCAATATGTCAAAAACCCTCAATACGCTGATGGCTCGGTGGCACAAGGTGTATATTGGATGTATGTACTGCGTGATGGATTCGGACCTCAGCAAATGAAGATATTGACGCGGAGGTTCGTCCAGTTAATGGGCTGCCGCAGTCTCCATCATTTGTTTCCGATAATACCAGTCATTATACATGGAAAAGAAAGGTGTGAAAGGAAATTTCCAGAGTATATAAGCCACTCTGAAAGAAGCAGAAGATTCTTGGTATTGCACCGACACGGAGGCACCTCAACGCAAGAACATACTATCGTAGTAGTAATGTACTGTGAGAACTGAGCCAGGTAATAGGATTGAAAGAGAGGAATCATAACAGTAATAAACTACATAAATGGCGATTTGCTTAAGCAAAACTTTCTCCATCCGCCAAGAATTAGCAAGAAGAAAAAATATTGTTATCGTGTGGTTAACTACAACATGTCCATGGTGATCCGGAGTTCTCAGGTAGAAAGTACTGACAGAAATACAAATAATACGGACATATTATAGTGTGTTGTACAATGTGATCTTGTCTACAACTCCTTGGAGGTATTTTTAGATCACCCGACATCAATCTGATTAATCAATAATCAGACACTCGCGTGGGTGGAACATGGGATGAAACAAACCACGTCATTATTCGTTAATTTACCAATACATAATCCGCTCTTGCATGAACACAGCACTAAACTAGATTCGGCCCATCCGGGTCGACACTATATGGGTCTACGAATATCTAATTAATTGGGTCCGTGAATAACTGAATACCTGGCATCATTTAGCTTTCGGCATAAGCGCATTTCTCACTAATATGTGATAGCAAATGTGGAGCATGTTAGCACACACGTTTAGATGTGACGATGAAGCCGAAACCGGGAAATTAAGGTGGCCATGTGGGTTTCGTAACGGAAAAAACAAGGACTTCCGTAATTGAGGTCTCATAAATGCCTGGAGTCGCTGAAACACTCAGTAAGTGCCACTTGAAACCACCATGGCCAAACGCAAAATGTTGGTGGTGGGACAGTCTGGGAGTGGTAAGTTCTCTAGTAACCCCATTATTATTCTCATGAAACTAGAAATTCGTAACTGACATCACCATTGCCACTTGATAGGTAAATCGTCATTTATCCTCGCATTACAGAAAAAATACAACCGAGTGGCATACCAAGAAGAACGTATTCTCTGCCAATTAGAAATTCAACGTACAATCGTTAGGTCCACAAATATCATCCTTAAAGCACTTTCTACCACAAGTGGCAGTGGTACTACTAGGCAGACACAGACACTGTCTCGGTCGGTATCAGAAAACGCAAACTGCTTCTAGCGCTGCTACCAACCGTCCAGAAATAGCTGCTTCTCTAATACTTCGTCTTTCGGTATCAATATCATTAATTCAACATCAACTCACACCGGATTCAAATCGTATTCTTCCTCAAGTCGAACTGCCTCTCCAGCGTCAACATTCAAAAGGAGGTGGGGCTAGTGGACGTACAGAGAAATGGACCGATACTTTCACAAATTCTGCTGCTAAATTGTTTTTTAAGACAAGTAGCAAACCTTGGGACGGTCACGAAATTAATCTTGAGCATGAAAAAATAGAATCTGTCACGAAGGAAGTTCAAAAAACGTTGGGAAAAACTATATGTCGTGATTTAATTCCACTTTGGAAAAATGTGGATGTGAGAGGGATTTTGAGAAAGGTGGATGCGGACTTGGAAGAGGCTGTGGAAAAGTTATTGTTGAATGATTTGGATCGAGTAACTTCATCTGAGTATGTACCTACCGAAGGTATCTCTACACATCATTCTTTTTACTTCTTGCTTCTCTTCTAATTATTTATAGACGACATCCTCAAATGGAGATACAGAGCTGTAGGAACAAATGAACGTAAATTCATACTAGGTAATCCAAATGAAGAATGGTCGGTTATAGAGCTTGGGAGAAGGAAAGGTCAAAGGTACATTGACTGGGCTCCATTTTTGACTAAAGGTGAGTACTTTGCGTTTTCGTATTTTTATGTAATAATCTCATATTACCACGACCAGTCGACCTCGTAATCTTGTTAACATCAGCCTCCGGCTTCGATGAGAAATTACCTGAAGACAAGAGTATCAATCTTATTGAAGATTCTAGGCAATTATGGAGAGAGATTGTCTGCAACAGAGACATTCCTTTAGCAGGGAAAATACTTATACTGAACAAATGCGATATTGCGGTTGACAAATTACGAAGTGGAATCAAATTTCCATATACATACTCATCGACATCGCCGAACGAACCGTCCAATTCTGATAAGAAGTACGATCGCGCCGAGTTAGCTGAAATCTTTAAGTGTTCGTTTCTCTCAGGTTTTATGTTTTATTTCTTTTTAACCTTAGATATCACCCACATCAGTTATCCTCAGGATATTTAACGACGTACTCAAGGCCGAAGTAGAGAACAAAGGGGATAGTAGTCCTACAGGCTACACCTTCTTTCATATGACAACTATGAACGAAACACAAAACCCAGGTACATTGATCACTCCGATTGATCAAATAATTCAGAAGAGTATGTCTATTTCCTCCTACAATTTACTTTCACATTTTTTTTTTACACTGTGAAAACATTCTTACTAATCAAATTACATAGTTTACAACAACATGCGTGACGCGGTACACCATAAGATCTTAGGAGAATCAGGGGTGTTTTGAACGCCCACGGACCTGAATATTTCATTATATATATGTGATGAACCCTCACCATTTTGTACTCGAATTACTCTTTATCATAGGCTGTAGCATACTTACATGGATAATAATTTACATTGGAGATTCATAGTAGAGAAATACCAAAACCCCGAACTTTATAAGCTTGTAGAAGTACCCGCTGAAAGGCTTAGGAAGATGCGAGGGAAGAAACTGTTTAAGTCATACCAAACGTGACAGTTCCAAGAACCAAATATCATGGGCTGGGTAATTCTACTTTCCTGTACGGGCGAACAGAATCGATGAACAAATAGTGCTAGTAATCAGGCATTCAAAACTTTCACAACCTTGATTTCTGATTTTTGACAATGTCAATATAAAATTTGATAGTGATAAGTATACAGCACATTCCCGAGAAGAGACAGAGAGATAACGAGACTCGGACATAGATGTAAGAATACCAAAAAATTACATCCGTACACGCTTCTTAAAGCGTTCCATAACCTACATAACAAAAAAATATTAGATTCCAAGAAATTAAGGAGAATAAATCGAGAGAGAAATTTCATACCATTTCATCAGTAGCCATCTGGTTTCGATCATGATTTGACCTTCTACGAGGAGATTCTTCTTGAGGAGGTAAACCCATAGCTTCCAATTTCGCATCTCGTAATATATCAGCATCTGATTTGGGTCTAGCATTTGGTCTGACATTCCCTATTTCACACAAAAGATAGACTCACAGTTAAATATGAGGAAAATATAAAAAGAGAAATTAAAAACGTACATCTCTGAGCAATCAAATGTTCTTCATCTTCTGTTAATTTAGGTCGTTTCTCTTGTCTATGTTCTTTTACAACTCTCTTCGCTTTTTCCGTTTCTTCAATATTCTTCAATCGATTACTATAATTTATGTTTCGAGTCAGTGTCTTGGTTTCGAATGAAAGAAATCTTAAGGACACCTACTCCATACCCAAATCAACTTCAGGAATTGCAGTAAGCATAGTCAAACTATTAGTAACACTTCCTTCATCCGCTTTCTTCTCTTCAGCCTCTTTCATAAGTTTATACTTATCCACTATCCGATACAAAGCTTCTTGAGGATCAGCAGGTGTCGTATCCTTTTCCTCTTCTTTAGGTCGACTTCGAACTTTGAGATTCTCTTCAATGTATGCCATCCTAACCAACGACAAGTCATCATTAGTTCATTCATGGTGGGAGAGAGGGGAAAAAAAGATGTGACTTACATATGTTTATCAACGGCCATAACATTAGTCTGTGGTGCAAAATTATTGGCTCTAACAACCCTCCTAGCCTTAGCAGCTTTATTCCCTTCGTCGCTTACATAGTTAGTTCCTCACAACCTAAACACAAATCAAAAGTGAACATACTCATCATCATCCAAAGTTCCCTTCCTTAACCCAACATTCTCAACAGATGGTTGTCGTTGTTGTTGTTGTTGTTGTTGTTGTTGACCAGGTTGTTGTAATCCACCAACTTCACCGCTAACATTTGTACCATCATCATCATTCCTAGGTCTCTTTTTCTTCTTTTTCGCATCTCCTTTATTAAGTTTTACAACATCAATACCTTCTCTCGCCCTCCTTAATTTACGAAGTTCAATTAAATCGGCTATTCTAGATAAAGTCAATAACGCGCCCTAAACATTAAAAGAAAAAAAAGAAAAAGAGAAGGGAGAGAGAAATAAGGTGTAAATATAAAGAAAAATCGAGACGTACGGCAAACCTGCTTCTTCCTCATTCTCCGATGTATGTTCTTCCACTTCATCTTCTCTTTCCAACGAGACTGCACGAACTCTTGGCTGAGGTCGAGAGCGTTTCTTAATTACAACACTAAGCTCCGACATAGGTAGTACTCTTGGGAGTCAGGTGAGAGAAAGAAGTCAATACGTAGATTGTGGCTGTGCATGGTTAACTGGAAGTTCTCCCCAAACTGTAAACACCGAAACAAGATGATATCTAATCATCATTCGACAAAATAACTAGACGACGAAACAAACAGAAAAGTTCAGTATACATGTGTGATAGAGAACCTAAGGAGAGAGCGAATATATATAATCTTTTACAACAATATACAGATTAAAACGAGACGAGCCAAGTCCGTTCTACTAACAAGAGCTTTGATAATACAAGAAAAAAATGGGAAGGCATATAGAACGCATTTTTTGCCGATTTTTCATAAACAACGTTGGTTGAGAAGAAAGAGGTCATATGTGAAGGAGAGATTACATTCTCCGTTCTCTATGTGAGAGCTGGATCATTGTCGACAGAACCAGGAGTAGGATAACCGACAACTTCCGTGGACCCTAACCCCACGTCACCAGCATTACTTTCCCTACGAGCCGAAGACTCTGCGGTACCAGGTTGTTCAGAAGGTGGAGATGTTGTATTAGGAGCAGGGGTAATAGCTGGGGCACTAGTCCCAGGATCAGCATCAGCGGATCTCGATCTTGCTCCAGAATATGAATATCGGTAGAGTACCTCGGAAGGTCTTATACCTCCTCTTCTTAATCTTGGATGTGGCCGACCATCAGCTCCTCCTGGTGAATCCCGAGTTGGGGAAGAGTCGCGGTGGAGAGGGAGTATTATACCCAAGTCATGAGGTGTCTGTTCTTCCCATGGATCAGAGCGTCGTTCCAGCCGACGGGCATGTGAGGAAAAAAACCGCCGAAAAGTCTGTGTATTTTCGCCCGTGTTTTGTGATGTACCTTCTGAATTCTCTGCTTGAGTACCTAGAGCATCTCTAACGGCTGACCTCCGACGAGAAGTGAAGTCGTTAAAGTCTACCATTCGCGAACGTTGGGGTCTGCGAAGTGAGGCATGTCGGGTCAGTGCTCCAGAAGAATTTGTAGCAACGGCAGCCCAGGATGTGTTAATACGTCCGGAATTGCCAGGTGCACTAAATGGGCGCAAAACAGGCGCTTCCTCTTCTGGAGGAGATGGACGAGGTGATAAGTCCAATCTTCGAACAGATGACCATGGGTGTGAGGCGCCATAGGCTTCGAATAGATCAGTATTGAACCTTGCTCCTTCAGCAGCTCCGGTTGTCGCATCCAGCAAACTTCCGAAATCATTCTCATCGTCGTCCAACTCCGTTTCCACACTCATATATTCGGGGAAAGTATATGGTCTTCGACTTGTACGGTTCGTGGAACGTTCCCAATGATAGACTTGTCGAGGGTTGGCCAAGGATAATAGGCGCTCGTAGGTACGAGACGTAATGAGCCTCCGCTCGTCATTTTGATAGGGTCGATTATGACGGTCTGCAAGCTCCTGAATAATCCAGGGACAGTAAATACCCAGCTCAAAAACACAGAACGGAGACATGCCTTGACCAGTATATCCAGCAGCGATGTTGTGAATGCATCCCCTGTGTCCAATTCATTGACAAATTCCTCATACGTTATGATAGGTTCTTTCTCTACAGCTGCACGATTAATGGCGCCCGTTCTACATGTTCACATAAGCTCGGTGGAGGGTTTTGCGGAAGGGTTTTGTATCACAAACATTAGAGATGAGATTTTGTTATGCAAGACATTGTCGGTATAGTTAGGGGTCCTGAGGACAGGACGTAAGAAGAACTTATTGTATTCATTGACAAAGTCCTTACCACTTGCCCATATTACAGAATTGAGGTGCGGTAGTGGTGGTGGTGGAGAACAAAGGAAACAATCCTCACCAATACCAAATAGATGTCAATACTACCTACTCGCTAGATTACGTACTCCCATCCTCCGCCCGCCCCGCCCCCGTACCCCGCGCTCCGGTCCCTGTCCGGTCTTTGGTCAACAGGCTCTGGAAGAAGTTCTGCAACACTTCGTGCTGTGACTTTCCGTCGGGGCTTGATGTCGATGCCGGGTTCGGCGATGCTGGTCCGCGGCCGACCAATGGTACATTTGCACTTCCATTGAGCCCAGCTAGCCCAGTTGGTCTTCCGGTTGGTCGGCTTGCGATTCGGCGGGCAGCATCGACAGAATTGGCAGTGGCGGCAGGGATTCCGCTCTCCATTTCTGATAGCGCACGTTCCACAGCAGGAAGGCTAAAACTGCTGCTGCCAAGTGGTCCAACCACACCAGCAGCCGCACCTGCAAAGTCGGTAGGATTCCTGAATGCACCACGCGGGTCTCTGTCTCCTTTCTTCGAGTTCTCGTCCCAATGTTTTGCAAGGAATACTTGTTCTGGCATTGGATTGTTGAGTGGTGGTAATGTGCGTGGCTGTAGAAATGTTAGATAAAAAATGTAAATATTTCTATCCATAACAAAACTTACCTTGGGGCCTTGATCTGGAACAAGTGAAGCATATAACTTTCTTGCACCCAGCTCTCCACTACCATTCCCTTCAGCTTCTTCAAGGTCGCTCTCCCAAGCCTCTCCCCATGATTTGGCATCAAACCCATCTCTCAGAACCGAAATCTTACCCCAACTATCCCAACCAGCAGGCACAACAATACGGTCCCGATCCAGCGCATTTGGTCTGTGTTGGAAAGGGAAAGGATTCCTCACAGGTGCTGGTGCTTCAGAAGCTCCAACCATTCCAGGAGAAGGTGCAGGTGTCATGAAGAGTAAGTGTAGTGCATGTTGCCGTAGAACTTGTAATGTAGAAGACAGGGGTGTCGTATAGAATAACGATGCACCATCTAATATATTCAATCAACAACGCAAACTTATAATGTGACATATCTTAAAACTTACATTTGAGGCAAATACTGCGTAAAACTTGCATAACACCATCTGTACGTTCTTCCCATTCTCCTCCTTTACCTTTCACCATACTTCCCAATCCACCACCAGCAACCAAATCATTTTCTTCATCAATCAAATCCGCTTTCGTACAAACAACAATGATTGGAACACCAGCGATGTTATGTGTAAGTGTACCAGGTCCAAGAGGTAATATCGTGCCATTCAATGCCGAACTTGCAGCAGGTAAAGGATCCGTAGAAGGTTCGGTATAATGTTGTATATGTGACTGTACTATAAATTATTGAATTAAACATTTTCTTTTTTTAAAAGCCTCAGAAGTACTTACGTCGTTCACGACAATCTTCACGTAGAACCTCCAACTCTCTTGCTCCATCACCTTGAGCCCATTGTTCAACCCACTTTAACCATGTTTGTAATTCTTCAATAAACGACCAAGGCCGCGTCCAATCCAACACAATCATCACTAATGTATGTGGAAGTGCCGTCTTAGGAGGTAAAAAATGGGGTAATAGAGCCATATAGGAAGGATTTGAAGAGGGTACTGTATATACAGATAGTCGTGCTAGGGTATCTATGAAACAGTGTCAATGCCTTTAGTTATACTGCTCATTCAAGCAGAATTGTCCAGGTCGTAGTAATTGGGGTTTTTTGAACATACCTTCGTCTCCTTCATCTCTAACATCACCAAAATCGTAACCAACAGCAAAATCTGTTCTTTGGTCTTCTTTATTCTCATCCGAGATTGGTTTTTGTAGCAAGGCAGCGGTAATTGTAGATTTGCCTGTTGATGGTTGACCTAGTAATAGAATTTGTTTTGAAGGTAGAGAACGCGATGTTGAAACGGAATCTAGAATAGATGACCATAAATTTTCAGGAGGGGGTTCTGGTGTTGATGAACGTGAGTTGTCCATTTACTTGTTAATGTAAAGAAAGGGGTATTTGGTTGGTATCTGAGCAAGAGAGCTGTTGATGGGATTTTTACTACATGCGGTAATCAATTAAAAATGCCTAACTACTTACTCCACCTGCCGCTATTATGCTTTGCAAATTTATCTGTCTATTCGATAGTTGAGGTATAATACCCACCACTGAAGGGTTTGGATTCTCTCGCACTATCATCTATATCCAACCCCAACTATTTTACCAACTCAGGGTTGACAGCTTTATAATAATTCATTAACTCAAAACCAAAATACGACATTGAATCTACCTAACAACATTCAAATTTAAGTAATAACGAGCAATAAACTGTCAACATAATTCCAAAAAAATCCTTTTAACCTCAAGCAACTCCAACATCCCTATTCCAAGCACTAACCCTCTTCTTAACCGGTCCAGTTCCACTCCTACCTTGCGATAAACCAGACCTATGTCCAGAAACATCAGGAATCCTACCATATTCACCGTTAACACTAGGTTTCCAAGTTGCCAACCATCCTCCAATAGATTTCAAAGCAGCTTTTTGAACTGCTAAAATTGTAGGATCTACTAATCCAGAAGCGGTTGATAAATCTGAACAATGGAATCCATTGCTTAATCCTATTGGTTGTTGTGGTGTACTTTGAACGTTTAAACCTTCTGCTGAAATTGTTGCATCTCTCCATGGATCACCTAACCACATTCACGTTCATATTATTTTTTTAGAAGTTATTTTTTTTTTTGGTTTAGGATAAGACTTACGAATTCCATTGGCGAAGAATAGGTTAGTAATACGAACGTCCCATCCTTTGTAAACTCTGTTTGTACGACCAATTGCGGGGGTAGGTGGTTTTTTGAAGACGTCGGGGAACATCAATTGACATTGTCGCTAGATATATATTCACACCAGTGTATGTCAATCATTTTTTTGGAGATAAAAAGGTTTTTGAGATTGACATACGAGATCATATGGTGGTTGAACAAGACGTGTAACAAGTGTTGGGTGGTTACGAGGTGCACCTTCCTAGAAATCATAATTAGTCTCGTAGAGATTTCATCAAATGTTAAAGACTTACTTGAAGGTATCCTACTTCGTTACAACTAGAGGAAGAGGAAGAAGATTAATATCCAATATTAGTGGGAACGATATCGATTACTTACACAATCCACATCCATGAACGAAGGTTATTGTCGATTGACGTATCTGTGTACCATGCTGCATTAGGATCATATGTACCCAAGCAGTCTCTGTGAACCATTTCAAGTCAGCAATGGTAAGGAAAAACAAAAACTGTATTGAATTTCATACAATGGCGACGCATCACCGCAAACTATAATAAGTACGTTAGTTATTTAATATAACAAAAAAAGAATTTATTCAAACTTACGTTGTGTAAGATAACCTCCTTCAGTCCAGTGGTTACCCCAAGCCTTCAAAGCATGTTCCAAACCCCAACCAGATTCCGGAGCAGAAACACCATCTTTAACTTCCAAAGCATTACAAAATCTGAAGAATTCCTGTCTGACCGAGGTAGGTTGGAGTGATTGCCAATCCCAAAGGTTGTTTCTCACTAAATATCAAGCTATTAAGTTTTCTTCGTAACAGACAAGATATATATACATGGGACTTACATGCACCAGCAACGTCATCGAGGTGGGTCATCTCTCCGAGCCCAAAGAGATCTTTGATTTCCTGGATGGCAGTTTGATTCTTTCCGAGGAATACCTTGTCGATATGAGTAATAACAGTTTCAACGTCTGCTGAACAGTTCTTGGGCATGGCCTCTCTGATAGGTTCAAAGTAGCGCCAGAAGTTACTGTTCAAAGAAATAAGATAAATATGAATGGTTCAGAACAATAGTTGACGTACAGAATAGCCTCCACGACACCGGATGATCCATAACCAGCTGCGAAAAGTCCTGGTTTGCTATGATATGGTGGTCAGGTTTGTGTGTGTAAGATATTGCTTGAGCTTACTTGACCATAGTCCAACTAGTGAGCGCACCTACATAATTTTATTTAACATGACGAAATATTAAAAGATTAGTCAAGACATACCAGAATAACTACCACCAGTGAGAACCCAAGGAGCTTTGTCGGGAGTAACTTGGTCACCATCTGGTTGAGGAAGGACAACATTCCTCGCAAAGTATTCCAAATCATCAATTGCTTGTTGAATTGTGTGGGTCCTCAAGCTTTTTCCACTCAAGTCATTTACGGGATTGCTGAGGCCATAGAATCGATGTTCCAAAATAATAATAGACCCATTTTCTTGTTGTGCTAAAGGAATTCTATGTAAGAGAAGTTTGTCTTAAAAGGAATTCAAAGAATTAGCGCTCACCAATTTGTCCATTGATGGTGCTATTCGTCAGATATCTAGGAGGGTATGCTGAAGATCCATAAATCAGGTTTTGTTTAGTGCGTATAAAAATATGAGAATAAACTAACGTTCCGCATTTGCCTCTCCAGGTGTCATGAGAATAATGGGTCCACCTGGTTCAGGGGTTTCTTCAGTGAGTCGATCAACCAAAGGGTCGAAATAAAGTACGAACCAGGCTCGTAGAATTCATATGTATGCCAAAAGCGTTGCTTAAAGGTACCAAGGCTCGGATTGTTATGGTCGACCAATTGATCGAAATAATATGTGGTGTTATAGGGTGGGAGTTCAGTGCCGTTGCGACTGACAACAGGACCTATTGGACCGTCGCCTTTGATTAATGGGATACCAGGAACAGGCATGAAGTTGCCGTGAGGTCGTCCATCGCGAGTAACGGCACTAACGAGCCCTGTAGAGAGGAGGAAAGTGACTGCTAGCGAAAGCCTGAACATGTTTACGAGGAGTATGTGCCAGCGGGCCCCCTTGTAAGTAGAGGTTTTGTTGAACGGCCGACAGCACACTTATAAGTGTGATGTAGGTTGTGGTGCCGCATGGTCGCGTATATTAATGTCCGACGAAGCATGCGATCGATAGCTTCTGAAGATCTGGAGTTAAAGCGAGTGCTGCATCGCAGTGTGACTTTCAAGAATCATCTCACGGTGTGGATGCTCGCACACTGTGATGGAACCTGAGTAGACCTACATGGAATTGATATCAATAGACCCCACCATAAGCGAGACTGCCTGACTGGATCAGATGGGAAACAAATACCGATACGAGGCCAACCCTGCCAATGAAGCACAAGATGGGTATTCTATATTTGTCGTTTCCAGGATCACTGATTTGAAATAGGTCCATATGTAGCATCATTTAGATCTCGGCTGTCATGCAGCACTGTGCGACGCATGATAAAAAAAGACTTGATGATTGTTCTCTCGACGCTATGCTCGACGTCCATTGACCAAGTTTCGACTCTTGAAGCTTGAAGGCTTGCTAGTTGTACTCGCCAAGTCACGATGGTGGTACGTATGAGCACGTGATGGGAGTTTAGGGACGCGTTGGGGGATGGTTCAAATGGAGCGATATATAACGACAAATAACTTGGTTTCCTTCTTGAGTTTTACTAACCACCAACAGCTGAATTTCGTTCTATTCCGCCTCTTTGGCTGGCTCATTTTTATCAACGAAGGCCTTACGCCCTTACGATTCCACGTACCTCACGCTCTCTCCCAAGACTTTGACGTTGTCAACATGATTCCTCTTGTCCCAGCTCTCGCACTTGCTTTTGTTTCGTTTCTGGCTTCTGCTTTTGTTAT